>CAUZLF010000003.1:1736523-2336523 GCA_963580285.1 Lucinisca nassula
GCACTAAGATCATATGTTTGGCTCTGGAATAGCACTTAAAATATTTTCTACTTAAGAATGGCACTAAGATAAAATGTTTGTCTGCTGGAAGACACTTAAAATATATTTTACTTATGAATGGCAAGATAATATGTTTGGCTGTTAAAAAACACTTAAAATATTTTTTACTTATGAATCGCAAGATAATATGTTAGGCTGTTAAATAACACTTAAAATATATTTTACTTAAGAATGGCACTAAGATCATATGTTTGGTTCTGGAATAGCACTTAAATATATTTTACTTAAGAATGGCACAGAGATAATATGTTTGGCTGTTAAATAACACTTAAAATATATTTTACTTATGAATCGCAAGATAATATGTTTGGCTGTTAAATAACACTTAAAATATATTTTACTTATGAATCGCAAGATAATATGTTTGGCTGTTAAATAACACTTAAAATATATTTTACTTATGAATCGCAAGATAATATGTTTGGCTGTTAAATAACACTTAACATATATTTTACTTAAGAATGGCACTAAGATCATATGTTTGGCTCTGGAATAGCACTTAAAATGCACTTAAAATATATTTTACTTAAGAATGGCACAGAGATAATATGTTTGTCTGTTGGAAGACACTTAAAATATATTTTACTTATGAATGGCAAGATAATATGTTTGGCTGTTAAATAACACTTAAAATATATTTTACTTACCGTAAGAATGGCACTAAGATAAAATGTTTGTCTGTTGGAAGACACTTAAAATATATTTTATTTATGAATGGTACTAAAATAATATGAACACTTGAAATATATTTTACTTAAGAATGGGCACTAGATAATATGTTTGTCTGTTGGTAGACACTTAAAATATATTTTACTCATGAATGATACTAAGATAATATGAACACTTAAAACATATTTTACTCATGAATGGTACTAAGATAATATGAACACTTAAAATATATTTTACTTAAGAATAGCCACTAGATATTATATTTGTCTTTTGGAAGACACTTAAAATATATTTTACTTACGAATGGTACTAAGATAATATGTTTGGCTGTTGAATGGCAATAAAAGTACATGTATATGTTTCGCTGATGTGTGCTATTAAAATTAAATGTCTGGGTGTTAAGCGACACTAAAGATATATGTTTAACTGATGAGTGAAGCTAAAAACATGTCTGGCTGATGGATTGCACTAAAATTTGGCTGAAAGTTAAACATATATACTAACCTAAGATTTCACTAAAATTTGGCTGACAGTAAACCCTATACACTAACCTAAATTGTGATATTTATTATAATGTCCCTGTAGGAATGCTTACATTATATGTAAGGTTATGTTATATCCCGTAACAAGTACACACAACATACACAAATCAAAGCACTGACAGCACTGGTGGGTCGATTGTCTCCGAGTGTAGGCTGGAAAAAATTGTCCTGAAGGAGGGCTGTTTTGTTTTACATTTAAATTCCTGTGCTATAAGCAAACAGTGTAGACCCTGATCGGACGCCGCAGTCTGGGGCCTCTGATCTGGGTCTATACTATTTACCAAGCCCAAAACCCAGCACATGATTCCAATTCATACTCTATGCATAACTCTCTTACACAACACTCTGATCTTACAGCAATAAGGATAGCGCAGCTATTTTCTGTATAACTGTTATCTCGATTTCCACCAAGTCAATGACAGTCACATGGACTTCAGCATTGACAAACTCACGGCCCTCTATAACTTTTAAAAATACCGGTACCCAAATTATCCCTAAATATTTGTGATCTGGGATACGAGAAGAATTTTTGAGGGACCCAAAAACGGGTTCCAATTATCTAGGTTGGAGTCACTTATGTTTCACTGAAACAGGCACAATTATTTATGTATAGGAATATTAATCTCAACGTTTTAAAAAAATCAACCTTTTTTACATGTAAAAATAACTATATTCAAATACAACCATAACATTATTGCATTTTTCTATTTAAAGAAACAAACCCGTCACATTAATAAATTAACTTATTTGCAACAATTTGTAAGGCAATCTGACAATATTTTACATTTAAGGGGAAAGGATACACCTGGCAGATTGTTTTTGCCATTTTTCAAAGGGAGACAACTTTCAGAACCTTCCTGTTTGCTTTTCTAAAAACTCTGTCCAACGGGAAAAGGGGTCTACTCTTAAAGGGAAGAATTTGCTCCACAAATTCTTTCCTTAAAGAGTTGACCCCTGTTGACATGGGAGACAAAAATATTTTGAAGGAGTTACCTCCCTGAACATGTAACCATTCCCCTTAATAGATTTAGAAAAAAAATAACAACTATATATAACAATAACAATCTGGGTCCAGATGTACAAAACATTGTTAGCTTAACAAGCTCGTTAATGGTCAAACTGTTAACTGTTCTAGTGCATATACCATCCAGTAGTGGTATTTTTGCTGAAAAAAAATGAGAATATTGAAGGCTACTAACATTTTTTCAGCCAAAATATTAGTATGCAGTTGACTCCCGACCCCCATGATCTCAAAGTCCGAGGGACTGGAATTTTTTGTTTGCAATAACATTAGACTGAGAAACAAGAGGGCCCAGAGGGCCCTGAATCGCTCACCTGAGAATTAGTGTCTCCAGTACATTCTAGGCCCAAGGGCTATAATTTGAACAATCTTGGTAATGGTCGACTAGATGAAGCTTCATACCAAATATCAAAGACCTGGGCCTTCTGGTTTCAGACAAGAAGATTTTTAAAGGCTTTCCCTACATATGCCTATGAAAATTTGTTTGATTTGAGGTTTAACGTCCCCGTCAACACAGTATAGGTCATTTTGGAGAAGTTGCTTCCAATTTTGTTGGAATTTTACCCGACATTGAGATGAAATGACATCTCAAGTCCTGTCTCCCAATGAAACCAATAGGGTTTATAAGCGTGGGCGGTCCGACTCGCACCGCGGTTCCTGGGCAGGCTTAGATCCTCTAAGCGGTTTACCAGTACTAGTGTGCGGACGGTTTCAGCTCTGCGTGGAAGCATCATGCAGCCCATCTATTTCTTTGAGCCCGGATGGGCGGGGGTGGTAAGCCTATGAAAAACCAAAGGGTCCCGGAGTGGGGGCATTTTTGGCCCCAGAGCTATAATTTGAACAATCTTGAAAGAGGTCCACTAGATGTAGCTTCACACCAAATACCAAAGATCTGGGCCTTGCGAATTCAGAGAAGAAGATTTTTAAAGATTTTCCATGTATAAGCCTACGTAAAACCAAAGGCCCCAGGGGTGGGGGCATTTTTGGTCCCAGGGCTATAATTTTAACCATCTTGGTAGAGGTCTACTAGTTGAAGCTTCATATCAAATAGCATAGAGCAGGGCCTTGTGGTATCAGAGAAGAAGAATTTTAAATATTTTCCCTAATTAAGCCTATGAAAAACCAAAGGGGGGGGGGGGGCATTTTGGCCCCTAGGGCTATAATTTGAACAATCCTGGTATAGGTCCACTAGATGAAGCTTCACACCAAATATCAAAGATCTGGGCCTTGCGGTTTCAGAGAAGAAGTTTTTTAAAGATTTTCCTTGTATAAGCCTTTGTAAAAACAAAGGCCCCTGGGGCGGGGGCACTGTTTGCCCAAGGCTATAATTTGAACAATCTTAGTAGAGGTCCACCAGGTAAAGCTTCACACAAAATATAAAAGACGTGGGCCTTGTGGTTTCAGAGAAGAAGATTTTTTAATGATTTTCCCTTTATAAGCCTATGTTAAACCAAAGGCCCCCGGGGCGGGGGCATTCTGGCCCCCAGGGCTATAATTTGAACAATCTTGGTAGAGGTCCACTAGATGTAGCTTCACACCAAATATCAAAGATCTGGGCCTTGGGGTTTCCTAGAAGAAGATTTTTAAAGATTTTCCCTGTATAAGCCTATGTAAAACCAAAGGCCCCCGGGCGGGGGCATTTTTGGCCCCAAGGCTATAATTTGAACAATCTAAGTAGAGGTCCACCAGGTAAAGCTTCACACCAAATATTAAAGACCTGGGTCTTGTGGTTTCAGAGAAGATTTTTTAATGATTTTCCCTATATAAGCCTATGTAAAACCATAGGCCCCCGGGGCGGGGGCATTTTGGCCCCCAGGACTATAATTTGAACAATCTTAGTAGAGGTCCATTAGATGAAGCTTCACACCAAATATCAAAGATCTGGGCCTTGCGGTTTCAGAGAAGAAGTTTTTTAAAGATTTTCCCCGTATAAGCCTATGTAAAACCAAAGGCCCTCGGGGCGGCAGCATTTTTGGCCCCAAGGCTATAATTTGAACAATCTTAGTAGAGGTCCACCAGGTAAAGCTTCACACCAAATATTAAAGACCTAGGCCTTGTGGTTTCAGAGAAGAAGATTTTTTTATGATTTTCCCTTATATAAGCCTATGTAAAACCATAGGCCCCCCCGTGCGGGGGCATTTTGGCCCCCAGGGCTATAATTTGAACAATCTTGGTAGAGGTCCACTAGATGAAGCTTCACACCAAATATCAAAGATCTGGGCCTTGTGGTTTCAGAGAAGAAGATTTTTAAAGATTTTCCCTGTATAAGCCTATGTAAAACCAAAGGGCCCCGGGGTGGGAACATTTTTGGCTCCAAGGCTATAATTTGAACAATCTAAGTAGAGGTCCACCAGGTAAAGCTTCACACAAAATATTAAAGACCTGGGCCTTGTGGTTTCAGAGAAGAAAATTTTTTAATGATTTTCCCTATATAAGCCTATGTAAAACCAAAGGCCCCCGGGGCGGGGGCATTTTGGCCCCCCAGGGCTATAATTTGAACAATCTTGGTAGAGGTCCGCTAGATGAAGCTTCATACCAAATATCGAAGATCTGGGCCTTGCGGTTTCAGAGAAGAAGCTTTTTAAAGTTTTTGTTTAAAAAATCTATTTTTAGCTCCTGTGACCCAGATGTGCAATGGACCAGAACCATTTGAACAATTTTGAAAGGAGACCACCTAAGGATCATTGCTGTGAAGTTTGGTCAAAATCCAATCAGTGGTTTAGGAGAAGATTTCATTTGAAGAAAAAGTTTACGCACGCACACACGCACGCACTGATGAGGGACGAAAAGTGATCACAAAAGCTCACCTTGTCACTACGTGACAGGTGAGCTAAAAAGGAGTTTAAATGTAAAGAATATATAGTAAAACTATAATAAAATTGCCACAAAATAAAGTTTGACTTATGTCTAAGTTTTGAGATATCAACTGTATTTGTCCTATCAAATCATCAAAATTTTAACGATGAGTTAACTATACATTAACTAATGACATTGATAATTTTGAACAACTGACCCCAGAATTTGAAAAACTTAACAGCTATTAACTATCTTAACCCAATTGTCGTCTGCTTTGTCGTCTTCCCGTAACTTTGAAAATTTTTGCAACCAGTGTGGACCCTGATCAGACTGCTCCTCTAGGAGCAGTCTGATCAGGGTCCACACTGTTTGCCTGAATCGCAAAAATATGTTTGTAAAGTTTGCAAGAAGATCCAGCAGACGGCAAAAACAGACGACATTTTCAGATGTACTTTTCCTGGCATCTCAAGACTTAACAATAATAACTAACAAGCCCCATCACAGAGGTAATCTTTTTAACTAACTAATTTAATGGCAGCCCCCTCCCATCAGGGGGATGAAATAGACTGGGCTGCACTATGCTTCCACGCAGGTTGAAACCAACCACACATGAGTACTGGTAAACTGCATATATGTTCCAAGCATGCCCAGGTGTGATGCGGGATGGACCCTCCATGCATATTAAACCTATTGGATGGCAGGGCTTGGGATGTCATTCCATCTCAATGTCAGGTAAAAGTCCCACAAAATTGGAAGCAACGTCTTCAAAATGACCTATCAAGTGTTGATGGGGACATTAAACCTAAAAACAAACAAACCTCTTAAATTGAACGACAAAATTTCTGCCAAATTTCTTAACAATTTAACAAGGAAGAAATCTTTCCTGACCTTCTGTCTATCATCTGTTTTACTGTAAACGCAGCGCTCTTAAAAAAATTGGTTCTACCCTTACAAAAAGGAGCAAATGCTTTCCCATAACCCCTATCCTGTTGTCCATGTCAACCCCAATCTTTGCGAGCAGTGTAGATCCAGATCAGATGGGCTGATCGGGATTTACACTGTTCTTCATGCAGTTTGTGAACTGAATGAATACAGTATGTCAAGTAATTTGATTGGTGTTTATCAGCAATGGGTGTGGTACAATTATTTTATTCAGCAGGATAAGTATTAGGTGTAGACCTGATCTACGCATAAGGTAAGAATTTGCTCTTTTTGCAATCTGATCTTTATTGATGAGGAATATGAAAGTATTTTTGGAAGACTTGCCTCACTCTGGATGAGTATTCATTCTTTTCAATCCTGTCAGGCTGATCAACTGGCAGAGATACACTTTTTTCAGACATTTATCTTTTCAATATTCATTTGACAATTTTTTCACAAGTAATTTCAAGGTGAATTTGAGCATTTAAGTGGATTGCATCCACCAGTTGTTCAAAGGGACTTTCTCTTTGTATTTCTATAAGCTGAGCTTCTATGTACAAGGGCTCTACATGAGCGAAAATCTATTCTTTAAGAGTATATCCCTGTTGAAAAGGGAGACAAACAAGAGCACTGCATGCGGGTGCCAACGCTCGGCTGCAGTTTCTTTTAGAAAACAAAAATTCTAAGTCGAAAAAGGGGCATAACTGTGCCAAAAATATTTTGAGGGTTACCTCACCTATTGGTATGAGTTCCCCTTTAATGAACAACTTGTCCGAGATTCAAGTAAATACGTTCAGTAATGACAGAGACATTACAAAATGTCCAATGTACCCATGACGACGCAGACGATGCCAGAGCTATGACAATACTATGACAATACCTTGTCGTTTTCTTCGAAAACAGCCGAGTTAAAAATGTACCTTTGAAAGAGTTGCCTCCCCTAAAAGTGTATCTATTCCTCTTAACCCTTGTCCTGCTGAATATTCATATATGCCACACCCACTACCGATTATCAACCAATCAGATTACTTGATGCAAATTATTGCAACAAATTCACAATCTGAATGGCAAACAATGTAGATCCTGATCAGATGGCTTCGTCAGAAGCCATCTGATCTGGATCTTCATTGTTTGGAAAATAAGGCATATCCGGGCTCAGCAGGACAAGGGTTAAAACATAGGAGTTACAGTTTATTATTCTGTTTTCAATGGTTTATTTTGCTGTCTGTCTGGTCCACTGTTGGGTTTTATTCCTGTATCTTTATTGCTGGTACCCGTCTTTGGTGTAGGTATAAAAGGCATCACAATGTTTAAAAGCACCAGAATCACATGGCAGCACCAATAGAAACTACTGCAAAACCAGAAAACAAGCAAACATTAGTGAGGCTCTACACAATGAAATAAAATGAATGCTAACATTCTTGTTGATTTATTTTCCAGTCTAAAGCATAAGTTTACCAATAATTTAAAGCAGATCAAAAGGTCATCCATAACTCATTCCGTTACTTTTCGTATAACTTCTCCTTATAAGGGGCTTATGACTAACCCTCGTTGGCTCAAGCTACCCCTGTCTCAAACAAATTTCCAAATTTTCAAAGGTGTTTGAGCCACTCAAGTTCAACAGTTCTTTTAAAGGGAAAATATTTATATACCCATTATTCAAGAAATTATATATACTGTTGCATCATGGTGTATTTAACACTTATCCTGCTGTTCATGACAACACCTACTTTTGCAAACAGTGAAGATCCAGATCAGATGGCTTCTGAAGAAGCCATCTGATCAGGATCTACACTGTCATTCAGTTTGTGAATTTGAAGGAGAAATTTATATCATGTAAACTGATTGGCTGATAATCAGATATGGGTGTGGCTAAATCAAATATTCAGCAGAATATGGATTAATTTATATGACTGTTTTACTTGATTCCGGCATTAAAGGGTCAAATAACAATTACAATACTACATTACAGTTTTTTACCGCCCCGCCCATTAGGGCTTGAAGAAATAAATGGGCTGCATGGTGCTTTCACGCAGAACTGAAACCAACCCCACATTAGTACTGGTAAACCTCGTAGAGGTTATAAGCATGCCTAGGGAAAGTTGTGCGAGTTGGACCGTCCATGCAAATAAACCCTATTGGTTTCATTGGGCGGCAGGGCTTGAGATGTCCTCTCATCTCAGTGTCGGGTGAAAGTCCAACAAAATTGGAAGCAACGCCTCCAAAATGACCTATACAGCATTGACAGGGACGTTAAACCTCAAATCAAACAAACAAAAACAGTTTTTTTTTCAAATATTGTATTAAAATACAGTCAATCTTCAATGGTTTGAACATCTTTAGCCAGTTGTTCAAAACTAACGACATTGTTAGTTAACGTATCATTAAAACTGTGATCATTAAATGTGGCAAATATGCTAATATTTTTACTGAAAAAATGTGAGCAGCTTTTGCAGATGCAAAAGCTGCTCACATTTCTTTCAGCAAAAATACCTCTTTATTAGAAATTGTACTTGCTAGACATCGTAAGTTAAGATATCCTTAAATCTGTGATCATTTAATGTGGCACATATGCTAATATTTTTGCTGAAAAAACATATTAAGCAAAAATGCACTATATTAGATATTGTACTTGCTAGAGTAATTGCCATTTTGACCGCTAATGAGCTCGTTAAGCTTACGATGCTTTGAACAACTGGATCCTTGTGGCCATCTATGTTTTTTTGTTCTGGCCAAAGGTACTTCTTTTCACAGAGTATTAAAATACATGAAATGGTCCCTGTGGTTCCAATCAGCCATGCTAACTTTTTTACTTTTAATATCCTCATACTTCTTCATGCCGTTTAACCATTAACCGCTTGACGCTTATGACCCACAAAGAGGGTTGACGCGTCGTTAAACACGAAATCATCATCATCATCATCCAATCAGCCATGCCAAATGATCCATCAAAGTTCCTGTCATTGAAGTTTCATTGTAAATGATACCCTATACCTGCTCGAAATAATTAACCCATTTTGTACCAAATGGATTCTTCCTCCTTATATATACCAGGGGCCAGTTGTTCAAAACATCGTTAGCTTAACAAGCTAGTTAATGGTCAAATTGTTAACAATTCTAGCAAGAAAAATATCGAAAATTTTGGTATTTTTGCTGAAAAAATGTGAGCTGCTTTTGCATCCGCAAAAGCTGCTCACATTTTTTCAGCAAAAATTTTGGCATATTTGCCATATTTAATGATCAAAGTTTTAACGATACGTAAACTAACGACATCGTTAGTTCTGAACAACTGGCCCCAGGAGTCCATTTCAAAATTAACCCATTGTATACTAGTGGACTCTTCCATTGCTACATGTTGGACAAGTCCATTTGTCATATAAGGGGTGTCAGGCCTACTTTTTTCATTTTTATTTTATTTCTGATGGAAAATTCTATTAGCAAATAGTGCAGGCCCTGATTAGACGCCATATTCTATGGCATCTGATCTGGGCCTGCACTGATCAGACGCTGCATTCTGTGGTGTCTGATCTGGGCCTGTACTGTTTGCCAAGGTACCCCTTTAGGGGTTTCCCGCATGCAATGGGTTAAGGTTGTGTTTTCTTCAAAATTTATTTGGAAAACGACTTAAATGTAGGCCCTGATCAGACACTGCGTTTTGCGACTTCTGATCTGGGACTGCACTGTTTGCCAATTACCCGTTTGGGAATTACTGGTACAAAATGGGTTAAGGGAACACAAAATTTTGAATGCATATTTCCTCACTCGAACTTGTCCTTAAGCTTTGAAGCTTGGCATTGGATGTCAATGTTATGTAAATATTTTAACCCTTATCTTGCTGTTAACGACAACACCTATCTTTGCAAACAGTGTAGATCTACACTGTTTGGCATTCAGTTTATGAATTTGTAGCAATAAATTACATCAAGTAATTTGATAGACAGAAATGGGTGTGGCTTAAATAAATATTCAGCAAGATAAGGGGTAACACTGCAATATTTGTGGATCACCTGGCTTAACCCTTCTCTTGCTGAATATTCATTTTAGCCACACCCATCTCTGACTTTGAACCAATAGGATTACTTGATGTAATTTACTCCTGCAAATTCATAAACTGAATGTCAAACAGTGTAGATCCTGATCAGATGGCTTCTTCAGAAGCCATCTGATCTGGATCTACACTGTTTGCAAAGATAGGGGTTGTCGTGAACAGCAAGAATAGGGTTAAGGGTAAAAAAAAATCTCTGTGTCATAGTTTGCTAAATGGAAACAGAACTACTGTAACATTTTACAAAAGGAAATACCGGTATGTGTACACCGGAAGTGTCAGAAAGAACTATAAAAACTTTATAACCAAAATTTGCCTTTGCCCCCGCCCATCGGGGCTTGGAGAAATTGATTGGAATGCATAGTGCTTCCACACAGAGCTGAAACTGACAACACATGAGTACTGGAAAGCCCCTCAGAAGGACTAAGCCTGCCCAGGCAAAGTGGTGCAAGTGAGACCTTCCAATGCATATAAGCCTTTTGGCGGCAGGGCTTAAGATGTCATTTCATCTCAATGTTGGGTAAAAGTCCAACAAAATTGGAAGAAATGTCTCCAAAATGACCTAAATAGTGTTGACCGGAAAGTTAAACCTCAGTTCAAACAAACAGAAACCAAATTTGCCCACAGACAATTTGGAAAACATTACCTCCCAGTAGAGTGACTAAAGCCAAAGCTATATTTCTGTTGGCCAGACCGAAAAAATAAAATGATCTGAGTAAACATACAAACAAGCCTTTTGTTAGTTTGCTAAAGAATATTTTTTACTCCTTTAATTATTCTGAATAATGTAGAAGCCTTCCCTTGACCTATAAGATCCCTTGTGTCTCAACCCAATACTTGTCTCCTAAGTTTAAACACTCAATGGAAAAGATGATGCTATTTCTCATGGCTAACAGATGGCATTTTTTGGACAATTTTTCTTTATTTATGCTTCAAACATAGACTGCAGGTACATGTTAGAACTGCTTCATTGAGGCAGTTCTAACCTCATTGAGGCAGTTCTAACATGTACCTACACTCTGTATCATTAGGCAGAAATGACAAAAAGAATGTACACAGTTAAAGAGCACAGTTTTCTGTATGAAGTTGAGTATTCTTGGATATAATTGATATGAGCCCAATCGCAAAATAAAAACTGTCTTAGGTAAAAACCTGGTCAGTTCAGCAACTTGGACTAGCACAAGTCTTCAAATATTAGGTACTGTAATGTTTGTTTTGGAGTTAAACAGCCCAGTCAACACTATTTAGGTCACTTTTGAGCTGGTCAGTTTACCTATCCACACTTTTCCTGGGCAGGCTTATACATAAGCGGTTAACCAGTACAGTGCACATTCTTTTGCCAGAAACTGACAACTGCCCTTCTTGAATCAGCTGGAGAGAATTACTACAGACAAGATTTCATAATCAAAGTGCATGAAAGAATGCTGCCTACACAAGTCCTGACCAGTCACGTGCCTCCGACTGAGCTACCGAGGCCAGCACAGTACTGATCCTAAGTATTGGGACAGACAGGCCTAAGTAAACAATGCAAACCCAGATCAGACTGCTCCTCAAGGATCAGTCTGATCAGGGTCTACACTGTTTGCAATTCCATATATGCACTTTCTGGACTCCTTTCTGGATCGTGAAACAAATTTGTTAATATTTCAGGTGCATTACAGCAAGTCCTCAAGGTGTCCAAATTTTTGGGATTTTTAAAGTATACAGTAAAACTTCGATGGCTCAAACTCCGATGGCTGGTTTACCATGGATGAGTCGAACCCGTTCTTGAGTCCGCAGGGAATTCCTTCAAATACAATATAGGGGTAATTTAGGAAGATTTTCTTCATTTATCTTGCAAATGTATGCTGTGTGTACTCATTAGAATCGCCTCGATGAGGCGATTCTAATGAGTACACACAATGTACATTTTATAATACAGAACACCGAAAATATATCCACAATTATCTCCATTATGCCTCCTGGTATGGTACTAATAGTATCCCTCTGTGGCTCAAACTATCGCTGTCTCGAACAAATTTTCATGGTCCCAAAGTGGTTCGAGCCATCGAAGTTCAACTGTATGTAGAAAACAGAGGTATCATACTATCCAAGCAGTAAATGATGAAACATGAATGTGTTGATCAGGCTGTGTGGATGCACAGACAGATCTGTACTGGTGTTGTTCACAAAGGCTATTAAATAGGTTTTCTCCCAAGGGGCTCCTATGTTGCAATAAGCTATAAAGCAAGATGCATGCAAGCATCATATCCAAGCTATACATTATTACTCAGTCAGGCTTTTTAACCCTCATCTTGCTGAATATTCATTTAAGCCACACCCATTTCTGTCTATCAACCATCAAATAAATTGATGTAATTTATTGGTATAAATTCAAAAACTGAATGCCAAACGGTGTAGATCCTGATCAGATGGCTTCTTCAGAAGCCATCTGATCTGGATCTACACTGTTTGCAAAGATAATGGTTGTCGTGAACAGCAAGATAAGGGTTAAAATTTATTATATCTGAAGTCATCCAATTTAACGTTTAAAAAAAAAAAATACAAGAGGTCCATGATGGACCTAATTTGCTCACCTGAGATATGATGTACTAAAATTGTTGTTTACAGGTTTTTCTATTTCTACCGGCCCCGATAGCTCAGTTGGTAGAGTTTCCGCTCTGGGGAACAGGAGGTCATGGGTTCGATCCCGGGCCGCGACATACCAAAGTCGTTAAAAATGGTACTAGCTGCTCTTCGCTTGGCACTCAGATTTATGAGGCAGAGCTAGGACTGGTCGACCCAGTGTCAGGATAATGTGACTGGGTGTGGTATCATGTAATGTGTCGGGGACATGATACTTCTGTGAGGCAGCACTATAGAAGTGAGCACTGAGCTCCGTGTCGCAACCAGACACTGTCGTGATATGACGGAAAAATTGTTGAAAGTGACATCAAACCCGAATTCACACACACATTACAGGTTTTTCTATATTTAGCTCTGATAGCCAATTTGTACAGAAGAGCAGAACCACTTAAGCACTTTTGGCAGAGGGGTCATTCAAGGAACTTTTCTGTCGAAGTTATTTTAAAACTGAGTCATTGGAGAAGATGTTCTTTAATGATTTTTCTGTCTTTACCTCTGCAGTCATATGGACATTTTGTCCAGCAGAGCAAACCAATTTCAGCAATTTAAGCAATCGTCAGTACATGATTGACTTTTTTGAGTATAATGACATGTCAACCCTTGTGGTCATTTTGTATTGTCTCCCAGAGAAAATGAGTGATGGTGGAGAAAGACAAAAATGAATGAAAGTGTTGAAACAGAAGAAACAACAACACTCTCCATCTACCCTTACCTGCTGCAAGGACAGCAGGCCTTGCCCTAATGTAAGCCAATATCAGTTGGACGCCCCAGTGACGCATAATACACGTCACCTTTGCCTCACCCAACCACCCCTCAATCATCAGTACAGTAATACTACTTTGAGATCGGATGCTTCAATGGAACAGACCTAAGAACAGCCAGACCATTTGATCAATTTTCAGCACAAAAATAAAAGAGAAAAATTTCTGTGAATTGGGTTTGAAATTGCGCCATTTACTCTATTTTTGGCTCTGCTGGACATTCTGTTCTGACAGTGGAACAGAACCAATTTAGCAGTTTTGGTAGAGGGTTACCCAAGGAGCATTCCTGTGAAATTATTTTGAAATCTGACCATTAGCCTAGGATGAGATATTGTTTAAAGGTTGTTTTTTTTTCTATTTTTAGCTCTTGTGGTCAGTTTGTTCAGCCGAAAGGAACCATTTAGCATTTCTGGTAGAGGGTCACACAAAGAACATTCCTGTGAAATCATTTTGAAATCGGACCATTAGCCTAGGAGGAGATGTCGATTAAAGGCTTTTCTATTTTTAGCTCTGGTGGCCATTTTGTTCAGTGGCGCACAACCATTTTAGCAATTCTGGTAGAGGGTCATCAAAGGAACATTCCTATGAAATTATTTTGAAATCAGACCATTAGCCTAGGAGATGTAGATAAAAGGCTTTCCTATTTTTAGCTCTGGTGGCCATCTTGTTCAGTGGAGCGGAACCATTTTAGCAATTCTGGTAGAGGGTCATCCAAGGAACATTCCTGTGTAATTATTTTGAAATTGGACCATTAGCCTAGGAGGAGATGTCAATTAAAGTTTTTCTATTTTTAGCTCTGACGGCCAGTTTGTTCAGCAGAGTAAAACCATTTTAGCAACTTTGGTAGAGGGTCACCTAATAAATATTCCTGTGAAATTATTTTGAAATCAAACCATTAGCCTAGAAGAAGATGTCATTTAAAGGTTTTTCTATGTTTTCTGGAGGCCATTTTGTTCAGCGGAGAGGAACTATTTTAACAATTTTGGAAGAGGGTGGTCCAAGAAACATTCCTGTGAAATTATTTTTTCAAATCGGACCATTAGCCTAGGAGGAAAAGTCGTTTAAAGTTTTGTTTTCTATTTTAAGCTCTGATGGCCATTTTGTTCAGCAGTGCAGAACCATTTTAGCAACTTTGATAGAGAGTCATCTAATAAATATTCCTGTGAAATTATTTTGAAATTGGTCCATTAGCCTAGGAGGAGATATTGTTTAAAGGTTGTTTTTTTTCTATTTTTAGCTCTGGCGGTCAGTTTGTTCAGCTGAGAGGAACCATTTTAGCAATTCTGGTAGAGGGTCACACAAAGAACATTCTTGTGAAATTATTTTGAAATCAGACCATTAGCCTAGGAGGAGATGTAGATAAAAGGCTTTCCTATTTTTAGCTCTGGTGGCCATCTTGTTCAGTGGAGCGGAACCATTTTAGCAATTCTGGTAGAGGGTCATCCAAGGAACATTCCTGTGTAATTATTTTGAAATTGGACCACTAGCCTAGTAGGAGATGTCATTTAAAGTTTTTCTATTTTTAGCTCTGACAGCCAGTTTGTTCAGCAGAGTAGAACCATTTTAGCAACTTTGGTAGAGGGTCACCTAATAAATATTCCTGTGAAATTATTTGAAATTGAACCATTAGCCTAGGAGAAGATGTCATTTTAAGGGTTTTCTATGTTTTCTGGAGGCCATTTTGTTCAGCGGAGAGGAACTATTTTAACAATTTTGGAAGAGGGTCATCCAAGAAACATTCCTGTGAAATTATTTTTTCAAATCGGAACAATATCCTAGGAGGAAAAGTCGTTTAAAAGTTGTTTTTTTTCTTTTTTAAGCTCTGGTGGCCATTTTGTTCAGCGGTGCAGAACCATTTTAGCAACTTTGATAGAGAGTCATCTAATAAATATTCCCGTGAATTTATTTTGAAATTGGACCATTAGCCTAGGAGGAGATGTCGTTTAAAGGTTTTTATAAGGTTTTTCTATTTTTAGCTCTGGTGGCCATTTTGTTCAGCGGAGCAGAACCATTTTAGCAATTTTGGTAGAGTGTCATCTATAACATAGTGGCTGTTCGCACACTCTGATCTGGGTCTACAATTATGAAGTGCGGACTTTGTGCAGTCTGATCAGGGTCCACACTTGTCAAGTGGGGGCATGACCAGCGGGGTCTACACTACAATATGATCATGCTATGGTCTTAATATGTTTATAGGGCAGTAATTTTATATGAACAGAAAACCGTTATAAGCTTCTTTAATAATGACAGAGAATATTGGTAAAATTTTAACAGTTGAAACTTGTCTATAATATGCAGTATAAAATGCATGTATAAGTGGGATGTTGTATTGGCACAAAAGCAAGTCAGTATAAACTATGTAAATAATAAGTACAAACCTCATGTGATCGCTACATGTAGGAATTTGTTATAAAACATGGTTTGAAATGTATAACTGATTTTGACAGAAAAGTGCCACAATATTATTAAATATTTTTCATTTAATTTATAGTTTAATGGGTATGATGGACAAGAAACCATAGCATGATGCAGTTTTGGTATGAAAATCGTAAACACAGGTGTCTTTTCAGACAGACCAGGTGTAGCCCTAGACTAACTGCCTGGAAAGAGCCTGTGAATGGAATTCTGCTGGAATGTCCTGAAACATTTATAAACCCCCTATCTCATTCTCTCAGTGTATTGTGTATTATGTTTTTGAATTTTGGATCATTACGACTCTTGCTTTTGTTCTGTGCAGTCTTGCTGCTGTACAGTTTTCATGCAGTAGAAACTTAGTTTTCTGCATGAAGTAACTTGCTCAATAAAATAGTAACTTGTGATAGTCGTTTGTCTGTCTGTCTGTGGAACACAACGCATAAAACTATAGGATCACAGCTCTAACAGGCTACGTTACAGGCTTGTTAATTGTTGCCGCTCGCAGGATATTCTTGAACTGGATTGAAAATGGACAGGAAGACAACAGAGAAGGTAGGCTTCTATTGTTACTCTTTTGTTGCATGCAAGTTACATTTTCTTTAATGACAAGATGAATGGTAGATCAAAAGAAAATGTATGTTATGTCAGGATAAGGTAAATTTCATTAAAGCACTATTTTTTTTTGATTAGGGTTTTGTTAGGTATTTTATTTTATCTCATGACAGATTTTTGATAAAGAAATTAGTTAAGAAAAATTATTTAAGATATGGTGTATTAAGTAGTAATAAAAATAAAGATGAATCCTTGTGATGTTAATGCTTAAAGGGCACTTAAGATTTTTAAATTAAAACATGTTACTTGGAGCATGTTAATTGCGAAAGTAGATTATTTTGTGTAAAATATAAAATTATTAAGAGCAAACAACTGTTACCATTCTACTATAATGTCTGAGCAGGGTCAATCTGAATTTATTGATTTAATGGAACAGATACCTGCTGAAGTATTTCAAGAAATGCATAATGTGCATGAACGTATTCAGAGCCGAAATATATCTGCTGAAATTGTAAGGTGGTTCTATGGCACTCGTCAAGAGTTTTTGGAATGGTTTGAGAAACTTAAAGAAAATTCAATATGCGTGTACGTTTTTGATCCATTGAGCAATTGCAAATACGTGGTGGTCATTCCACCGCAATAAATATTAAAAAGTATTTCAGCAACTTATTGAAGAAAACAAATGCAAGTGGTAATAATATGAATATTTTAGTTAGTATCTTTTTGTCATTGCTTCTTAGTTGAAACTAGACTAAGAATGGCAAAGCAAACTTCTGAAGTGAAATATTTGGGTCTTCCCATAAATGTCAAGTTGTCGAAACTTAATGAAACTGGGATAGAAACAGAACAAAAAAGTGTTGAAAATAATTCATCAATTACCAATTATAGGATTGCTTCACGAGTAAATGTGAAAAGTTTTAAAACTTTTGAAGAATTCACGAACGATAGTGATTCTGAGGACTTATCACTGAATGAATTGGCTTTCAGAATCGGTTGTAAGCGGGTTTACTTACAAAGCTACGATTCTGATGATGATGATGTGCCTATTTTATACCTACGAAATAGGCCACGGAAGAAATTTAAGTGTTAGTTATTGTAACTCCTGTTTTGTTTTAAGTGTGATTTTGCTGGATGATTTTATAGGTTTAATTATAATTCAATTTAAACAGATACACATTGCAACATTGTAGTTATTCTGACCAGGTAATGGTCAATGTCGGATTTTATGACTATTGTAACACTTGAGCATTCTTGTTGAGGTCAGTCTGTTCAGGACGGAGAAGGGTCAAAATGTATGGCAGCTTCTCAGGTCAGTGAAATAATGTTAGACTTCTAAGGATGGTGTTTGAAGTGTTATATTGTTCGCTTAGCGACTATGATTATGATTACGAGTTGGCATTATATGTTTGGGCTACTCTTTAGTGTTAAAGAGTAAGCAATATTGCGAAACTATATGTTGTGGTATCTCTAAATAGGGATTTGAGCTTTGAGCAAAGGTAGACCTTGGTATACCGAACTTTGTGTTTTAATGGTGTATTCCTGATAACAGGACTAATGAAGGCTGTTCCTATTTAGAATAGATCAACATGATTTGTTTACCGACTTTCGAGAATGAATAATGGTTTGGCATATAGATTTGGGATACTCTGATATGAGTAGCATTCTTCAGGTAAATCCCAGGAATGTTTAAACTTTTACTTGTATATGTATAAGTTGAGGTAAATATGTCGTAGACAAACCTCCTTATATGTATGACTTGAAGTAATGGTGAATTACTTCGCTGTGTGTCTCATGAGGGTATATTTTGATTAATTAGATTACCTCATGGTAGAGATATCACTGTGTATAAAGTGTAAATACATGTTGATTAATTTAGTGTACTGAACTGTTGTATACTAAATGTTACTTTATATTCTTTCAGAATATACCGATATAATGTATAGTCGGTGTTTCATGGCTCATTAGTGGTTCTAATGCCTTACATATTTTTGAAAATGTTTCTAAAGTAGAGATTCCTTCACATCTTTTACAATTGAAAGAAATTCCTATGCAGACTTTTATTCACGAGATTGGTCATTTAGATACAGTCAAGATAGATCGTAGAGCGTTTTGGACATTTACTAATGTTGTCCTGATAATTTTGTTCGCCGCTATAGGCCTGGTTATTGTCATGTACACAGTTAAATTAAGGCTGAAATCATACCATTCATTTTGTTTGAAAAGAACAATTGACGAGCATGAAACTGCAGTAACAGTATTGAAGTTACCGACTAAAGATGTCGAAGAAGAGTCGGTACCACACAATAGTGGAGGTGGCAGTACCACTTACAAGGATCAAACATTCCTTGGACAAACAGATGCGGTATTAGCATGGCCTAAGGTTGGAACAGAGATGAAATGAAAACGTTCCTGAAGCCTTATAATGCTGTGTAATGAAACTGTGCTTAATAATAGTGTTATTATTAAAGTCCACTGCATTTCACCTTAAGTGGTGCAGAGGTGAAGATATTATTTATTTTATGAACTTTATTGATTAATGAATTAATTAGCTAAAGTCCTGTGTATTTCACCTTAAGTTGTGCATAGGTGAAGATTATACATTTTTATATGAACTTTTTAAGGTTGACATTATATTGTGTGACGAATACACACACAGTGGTTTTATTCCTCTGGTGTTCCAGATACTCGATGACTGCTCCGTCATGAGTGAGTACTATAAAGAAAAGATCTACATCCTGTGTTGCTGGTGGTGAACAAACACAATAAAAATGTTTACCGGGACATGAAAATGATAGCCAAGATGTCGCACCAGACGCCGTTGGTGGTTTTGCCAGGACAGCCAACTGTTAGACAGATCCAACGACAGCGAATGGAGGGAGATGTTGACTGTATTATTCTTTAGTGAAAATAAAAATAGTGAACTCTAACTTCATTGACTATGTGACCATGTACTGAACAATGATTGATTAGTTTCAGCTTCGATAAGATATTCATCAGATTGAGTGTTCAGGTAAACTGATCACTGAATGGGTTGATCTCTTATCAAACTTCAATGATTTTATAGTTATAATGAAAATGTTGTATAATCCTGGTCACCATTGTTTATGTAATTATCATCCTGGTCACCATTGTTTGTACATATCCTGGTCACCATTGGTTGGAAATTATAGTTTCTGGGTCACTATGAAGAAAAACAAAGATTCAAGCTATATTGCTTTAATTGTCGTATATGAATAATCTACATTTTTAAATTGTGCATGAAATATGTTGTACATGAAATTTGCATATATGTGATTAATGAGGCGTCTGAGAGAATAAATCAATTGACATTGATTGATTCTCTAAAGATGGGGAGGTGTATAACATAGTGGCTGTTCGCACACTCTGATCTGGGTCTACAATTATGAAGTGCAGACTTTGTGCAGTCTGATCAGGGTCCACACTTGTCAAGTGGGGGCATGACCAGCGGGGTCTACACTACAATATGATCATGCTATGGTCTTAATATGTTTATAGGGCAGTAATTTTATATGAACAGAAAACCGTTATAAGCTTCTTTAATAATGACAGAGAATATTGGTAAAATTTTAACAGTTGAAACTTGTCTATAATATGCAGTATAAAATGCATGTATAAGTGGGATGTTGTATTGGCACAAAAGCAAGTCAGTATAAACTATGTAAATAATAAGTACAAACCTCATGTGATCGCTACATGTAGGAATTTGTTATAAAACATGGTTTGAAATGTATAACTGATTTTGACAGAAAAATGCCACAATATTATTAAATATTTTTCATTTAATTTATAGTTTAATCGGTATGATGGACAAGAAACCATAGCATGATGCAGTTTTGGTATGAAAATCGTAAACACAGGTGTCTTTTCAGACAGACCAGGTGTAGCCCTAGACTAACTGTCTGGAAAGAGCCTGTGAATGGAATTCTGCTGGAATGTCCTGAAACATTTATAAACCCCCTATCTCATTCTCTCAGTGTATTGTGTATTATGTTTTTGAATTTTGGATCATTACGACTCTTGCTTTTGTTCTGTGCAGTCTTGCTGCTGTACAGTTTTCATGCAGTAGAAACTTAGTTTTCTGCATGAAGTAACTTGCTCAATAAAATAGTAACTTGTGATAGTCGTTTGTCTGTCTGTCTGTGGAACACAACGCATAAAACTATACGATCACAGCTCTAACAGGCTACGTTACACATCTAATAAATATTCCCGTGAAATTATTTTGAAATTGGACCATTAGCCTAGGAGGAGATGTCGTTTAAGAGTGAGTGTTTGAGTTTTACGTCTCACCAACATCTAAGGTCATACGGCGACGGGACCTCGGTTTAAAGACTCATCCGAAAGTCTAAGAGATGTCATTTAAAGGTTTTTTTCTATTTTTAGCTCTGGTGGCCATTTTGTTCAGCGGAGCTGAACTATTTTAGCAATTTTGGTTGAGAGTCAAGGAAAATTCCTGTGAAATTATTTTGAAATCGAACCATTAGCCTAGGTGGAGATGTCATTTAAAGGTTTTTCTATTTTTAGCTCTGGTGGCCATTTTATTCAGCGGAGCAAACCATTTTTTTGCAATTTTGGTAGAAGGTCACTCAAGGAATATTCCTGTGAAATTATTTTTAAACTGGCACTGTGGTTTCGGAGGAGATGTCATTTGAAGAAATTGTTGAAGGACAGATGGATGGACGGATGGATGACGGACGCGGGACAAAATGCGATCAAGATAGCTCACCTTGAGCACTTCACTTCATGCTCAGGTGAGCTAAAAAGAATAAATATTCATAAAACTTTTTTTTCAAAAAAAAGAAAAAAAACACAACTAGAAAATTTAAAGATGAATAGACACACCTGCAAAACAGTTAAGGAGATTACCGTATTCACCATATTTAGCGTACATGCTGTAAAAAGGTTTTATGTACTCGTTAGAGCCGCCTCAATGAGGTGGTTCTACTGAGCACCCACAACCTATATTTGCAGTATAAGTAAGAAAAAATAACAGACTTTCAACAGAAAAGAAGCCATTTTGGAGTTGCAAAAAAAATGCACTATATCGCATGGGTGTGTTATCGTAATGTCCTGAGTCCCTTTCCAAAATTGGGTATCAAATTTGCTACAAGCAAGGAACCATCTTAAATTAACCCATTTTGAACTGAATAGAACCTTCCTTCACTATCATTTTGAACTTTAGTTTATTACATTTTTTACAAATTATTTTGAAAATAGAAGGACTTTTTGCAAACATTGAAGGTCCTGATTGGATGCCACATTTTGTCACTTCTGATCAGGGCCTGCACTGTATACCAATATCTCATTTTACCAATATCTCGTTTTGGAGTTTCCTATATTAAATGAGTTAAATATATCATCACGGTAACAAGTCTGTGCAACTAACACCCCCTTATACTATAATGTTATTAATCAAATAATTTCGTATTGGCCCAGTTACAGGGCCGAGGTCTGCTGTATTGGCACGAGGCCGAAGGCCGAGGCCAATACAGCTGACCGAGGACCTGTAACTGGGCCAATACGAAATTATTTGATTAATGACAATTTTACTAATTGACGCAATTAAAAACACGATTTATGATTTTTGAATATTGGTTGACTTGGTGTAATACAGGATAATCAATTAATAACACACTTTATAGAGAGAAAACTGGGGTTTGCAGGGGTATAAAATATTTTTCTTATATCTGCTCAAATACATAGGTTGTGGGTACTCTTTAGAACTGCCTATATGAGGCAGTTCTAACAAGTACCCACAACCTATGTGTGATGTACAAATAGGAAAAATATCGCGAAATTTCATCAGAAAAGTAACCATTTTGGTGATATGAAAGAATGCACTAAGTCACATGGGTGTTATATCGCAATGAGTAATCTGTTATGGGGCCAGAAAGCTTGGCGTTTTTTAGTTTCCTGTATTACATGTGTTAAATACATGTAGTCTGTTATGGTAAGAAAGCTTGATGAGAAAAGGTTGCTTGTTAACAGAAAATAGTTTGGCTCCTGATTTGGCTATATAATCAATACATTTCGGACATCTATCTTTAAATTATGTTTTACTGAAAACTGCCTTATAATGAACAATGTTATCAAAAGGCTGTGGTGCAATTATAACAAGAATTCGATCAAATGCTATGTCACCCTTTGGGTGCGCTAAGTCCCAAAACCATGAAATGTAGGTTAAGGTGAAACATGGAAGCTTGTATAAAAGTTCTATCCCTAGATGCAAGTTTGGAGGTGAAGGTCAAATATTGATGCTTGCATTAAAGTGCCATCCCAAGATGCAAGACTGCACCAAGCATCATTATGAAGCTCTTATAGTTAATGAGAAATGGACTTTTTCATTTGGGTGAATTCTAGGGTTGACGTAATGGTCTTCAAAGTCAGTGAACCATGAAATGTAGGTCAAGGTCAAATATGGATGCTTGCATTTAAGTTGCATAAATGCAAGTTTGTACCAAGTATCATTCATTAATGAAGCTAATGATAGGCTCTGGTTAACCCTTATGCTGTTCACAACAAAACCTACCTCTGCAAACAGTGTAGATCCAGATCAGATAGCTTCTGAAGAAGCCATCTGATCAGGATCTACACTGATTGTCTTGCAGTTTGTGAATTGAACAAATACATTATATCAAGTAATTTGATTGGTGGATAGCCAGAACTAGGTGTGGCTAAATCAGTTTATTCAGCAGGATAAGGGCTAAGGGAAAATGAATACACCATCAAGACAGGTGACTCTTTGAAAATATCAAAGTAATAGATCAGTTCTAGCAGTGATTTGTTGAGTAATAAATCACAGTTTGAAAGTCAATTGTAAAATAGATCAAATCATGAGAGAGTACAGCACAAGAGATTTGTCTACTTACAACTGACCAACAAACTGTGATATATTACTGAGCAATTCATACACAAGAGCTGTACTATTTTGATTCTAACACACTAAAAGGTGACAATAATTTTGTTTATTTTTCGCATTAATTCTCCACCGTCTCCGATGTTTCAGCTTTTGACAGTTTTACATGTATTTTTCAATTTCTTCTTTCCACCATATTGAATGTATTTGTTATGCCAAACGTTGTCACCGCGTCATGACGTCGGATTCCCGACATCATAATGTCGCAACCCTATTTGGTGCTATAAACCTGGGGCCAGCTGTTCAAAGCATTGTAAGCTTAACGAGCTAGTTAGCAGTCATATTGTTAGCTGTTCCAACAAGTTTGATATGTAATTTTGCTGAAAAACTATGAGCAGCATTTGCATCAGCAATAGCTGCTCACATTTTTTCACCAAAAATATTACCATATTTGCCATAATAAATGATCAAAGTTTTAACGATAGGATAACCAACAATGGCTTCAGCCCTGAACAACTGGCCCCTGAACAATAGTGAAAATCAATGCTGCTACATAATAATTTTGTTGTTTCCTATAAATTCTCCCAACCTTTCACCAATGTTAGAAGAAATCCACCAGTACTATTGACTGTATCACATGCATTTATGATCGTTTGCAATGTTTCTGATGCAAGAAAAAGAATTTCACCTTCTAACATCAAAGAATCTTCAAGATCTGTCATAAAAACAGTGGCTTATCAAGTCACGCTCTTTAGCCCAGTGATTGGTTGCAGAAAAAAATCACAGTTCCTTTCCGTTGCCTATGTAGATGTGTTGTGTTATAATTTCATATATTTTCTTTACCAATAGGACATCAGCTAGATAGTGCAATTCAGAAAACCATAGCAAATTGCTAATGCCAATCTCGTACGCGGACGGAGATGGATGGATCGACCAACAGGGGTAACAATAAATGCCCTTTCTGCTATTCTTCAAATGGGCATAAAAACTGCCTGCTGTGGATTGTTCTCTCCTTTGTATGAATAGTAGGAAAAGTATACATGTGTGTCTATTCATCTAAGAAATTTCAACATTACAAAAACGCACCTATTCAAATACTGCTGAAAAAATTATAATTTTCAGAGGAAAAATGTTCATATTTCTGCTCAATTTTATAGCAGAAATAAGAAAAATAAGGTTTACCCTGCAAACCCCAGTTTTACTACATAAAAGTGGGGTTCAAAGGGGTCAGAATTATATAGGTGTGTTTTCGTGATGAAAACTTAAAATAACTAACATATGTCAAACCCACTGCCAACAACCCTTGGGAGTTGAAAGCTGTTTCTACATGTCTATGTTCCAGAATAGGAGGAGTACTGAGGATACTTGGTTAGTGTTTGTTTTTTATTTTTGCACTAAAACATATGTTGTGGGTTCTTGTAAGAAAAACCTGGAAATGCCCACAATATGCTTCTGACACACATTTCTACAATTCAAACTTGTACCAACAACACCTGTTTCCAAGAATTTAAACAAGTAGCCATAGCATGTTTCTACAAATTCAAACAAGTACCCATGACATATGTTTCTAACAATTCAATTAATTCCCACACCATAAGGTTCCGACAAGACAAGAAATAAGGAAATTATCACTTATCTTTTCACAGTTACTCTTCCTTTTCTGGGCCTTATCTTTCAAACAAGCAAGCTTTAACCCTTATATTGCTGTTCATGACAACCCCTATCTTTGAAAACAGTGTGGATCCAGATCAGATGGCTTCTTCAGAAGCCATCTGATCAGGATCTACACTGTTTGGTATTCAGTTTATGAATTTGTAGCAATAAGTTACATCAAGTTATTTGATTGGTTGATAGACAGAAATGGGTGTGGCTTAAATGAATATTCAGCAAGATAAGGGTTAATACAAGGAATGAATACACCTAGCACAAACTCTGCCATTTTTGCAAGGGAGACAACTTTTGAACATTTATTTTCTTGTCCTTTGTTTGTTTGTATTGAAGTTTAATGGCCCAGTCAACACTATTTTAGGTCATTTTTGAGCCGGTCAGTTTACCTTTCCACACTTTTCCTGGGCACGCTTATATGTAAGCGGTTAACCAGTACAGTGCACATTCTTTCGCCAGAAACTGACAACTGCCCTTCCTGAATCAGCAGGGATCACTGATTTCATTGAAGATGTCACTACAGCTGGTGTTAAGGGAAAGTGTGGCGGCAGTAAACAGTCTCCCTGCCCGTCATCATAGTGTAGTTCATAATGCTCTTGATCCTTTGGGATCATTGATTCCATTGTAGAATTTTGAAAGTATTTTGGGGTCACTGATGAGACCTAATTGGCCGAAACCAGCTAGTCTTGCCCAGAAAAACTTGACACTCCACACTTTTCAGTTCTGTGGTGTGTTCTTCGCTTCCAACAGATAACCTTATCATAGAACATATTTCCAGTTCACTTTGCTAGGAACTCAGCCTCTCTCAAAAGGGGGTCTACACTTAAAGGAAAGAATTTGCTCCTTAGGAGCAAATTCTTTCCTTTAAGTGTAGACCCCTATTGACAGGAGAGACATATATTTTTATCAATCTATCTTCATATACTGAGTCGGTCATACTTGGCCATTACCTCGGTTAGAAACAGTTTTTGAAAGAGTTGCATCCCCTGAAGGTGTATCCATTCCCCCTTACTCAATAATAAACAAACAAAACGAAAAAAATCCCAAAACAGCAGCCCGCCTGCTTTACCATATATGGCATGCAAGTTCTGAAGCTCCAGGCATTAGATAACATAAAGCCGCTCTATTTACATGCATCTGACACCACAGGTCGCAGCCTCTTGCATAGCAGACGTCATTGTACTTACTTATAAAAATTTACTACTTTTGTAAAATACAGAAGAGTGAATGGCACAGCCATATAAGCCATTCCGAACTGGGTCAGCGCCCATGTGACTATGTCATAGCCAAGTTTTACCTCTCTGCTGCCAACAAAATATGGCCGAAACTTTCGTCTCATCTAAAAATATGAGCATGATAAAAAGTTAAAGATAAAGATGTACAATAATATATCTAGTTTTGACCGTTTTAGAATAGCAATAAACTTCATATGGCTCTTATATGCTCTAGTTTAACTCTTTCACTCCTGAAATTCTGAATTGGAGTATTCCATCTCTTAATCTGGCTAAGTCCACTCATGTCATCATGTGAACAAGTCCGTGAAATGAACAACCCCCTAAATCCCACTTTATACAACTGGGGTTTGTGGGGGCATTATTTTTCTTATTTCCGCTCCAAGACATAGGTTGTGGGTACTCGTTAGAACCGCCTCAATGAGGCGGTTCTAACCAGCACCCACAACCTATGTTTGCAATATAATTAAGAGAAAAATCATGGATTTTCATCAGAAATGTAGCCATTTTGTAGATGTGAAAAATGCACTTTGTCAAACAGTGGTGTTATCATAATGTAAACTGGGGGTATACTCAATAATCATTCACAGGATGACAAGCAGTGTAGATCCTCATGAGGCAGCTAGTTATAACCTCAACAGTGAAAGCTGTTAGAAAGAGATTTATAAATATCATAACAGCAAGCCCCTTTTATGCTGATGCCAGCATTCTATACAATATTCTGAAAAATCGTTAACTTATTAAGCATATAACAGCGATACAAGGCTTAAAGCAACTGAAAGGTCAAACTGCAGTTACAAAAGCAATGCCTTTTTTCTGATACAGCACAGACCAAGATAAGAGCGCAGCTGTCCAAAATGTCATTCTCTTAACAAGCTCCCAATTTTAACTGTTTTAGGAAGAGCAATATCTAATACTGTCATCATTTTGCTGAAAAATCTGAGTAGCTACTCATATTTTTTCAGCAAAAATATTAGCATATTTGTGACAATAAAGGATTATAATTTTTACCAATATTGTTGGTTTTGGACAACTTGATTCAAATATACATATCATGGCTTACATAGTTGATATGAAATTCAATCAAGAGGTGATTAATATTTGTTTCAAATGCTGCAAAATATTCTGGAGCAGACAGCAATCTTTTTTTTTTATCTTATTTTTTCAGTGAAAAAAAAAGCTTGACATTTCATGTGAATCATCCTTCCAGCAGATGATTTTCCACATGTAATGTCAAGCCTGATAGTTAAATCAAGAGGGCCCTGATTCCCTCACCTGAATGTTCCTGTCTCTAGTACCTTCTATTTTTAGCTCTGGTGGCCATCTTGTTTGTCAGAGCAGAACAATCTTAGCTATTTTGGTAGGGTGTCACCTAGGCAACATTCCTGTGAAGTTTGAAGCAAATTGACCCAAGGGTTTAGGGAGCCTTTGCATTTGAAGAAAATTTAAAATGTTTTTTTTTTCTTCTATTTTTAACTCTGGTGGCCATATTGTTCATCAGAGTGGGATCATTTTAGCTATTTTGGTAGAGGGTCATCTAAGCAACAATCCTATGAAGTTTGAATGAAATTGGCCCAAGGGTGCAGGAGGAGTTGTCGTTTGAAGACTTTTTCAAGTTTTAGCTCTGGTGGCCATCTTGTTCATCATAGCGGAACAATTCTAGCTATTTTAGTAGGGAGTCACCTATGTAACAGTCCTGTGAAGTATGACTCAAATTGGCCCAAAGGATTAAGGAGGAGTTTGCGCTTGAAGCAAATTAACGATGTTTTTCTATTTTTAGCAATGGCAGCCATTTTTTCTCATCAGAGCAGAACCGTTTTAGCTATTTTGGTAGAGGGTGACCTAAGCAACATTCCTATGAAGTTTGAATGAACTTGGCCCAAGGGTTTGTTTGTTTGAATTGAGGTTTAACATCCCTGTCAACACTGTAATGGTCATTTTGGAGATGTTGCTTCAAATTTTGTGGGACTTTTACCCGACATTGAGATGAAACGACATCTCAAGCCCTGTCACCCAATGAATCAAGTAGGGTTTATTAGCATGGACGGTCCGACTTGCACCACTTTGCCTGGGTAGGCTTAGATCCTCTAAGCAGTTTACCAGTAGTCATGTGCAGTCAGTTTCAGCTCTGCGTGGAAGCATCATGTAGCCCATCTATTTCTTCAGGCCCCGATAGGCGGGGGCCGTTGGCCTAAGGGTAAAGCAGTAGTTGTTAAAAGATTTTTTAAATTTTTAGCTCTGGCAGCCATCTTGTTTGTCAGAGCGGAATATTTAGCTATTTTTGTAGGGAGTCACCTGGGCAACATTCCTGTGAAGTTTGAATCAAATTGGCCCAAGGCTTTAGGAGGAGTTTGCGCTTGAAGCAAATTTACATTTTTCTATTTTTAGCTCTGGTGGCCATATTGTTCATCCGAGCAGAACGATTTTAGCTATTTTGGTAGAGGGTCACCTAAGCATCACTCCCATGAAGTTTGAATGAAATTGGCCTAGGGATGCAGGAGGGTTTGTCATTTAAAGATTTTTCTATTTTATAGTTCTGGCAGCCATCTTGGTATGTGCAGGGGTGCAGGAGGAGTTGTCTTTTAAAGATTTTTCTATTTATAGCTCTGGCAGCCATCTTGTTCATCAGAGCAGAACAATTTTAGCTGTTTTGGTAGAGGGTCACTCAGGCAACTTCCTATTAAGTTTGAATGAAATTGGCCCAGGGGTATGGGACGTGTAGTCATTTAAAGAGTTTTTCTATTTTTAGCTCTTGCAGCCATCTTGTTCATCTGAGCGGAACCATTTTAGCTATTTTGGTAGAGAGCCACCTAGGCAATATTCCTGTGAAGTTTAAATGAAATTGGCCCAAGGGTTTAGGAGGAGTAGTCTTTTAAAGCAATTGTTGAAGACGGACTATGGACGACAGACATTGACCGATCACAATAACTCACCATAAGCACTTCATGCTCAGGTGAGCTAATAAGTCTTTGACATTTCATTGAATCATCTGCCCAGCAGATGATTCATATGCAATGTCAAGCCTTATTTCCTCTGAAAAATAAGAAAATAAGAGGGCCCAGAGGGCCCTGATTCTCTCAGCTGAATGTCACTGTCTCTAGTACATTCTAATTTTAGCTCTGGTGGCCATCTTCTTCGTCAGAGCAAAGTGATTTTAGCTATTTTGGTAGGGTGTCACCTAGGCAACATTCCTGTGTAGTTTGAATCAAACTGACCCAAGGGTTTAGGAAAAGTTCGCATTTGAAGAAAATTTACTATGTTCATCCAAGCGGGATCATTTTAGCTATTTTGTTAGAGGGTCATCTATGAAACTTGAATGAAATTGGCCCAAGGGTACAGGAGGACTTGTCATTTGAAGATTTTTTTCTATTTTTAGCTCTGGCAGCCATCTTGTTCATCAGAGCGGAATGATTTTAGCTATTTTGGTAGGGAGCTACCTGGACAACATTCCAGTGAAGTTTGAATCAAATTGGCACATGGGTTTAGGAGTTGCGTTTGAAGCAAATTAACTTTTTTTCAATTTTTAGCTCTGATGGCCATTTTGTTCATCGAAGCGGAATCATTTTAGCTATTTTAGTATTTTAGTCATCTAAGCAACATTCCTATGAAGTTTGAATGAAATTGGCCCAAGGGTACAGGAGGAGTTGTCGTTTGAAGATTTTTTCTATTTTTAGCTCTGATTGCCATATTGTTCATCAGAGCAGATTGATTTTAGCTATTTTTGGTAGAGAGTCGCCTACTACGTAACATTTCTGTGAAGATTGAATAAAATTGGCCTAAGGGTTAAGGAGAAGTTTGCGTTTGAAGCAAATTTGAGTTTTTCTATTTTTAGCTATGGTGGCCATTTTTCACATCAGAGCATAACCCTTTTAGCCATTTTGGCAGAGGGTCACCTAAGTAACATTCCTATAAAGTTTGAATGAAATTGGCCCAAGGGTACAGGAGGAGTTGTCATTTAATGATTTTTTCTATTTTTAGCTCTGGCGGCATTCTTGTTTGTCAGAGCGGAAAGATTTTAGCTATTTTGGTAGAGAGTTACCTGGGCAACATTCCAGTGAAGTTTGAAACAAATTGGCCCAAGGGTTTAGGAGGAGTTCCCATTTGACGCAAATTTACGACAGTTTTCTATTTTTAACTCTGGCGGCCATATTGTTCATCGGAGCAGAACAAATTAGCTATTTTGGTAGAGGGTCAGTTAAGCATCATTCCTTTGAAGTTTTAATGAAATTGGCAAAGGGGTTTGGGAGGAGAAGTCGTTAAAAGATTTTTCTATTTTTAGCTCTGGTGGCAATCTTGTTCATAAGAGCAGAATGATTTTAGCTATTTTGGTAGAGGGTCACCTAAGCATCATTCCTATGAAGTTTGAATGAAATTGGCCCAGGGGTTTGTGAGGAGTAGTCGTTTAAAGATTTTTCTATTTTTAGCTCTGGTGGCAATCTTGTTCATAAGAGCAGAATGATTTTAGCTATTTTGGTAGAGGGTCACCTAAGCATCATTCCTATGAAGTTTGAATGAAATTGGCCCAGGGGTTTGTGAGGAGTAGTCGTTTAAAGATTTTTCTATTTTTAGCTCTGGTGGCCATCTTGTTCATCAGAGTGGAATCATTTTAGCTATTTTAGTAAAGAGCCACCTAGGCAACATTCCTGTGAAGTTTAAATGAAATTGGCCCAAGGGTTTAGAAGGAGTAGTCTTTTATAGCAATTGTTGAAGACGGACTATGCACGACGGACGACGGACATTGACCGATCACAATAGCTCACCATGAGCACTTCATGCTCAGGTGAGCTAAAAATATATTGAAAATGCTGTCTGCTAACAGCCTTAGGGCTTGAAGGATTAATATTTGTAGAAACTTAACCAGTTCAAAGAATTTTATTATAACACACATAAAATCTATAATTCCTTAAATTCATCTCAAAAACAAAAGTAAAACTATGCCTTCAGATAAAGAGAATCTAAGCAGTGCACAGAAAAGACTCTAATTAGACTTCATGAATGCACAGGCTGATCTGAGTCTGCACTGAGCAGATATGAAGAGGTGTTTTTTTTCAAACGCTCATATGTATACTTGTACCTTGGTCTGTTCTGGTCAGATAAATGTCATTACCAATCACATATCATATAAATTTCTATCACATATACTTACTTTAAGAAATTAACAGCGGGCCAAAAGTGTAGAAGTGTAAATGGTACAACTAGATAAGACATTGCGAGCTGTGTACACACCCACGTAAATAAATCATACGACAATCTCATTTGACTCGTTTTCTGGAAATGTGGACGTAACTTTCTCCTCAGCTGTAATAACAGAGAATTACTCACAAAAGCACACAAGTTCAAAGGTCATTTTGAAAAGGTTCACAATTATGTAGGCAATGCCTGCCAACAGGGTCATATGTGCCCTACTATAAAATTCCTAAACATTCTGATACCTCGAGGACTTGCTGTAATTCTCCTAAAATTTTAACAAATTTGTTTTTTATACTAATTTATTTTAATTTGCTTACGACGAAAGCTCCAAACTTATTAAATCACTCTAGAATACTCATACCCGATGTTATCACGTGCGCAAGAGAGAAGCAGTGACATTTACACCACTGCTACCCATTTACACCTGAGTCAAGTGGGGCACTGTCATAAAGTGTATTGCCCAAGGATACACCCCGGCTCCGGTGGCCGGATTCGAACCCACAACATCTATATCATAATCGAACGCGCTAACCACTGAGCTATCCAGACTGACAAATTTGTTTCATGATCCAGCAAGGAGTCAAAAGGTGCAGATGGAATGGCAAACAGTGTAGGCCCTGATCGGACTGCTCCTTTAGGAGCAGTCTGATCTGGGTGTGCACTGTTTGCTTAGGCCTGTCTGTCCCATTACTTAGGATTATTAAAGTACTTGATAACTACTAGTTTAAAGCACATTACATCCCAACCTCTTGATAACACTTCTGTTGGGATCAAAAGAAAAGAAACCATGTCAGTTAAAAGCCCTGTTATATCCAAACAAAAATGTACAGATTATGTTGAAAACTGACCACTTTTGGTCATTTTTCAACCAATTTTGTGTTCAAGACTGTGTTAGAACAAACATTACTTATGAAGAAAGCTTATGAAGATAGCTGTTTGAAGCTATTCTTGAATGGGACAGAAGTCATGTTCAAACAACAAAACACAGGTCCAAATCATTAAATTCACATGTTGTTTGAACATGGGTTTTGAACTTTTGATATCACAAGATGGGCTTTGCTTTGTTTACTTTACATTGAGCAATTTAACATTGTCACCCCGAACATAGCATTTTAAAATTTTATAATGTCAGAACATCATTGTGGAACTGACCTCATTGTTAACAATGTTCTGAACTGGCCACCATGTTGGTTTTACTGTCACATTTGAAGAGCTTATATGGAGTTTTGGGGTGTTTTTGTTACATTTTGCCATTGGAATTGTGAGTTAGGCAAGAATAATGATCATCCATGGTTATTTCATTTCAATAACATTTGCGGTCCCGGGATGATATTCAAACTGGTGGCCTCATATTCAAACAGCTTCCTCAGGACCCGACACACATTAAAGCATGAAAAGCCATCAGTGATCCCAATATTCAAGACCATGCCATGTTAGAAAAAAAAAACAGTATTATAATGAAGTTGTGGTATAATTGTTCTACTCTCATTGAGTACTGAGTTACAGTCAAACCTGTATTAAACAAGTACCTATGGGATCATCACAATTTTCTTGCTAAAGTCAAGTGTTTGCTTATAAATTTGTTATTATTTTTTGGTTTAGTTTTACAGATCTTTCAAGATTATTTCACTTACTTCAAGCTATTCATAAATAAGAGGTTGGCTAAAACAGGAGTACCCAGAGTCCTTCTGATGCAGAACCTGAGTGAGGCTCAAACCCACAGCAATAAGAGACCTAGTGATTCAGAGTCAATGCTCTTACAGCTAAGTTTTAATATACTGTTATTAATCAAATAATTTCGTATTGGCCCAGTTACAGGTCCGAGGTCTGCTGTATTGGCACGAGGCCGAAGGCCGAGGCCAATACAGCTGACCGAGGACCTGTAACTTGGCCAATACGAAATTACTTGATTAATGACAATTTTATTAAATGACGCAATTAAAAACATGATTTATGATTTTTGAACATTGGTTGACCTGGTGTAATGCAGAATAATCAATTAACTAGAGCGCGCAGTCGATGGCAAGCCATCGCAAACCCCCACGTTTTCTCCACAGGTCAAAATTTGACCTTTTGACCCCTCCCCAGGGCCCCTGGGGGCGGGGACAAAAAAAAATGTGCTCTTGCGCAAGCCATTCATGTAAGCAACTCGCATACCAAATTTGGTTGAATTCCGGCTAACGGTTTAGGAGGAGATAGCCGGACAGACAGACGGACGGACGGACGGAGGCGATAACAATATCCCCACTTTTCGTTGAAAAACGTGGGGATAATAATGCATTTGACTGTTGGAGAAACTGAAAGCAGGCTTGTTTTAAACAGGTTGCCAGCTCAATAGAGGTGGCCACTATGACAAGTTTAGCTGTAATTTCAGAAACTGCAATATATATGCTTTTTAGTTTCGGAGTCTTTCCAAAAATATTCAACTGACAGACAAGATTCTAAGAAGCGGAAGGACACCTTACAAAAGCAGGTGTTAAAACAAGAAAGTGTCTGTTAGTCTGGGACCAGCTATTTGGGCTGACCAATTTTAAGCTACTTCTCATTTTCAATACATAAACAGACATTCTTAGTCTGTTACTGAAAAGCTGAGAGAAGATAACAATGGCTGCACAATGCAAAATTCTGAACATTTACAAAAGAAATGCCAATAGGCCTACTCCGGAATATGTAACCTTTATGAATTTGACTTTCAGTCTGTAATCACTTAAAAGTATTCAAAATGTTTAGAAAATCCGCATATTTGAATAAAATATCTACATGGGTTTTGGAGATATGACAGTTTAAAGTTGGATATTTCAAAATATGGTCATTTGAGAGAAAACTCTCAGTATGTTCATAAACAAAAATAAAAATGTAAATGTAAAAGCATCATTGTATAGGCATATTATCTAGGCACTCTTCTGCCAAATATTAACATGTTTAGATAAGAAATATGAATATAATGCATTTTTAATACAGGGAACCCACTAGGATCAAGTATGATAAAATTTCTCATTTGTACCTACCTAGGTACAAGCTATGCATTTTGCTATATAGTCAATATATTTTTGAGTGGCTGTATCTCCAGAATTCGTAAAGATATCATCTTCAAATTTTTAGTATTTCTTAGTTTTATAGAGGTCGCATAATGTATAAAATTTCAGAGGGCTAAGTGAACAAGCTTTAAAGTTGGCATTTTCTGGATAAGACCTTTTTCAATTATTCAAAGTATGTATTAATTCGAAAGAAATCTTGCAATCCCAATCACTTCAAATCAAGATTCTACAGTACCTGTATAAGTCAGCCTCGGTAGCTCATTCGGATGCACGTCTGACTGGTGATCAGGAGGATGTGCCTGAGTCGGCAACATTCTTTGTGGAGATTGATCATGAAATCTTTTCTACGGTCATTCTATCCCTTCCCCTGCTTCAAGAAGGGCAGTTGTCAGTTTCTGGCGAAAGAATGTGCACTGTACTGGTTAACCGCTTACCAATAAGCCTGCCCAGGAAAAGTGTGGATAGGTAAGATGACCGGCTCAAAAATGTACTAAATAGTGTTGACTGGGCTGTTAAACTCCAATCCAAACAAACAAACAGTACCTGTATACACCTCAACCCCGTTATAGCACAGTTCTTGGGGTCCAATCAGAAGACCGTGTTAGTTAACTGAAGCGTGCTATAACAATCGTCATTGACCTAGTCACTGGCCACTTGCCAAAGTTTGTTTGCCTTTGTTTTTTGTTATTGAAATATTTTTCATGCTAGTTTATCGTTTGTTCTGTTGTTTGTTTGTTTGTTTCGCTTTAAGATGTTGCATTTATTGCTTTAAATTCGTTGAATGATTGTTTTATTAAAATAAATTTGTTAAAAAACAGCGATTCATATGTTTGTGTTTTGTTTTCTATTCCAACATGTCCATGTGTAATCCCGGTGTGTATATTTAGATGGGCTATGGTTCCCGGTGACTGGTTCCCAATTGCATATGGTATTGAAACAAAACTCTATCTGTCTATAATTTTTCCCTTCCACAGTTCTTTTTCTTGCTGCAACTGAATAAGCAAACGGACACCCGCCTATCGGGCCTTGGAGAAATAGATTGGTACTGGTCTGGGGTCAAAAATGCCTCAAAATTGATGCTGATAAAACATGCTGCAAACAGTGAAAATGGCCAGTGCCAAACCCCTTAATTGTTGCCTTGACAGCTGTGTGAAGTTTAAGATTTGGTCAAAAATTCATGTGAAATCACACTTTTTGCCAACTTTGAGATGCCCCCTCATTAGCATGACAACAATGATCAAGTCAGGAAAGGTTGCATTTGAAAGGCTACTGCCCAATGAACTTTCATACCGAGTTTGGTGTAAAACAGACCATCCATTATGAAACAATGGCTAGTTGAAGTTGCTGTCAGGTGCAACACTGTGAAAATCAGGGAAATTCACAAAATCCCTGAGTGGGAAAGGGTTAACTCACCTGTCTGGCCATGTCTGAGAAAGCAGCTCCAAAGATGAAGAAGAAATAATAGCCTGGATAACAGCCATGCCACAAGGCACTGAGGAAAAATGTGAGAAATCTTTTCTGGAACTGCAGTCTGTCATAACAAATATGCCGTAACCACACGGCAGTCTGTATGTTCCAATTATCGACATAGACTTTAGGACTTGTAGCTGCCTGGAAAAGCCATAAAAATAAATAATTTAGCTCTTGTGGATTGACATTGGCATATTAGTCAACTTGATTTTTACAAAGGCCTAAGGATTGTTGCAACACTTCCTGTGCAGGTTACCAGACTTATTCCTTCCTTGTTTGTAACCCATAAAATGCCAATCACAACAATTGTCATCTGGTTTGTCATCTGCCGGCCACTTTAAGTCATCGTTACAAACAATGTGGATCCAGATCAGACTGCTCCTAGAGGAGCAGTCTGATCTGGGTCCACACTGTTTGCCTATATGCAAAAACAGTTTTCACAAGTTTGCAAGAAGATTCAGTAGATGACATAAACAGTCGACATTTTCAGATGCAGTTTTTCTCAGCATCTTAACCCTTGTCCTGCTGAGCCCGGATATGCCTTACCTTTCAAACAATGAAGATCCAGATCAGATGGCTTCTGAAGAAGCCATCTGATCAGGATCTACATTGTTTGTCATTCAGATTGTGAATTTGTTGCAATAATTTGCATCAAGTACTCTGATTGGTTGATAATCAGTAGTGGGTGTGGCATATATGAATATTCAGCAGAACAAGGGTTAAGTGTTAAGTTAAGAAGAATCTCCAGCACTTTATATAGGAGGACTGTCCATTTTGAAATTTTGGGGTTTCTCATTTACATGTTGAGTTATTTATAGAAAATTTAGAAAATTGCTGATTTTTTTTTTTCCAAACAGTGTAGCCCTGATCAGACTTCCTTTAAAATTTCATGATTTGAGTAAGACTTTAAGAGGGTACTGAGGTAGTATGTGAAGCATCACTCCAGCACTTAGGGTCTCTGTAAGTATGAACTGAACTGTTGACCCCGTAATCCCAAATAATAAGGATCCTGCAGATGTCAGTATCAATGCTGCAGCTTTTTCTGTACATGTATATATGTACAGACAAGTTAAAATCTAATATGCCCCGTTGTGAGAAAACTTGTCTTTGGGGATTTTGACCTGGTAAGAATATAAGGATCTTATATGGGTGTGAGGGGGTGGATGGAAAAATCCGTCCCAAGGGTCATTGTCTGGCATCACGAGGCTTGCTTCTCACTGAAAATATTGATAGTTGGAATGTAAAAATTACAACAATCAAGAATAAAATTGTGTCTGAGCATGACTCTTACCCCATTGTATACTTAAACAACTATTGTGAGGCTCAAAACCATTCAATGTATAGCCTGTTTTGGGTGACTGTTTTTAACAAAAACTTCAAATCAGAAAGCCCAAGATAGGAAGAATATGCTATTTTGGATATGAAAATAATTTCTTGCAAAAAATCCTAGTTATGCAAGAATAAAAATCATCCATGGTTATTTTATTGCAATAGCATTTGCCAGGTCCTTCTGAAGATATCTGAACTCTCAACCTAGTGGCCTCTTTTCAAACAGCTTCCTCGGGACAGCGTAAATGTTAATGCATGAAAAATCATAGCTGATCCCTATAGTCACAAACAGTCGATTCACTATTTAATCATGCCAGCCTTAATTACCAAGTCTCTCTGTCAACATGAAAAGGTTTAGGAACAACAAACATCTATCTAGTGCACAGCACAGACTCAGATCAAAACTATCAATGCCATTAGTAAATGTATAGTTAAAACTTGAACATTTCATAATAGCAAAGATGAACTTGAACATTTCATATAGCAAAGATGTAAATGCAAAAGCTGCTCACGTTGTTTTAGCAAAAATACCAAAATTTTAGATACTGTACTTGCTAGAACAGTTAACAATATGGCCAATAATGAGCTGTTAAGCTCGTCAAGCTAATGAGTCTTTGAACAACTTGGCCTTGCCCACACATATGTGCAGTATGATCAGAGTCTTTGCTATGCACGCATGTCCAAAGACCTATTTTATCAGTTACCCCCTATATTAATTGCATTGTAATACCTTGACATGATAAAGATATGCTATCTCAGGACATGTGAACTTTATCAGGTCAATATGACATTGCACTTCTATGAACTTGTTTGTTTGTTTTGTTTGTATTGGAGTTTAACGGCCCAGTCAACACTATTTTAGGTCATTTTTGAGCCGGTCTGTTTACCTATCCACACTTTTCCTGGACAGGCTTATACGTAAGTGGTTAACCAGTACAAAGCACATTCTTTCACCAGAAACTGACAACTGCCCTTCTTGAATCAGCAGAAGGGAGAGAATGACAGTAAAAGAGATTTCATGATCAATCTCCACGAAAGAATGTTGCCGACCCCAGGAGGTATCGAACCCGCGTCCTCCTGATCACCAGTCAGACGCGCATCCGACTGAGCTACCGAGGCCTATGAACTGGACTACTGGAAAAATAGACAAAACTCTTAACAGTGTACAGGGGGATAAACTGATAAACAGAATACCGATTCATCATTTGATATCAAGTTTATCAGACTTGGCTTCGAGAATGCATGTAGAATTGCTCGGTGAGCCTTGTGATTCTAAAAGCATTCCCGAAGCCTCGCCTGATAAACTTGATACAAAAAGACACGAACCTGGTATTCTCTATATCCCTTGTTATGGCTTGAAGAAATATATGGGCTGCATGATGTTTCCACACAGAGCTGAAACCGACCCGCACACACGAGTACTGGTAAAAAGCGGTGCACGTCAGACTCTCCATGCTTATAAACCCTATTGGTTTTATTCGGCGGCTGGGCTTGAGATGTCATTTCATCTCAATGTCGGGTAAAAGTCCCACAAAATTGGAAGCAACGTCTCCACAATGACTTTTACAGTGTTGACGGGGACGTTAAACCTCAAATCAAACAAATTGTAATGACTCAAATAATGTCCTGAGCTTACCTCAATCCCTAGTATATCAACATTAGTACAAAGGTCCCAGCGAGGTCTGTTATTGCTGTCATACCCATTAAAACCAAACCCTGAAGCATTACATATTGCATCACCTACAAAAAAAAAATACTTTAACCCTTCTCTTGCTGAATATTCAGTTTAGACACACCCATTTCTGACTTTGAACCAATCAGATCACTTGATGTAATTTGTTCATACAATTTCATAATCTGAATGTCAAACAGTGTAGATCCTGATCAGATGGCTTCTTCAGAAGCCATCTGATCTGGATCTACACTGTTTGCAAAGATAGGGGTTGTTGTGAACAGCATGATAAGAGTTAAAATTATATATTACAACCACTTTGGAACTGTTCAAAAGTGGTCTTACAAGATCACGTTTGAACAGTCCCAAAGATGGTCTCTGACCAGAGGACACTGTGGGCAGAAAACACAAAGAAACATTAAGTGCAGCCTCTAAAGTAAGCTTTTTAAAGCAGAATAAGTCTTAATTTTAGGTGGTCTTAACAGCAAAATTTTATCTGTACTTTTTACAAAATGCTCTTTTTTTCACAAAATTACTGATTTCCCATGTTTCACTCATTTGCATATTTGGCATAATGATAAATATTATAAACATCACAAGGAAGTCTTTTCCCTGAAATCATTAAAAGGGCTTTACCTGAAAGATGAAATAAGGTATTAGCTATGACATAACGTTAACACACCATATAATATGTTTCTTATTTAGATTCCAAGCATCGGTTGTCACTGTTCATAAAAACTGCCTCACTGAGGCTATTCTAATGAGCTCCCACAACCAATGTCTTGGAGCAGAAATAAGCGAAATAATGTACACCCTTATACCCCTAGTTTCGTTATATAAAGTGTGGTTTAGAGGGGTATTCATTTCACGGACTTATTTACATGATGTGAAATGTGTTTATTGTGAACTAGGATGATATGCAAAAACTTCAAAGAAAACTAGAGCTATCACTAAAGGTGATGAATACCCCCACAAAAACTGCCTTGATAGTACAACAGCGGCATTTTGCAATTTTTTCACTTGAAAAGGGTCATAACTATGTCGAAAATTGACGAATTGTAGTGGAAATCGAACTTGACCTGTATTTTATGATGTTACATCAGTGTACCAAAAATTATAAAAATCGGTGAAGCGCTTTTTGAGTTATCATCTGGAAACCAAGTCAACAGACCGACCGACCGACAGACCGACAAGCTCACTCCTATATACCCCCCAAAATTTCATTTGTGGGGGTATAATAACTTACTGAAAATTAATGATAGATAAATAGATCAATTTTGTTCATTTTTCTGTATCATGATCTGTATATGATTTGGATCCATAATTAGACTGTTAGAGCCAATAAGAATGTTATTAAATGTTACATACAATAAGTGTGTTATAAAAAACTGTTATAATGAAATTCATCTGTATAAACATACATAACAACCTCATTATAACATAACAACATGGTCTTGGATATATCATGATTTCAAGATGGATCCCAAAAATGTATAGATTATATAGAAAAATGACCATAAATGGTCATTTTTCTATATAATCTATACATTTTTGTTTGGATATAACGCGGCTGTTTCACTAACACAGTGTTATAAAGAGGTTGTGGGGTACTTACTTACCAAAACAGAAACCATGTTAGTTAAACAACTGTGTTATATCCAAACAAAAATGGTGTTATAAGGACATTGTGGTGTACTTACTTACCTAAAGAAAATGCCAAGTAATATTTTGCCCTGCAGCACAGCATTGACACATACATATAATATGTTCTGTAGAAAAACCCATATTTTCTGGCAAACTCAGGTTCTGAAAGAGATTAAAGTCTATCAGTAAAATTCCTTTTTATCAGCATAGATACATCTGATATATTTTGGAAATAACTTCTCTAATGAGGTTGATGTTATTCTTTTTCAGACAGTTCAACAATATATCAACCATAGCTCTGCGTAAGAGTGATTCCAAGCTCTCTCTCTCTTCTCTCTCTCTCTCTCTTCTCTCTCTCTCTCTCTCTTACATTAGTCAATGTTATCACCTAATAGATCGGGTTTCGTAAACTACTCATGAATTTTTGGCATCTCCTGAATTGCGACCCATTTACCAACCTCTATGTATTGACTAACAATATCAACCTCTTAGGAAAATGGTGAATATAAATACCGTATTCGCCCTAATTACCGCACCGTGCGCTTAGTTTTTTCAAAGTCGTGTAAAAAATCATGTAGTGAAAAATCTACCTAATTAGTGCACACTCGATGCGAAAACAATATCTTCCGAGAGGATGCATACTGATATTAATGGGACGGAAAAGGATACTAAAGCATTGCCTTCACTGTTGAAGAAATAACGGTAAGTTTTTATAGATTTACTGTGAGAGCTTCCATGGAAGGGTAACTGTAAAGTGTGCGCTTATGCATTTCCTTTTCAAAAATAGCTTTGGTGTGCGCTTATAGGAGCATGTGCGCTTATTAGGGCGAATACGGTATATGCATTCAGTCGCGTGTGAATCAAGGTTATAGAGGTTGTCAGTCTCATGTCAAATTGCATTCGCTATAAATATTTTGTATGTGACATGCTGTCACAAATGTTGTAAGAAACATTGCTTTCTGAGACAATAAAGTGTTTTAAAATCAAAACCAAGTGTAACTTCACCATAGTTTGCGAGTAAAACTACTTTGTTTCTGCCCGTTTGCTTTTCTTTGTACCAAGCTTCTCAAACAAATTGGTCTACACTTAAAGGCACCTGAGAAGCAAATGCTTTCCATTCAGAGCGGACCTTTTTTTTCCTTACGAGGGATTGTTTCCTTAAAGAGTAGACCCCCCATAATTCCACAAAAGCAAAATCAGGTCTCACAAAAATTGAGGAAAAAAAACACCCTCAAACAATGCCATTTAAGGGTAATGGATACACCTGGCAGATTTTTTTGCCATTTTTCAAAGAGAGACAACTTTTGGGACTTCCTGTTCACTTTTCTGTAAACTCTGTCCCATGGAAAAAGGGTCTATTCTTAAAGGAAAAAATATGCTCATCAGGAGCAAATTCTTTCCTTTAAGAGTTGATCCCAATTGAAATGGAAGACAAAAATACTTTTGAAGGAGTGTATCCATGCAGGTGTATCCATTCTTCATATAAGAAGGACTACTATATTTTTTGTGTTGAGGCTTTACATCCTTGTCAACACTATTCGGGACATTTTAGAGACATTATTTCTGATTTTGTGGGATTTTTACCAGGCACTGAGATGAAATGACTTATCAAGCCCTACCACCCAAAGAAACAACTAGGGTTTAAGAGACAGTTGGACTAGCACTTTTTCTTGGCAGGTGCCTTAGACCTTCTGCATGGAAGTACCATGCAGCCCAATCTATTTCTCTAAGGTCCAAAGTGCTGGGCCCAGGTCTACCTTATTTACCCTAAATATTCAGACACCTTTTTGATGAATCTTACATTTAATCATGCATTATATGTTTTGGCTGTTAAGATGTTTGCTGAGTGGCAAAAATTGTAGACCCTGATCAGACTGCTCCTTCAGGTGCAGTCTGATCTGGATCTCACTGTTTGCTTGGGCTGATTTTTGTGACTTTTTGGTGTCCGGATATATACATGGGGTATATATGGTATGCTCATTACGAAAACACGACTAAATAAATACATTGTAAATTTTACCGCTGAAAAACGAAAATTTTAAGACAAGAATTCCGCCGAAGGCTATGTCGCGCCTGTGGGGGCGCAAAGTCACCGAACCATGACATCTAGGCCAAGATCAAACATAGATGGTTGGATAAAAGGCTTGTACTAAGTATCATTAATGAAGTTCAAATAATTCTTGAGAAATTAACTTAACCATTAGGGTGAACGCTAGGGTGGTGGCAATATTTTACAAAGTCAGTGAACCATGAAATGTAGGTCAAGGTCAAATATGGATGCTTGCATTTAAGTTGCCATCCCGAGATATAAGTTTGTACCAAGTATCATTAATGAAGCTCTTATGGTTCTTGAGAAATTAACTTGACCAGTAGGGTGAACGCTAGGGTGGTCGCAATATTTTACAAAGTCAGTGAACCATGAAATTTAGGTCAAGGTCAAATATGGATGCTTGCATTGAAGTTGCCATCCACAGATTCAAGTTTATACCAAATATCATTTAAGAAGCTCTTATAGTTCTTGAGAAATAAACTTGACCATTAGGGTGAACGCTAGGGTGGTCGCAATATTTTACAAAGTCAGTGAATCATGAAATGTAAGTCAAGGTGAAATATGGATGCTTGCATGTAAGTTGCTATCCCCAGACACAAGTTTGTATGAAGTATCATTAATGAAGCTCTAATAGTTCTTGAGAAATAAACTTGACCATTAGGGTGAACGCTAAAGTGGTCGTAATATCTTACAAAGTCAGTGAACCATGAAATGTAGGTCAAGGTCAAATATGGATGCTTGCATGTAAGTTGTCATCCCCAGATACCAGTTTGTACCAAGTACCATTAATGAAGCTCTTATAGTTCTTGACAAATAAACTTGACCATTAGGGTGAACGCTAGGGTGGTCGCAAATGTTGACGCCTTGACAAACGGACAGATGAATGAACGGACGGAAAACCGGGCGCCTATATCGCGCCATGCTAATAGCAGGCGCGACAATGACAAATTGTGGTATTTCTCTTATTTCGGCCCCAAATATAGATTGTGGGTACTCGTTAGAACTGCCTCATCGAGTACCACAATCTATATTTTAGAGCAGAAATAAGAACAAGAATTCCGCCGAAGGCTATGTCGCGCCTGTGGTAAACTTGAACCTTAGAGTGAACGCTAGGGTGGTCGCAAATGTTGACGCCTTGACGAACGGACGGACGAACGAACGGACGGAAAACCGGGCGCCTATATCGTGCCATGCTAATAGGAGGCGCGACAAAAATAAGGTTTACCAATGCAACCCCCAGTTTTACTATATTAAAGTGGGGTCAGTTTTACTACATAAAAGTGGGGTTCATTGCCTCCACTTCTATTCAAGAGGGTAAAAATTATATAGGCATGTTTTTTTGATGTTCTTTATTAGGTGTAGAATCACCACCCACGCCCTCTCTCCAGCTGCTCCCTTACATACTATCACATGACTATTTTGAAAGAAAACATATGCAGCTGTGTACGAAATTTCTATATGTTTTATAGTTTAACAGCACAGTGAACCCTAATAAGATGATGTCGAGCTAGTCAGTAAATATAACCACTCTTCTCCTGGATAGTCTTAGACCTAGTAATGTTTAACTGTCTGTTTGTTTTTGTGAGTTTAAGGGGAATGGGTACACCTTCAGGGAAGGCAACTCCTTCAAAAGTATTTTTGTCTCCCATATCAATAGGGGTCAACTCTTAAAGGAAAGAATTCTTTCCTTTAACCCTTATCTTGCTGTTCACGACAACCCCTATCTTTGCAAACAGTGTAGATCCAGATCAGATGGCTTCTGAAGAAGCCATCTGATCAGGATCTACACTGTTTGGCATTCAGTTTATGAATTTGTAGAATAAACATCAAGTAATTTGATTGGTTAATAGAAAGAAATGGGTGTGGCTTAAATGAATATTCAGCATAATAAGGGTAAAGAGTAGAACCCTTTTTCCTTGAGTTTATAGAAAAGCAAACAGGAAGTCCCGAAAGTTGTCTCCTTTTGAAAAATGGCGAGAAAATCTGTCAGGTGTATCCATTTCACTATGGTCTTGTTAAGCTGGTCAGTTATTGTAACCATACTTCTCCCGGGCTGCCTTAGACCTTCTGAGAGGTAAATTGGTACTTACTGTTTGTTTGAAGTTTAACAGCCCAGTCAACACTGTTTAGGTCATACCAAGCCAGTCAGTTTACCTAACCACACTCAACCAATTAAATATTGTAAAACACTTTTCAGCTATTATCATTCTGTCTACTGAATAGTCCATGTATACTATAAGTTTTTTTGTTTTTGTTTTTTTGGTTTTAAGGCCCTTTCAAGATTATTTCACTCATATTGAGCCGATCGTTAATCAGAGGTGGGTGAAAACCGGAGCGCCCGAAGAAAAATCTTCAGACCTTCCGTTGTAGAACTTGGCATCTCACGTGACCGGAGCCAGACTTGAACCCACAGCGGTGATAGACCTAATGATTCAGAGTCTGCGCTCTTATCAACTAGGCTACAGAGGCCTGTCATAAGTTATCTTGATTTTTGACAGGGAACATGGGATCACATTTTCCGCCTGAGAGTGATATTTGCCCAGCCGTGTTGCGCGGGCAAATATCACTCTCAGGCAGGGAATGTGATCCCATGTTCCCCTTCAAAAATCAAAATAACAAATTTGTTATACTGGAAAGCTTTTTGATGATATTTTGTACATTGTTGCAATATTTTCCAAAGGATTCTTTTTGTAGCAGACATCATCAGAAGTACATGTTTTTATCATATGACGTCGCATCTGAGTGTGTAATAACGCCACGTAATATTTTCGATAATTCACTAGTAGATTAAATATGCAAATTAGCTAGGTTACTTCCCGTAACGGTACATGTACGATGTCCATAACGACGTCGCGTTTACTAATGGCGGAATATTGACATTTTTGTTGGACAATCATGAATAAAATGCGTTTTCAATGTCATATGATATTAATAGAATCTTGCATTCGTGCTCAGGTATTATTGAATTTATTAAACTTGTTGAGGAAAAGGGGTAAAATACGAGGCAAAGCCTCGCATTTTATCCCTTTTCCTCAACTCGTTTAATAAATTCAATAATACATGGACACTCAAGCAAGATCCTCTATACATGCGATGTAATCAAACATGCCCTACCGCATGCACTACATTGAATACAGTGCTCAGTGAGAAAATATTTACATCTTGTTATCAGCATATCAGAAAACAATGAAATAAACTACAGAATGAATGAAAAACAATCAGAAGTTTTAGGTTTAGGTTATTGGCTGGGAATTATTGTGGTGCAAGAAAGCAGTAAATATCCAAGATGGCTGCCATTACAATTCAGCGAAGGCAAGCACGAGAGGGTAATATATGTTTGCTCGTGGCATATGTGGAAAATAATTGCCCTTGAGCTGTCCAATCAAAAGCCTGGAAATTTCTTTGCAGTGTAACAAAAAAACATTTAATTTGCACATAGTTTAACTTCATTGGTTAGTAATGGTCATGAGGACAAAGGCAAATAAGCTGATGCAGTATTATTAACTTTGGAATATTGGTATTATAAAAGATCAACCCAAAAAGCAAATTGCTTTACCTGCATTTCGAGTTTCTGGGAAATGTGATTTCATCAGCAAATGAAATAGCAACCAAAATAATGTTACACACAGTTTTCTTGACACTGGTTCCTGAAATAAGTGGATGAACTTGTTAATGAACTTGTTAAAACCAAAGCACTGATCACGTAAACAGAAGATTACATTTTCAAGTATTGTTTTCTTTAAAATGAAGCATAAACATCTGCTTCATTTTTTTTTTTTTTTTGTTCTCATTACATTAACCACTGTCCTGCTGAAAATGACAGGTAGTTGACGGCTTTGCTTCAAAGTGACCATTTTTGCACTATGCTCACCATTCAGCTAGAATTATACACCCTGTTGAAAATCTGTTTAAGGAGCAAGGAGACAGGGGCATATGACCCCAAACCAGTTTTTCAGATGCATCAAGGTCAGATAACTCAAGAGCCAGGATGGTGAAAGTGGCCATTTTTGCACTCTTCAACAATAATGTATAAATATACAAGGTTTTATAAAAATCTGTTAAAGGAGCATAAAATTATGATCTGAAAAGTTTTTAGATACATCAAGGGCAGACAACTCAAGCACCTGCATGGCCACACTGACCCACACACTTCGGAAATAGTGTGTTAAGTATACGAGGTTTGATGAACATCTGTTAATGGAACACAAAAGTATAGCCCAGACACTTTTTCTTTCTTTGATTTGAGGTTAAATGCCCCCGTCAACACTATTTAGGTCATTTTGGAGAAGTTGCTTCCTATTTTGGGGGACTTTTACCTGACACTGAGATGAAATGACATATCAATCGCTGCCGCCCAATGAAATCAATAGGGTTTATATAAATGGACAGGGCAACTTGCATCACTTTGCCTGGGCAGGCTTAGACCTTCTAAGCCCTTTTACCAGTACTTGTGTGCAGTCGATTTCAGTTCTGTGTGGAAGCATCATGCAGCCCAATCTATTTCTCCAAGCCCAGATGGGCAGGGGCGATCCAGCCCAGATAAAGTGGGTATTTTGTGATAACCGAAGGATAAATTTTTTCAGTTGTCCATAAAAGTCTGTGTTGTGGGTGTTCAATGAGGCAGTTCTATCGAATACCCACAACAGTTCTGCATAAAAACCTATATTGTGGGTATCATTAGAACCATCTCAATGAGATAGTTCTATTGAATACCCACAACGTATGTTTTACTGAGAATTGACAGTTATACATGTACGCGCCTGATAATGTAATAACGTCATGTAATAAATTTGATAATCCACTAGTGGATTAAATATGCAAATTAGTTAGATACGCCCCGTAACGTTACATGTACGACATCCTTAACTACGTCGCGTTTACTTATGGCGGAATATTCACATTTTTGTAAAACTATCGTGAATAAAATGTGTTTTAAATGTCATATGATAAATAGAATCTTGCAATCTTACTAATGTGTTATTGAATTTATTAAACTCGTTGAGGAAAAGGGATAAAATGTGAGGCAAAGCCTCGCATTTTATCCATTTTCCTAAACTTGTTTAATAAATTCAATAATACATGAGCACTCATGCAAGATCCTCTATTTAATGATCACCAAAGACCCACCTTATCTGCTTCTATCAAATTTTTACGTATACATGTATACAATTTTATCTGACTAAACCTCATTATTCTATATCTTGTTCCGATAAATAGAGAATACCAAGTGAGTGTCTTTTGATATCAAGTTTATCAGGCAAGGCTGCGAGAACACTCGTAGAATCGCGAGGCTTGCCAAGTGATTCTACATGTGTTCTCGAAGCCGAGCCTGATAAACTCGATAGCAAATGACACAAATCTGGTATTCAATTTATCAGTTTACCCCCTTGTACACTCTTAAATTAGCAATTTACTATCAGTTATTGATGGTCCTCAGTGCTTTCAAACATTCCGCAGGTCGATATATTTTGAATCAGTTGACCATATTTTTTCCTATCATATTTTTTTCAAGCAATAATAATATTTTGTCCAGCAATAATAATATTTTTGCCATTTTTTCTTGTAGTCCGGTTCATTCATAAAAGTGCAATGTCACATTGACCTGATAAAGCTTACCTGTCCTGAGATAGCTTATCTTTATCAGGTCAATGTGCTGCAATGCAATTAATATAGAGGGCAACTGATAAAGAATCTAGTCAAGTATTTACTTACAAATGGAGACAGGTCCCTGGGTTTTGACTTTGAATGAGGAGCATTATTGTTTTGCTGAAAAATACAAAAGTAAAATCAATTCAGGGATGACTGCAATAAAATGGAGAATTTTACCTGAAACATATCAACCCTTGTCCTGCTGAACAAATTAATTTATCCATACCTATTTCTGATTTTCAGCCCATCAGATTACATGGTGTAATTTATTCCTACAAATTCACCATAGAATTTCAAACAGTGTAGATACTGATCAGATGACTTCTTCTGCACTGTGAAGGTATAGCATATCCTGTTTCACCAGGACAAGGGTTAAGATAAAAATTTTGTTACACACCTGGGCCCACTTGTTCAAAACTAACGACATCATTAGTTAACGTATCGTTAAAACTTTGATTGTTATATATGGCAAATATGCTGAAATTTTTGCTGACGCAAAAGCTGCTCACATTTTTTCAACAAAAATACCAAAATTTTCGATATTTTTCTTGCTAGAACAGTTAACAATTTGACCACTAATGAGCTCGTTAAGCTAACAATGCTTTGAACAACTGGCCCCTGATAAAGAAATCTTAGAATAACCCTAAGATAGAAATTTGTATCCTAACTGGGCTATCTCATCCAGATAAAAAATCCAGTATTCTCACGTTTGATGTACAGTTGCTGAATGTGATCTCGTATATGCCATCATTAAGGCTGACGTCACTGCATGTTAGGTGTTGTTACTGAACATTAAACAAGAGGGCCATGATGGCCCTGGATCGCTCACCTGATCCATAGAGTAACAAGTGTGCCATTATTGTCCCCAGGGTTATAATGTGCATAATGTTGAGGGAGGTCTAAAAAGGTGAAGCTTCAAACCAAATATCAACAAAGGCTATAATTTGAACAATCTGGGCAAAGGTCCACTAGATGCACCAAATATCAAAGACCGGGGCCTTACAGTTTCAGAGAAGAAGATTTTTTTTTTTAAGATATTCCCTACATAAGCCTATGTAAAACCAAATGGCCCCAGGGCGGGGGCATTTTTGGACTCAGGGCTATAATTTAAACAATCTTGACGGAGGTCCACTAGACACCAAATATCAAAGACCTGGGCCTTGCTATTTCAGAGAAGAAGATTTTCAAAGCGTATCTCTATATAAGTCTATGTAAAACCAAAGGGCCCCGGAGCGGGGACATTTGTGGCCCGAGGTCTATAATTTGAACAATCTTAGTAGAGGTCCACTAGGTGAAGCGCCATACCAAATATCAAAGACAAGGGCCTTGCAGTTTCAGAGAAGAAGATTTTTAAAGATTTCCCTATATAAGTCTATGTAAATCCAAAGGGTCTCCAGGCGGGGGCATTCTTGGCCCCAGGGCTATAATTTGAATAATCTTGATAGAGGCCCACTAGATGAAATTTCACACCAAATATCAAAGACTTAGGCCTTGTGGTTTCATACAGAAGATTTTTAAAGATTTTCCCTATATAAGTCTATGTAAATGCAAAGGGCCACAAGGCGGGGGCATTTTTGGTCTCAGGGCAATAATTTGAACAATCTTGGTAGAGGTCCACTAGCTGAAGCTTCATACCTAATATCAAAGACCTAGGCCCTGTGGTTTCAGAGAAGAAGAATTTTTCAAGATTTTCCCTATATAAGTCTATGTAAAACCAAAGGGCCCTGGAGCGGGGGCATTTTTGGCCCCAGGGTTATAATTTGAACAATCTTGGTAGAGGTCCAAAAGATGAAGCTTCATACCAAATATCAAAGACCTGGGCCTTGCAGTTTCAGAGAAGAAGATTTTTAAAGATTTTCCCTATACAAGAGGCTCAATGAGCCTAACCGCTCACCTGAGGAACATTTTAGTTAGCTGTTTGACTCATGGTCTTTGAGCATAATTTTTTTTTGAAGTTCTTCCTAATGGAACACGGCATTGTCAATTTGGACCCTAGGGGCAGGTTTGGTAGGATTAATGTAGGGGACCACTTGACATTGCTACATGCTTAATATGTAAGCTCTGGGCCTAGTGGTTTCAGAGAAGAAGATTTTTGAAGTTTTTTTTCTTTCCATAATAACTCTATGGGGGCTAAGGGCCCCGGGGCGTGGCCAGTTTAGACCCCAGGGGCATGATTGGCACACTTTATGTAGAGGACCACTTGACATTGCTACATGCTTAATATGTAAGCTCTGGGCCTAGTGGTTTCAGAGAAGAAAATTTTTTAAGTTTGTCCCATTGTAAGTCTATGGGAGCTAAATGTTGCCATGGCAACACCAGTTTCAATCTGAATTACCCCAAAACATACTGCATCTTCTCCCCCAATCGGATAATGCTTCTCATGAAATTTAATCATGATTGGCCAAGTGGCTTTAAAGATATACTTATTTGAAAATGTGAACGGACGCCGGACCATTGGCATACCAATACCTCACATGGGCTCAAGTGAGCTAATAATACTAGCTGTTTCAGAGAAGAAGATTTTTTCAGCTTTTTTTCCATTATAAGTCTATGGGGGCTAAGGAGCCCAAGGGCGTGGCCAGTTTAGATCCCAGGGGCATGATTGGCACAATTTATGTAGGGGACCACTTGACATTGCTACATGCTTAATATGTAAGCTCTGGGCCTAGTGGTTTCAGAGAAGAAGATTTTTTAAGCTTTTTTTCCATTATAAGGTTATGGGGGCTACGGAGCCAGGGGCGTGGCCAGTTTAGACCCCAGGGGCATGATTGGCAAAATTTATGTAGAGGACCACTTGACATTGCTACATGCTTAATATGTAAGCTCTGTGCCTAGCTGTTTCAGAGAAGAAGATTTTCTAAGCTTTTATATCCATTATAAGTCTATGGGGGTTAAGGGACCCCGGGGCGTGGCCAGCTTAGACCCCAGGGGCATGATTGGCACAATTTATGTAGGGGACCCTTTGACATTGCTACATGCTTAAAATGTAAGCTCTGTGCCTAGCGGTTTCAGAGAAGAAGATTTTTTAAGCAATTCTTTCCATTATAAGTCTATGGGGGCGAAGGGGCCCCAGGGCGTGGCCAGTTTAGATCCCAGGGGCATGATGGGCAAAATTTATGTAGGGGACCACTTGACATTGCTACATGCTTAATATGTAAGCTCTGGGCCTAGTGGTTTCAGAGAAGAAGATTTTTTAAGCTTTTTTTCCATTATAAGTCTATGGGAGCTTAGGGGCCCTGGGGCGTGGCCAGTTTAGACCCCAGGGGCATGATTGGCACAATTTATGTAGAGGACCACTTGACATTGCTACATGCTTAAAATGTAAGCTCTGTGCCTAGCGGTTTCAGAGAAGAAGATTTTTTAAGCTTTTCTTTCCATTATAAGTCTATTGGGGCGAAGGGGCCCCAGGGCGTGGCCAGTTTAGATCCCAGGGGCATGATTGGCACAATTTATGTAGGGGACCACTTGACATTGCTACATGCTTAACATGTAAGCTCTGGGTCAAGTGGTTTCAGAGAAGAAGATTTTTAAGCTTTTTTTCCATTATAAGTCTATGGGAGCTAAGGGGCCCCGGGGCGTGGCCAGTTTAGACCCCAGGGGCATGATTGGCACATTTTATGTAGAGGACCACTTGACATTGCTACATGCTAAATATGTAAGCTCTGTGCCTAGCGGTTTCAGAGAAGAAAATTTTTTAAGCATTTATTTCCATTATAAGTCTATGGGGATTAAGGGACCCCGGGCGTGGCCAGTTTAGACCCCAGGGGCATGATTGGCATAATTTATGTAGGGGACCACTTGACATTGCTACATGCTTCATATGTAAGCTCACGACCTAGTGGTTTCAGAGAAGAAGATTTTTTTAGCTTTTTTCCATTATAAGTCTATGGGGGCTAAGGGGCCCCGGGGCGTGGCCAGTTTAGACCCCAGGGGCATGATTGGCACAATTTATGTAGAGGACCACTTGACATTGCTACATGCTTAATATGTAAGCTCTGTGCCTAGCGGTTTCAGAGAAGAAGATTTTTTAAGCCTTTATTTCTATGGGGGGTAAAGGGACCCCGGGGCGTGGCCAGTTTAGACCCCAGGGGCATGATTGGCACAATTTATGTAGGGGACCACTTGACATTGCTACATGCTTCATATGTAAGCTCTGGGCCTATTGGTTTCAGAGAAGAAGATTTTTTAAGTTTTTCCCATTGTAAGTCTATGGGAGCTATATGTTGCCATGGCAACAAGAGTTTCCATCTGATCTGCCCCAAAACATAATGCATCTTTTCCCCCAACCTGATAATGCTTCTCATGAAATTTAAGTATGATTGGCCATCTGGCTTTAAAGATATACTTAGTTGAAAATGTGAACGGACGCCGGACGACGGACGCCGGATCATTGGCATACTAATACCTCACATGAGCCTTCGGCTAAGGTGAGCTAATAAGCCTATGTAAAACCAAAGGGCCCCGAGGCAGGGGCATTTTTGGCCCAAGCACTATAATTTGAACAATCTTGGTAGGGGTCCACTAGATGAAGCTTCATACCAATTAGCAAAGACCTGGGACTTGCGGTTTCAGAAAAGAAGATTTTTAAAGATTTTCCTTAAATAAGCCAATGTAAAACCTAAGGGACAGGGGCGGGGCATTTTTGGCCCCAGCACTATAATTTGAGCAATCTTGGTAGAGGTCCACTAGATGAAGCTTCACACCAAATATCAAAGACCTGAGCCTAGTGGTTTCAGAGAAGAAGATTTTTAAAGATTTTCCCTATATAAGCCCATGTAAAACCAAAGGGCCTTGGGGCGGGGGCATTTTTGGCTCCAGCACTATAATTTGAACAATCTTGGTAGGGGTCCACTAGATAAAGCTTCATACCAAATATCAAAGACCTGGGCTTTGCGGTTTCAGAGAAGAAGATTTTTAAAGATTTTCCCTATATAAGCCCATGTAAAACCAAAGGGCCCCGGGTGGGGGCATTTTTGGCTCCAGCACTATAATTTGAACAATCTTGGTAGGGGTTCACTAGATGAAGCTCCATACCAAATATCAAAGACCTGGGCCTTGTGGTTTCAGAGAAGAAGATTTTTTAAGTTCTCGGTGAAAAAAACTATTTTTGGCTCCTGTGACCTATATGTGCAACGGACCGGAAACATTTGAACATTCCTGTGAAGTTTGGTCAAAATCCGATCAGTGGTTTAGGAGGAGATGTTGTTTAAAGAAAAAGTTTACGCACACACGCACGCACGCACGACGGACGACGGACAAAAAGTGATCACAAAAGCTCACCTCGTCACTTTGTGACAGGTGAGCTAAATATAGCGGAGGCAACCCGTTGCATGCAGGAAACCCCTAAAATGGTACCTTGACAAACAGTGCAGGCCCAGATCAGACGCTGCAGAATGCGGAGTCTGATCAGGGCCTACACTATTTGCTAACAGAATTTTCCATCAAAAATAGCATAAAACGAAAACATAGGCCTACCATCCCTTATATGACAAATGGACATGTCCAACATATAGCAATGGAAGAGTCCACTAGTATACAATGAGTTAAAATACTATTCGCTGCTGAACTGAGGAGGGAAATAGCCTCATTTATTAGTATTTTAACCCATTGTATACTAGTGGACTCTTCCATTGCTATATGTTGGACAAGTCCATTTGTCATATAAGGGGTGGTAGTGATAATTGCCCGAGTCGTTAAGGGAGGGTAAATATCACTTTGAGGCAGGGAATGAGGTCCCATGATCCAGGGGTGGTAGGACTATTTTTTATTCTTATTCCATTTTTGACGAAAAATTCTGTTAGCAAATAGTACAGGCCCGGATTAGAGATCTGGGCCTGCACTGTTTGCCAAGATACCCCTATACGGGTTTCCCGCCTACAAGGGTTAATTTTTATTAGCATAGCATTAGCTCAATTGAGTTGAGCATGAAAAGTTTAAAAACCTTGGGGTGTGTGCAGCCAGAAAATATCTGGATCAGCTGACAATTTCACTCAGTCTAAACAGTCTATGTTGATCACTCTTTGAGCTGATCACCCTTTGAACAGTCTAAAGCTTATTGAATTTATTTGTATATGGGTTTAACAACACATTGACGATTGTGGGTCATTTTATGTCAGCTCCCAAAGAAAGAGAGAAAAAAGATAGGAGAGGTGATGAAAGAGAGGGATTGGAAAAAAAAAAGGAAATGACAGTGAAGAAATAAAAACATTTCCCTCTACCCTTGCCTGCTGCAAGGATCGCTAACCTTGCCGAACTGAAAGCCAATATCAGCAGGATACCACAGTGACATAAGATACATGCCTCACCCAACCATCCCAAGAGCTTGTTAATAGCTCAGGCTCATGCCCACAGGGAAGACTATGATCAGACTGTGTGGATGTTGACATAGGTTTTCTTGTAGATTCTCTTTTGCATTGACTCAAATGTCATATGAAATTAAATCTCAAACAATACCTATATTTCTTGCATACTATATAAGGAAATCTGTGGGTTTAGCCTGGGATAGAAATTCTGTTCTTACCCTGGTGTTCTTACCCAGTGACAGGGTAAAAATCAAATTTTCTAACGTGTTTGATATGCACTGGTTGAATAAGACCTTGTATGCACCATTGTTAAGGTTGACATCACAGCATATTACGTGACGTCAGTAAACATTAACCCATTGCCATCACAATATTGCGGACCACAGCAACTGAAGTGACTCCATTATTAAAATCCAGAAATGAAAGGTATGCAAGACAAGATGTGTTTGTGAAACAAGAACATCTCCCTGGGCATGGTCATTATTTATTCAAAGTTGCTCACAGTTCAAGATTTTTGTTTGTGTGGGAAGCCTTTGACACAAGAAACTTACATGCCAAATATGAAAGCTCTATCTTAAACGGTTCAAAAGTTATGAACAATAAATATTTTTTCTTTAAAGTAGGTCAAGGTCACAGGTCAAAAAAAATTGCATGAATGTAAAGCTCTTGTCACAAGGAACCTACATGCCAAATATTAAGGCTCCATCTTAAATGGTTCAAAAGTTATGAACAATTTTATTTTTTCTTTTAAGTAGGTCAAAGGTCAAGGTCCAAACATTTTGCATGAATGAAAAGCTCTAATCACAGGGAACATACGTGCCAAATAGGAAAGCTCTATCCCAAACGGTTCAAAAGTTATGACCAAAAATGTTATTTTTTTTTAAGTAGGTCAAAGGTCAAGGTCACAGGTCAAAATTTTTGAATGAATGTTAAGCGTTTGTCACAAGGAACCTAAATGCTAAATATGAAGGCTGTATCTCAAACGGTTCAAAAGTTATGACCAATGTTAACTTTTTCTTTTATGTAGGTCAAAGGTCAAGGTCACAGGTCAAAATCTTTTGTGCGAATGTAAAGCTCTTGTCAAAAGGAACCTACATGCGAAATATGAAGGCTCTATCTCAAACCGGTCAAAAGTTATGACCAAAATGTTATTTTTTTATTTTAAGTAGGTCAAAGGTCAAGGTCACAGGTCAAAATTTTTTGCATGAATGTAAAGCTTTTGTCACAAGGAACATACATGCTAAATATGAAGGCTGTATCTCAAGTGGTTCAAAAGTTATGACCAATGTGAAGGCTCTATCTCAAACCGGTCAAAAGTTATGACCAAAATGTTATTTTTTTATTTTAAGTAGGTCAAAGGTCAAGGTCACAGGTCAAAATTTTTTGCATGAATGTAAAGCTTTTGTCACAAGGAACATACATGCTAAATATGAAGGCTGTATCTCAAGTGGTTCAAAAGTTATGACCAATGTTATTTTTTTCTTTTAAGTAGGTCAAAGGTCAAGGTCAAGGTCACAGGTCAAATTTTTTTGCATGAATGTGAAGGTCTTGTCACAAGGAACCTTCAGGCCAAATATGAAAGCTCTATCTCAAACGGTTCAAAAGTTATGGCCAACGTTAAAGTTGTCCACATACAAACCAACAAACAGACAGGGCAAAAACCCCCGCTAATCTGTCCCTCGGGATCACAGTCCGGAATCACTTGGCAAACCTCATGATGCCAGACAGTGACCCTCGGAATGGATTTTTCTATCCACACTTCACACCCATGTAAGATACTTATATTATTCTATTAACCCTTGTCCTGCTGACCCTGGATATGCCTAATTTTCCAAAACAATGAAGATCCAGATCAGATGGCTTCTGATGAAGCCATCTGATCAGGATCTACATTGTTTGCCATTCAGATTGTGAATGTGTTGCAATAATTTGCATCAAGTAATCTGATTGGTTGATAATCGGTAGTGGGTGTGACATACATGAATATTCAGCAGAACAAGGGTTAATCCTTGTTCTGCAGAAAAAAAATTAAAACAAGAGGCCCATGGGCCACTACGCTCACCAGAGGTCATGTGGTTTATACCATATATAGGCAAGGTGCCCATCTTCGTCATGTGACAATACCACGAATAATGTTTAATTGCCTCACCCCCAAAGAGACTTTTCATGTAATTTAGTTTCAATCAGCACAGCTCTTTTACTGGAGAAGAAGATAAAAATACTGAATCAGAGCCATCCAAGACAAAGATCAGTAATGACCTTGACCTTTGGAATTGATAAACTTCCATTCAGCTAACTGCAAATATCATTTTTGATGTCACAGCCTACCAGGCAATCAGAAATATCCACTACTTTGCCATTTTCCATACAAATGTCTAAGTGACCAAATTTGACCTTGACATAAACAGGTCAAGGTCAACCAAAGGTCATCATTTGAACAAATTTGGTAGGGCCAGAGTCCATGATGCTGTATACCAAGTTTCAAGATCATCGGCCATTCGGTTCTTGAGAAGAAGATTTTTGAACGGCCCATATTGGTCATGTGAGCCAGTCCTCACGAACAAATTTTCGTTCCCTCATTCTATAGAGGCTCCACATGTTATTTGGTTTCAACTGGCCAAGAAGTTTAAGTGAAGAAGAAGATAAAAATGACCTTGACCTCTGGAACTGATAAACTTCCATTCAGCTGAAGGTAAATACCATTTCTGATGCCACTAGCTAATATACAATCAGAAAAATCCAGTTTTGCCATTTTTCCATACAAATGTCTAAGTGACCAAATTTGACCTTGACGTAAAACAGGTCAAGGTCAACCTAAGGTCATCATTTGAACAAATTTGGTATAGCCAGAGTCCCTGATGCTGTATACCAAGTTTCAAGATCATCGGCCATTCGGTTCTTGAGAAGAAGATTTTTGAACATTTTTACCATATATGGGCATGGTGGCCATATTGGTCATGTGACCCAGTCCTCAGGAACAAACTTTCATTCCCTCATTCCATAGAGGCATCACATGTAATTTGGTTTCAATTGGCCAAGGAGTTTAAGTGAAGAAGATAAAAATACTGAATCTGAGGCTTCCTGGACAAAGGTCGGTAAATGACCTTGACCTTTGGAACTGATAAACTTCCATTCAGCTGGTTGTAAATACCATTTCTGATGCCACTAACTAATCTACAATCAGAAAAATCCACTGTTTTTGCCATTTTTCCATACAAATGTCGTTAAGTGACCAAATTTGACCTTGACGTAAAACAGGTCACGGTCAACCTAAGGTCATCATTTGAACAAACTTGGTAGGGCCAGAGTCCCTGATGCTGTATACCAAGTTTCAAGATCATCGGCCATTCCATTCTTGAGAAGAAGATTTTTAAAGGTTTTTACCATATATGGGCATGGCGGCCATATTGGTCATCTGATCCAGTCCTTACGAACAAATTTTCGTTCCCTCATTCCATAGAGGCTCCACATGTAATTTGGTTTCAATTGGCCCAGTAGTTTAAGTGAAGAGGAAGATAAAAATACTGAATCTGAGGCGTCCTGGACAAAGGTCGGTAAATGACCTTGACCTTTGAAACTGATAAACTTCCATTCAGCTGATTGCAAATACCATTTCTGATGCCACTAGCTAACACACAGTCAGAAAAATCCACTGTTTTGCCATTTTTCCATACAAATGTCTAAGTGACCAAATTTGACCTTGACGTAAAATAGGTCAAGGTCATCCGAAGGTCATCATTTGAAAAAACTTGGTAGGGCCCGAGCCCCCGATGCTGCATACCAAGTTTCAAGATCATCGGCTATTCGGTTCTTGAGAAGAAGATTTTTAAAGGTTTTTACCATATATGGGCATGGCGGCCATATTGGTCATGTGATCCAGTCCTCCCGAACAAACTTTCATTCCCCCTTCCCATAGAGGCTCCACATGTAATTTGGTTTCAATTGGCCGGGCAGTTTCAGGGGAGATGTTGTTTGAAAATGTTGACGACGACGGACGACGGACAATGCCTATACTATAAGCTCCCCGGAGCCTTCGGCTCTGGTGAGCTAAAAATTGCAACACCCATTTTGACATACTGACTATCAACCAATCAAATTAACCCTTCTCTTGCTGAATATTCATTTTAACCACACTCATCTCTGACTTTGAACTAATCAGATTACTTGATGTAATTTATTCCTACAAATTCATAAACTGAATGTCAAACAGTTTAGATCCTGGTCAGATGGCTTCTTCAGAAGCCATCTGATCTGGATCTACACTGTTTGCATAGATAGGGGTTGTCGTGAACAGCAAGATAAGGGTTAAAATGTTCCTATAAATTCACCAACTGAATGACAAACAGTGAAGATCCAGATCAGAGAAGCCATTGGATCTGAATATTACACCAGTCTGTAGTTACATTATTTGCAAAGATGGAGCTTATCCTGTTATGCAGGATAACCAATCAAGTCACTTGATATACCGTAATGATCCTAAGGTATTGGTACATACAGGCTTAAGCAAACAATGCAGATCCAGATCAGACTGCTCCTGAGAAGGTCTTCACTTTTTGCCATCTCGTCGGCACTTTTTGGATTCCTTGCTAGATTGTGAAACAAATTTGTTGAAATTTTAGGATAATTACAGCAAGTCCACAATGTGTCCCAATTTTTAGGATTTTTATGTAATTCATTCCTGTAAATTCAGCAAATGAATGAGGGCTATTCCAGTAAAAACGATATGGGAGGGGAAGACGGCAGTTGATATATTTTTCTGTTGGTGGTCGGTCTTGACGTTATTTTGATTACATGGGTAGTTAGTGTTTGAAAAAATAAAATTCTGTTGGTGGTCGGGTATGGTGGAAATTGAATTCTATAGGTGGTGGTTAATTTATTTGCCGACACCTGACAACAGAAAAAAATAAAATACGGCTTTTTTTGCGTGAGAGAGGTGCGTTAGCCGAGATATTCCGATTATTATTTATAAAAATCGGTATCTGGACGTTTCGCCCCAATATGCGTACCGGGGTTTACAGAGGTTTCGCCACCAAACAAGTTAGCCATCGGAGGTTTCGCCACTAGAAGGATTCGCCCCACGGGAGGTTTCGCCACAAGGAGGTTTCGCCACAAAAAAATAAGTTATCTAGAATTCCTTTGAATTACCTTTGAAGTAATTTAGAAAATGGATAAATACATGTAAAATGGATGAAAAACAATTAGTTGGGTATTCAAATACGTATTTGCCCGTGTCTCAAAAGCAATCGCGTTATTTTTACCTTTTTCCTAAATATAAAAACGCCGGATGTTTATAAATGTTAAGTTTGGTATTTTGCCAACAATATTTGCGGAAAAAAACAAATATGTTTCTATACAAAGTTTTTGAGAAATTTGCAACCAAACACACCAGGGGCTTCTACTGAATCGCGATGACTTGCCTGACGTAATGGAAAATTACTGGGCTGAGTTACTGAATGACGCAATATTTGTGTGTCGGTCGCGCATGATTTGCATGATTTAGGTAAAGACAATTAGCGCTGTATAATCAGTTAGATTCAAGGGATTTATGGTCCAAGATAATTAGTTAATTGGGGATTATGATACCCTAGGAATGTTTATACAGCGGATGCCACCCGGAGCGTGCCGAGCTTTGAGCCGCAATAAATTACGTAACAGTACCCAAAAGTGTACCCAGGTGGTCATCGGAAGACCAACACTTTCACAGAAAAACAGATGCAATTATTAAGCGGCACCTGATCAGGGTCTTCAGGTTTTTGGACCTTATAATGCTACGGCACCCGGATCAGACGCTCCACAATTATTGCCGCGACGTCTGATTCAGCTCCAACCGCCGACGGTTCATTTTATTTTATTTTCCGCGACCGAATAGGTTTGGAGGATATAGTGACCGTCCAAATGTCCGTCCGTCCGTAGACACAACAGACATGCAAACAATGCAGATCCGGATCAGACGCCGAACTATTATTGAACGGCGTCTGATGAGGGTCAGCATGTTTGTAGAAGGCATCTGAGACGGCGCAGACCCGGACAAGACGCTGCCCAACGGTTATGCGGCGTCTGATCAGGGTCTTATCGGCGACGGTGGTGTTTTTATCCCTAGTCTGAACAGGTTCGGAGCCTGGCGTCCGTTCATTCGCCCGTTCGTAGACACAAAATTATGAGTGGCGTTCATTCAAATGTCCGTCCGTAGACGCAATAGACATATGAAAACAATGCAGGTCTGGATCAGATGTACAATTATTAAACGGCGTCTGATGATGGTCTTCGTGTATGTAGACGGTATCTGAGACGGCGCAGACCCGGACAAGACGTTGCGCAACGACGCGGCGTCTGATTAGGGTCTTATCGCAGACGGTGGTGTTTTTTTAAACCCTAGTCTGAACAGGTTCGGGGGATATAGCGATCAGCGTGGCGTTATCCACCGAACCGTCTGTATAACAAAAGACAGAACACAAAGGTGCAAACAGTGCAGATTTGAATCAGACGCCATACAATTATTATACGGCGTCTGGATAGGGTCTACAGGTTTATAGACGGAATATGCGACGGCACAGACCAGACCAGACGCTGTACAATGATCATGCGACGACTGATCATGGTCTGACCGCCGCCGGTGCGTTTTATTTTTATCCCCTGACCAAATAGGTTCGTGGATATAACAATCAGCCTGGCGTCCGTCCGTCCGTCCGCAAACAAAATTATGAGTCTGGCGTCCGTTCACATGACCGTCCATCCGTAGACACAACAGACAGATGCAAGCAATGCAGATTCGAATCAGACCTGTACAATTATTAACCCTTTACCACTCAGGGATTTTGTGAATTTCACTGATTTTCACAGTGTTGCACCTGACAGCAACTTCAACTAGCCATTGTTTCATAATGGATGGTCTGTTTTACACCAAACTCGGTATGAATGTTCATTGGGCAGTAGCCTTTCAAATGCAACCTTTCATGACTTGATCATTGTTGTCATAGTAAAGAGGGGGCATCTCAAAGTTGGCAAAAAGTGTGTTTTCACATGAATTTTGGACCACATTTTAATCTTCACACAGCTGTCAAGGCATCCATTATGGTGGTTGGCACTAACCATTTTCACTGTTTGCAGCATGTTTTATCAGCATCAATTTTCAGGCATGTTTGACCCCAGACACCCTCAGATATAAATTTTAGCGGCCGGTTGGGCCATAAACCCAAAATTTTTCGGGATGTGAGGGGGGCGTTGCCCCCCTTCAATCCCCGCAGGAATATTTTTAGTGGGGTGGCGCGCGAAAAAACAGGTCACTTTTTTGCCCAACAAATCCTAAAGCAAACTTAACCATCCAGGGGTAGAAATGCAGATTTTATGTGCTTCTGGGGCTTAAAATGGGGGGGGGGGGTGCAGACACGTAAAAACACGTATCTGAGTGGTAAAGGGTTAACTAAAATCTGGGAACATACTGAATTTTAGTCTAAAATGCATTAATTATATCTGAAATATTGTTTCCTGCAATAAAATGATGAAAAAACATTATTTTGGTCAGTTGGGATTTTCTTCGTTAACCCTTTACCACTCAGCGATTTTGTGAATTTCACTGATTTTCACAGTGTTGCACCTGACAGCAACTTCAACTAGCCATTGTTTCATAATGGATGGTCTGTTTTACACCAAACTCGGTATGAATGTTCATTGGGCAGTAGCCTTTCAAATGCAACCTTTCATGACTTGATCATTGTTGTCATAGTAAAGAGGGGGCATCTCAAAGTTGGCAAAAAGTGTGTTTTCACATGAATTTTGGACCACATTTTAATCTTCACACAGCTGTCAAGGCATCCATTATGGTGGTTGGCACTAACCATTTTCACTGTTTGCAGCATGTTTTATCAGCATCAATTTTCAGGCATGTTTGACCCCAGACACCCTCAGATATAAATTTTAGCGGCCGGTTGGGCCATAAACCCAAAATTTTTCGGGATGTGAGGGGGGCGTTGCCCCCCTTCAATCCCCGCAGGAATATTTTTAGTGGGGTGGCGCGCGAAAAAACAGGTCACTTTTTTGCCCAACAAATCCTAAAGCAAACTTAACCATCCAGGGGTAGAAATGCAGATTTTATGTGCTTCTGGGGCTTAAAATGGGGGGGGGGGGATGCAGACACGTAAAAACACGTATCTGAGTGGTAAAGGGTTAACTAAAATCTGGGAACATACTGAAATTTAGTCTAAAATGCATTAATTATATCTGAAATATTGTTTCCTGCAATAAAATGATGAAAAAACATTATTTTGGTCAGTTGGGATTTTCTTCGTTAACCCTTTACCACTCAGGGATTTTGTGAATTTCACTGATTTTCACAGTGTTGCACCTGACAGCAACTTCAACTAGCCATTGTTTCATAATGGATGGTCTGTTTTACACCAAACTCGGTATGAATGTTCATTGGGCAGTAGCCTTTCAAATGCAACCTTTCATGACTTGATCATTGTTGTCATAGTAAAGAGGGGGCATCTCAAAGTTGGCAAAAAGTGTGTTTTCACATGAATTTTGGACCACATTTTAATCTTCACACAGCTGTCAAGGCATCCATTATGGTGGTTGGCACTAACCATTTTCACTGTTTGCAGCATGTTTTATCAGCATCAATTTTCAGGCATGTTTGACCCCAGACACCCTCAGATATAAATTTTAGCGGCCGGTTGGGCCATAAACCCAAAATTTTTCGGGATGTGAGGGGGGCGTTGCCCCCCTTCAATCCCCGCAGGAATATTTTTAGTGGGGTGGCGCGCGAAAAAACAGGTCACTTTTTTGCCCAACAAATCCTAAAGCAAACTTAACCATCCAGGGGTAGAAATGCAGATTTTATGTGCTTCTGGGGCTTAAAATGGGGGGGGGGGTGCAGACACGTAAAAACACGTATCTGAGTGGTAAAGGGTTAAACGGCGTCTGATGAGGGTCTACAGGTTTGTAGACGGCATATGGGTCGGCGCAGACCCGGACAAGACGCTGCACAACGATAATGCGGCGTCTGATCAGGGACTTATCGCCAACGGTGGTGTTTTTTATCCCTAGTCTGAACATGTTCGGGGGATATAGCGATCAGCCTAGCGTCATCCACCCAACCGTCTGTATAACAATAGACAGAACACAAAGGTGCAAACAGTGCAGATTTGAATCAGACGCCATATAATGTTTATACGGCGTCTGGATAGGGTCTACAGGTTTGTAGATTGCATATGCGACGACACAGACCATGCGACGTCTGATCATGGTCTGACCGCCGCCGGTGCGTTTTATATTTTATCCCCTGACCAAATACGTTCGGGGATATAACAATCAGCCTGGCGTCCGTCCGTCCGTCCGCAACAAATTGAGCCTGGCGTCCGTTCACATGTCCGTCCGTCCGTAGACACAACAGACAGATGCAAGCAATGCAGATTCGAATCAGACTTGTACAATTATTAAACGGCGTCTGATGAGGGTCTACAGGTTTGTAGACGGCATATGGGTCGGCGCAGACCCAGACAAGACGCTGCACAAAGATAATGCGGCGTCTGATCAGGGACTTATCGCCGACGGTGGTGTTTTCTGAACATGTTCGGGGGATATAGCGATCAGCCTGGCATCATCCACCCGTCTGTCTGTATGACTATAGACAGAACACAAAGGTGCAAACAGCGCAGATCGGGATGAGAGCCCAGAAAATTATTATAAGGCGTCTGATCAGGGTCTACAGGGTTGTAGACGGCACAGACCCAGACCAGTAGCAATCAGCCTGGCGTCATCCACCCGTCTGTCTGTATGACCATAGACAGAACACAAAGGTGCAAACAGTGCAGATCGGGATCAGAGCCCAGAAATTATTATAAGGCGTCTTATCAGGGTCTACAGGTTGTAGACAGCACATGCGACGGCACAGACCCAGACCAGACGCTGTACAATGATCATGTGCATCACATGTCATTTCACCTCAGTGTTGGGTAAAAGTCCCACCAAATTGGAAGCAATATCTCCAAAATGTCCTAAATAGTGTTGACGGGGATGTTATACCTCTAATCAAACAAACGAATCTTATTTCTAAAAAAAAAAAAAATAAAAAAAATACAGAGACGGCTCTTTGGGGTGAGCTGGCTATGGGGTGGTTGATACACTGATTTAAAAAAAGGGTAAAGTTGGGGATGGGGGTGCTAAAAAGGATAGATAGGCTGTAAGAGTGAGTGTTTGAGTTTTACGTCTCACCAACAGCTAAGGTCATACGGAGACGGGACCTCGGTTTAAAGACTCATCAGAAAGCCTGGAGAAGCCCATAGATAGGCTGTAATAGTTATTTTAATCTTATGCAAAAGTACTGATTTTTTCATAAACAAAACACACCCATGTGTCATAGCACATTCTTTAATTTCTCCAAAATGGCTGCTTTTCCATTGAAAACTTTGATATTTTTCTTATTTATACTCAGAACAAAGGTTGCGGGTGCCGATTGAGGCAGTTCTAACGAGTACCCACAACCTTGGTCTTGGTGCAGAAATAAGGAAAATAATGTATACCGGGTTCAAATAGATGTTCATTTCACAGACTTATGAACATGATCTTATTTCTGTATAAAAAAGTATGTTATGGAAACTTGTTGGAAAAGCCTCAGTGACATGCCCTGATGATTACCTACAAAATACGTTTTTGTGCGGAAATAAGAAAAATAATACGTGGATACCCCCTCTTTTCTGGGGGCCATGGTGGTTAAAAATACTTTCTCTGACCAACCCAAAACAGAAATGTTTGCTAAAGAAAATATTTTGCTTACTTTGACACTTCATATTTTCAAAACACAAAGAGAAACTATAATAAATTTAGTACCATTGGAAAGAAAATTGAATTTCCTAGAAACTTTACATTTACATAAATATTGTCAAATGTACAGAAAATACTAAAATAATCATTTTTGTAACATAAGGGTGTAAATCACACAAAAATGCCAATATTTCTGTTCAGATAAGACTGTCAGGCCTATCAGCCATATATGGACTATTGATTATTGATTTACCTGTATCAGTGTTCTGTTAAGATGCTATATTTGCTAATTTTCTGAGTGGTAAAGGGTTAAGTGAGATAAGTAGACCGGTATTAAAGTGCAAAGGTATCAGAATAAGGTGAGAGACAAAATAAGAAACATAATTAGGTAATCTGAGTTAAAGAACAACATCATTGCAAACTGAAGTTTTTCAGAGACACTTTATTATTATCATGTGGTGGAAGTGTGTGTTGTAGATTTAGAATCCTTATAATACCCGCAAGATAGAAAGATATGTTTGAGTGTCAGAAGGAGAAAACCGTTATTGGAGGTCTTATATGAATTCTCAAATATAGCTGTCACTGTCTCATTGTATTGTTTCAATAACGATTTCAATTTTATCTTTTTCAGATCTGCCTATAAAAAGACGTTCCTGTCTGATATTTTATGTAAACAAATATTAGTAAATAAATTAATACATTACCGGTCTTTGTATTCCATACCCACTGACCGTTCCAAGGCAGTTCTTCTAAGGCGGGTTATTTATGTTATTGTTTGTTTCTTATTGTGTGTATTTTGTCTTTTTAGTTCGGATGGTCATTAGGCATTTTGTGGGAAAGTAACTGTCCTTTTGGCCTTCCTCTGTTGAGGTTTCCATTATTGTCTGATCGCTTCATGTTTGTGTTTCTTTCCTTTTGGTGTCTTTAGTGGGTGGTGTAAGTTAACTGTATCGATTCCTGATCTTTGTTTTAGTTCTACTTTGAGGTTCCTACTTGCAGATGATTTTTTTTCTCCAATCACCCTCCCATCCCATGCTTTTTTTTAATCACCCTCAGTACAGACTTTTCAACATTCCCAGTATGCCCTTATTGTTAGCTTTTAACTCGGTAGACATAAATTAACTGAGGTCTTAGAATAGCTCCTTGACATACATGCATTTAAAAATGGCAAAAGACATGAACTGATTTAGTTTATTTCGTAAAATCATTCTTCGATACAAAAAGATTGGGTACAACATGGATATTATACGACAGACTGCATGCATGGTAGTTAACCCAATCACGGTTGGCAACTTTGCTTCCCTCTTTAATTGCACGCCGGTGGGTCAGGCCTCAGATTCTATGACGGCTCCAACGTAAAGGCTTATTGAAAATTGAAGAGATAATGTTGGTTGGTGCCTGATGCTCTGTCTCTGGTCGGGCTCATCGGAGTCTAACTGTTGGTTTTCTTTTGCTCCAGCATTTCAGTGGTTTCTTGCTGTCGAGTCCTCAACGTTGTCTCACCTCGGTGGTTCTTTGATTTTTGTGTTCACGGAGATGTTGCACTGATGAGTTAGGAGGCCTTCATGCGGACTGAACAAATTATTTGTCTAAATCGCGACGGAAGTAAGGGCGAGGATTGTGGCCACGTAAAATCGATTTAAGCCCCCCAGTGGAAATCTTCCACTGACCGTTCCAAGGCGGCTCTTCTGTGGCGATTTATTTATGTTGTTGTTTGTTACTTACTGTGTGTATCACTTGTTTCTTTTGGTTTTGGATGGCCATATGGCCATTTTGTGGGAAAGTAACTGTCCTTATGACCTTCCTTTGTTTATGTTTCCATTATGGTCTGGTCGCTTAATCTTTGTATTTCTTTCCCTTTGGTGTCTTTTATGGGTGGAGTAAGTTAATTGTATCAATTCCTGATCTTTGTTTTACTTCTACTTTACACACACACACACGCACACACACACACACACACACACACCAGTTATTTGTAATTTCGCCACCTCCCAAGAGGAATTAAAGAAATTAAAACTCTTTTTTTCGTAAATGCTCCGATGGAAGTCAGCATTGCCGGGTCAATTGATAGAACATCTCGATGTTAATCCTCATTTTCAGTCAGTGTTTTTTTTTTAAAAAAAATATTAATAATGCATTAAGGAAATAATGCAGAGGTATAAACAATGCTAATTTCACCACCCTTCTTCCGGGCTCTCAAAGGACAGGTCGAGATCACAAATGACCGATACATAATAAACAACTTCCCCAAAAGAGAGAGACTTCAAGATAATTTTCTGCATCCCCATGAATATCAAATCATTAATAGTTATAAAACATAACCAGAGAAAACGTCATTTAGAACAGATCCAGTTTACTGATGTTTTAAATTACCAGTTGTCAGATCCAGTGGCTGTTTTAGCGGGTGTCCGACAAGGGTCGGTTCTTGGACGGGGCCTATTAGTTTTTTTTTTGACTCATCTTCCAGGTAATTTAAGACCTTCTATTTTATCTTTGCAGACAATTGTGTATTAGGTAGGGATATTTTTACCCCTCAAGATTGTTCAACTTTGCAGGAAGCTGTAAATAAATTGGTACATTGGGAGACAGATTTGTAAATGAAATTTAACGTAACAAAATGTCACTATGAGGGTGATACGAGCCTTCCCCCCCACAAACAGATAATACATAACTATTTTTACATAATCAGATATAAGATTCAGTTCAGTCCACCAAATATCTTGGGGTTACTATTACAGATAATCTTGATTGGGGTGAGCATGTATCTGAAATTTCTACAAAGGCATCTAAAACCCTTTAGTTTTCTCCACCGGAATTGTCACTGGCACCAAGAGAAACAGAGAAAATAGCATACAAAACGCTTGCAGCCACAATCTGGAATCTGCCACAATCTGGAATCTTCATCTAAAAACCCTCGCTAATCAACTAGAGACAGCCCATTGGACTTACAAATGTTCGTGGTACATTAGCCATGTCGCCGAGATGCTGGATGAACTGCAGTGGCCAACACTGGAAGGGGCAGTCTTCTTAAGCCTTCTTCCACAAATTCAGACAGCTGCAGTTGACATTAGCAAGGAATGGAACTTTACCCCTGCTCCAGCACTTAGACAGATGACAGCGTCACATTACTTTCAATACACAAGATACCTGGCCTATTCTGTCGCTCTCAATTGTTCATTTTCCCCGGACCATTACCTTTGTGGAATGGTTTTCCTTCAGTGGCCTCCACAAATACCACCGAACAGTTTAAGACTCATTTAAAGTAACAAGTCCGGAGTATGTATTTTAGCATACTTCTGTATCAGTTCTTGGAAATGGTTTGATCAGTAACTGCCCTTTTGGCCTTCCTCTGTTTAGGTTTCAATTATGGTCTGGTCGATCCGTGTTTGTGTTTCTTTCCCTTTGGTGGGTGGGGTAAGTTAATTGTATCAATTCCTGATCTTTGATTTACTTCTACTTTGAAGCCATCTGATCTGGATCTACACTGTTTACAAAACTAGGGGTTGTCGTGAACAGCAGGATAAGGGTTAAATACTAGGTACAGAATGATTTTTAGAGATGAGACTGTTTTAACTTGATTGGTGGTGCCTTTGTGGCAAATAAAGTTAAGTGGATAATCAGAGTTGTTTAGATAATATAACACCCTGGCAGATGCATGTCATTCATTTCTGCATATGGATCTAGTCTGGCAGTGCACAAAAAAACCTACAAAATGGTGCGTGACCAGTGAAGACTTCTGTCAGCATGCACACTTCTGATTAGCTGTAGCCCTCCACATTATGCATTAAGTTTGTCTTGGATAGATGTGAATTACTCAGTTTGGACACATAATGCTTGGGCTTAATTTTTTAATTTTTTATGCATTTGCTGTCAGATCTTAAGTCCCATAACACACATTATTCTGTGGGTATTAGTGTGCCTTGGCCATTAAATAACATACCTATGCAATATATTTCTATATTTTTGGCTCTAGGAATGTCATTTTATATCAGATGATAAATTGTCATATTTTTTTCTGCTCCAAACGTAAGATTGTGGGTACTCGTTACAGCCGAGGTGGTGCTAGCCACAATCTATATTTTTTAAGCAGAAGAAAGAAAAGTAATGTATACCCATGTAAACCTACTTTTCCCTACCTAGAATGGGGTTTACTGGAGTATACGTTTCACAGAGTTGTTAACGTAATGCACAGAAATTAATACATGTAGTTACTATTTACAAATTAAAATTGTTCTTGTGTTGTGTCAGGAAAATTCTGGAGTCTGTATCGTTTGCTTTTGAATATTTGCTCTGTAAATACAGCTCTTGCATAATTGGTCGAGGAGCAGATAAGCTGTCAGAGTATTTTATTTTCTCCAGATGTCTGGCACTATTAAGTTAGAACTGCCTCTGACATGATGCGTAATTGACGGACTCTACATAATGGACTAATTTGAAAGCAACTCTAAAACCAGAAAAAGTTGAGTTCTGAAGACTCTTTCAACAGTATTTCACTCATATTGCACAGAATCAGATCGAAGTTTTTTTTTAGCTCTTAACCCTTGCTGTCAGATGCAGTTTCCACCATATATATTTTTACTCAACATAGTGTCTTTTGAACAAGTAAATAAAAGGACTATGGAGTGCTGACTACTTTACTTGCAGCAGCCATTTAATTCATGTTCTTTTGTCTCCCTTTCTGGTCAAGGACTAAATGTATAGACAGTATGTTTGTTTGATTTGAGGTTTAATGTCCCCATCAACACAATTTAGGTCATTTTGGAGATGCTGCTTCCAATTTCGTGGGACTTTTACCCGACATTGAGATGAAATGACATCTCAATCCCTGCCGCCCAATAAAACCAATAGGGTTTATATGCATGTAAGGGCCGACTCGAAGCAGTTTTTCAGGGCAGACTTAGACCTTCTAAGCAGATTACCAGTACTCATATGTGGTCGGTATCAACTCTGCGTGGAAGCATCGTGCAGCTCATCTATTTCTCCAAGCCCTGATGGGCGGGGGCGATCATGTATAGACAGACTGAAATAACTGTAATGGTCATTACGCCAACCAACTAATGAAACGAAAACATTATTATTCCTGCTTTATTAAACGAAGTTCGCAAGAAATATGAAAATCAACATCAGATGTATTCAGCTTCTGTTCTGAAAAGTTGTCACAGACACCAATTTTTGTAATTTTGCATCTGTTAGAATATTTCTGAAAGGAAAGCAAAATGTGACGATTTACTTTCGGGGTCTCTGTGGCTCTGACAATGGTATTAGAGGACTTCAGTCATGATTGTGGGAAATCCAACTCCTGCATTCTGAGAGCCTGTTCTTTTTTTCTTCTCTTCAAGTTTCTCCCATCTTGTAAATTTAAGTGAAATATTCTAGAAAGGCCCCTGCCAGACCACCACTAAAATGTCTTTTTCAGATAACTTAGAAAATATTAAATTCTATGGGTCATGGTATGTGGAGCAAATACAATTCTATGGGTACTTGGCATAAAAAAATATCTAAATCTATAGGTAATTGGTCTCTGAAGAAATCAAATTCTATAGGTGGTGGGGTGAAAAAAAAAGTGCCGTCTTCCCCCCCCCATATCGTTTTTTCTGGAATAGCCCTGACAAACAGTGAAGATTCAGACCTGAGAAGCCATCTGATCTGGCATTACACTGGTCTGTAGTTACACTGTTTGCTGCATAGGTAAAACATATCCTATTTTAGCAGGACAACCAGTCGAGTCAGTTTGATCTTATTCAACAACTGAATGACAAACGATGAAAGTCCAGACCAGGGGCCAGTTGGTCAAAACATCGCTATCTGTTATACAAGTACAATAACTAAAATTATCATATGACGTCACATCTGAGAGTGTAATATTACCATGAAATAAATTCCGTATTCCACTAGTGGATTAAATATGCCAATTAGTTAGAAAGGCCCCTTAATATTACATGTATGATGTTCTTAAAGACGTCGCTTTTACTAATGGCAGAATATTGACATCTTCGTCAACAAATCGTGAATAAAATGCGTTTTTATAGTCAAATGATCAACAGAATCTTGCATTCGTGCTCATGCATTATTGAATTTATTAAACTTGTTGAGGAAAAGGGATAAAATGCGAGGCAAATCAATAAATTCAATAATACATGGACACTCATGCAAGATCCTCTATTTTTGGTATTTTTGCTGCCAAAAAAATGAGCAGCTTTTGCAAAAGCTGCTCATATTTTTCAGCAAAAATTTTAGCATCTTTGCCAATTAAATAATCAAAGTTTTAACAATATGTTTGCTAATGACGTGATTAGTTTTAAACAAAATGATGGCCACTGCTCTTGCAAAGGTAGAACATACTCTGTATCAGCAGGACAAGTGTTAAATTAATAATATAATGTTATTAATCAAGTATTTTCTCATTGGCCCAGTTACAGGTCCGAGGTCTGCTGTATTGGCCCCGAGGTCGAAGGCCGGGGCCAATACAGCAGACCAAAGACCTGCAACTTGGCCAATACGAAATTACTTGATTAATGACAATTTTATTAACTGACACCATTAAAAACATGATTATTGATTTTTGACCTCAGTGTTAATACAGGTGACGGCCGAACAATACAGGATAATTAATTAACCCTTTTTTAACTAAATGGAATCTTCCCCCTTATATATAGCAGGAGTCCATTTCATAATTTAGGTGTGTCAAGTTGTGTTTTCTTCAAAATTTACTTGGAAAATGGCTGAACTTTTCGCAAACATTGAAGGCCCTGATCAGACGCTGCATTCTGTGGCGTCTGATCTGGGCCTATACTGTTTGCCAGGGTACCAGTTTTGGGGTTTCTGGTACTGAATGGGTTAAAAGAGCTACATGCATCACTCTTAAAATAGCATTCACTGCTGATCTGAGAAGGGAAATAGCATTACTTATAGTATTTTAATTTTTATTAGCATTAATTAGCTCAGTTCAGATGAGCATGAAAAAAGTTTAAAACAAGAGGGCCCAATGGCACTATATCGCTCAGCTGTGAACCAGAAAATCATTAGTGTAGGAGACCACTTGACACTGCTACATACTAAATATCAAAGCTCAGGCAAAGCGGTGTCCATGCTTATAAACCCTATTGGTTTCATTGGACCACAGGGCTTGAGATGTAATTTCATCTCAATGTCCGGTAAAAGTCCCACAAAATTGGAAGAGACATCTCCAAAATGACCTATACAGTGTTGACTGGGATGTAAAACCTCAAATCAAACAAAATCTGTGCCTTATGGTTTTGGAGAAGAAGATTTTTTGAAGTTTTTTCCAGAATTTGGACCCAAAGGGCATGGTTGGCAGGATTTATGTAGGCGACCATTTTGTCTTGCTATACACTAAATATCTAAGGTCTGTACTTCATGGTTTCAAAGAAGATGTTTGAAGCTTTTTTCCATTACAAGTTTGTTGGAGTTAAGGGGCAACAGGATTTGGCCAATTTGGACCCCAGGGGCATGACTGGCAGGATTCATGTAGGCGACCACTCTACATTGCTACATGCTAAATACCTAAGCTCTGGGACTTATGGTTTCAGAGAAGAAGATTTTTGAAGATTTATTTTCCCAATTTTAAGTTGTTTTCTTTTTTTTTTTTTCATTATAAGGGCCCTGTGGTTTCAGAGAAGAAGATTTTTGAAGCTTTTCCAATTGTAAGTCTATGGAAGCTAAAGAGCCCTGGGGGTGGCCAATTTGGATCCCAGGGGCATAACTGACAGGATTTATGAAGGTGGCCACCTGATTGCTACATACTAAAAATCTAAGCTCTGGGCCTTATGGTTTCATAGAAGAAGATTTTTTAAGTGTTTTTTTTTTCCATTATAAGTCTGTTGGAGCTGATGAGCTCAGGCATGGCCAATTTTGACCCCAGGGGCAGGGTTAGCAGGATTTATGTAGCTGGCTATTTTATGTTGCCATATACTAAATATCTAAGTTCTGTGCTTCACAGTTTCTGAGAAAAAGATTTTTGAAGCTTTTTTCCATTATGAGTCTATGGGAGCTAAGGGCCCCCGGGGTGTGGCCCATTTGGACCCCAGGGGCATGATTATCAGGAAATATGTAGATGACCACTTGCCATTGCTACATGCTAAATATATAAGCTCTGGGCCCTGTGGTTTCAGAGAAGAAGATTTTTGAAGCTTTTTTCCATTATGAGTCTATGGGAGCTAAGGGGGTCCCAGGGTGTGGCCCATTTGGACCCCAGGGGCATGATTGGCAGGATTTATGTAGGTGACCACATGTCATTGCCACATGCTAAATATCGAAGCTCTGGGCCCTGTGGTTTCAGAGTAGAAGATTATTGAAGCTTGTTTCCAATATGAGTCTATCGGAGCTAAGGGGCCCCAGGGCGTGGCCCATTTGGACCCCAGGGGCATGATTGGCAGGATTTATGTAGGTGACCACTTGCCATTGCTACATGCTAAATATCTAAGCTCTGGGCCCTGTGGTTTCAGAGAAGAAGATTTTTGAAGCTTTTAATTTACATTATGAGTCTATAAGAGCTAAGGGGCCCCGGGGCGTGGCCCATTTGGACCCCAGGGGCATGATTTGCAGGAGTTATATAGGTGACCACTTGCCATTGCTACATGCTAAATATCTAAGCTCTTGGCCCTGTGGTTTCAGAGTAGAAGATTTTTGAAGCTTTTTTCTATTATGAGTCTATGGGACCAAAGGGGCCCCGGGGCGTGGCCCATTTGGAACCCAGGGGCATGATTGGCAGGAATTATGTAGGTGACCAATTGTCATTGCTAAATGCTAAATATCTAAGCTCTGGGCCCTGTGGTTTCAGAGAAGAAGATTTTTGAAGCTATTTTTCCATTATGAGTCCATGGGAGCTAAGGGGCCCTGGGGCATGGCCCATTTGGACCCCAGGGGCATGATTGGCAGGATTTATGTAGGTGACCACTTGCCGTTGCTACATGCTAAATATCTCAGCTCTGGGCCCTGTGGTTTCAGAGAAGAAGCTTTTTGGAGCTTTTTTCCATTATGAGTCTATGGGAGCTATGGGGCTCGGGGGCGTGGCCCGTTTGAACCCAAGGGGCATGATTGGCAGAAATTTTGTAGGTGACCACTTGCCTTTGCTTCATGCTAAATATCTAAGCTCTGGGCCCTATGGTTTCAGAGAAGAAGATTTTTGAAGCTTTTTTTCCATTATGTGTCTATGGGAGCTAAGGGGCCCGGGGCATAGCCCATTTGAACCCCAGGGGCATGATTGGCAGGATTTATGTAGGTGACCACTTGCCGTTGCTACATGCTTAATATCTCAGCTCTTGGCCCTGTGGTTTCAGAGAAGATGCTTTTTGGAGCTTTTTCCCATTATGAGTCTATAGGAGCTATGGGGCTCCGGGGCGTGGCCCCTTTGAACCCCAGGGGCATGATTTGTCAGGAATTCTGTAGGTGACCACTTGCCGTTGCTACATGCTAAATATCTAAGCTCTGGGCCCTGTGGTTTCAGAGAAGAAGATTTTTGAAGCTTTTTTTTTTCCATTATGAGTCTATGGGAGCGAAGGGGCCCCGGGATGTGGCCCATTTGAAACCCAGGGGCATGATTGGCAGAAATTATGTAGGTGACCACTTGACATTGTTACAAGCTAAATGTCTAAGCTCTGGGCCCAGTAGTTTCAGAGAAGAAGATATTTTAATTTTTTCCCATTGTAAGTCTATGGGAGCTATATGTTGCCATGGCAACCATAATTCCAATCTGATCTGCCCAGAAACCTTATGCAGCCTTTCCCCCTACCTGATGATGCTTCTCATGAAATTTGATCAAGATTGACCATGTGGTATTAGAGATATACTTATTTGATATTGTTTACGGACGGAGGCACAGATGCACGCACGCACGAAGGACGACGGACAAAAAGTGATCACAAAAGCTCACCTTATCACAATGTGACAGGTGAGCTAAAAACAAAGTAAAGGGATGATCGGAACAGACTGAGTCAATGGTGACATAGATTTTCTTGCACACCAGACAAGGAAATCCGTGATTTTACCCTGGGATAGAAATTTATGTTCTGACCCTGGTGTTCCGACCCCAAATCGAATATAATCGCGTGTTTGATAAATGCACTGGTTGATTACAACCTCATGTGCGGCGGCGTCATGCGTGACGTCACTAAACATTCCTATTGTGTCATCACAAAATGGCGGACGTCGGTAACCGAAATGACAGCAGCATTAAAAATTCGCAATAGAAATGGAAGGTATGCAAGAAAAAGAATCCAATATGGGTGTGAGGGGTGGATAGAAAAATCCGTCCCTCGGGATCACTGTCCGGCATCACTCGGCAAGCCTCGTGATGCCGGACAGTGTCCCTCGGGACGGATTTTTCAATCCACCCCTCACACCCATATAAGATTCTTATATTCTTGTCGGTTTTGTAGTCCATTTGCTTAACCTTTAACCTGCTGAATATTCAATTAAGCCACACTCATTTCTGACTTTGAACCAATCAGATTACTTGATGCAGCTTATTTCTACAAATTCATAAACTGAATGTCAAACTGTGTAGATCCTGATCAGATGGCTTCTTCAGAAGCCATCTGATCTGGATCTACACTGTTTGCAAAGATAGGGCTTGTCGCCTACAGCAGGGTAAAGGTTAATAATAGTATGAAATGAACAATTACACAAGATCTTCTACAGTTTTTGTCTTAACCATTGTTCTGCTAATAAATGAATTTTGCCAAACCAATTGTTGATGATCAACAACCAATCAAATAAAATGAAGTTATAACTGAACTAGAAATGTGTTCAGATGACACAGATGCCCCCGCCAAGGGCCCCGCCTCACCCCAAAAATCCATGTTGCAACAAAATTTTCTAAGTGTGTGACCTTTCATCAGGAACATTTTTGGGAAGTTATATTGAAATTGGTGAAAAAATGTAAGCGCTAGAGCAATGACAAAGTTTTTCTAAAAATATCCACAGTGACCTTGACCTTGAAAGTCGAACTCGCTCGAGGTATTGTCATAAGGAACATTTGTGTGAAGTTATATTGAAACCAGTGAAGAAATGCAGGCACTAGAGCGATGACAAAGTTTTTCTAAAAATAGCCACAGTGACCTTGACCTTGAAAGTCCAAATGACTCCAGATATTGTCATAAGGAACATTTGTGTGAAGTTATATTGAAATCGGTGAAGAAATGTAAGCGCTAGAGCGATGACAAAGTTTTTCTAAAAATAGCCACAGTGTCCTTGACCTTGAGGCTATGACCTTGAAAGTCGAACTCGCTCGAGATATTTTTATAAGGAATATTTGTGTGAAGTTATATTGAAATTGGTGAAGAAATGTAGGCGCTAGAGCGATGACAAAGTTTTTTTTAAAAATAGCCACAGTGACCTTGACCTTGAGGTCATGACCTTGAAAGTCAAACTCGCTCGAGATATTGTCATAAGGAATATTTGTGTGAAGTTATATTGAAATCATTGAAGAAATATAGACGCTAGAGCTATGTTGTGCGAGGGGATAATTAAAAAATTTTAAGTCTGTGACCCTGACCTTGAGGTCATAGGCATGGGTGGGGGTATTGCTGAATAAACATTGTACCTATATGTATCATCATATGAACCAAAGCCATCATAAAAGTTCTACCAGGTACAAATACCTTAACTGGAGTCTTTAACATGGAAAATTTCTAAGTCCATGACCTTGACCTTGAGGCCATGGGCATGGGTGGGGGTATCGCTGAATAAAACTTTGGACCTATATCTATAATCATACCAAATATGAACCAATTCCATCGAATGGTTTGGAAAATATGAGTTCTAAAATGTTCAAGTCTACCTGTTACAAAAACCTTAACCCGAGTCTTTAACATTGAAAATTTATAAGTCTGTGACCTTGACCTTGAGGTCACAGGCATGGGTGGGGGTATTGCTTAATAAAACTTTGGACCTATATCTATCATCATACCAAAGATGAACCAGTTCCATCAAATGGTTAGGAAAATATGAGTTCTAAAAGTTAAGGCTCTACCTGTTACAAAAACTTTAACCTGAGGTTACAGGATCACGTACGTACACACACACGTACAGACAGACGTACACATGTACGCACGTATGGAAAACCGAAAAACTATATGCCCCCGGCATCATATGATGCGGGGGCATAAAAACAAACAGTGAAGATCCTGATCAGAAGGCTTCAACTGATCTAGATTTTACAATGTTTGCATAGGTAGAGTCTAAACCTGGTTCACATCACGAAAATGCGCCTATATAATTTGGACCCAGTTGAACCCCACTTTTATCTTTTATATAGTAAAACTGGGGTTTACAGGGGTAAACCATATTTTTCTATTACTGCTCTAAAATATAATTTGTGGGTACTCGTTAGAACCGCCTCATCGCGATGAGGCGATTCTAACGAGTACCCACAATCTATATTTTCAGCAGAAATTAGAAAAATATCACAATTTTTCATCTTAAAATTTTCATTTTTTTTCGGGGGTAAAGTTTACAATGTATTTGTATATGTCTGTTTTTGTAATGAGCCTTAGGGTAAAAATCAATGAAACTAAGTAACCTACCACACCATTTATATTATTATGCTTGAGATCAGTCCCCTCTATGAAAGCTTTGTAGTCACCAAAGAAACTGAGAGGACCCACTAGGATTGCTTGGAAGTAGAATATATAACTAAAATATTCAAGGGCACTTGGAGTCTGCCTGAAAGAAAATCAAAACATAAAACTATAGTCCGCTTTATAATATGAGCCCCGCCAAGCGAATTTGTGTCTTCGAGCATTCCGTCATGACAAATTTTAACTGCGCATGCCCAGCCATTCAGAGGGGCCAGGGATATGGCTTTCTGTCTGAAGGTTACTCTTGATTCACTGCTTGTATGAGCGAGCAGCGAAGGTTCTGGCGAGAATGCGCGGATGCGCAGGCTCGCCTGAACCTTCGCTGCTCGCTTAGGCTATAAGTACCAAAATCGCTTGACGGGGCCCATATATCATTGCTGTTGTTTATTGGATAATGTCATCTCAAAAAAAATTATAAGACCACACATGTAAGAACATATCAATACTGTCACATAACGCCCATTCCAATCCTTTGTGTAACAATGTTTGTTTGTTTTGTTTTGTTTGAATAGGGTGTAACGGCCCAGTCAACACTATTTAGGTCATTTTTTAGCCGGTCAGTTTACCTATCCACACGTTTCCTGGGCAGGCTTATACATAACCGGTTAACCAGTACAGTGCATATTCTTTTGCCAGAAACTGACAACCACCCTTCTTGAATCAGCGGAAGGAAGAGAATGACCCTAGAAAAGATTTCATGATCAAACTCCACGAAAGAATGTTGCCAACCCCGGCAGGTATCGAACCTGCGTCCTCCAGATCACCAGTCAGACACGCATCCGACTGAGCTTAATTAACAGAGGCCGGCTATGTTTACCAATGAAATTCTTCTGAACTTCTTCAGCAACAAAATCAAATTTAAAATCATTAAGGCAACTACTGCAAAAGTATTTTTATCTCCCATGTCAATAGCAGTCAACTCCTAAAAGAAAGAATTTGCTCCTGAGAAATACTGAGTTGAGCATGAACAAAAGATTACAGTAATACTGAGGTTGAGCATGTCAGAACAAAAAATTAATCTTGGTAGAAAATTTATTTCTTTAATCCCTATCCTGCTGAATAAATTAGTTTACAGCTGCACCCATTTCTGCCTTTCCACCAATCAAATTACTTGATATAATGTATTTGCTCAGTTCACAAACTCCATGACAAAAACAGTGTAGACCCTGATCAGATGGCTTCTGAAGCAGCCATCTGATCTGAATCTACATTGTTTGCAAAAGTAGGGGTTGTCATGTTCAACAGGATAAAGGTTGATACCATACTTGAGCAAATGTTTTTGTCTGAGGTCTGTTAGTTTCTCTTTGTTACCATGGTGACCATCTGCCAAACTGCAAGCAAGGCTGGTGATTTTCTGAGTGGCAACCATAACAGGCCTGAAAATATAAGAATACATTCTAAACACTAAATTGAATGAAAACACCTGACATACAGCATACCTTTATTTCATAGAACATAAAAAAGAATGAAATAATGACATGTAAACAAGTAGTCATACTGATCATGTGTGCAAAATTTCAAGTTTCTATGTGAAGCAGTTCCTGAGATATCTTTGACACAAAATAATTGTTTACGGACAGACGGAAAAGACAAAAACTATATACCCCCATGGCATACGCCGGGGGTATAAAAATCTGATAATCTACTAGAGGAGTAAATATTATGCAAATTAGTTAGATACGCCCCGTAATGTTACATGTACGCCGTCATTAACGAAGTCGTGTTTACAAATGGCAGAATATTGACGTTTTTGTAAAACAATTGTGAACAAGCAAATTCGTTGAATTGATATCCCCCGCCGAATGGGTTTTTCGTGTAGAATGGCAAGAAAATATATCTGGCCAAAATTGAGAAAAAAAAATTGCGCGTGCATCACCGCAACATAATAATACATATTTATTTCAAGTTTCATTTTATTCCATGCAATAGTTGCTGAGAAGCGGTTCCAGACAAAGTGAGACGACGAAAAATCCAGACTTTTAATCATTTAAGGGGCCATAACTCTGGGTGTAAAAAGTCAATCCGAAAAAAATTTGTGCGTGCATCACCACAGCATAATAATACATATTTATTTCAAGTTTCATTTAATTCCATGCAATAGTTGCTGAGAAACAGTTCCCGACAAAAAAGTGAGACAACGAAAAATCCAGAATTTCAATCATTTAAGGGGCCATAACTCTGGATGTAAAAAGTAAATCCGGAAAAAAATGCGCGTGCATCACCACAGCATAATAATACATATTTATTTCAAGTTTCATTTAATTCCATGCAATAGTTGCTGAGAAACGGTTCCGGACAAAGTGAGACGACGAAAAATCCAGAATTTTGATCATTTAAGGGGCCATAACTCTGGATGTAAAAAGTCAATCCAGAAAAAAATTGCGCGTGCATCACCGCAGCATAATAATACATATTTATTTCACGTTTCATTTAATTCCATGCAATAGTTGCTGAGAAACAGTTCCGGACAAAGTGAGATGACGAAAAAATCCAGAATTTCAATCTTTTAAGGGGCCATAACTCTGGATGTAAAAAGTCAATCCGAAAAAAAATTGCGCTTGCATCACTGCAGCATAATAATACATATTTATTTCAATTTTCATTTAATTCCATACAATAGTTGCTGAGAAACGGTTCCGGACAAAGTGAGACGACGAAAAATCCAGAATTTCAATCATTCAAGGGGCCATAACTCTGGATGTAAAAAGTAAATCCGAAAAAAAATTGCGCGTGCATCACCACAGCATAATAATACATATTTATTTCAAGTTTTATTTAATTCCATGCAATAGTTGCTGAGAAACGGTTCCGGACAAAAAAGTGTGACGGACGGACGGAAGGACGGAAGGACGGAGGGACGGACGGAGGGACGGAAGGACGGACGGACGGACGGAAGGACGGACGGACGGACGGACAACGCCAAAACTATATCCCTCCGCCTTCGGCGGGGGATAATAAAATGCATTTTAAATGTCATATGATAAATAGAATATTGCATTTGTGCGAATATTGCATTTGTGCTCATGTATTATTGAATTTATTAAACTCGTTGAGGAAAAGGGATAAAATGCTCGGCAAAGCCTTGCATTTTATCCCGTTCCCTCCACTTGTTTAATAAATTCAGTAAAACATCAACACTCATGTAAGATCCTCTATAAAAATCATTCTCATTATGCCTCCTTTCCTGCCTTTTTGAGTAATCCTCAATGGCTCAAACTACCCCTCTCTCAAACAAATTTTCATGGTCCCATATGTGTTTGAGCCATTGATCTTAGACTATTTGTTTGTTTGTTTAGGTTAAAGCTTTTTATGTCTGCCATGAACTTCCATAGCTCCACAACAAGACATAAGTTAAGTGCTTCTGGGTTGCAAATCGTAGCAGTTTGTCCAACAAGAGCTAATGGCGTTGGACTGCCGGTGCCCCGCCGAAGAAAGTGAAGCACTGTCTGTTTTTGAAATGTAAAAGGCTGGTCGAAACATCACGTGAACAAGTCTGTGAAATAAAGACCCCCCTAAACCCCACTTTATATAGGGAAAACTGGGATTTACGGAGGTAAACATTATTTTCCTTATTTCTGCTCAAAGACATAGGTTGTGGGTACTCATTAGAACCACCTCGGCGAGGCGGTTCTAACGGGCACCCAAAACCTATGTTTGCAGAATAAATAAGAAAAATATCAAGGATTTTCATCAGAAAAATAGCCATTTTGGTGGTATGAAAAAATGCACCATGTCGCACGGGTGTGTCATCGTAATGAATGAGCTGAAAATGTAGAGAAATCAGTGCCATTACGACTGCAAATTCTGATTTCTATGCTTTGCTCAAGAGCGATAAGTGATTAAATTGAGGACCTTACATGAGTGCTCATGTATTATTGATTTATTAAACGAGATGAGGAAAAGGGATAAAATGCGAGGCTTTGCCGAGCATTTTATCCCTTTTCTTCAACGAGTTTAATAAATTCAATAATACATGAGCATGAATGCAAGATTCTATTTATCATATGACATTTGAAACGCATTTTATTCACGTTAATTGTAGAAAAATGTTAATATTCCGCCATTAGTAAACGCGAAGTCGTTAAGGACGTCATACATGTAACGTTACGGGACGTATCTAGCTCATTTGCATATTTAATCCAGTAGTGGATTACCGAAAATATTACATGACGTTATTACACTCTCAGACGCGACGTCATATGATAAATAGTGCTCTTTCTTTAAGCCGCTTGATATTGGCCATATTGACTAAGGCTGCAAATGGAGCATGCCTATGCAGGTTTCCATGCAGGAACATGCGCAGCTAAAGTTCCGAGCATCACGAAAATAATTTTGACCCCCTTGAACCCCACTTTTATATAGTAAAACTGGGGTTTCCGGGGGTATACCTTATTTTTCTTATTTCTGCTCTAAAATATAGATTGTGGGTACTCATTAGAACCGCCTCGATGAGGCGGTTCTAACGAGTGCCCACAATCTATATTTTGAGCAGAAATAAGAAAAATATCACAATTTTTCATCTTAAAATTTTCATTTTTTCGGCCTTAAAGGTGGCAATGTAATTGTATAGGTGTGTTTGTGTAATGAGTGCTCTTTCTTTAAGCCGCTTGATATTGGCCATTTGACTAAGGCTGCAAATGGAGCATGCCTATGCAGGTTTCCATGCAGGAACATGCGCAGTTAAAGTTCAGAGGAAAAAGACTCACAATAATAATAATAATAAATAATAAATCATGATAATGATAACTGAAGCTAACCAGAAACATTGTATGTATATTGGTATAACGGGGTTTCTTTCATATCTCTAGAACAAGCATTTTTCAGGTGAAATTTTTTTTAATACATTTCTTATTTCTAGTCCAAACATTGATTGTAGGTGCTTGTTAGAACCACCTCATTGCAGTGGTTCGAACAAGGACCCATAATCTATATTTTTGAGCAAAAAAAAATAAAAAAAAAAACGTACAACCACTGTAAACTGCACATTTCGCTATTCACCGATTTTGCATTATCTGCTGGTTCCTAGTCTGAAGATTATCAGTGTTGGCAAAACAGTTAACCAGACCCCCCTGACCTTGAAAGGTCAGGGGAGCCTGGTTACCTGTTTTTCCAATATTGACAATGTGCAAGCTGGGAGCCAGCAAATAATGCAAAAATGGTGATATTCACCTATATTCTTGTTAACCTATTGATAAGTATCTATTCAGCTGAATATTTACCCTGAAATATCTATTGTGTACAAGACATCAACAGGTGTCATGAAAGCTCTGTGTAAGTGTATTAATATCAGGTATCCCATGGCAACTATGAATACATATCTGAAACAAAAAATAGATAACTAATGAACCTCATTGAAACTGTTCATCATAGATATAACGTTATAACATGGTCATTGACTAGTTCTGCCAGACATAACATGGTCACAGACTGGTTCTGTCAAATATAAAATGGTCATAGACTGGTTCTGCCAGACATAACATGGTCACAGACTGGTTCTGTCAAATATAAAATGGTCATAGACTGGTTCTGCCAGACATAACATGGTCACAGACTGGTTCTGTCAAATATAAAATGGTCATAGACTGGTTCTGCCAGACATAACATGGTCACAGACTGGTTCTGTCAAATATAACTTGGTCATAGACTGCTTCTGCATGACACTACAAGGTCAAGGTCTGGTTCTGCCAGATATCAAATGGCCATTGACTTGGTCAAAAATGCACAAAAATCCAATACGAAATCATGGGGCGGTTACTGTAAAGTGTGCGCTTGTGCATTTTCTTTCCAAAAATAACTTGGGTATGCACTTATAGGAGCATGTGGGGGTAAATAGGGCAAATACAGTAAATTTCAAGGCACCGTATTTGCAGTACATTGTAACACAATTGCTGCAATACACAAGTACCAACACTTTTTATGAAGAACAGATGACACCAATTAAGGGGAATGGGAACACCTGGCAGATTTTTCCGCCTTTTTTTCAAAGGGAGACAATGTTTGGGACTTCCTGTTCGCTTTTCCATAAGCCCTGTCCCACTGAAAAAAAGGGTCTACTCTTAAAGGAAAGAATTTGCTCTTAGTAGCAAATTCTTTCCTTTAAGAGTTGACCCCTATTGGCATGGGAGACAAAAATACTTTTGCAGGAGTTGCCTCCCCTGAAGGTGTTCCCATTCTCCTTAAGATTTTGCAGTAACAGTTTTAAAACTTTGATCATTCTGACATAATTATTATGCTTTTGTGATTGTTAAGGAACTTAGTGTATTGAGGACTTGCTGTAATTCTCCTAAAATTTTAACAAATTTGTTTTATGATCACGCAAGGAGCTCTCCCCCGCCCATTGGGGCTTGGAGAAATAGATTGGGCTGCATGTTGCTTCCACATAGAGCTGAAACTGACCACTCACAAGTACTTGTAAACCACTTTGTAGAAGGATTAAGCCTGCCCAGACAAAGTGGAACGAGTCGGCTCGTCCATGCATATAAACCCTACTGGTTTCATTGGGTGGCAGGGATTGAGATGTCTAGTCGGGTAAAAGCCCACAAAAATGGAAGAATGTCTCCAAAATAACCTAAATAGTGTTGATGGGGATGTTAAACCTCAAATCAAACAAGAAACCCATTTTGTACCACAAACCCCAAAACGGGTAATTGACAAACAGTGCTGGCAGAATGCAGCGTCTGATCAGGTCCTACACTGTTTGCAAAAAGTTCATCCATTTTCCAAATGAATTTTGAAGAAAACACAATCTGACACCCCTAAATTTTGAAATGGACTTGTGCTATACAGTATATAAGGTGGAATACATGTATTCCATTTGTTCTATGTTCTTTTCTTTTTGTTTGAGTTGAGGTTTCATGTCCCCGTATTTAGGTCATTTTGGAGAAGCTGCTTCAATTTTGTGGGACTTTTACCCGACACTGAGATGTTATGACATCTCAAGCCCTGTCGCCCAATGAAACTGAAAGACTTATATGCATTGGATGGTCCGACTCGCTCCACTTTGCCAGGGTAGGCTTAGTCCTTCTAAGTGGTTTACCAGTATTAATGTGCGGTCAGTTTCAGCTCTGTGTGGAAAAGCCCAATCCATTTCTCCATGCCCCAATGGGCAGGGGCCCAGATTTCATTGATACAGAATGGGTTAATATGCATACTGCTTATGCAAACTTTGGACATATTCAACCACACATGTCCAAACTCAACATAAGGAGCATTCCGTTGCACTTGACCCTGTACTTAATAGAAGAACTTTCTAGGGCTAATTTTTATAATGAGAATGAAATGTCTAAATGCAATATGCCCCTACTAAGGCAAATACAGTTTCTGCTCACTTACAAAAACACTTGAACATTAGTTGAAGAACTTGATGTCTCATATTAATGTGACCCCAGCAAGGCTCACTAATAAGCTTGTTGATTTTAAAGTATACTTACTTATGCATAACAGATGGCGGCAGGAATTTGATTCCTATCAAACATAATACTGACTGTAGAACAACATGGATAAAGTCACTGAAAAAAAAAAGACGATAATGTAAAACAAAATTTAATTTCAATACATTTAATTATACTGAAATAGTATCTGTATAATGATTAAGAACAATGGAAATGCCCAATATACACCGCAACCGCATTATAACATGGTTCATTATAACACGGTTTTGGATATAACACAGTTTCCAGATGGATCCCAAAAATGTATAGATTATACAGTACAAGAATTCCGCCGAAGGCTATGTCGCGCCTGTGGGGGCGCAAAGTCATCGAGCCATGATATGTAGGTCAAGGTCAAACATAGATGCTTGCACAAAAGATTCCATTCTCAAATGCAAGCTTGTACTAAGTATCATTAATGAAGCTTTAATAATTCTTGAGAAATGAACTTAACCGTTAGGGTGAACGCTAGGGTGGTCGCAATATTTTACAAAGGCACAGAACCATGAAATTTAGGTCAAGGTCAAATATGGATGCTTGCACTTAAGTTGCCATCCCCAGATTCAAGTTTGCACCAAATATCATTAATGAAGCTCTTATAGTTCTTGAGAAATAAACTTGACCATTAGGGTGAACGCTAGGATGGTCGCACTATTTTACAAAGTCAGTGAACCATGAAATATAGGTCAAGGTCAAATATGGATGCTTGCATGTAAGTTGTCATCCCCGGATACAAATTTGTACCAAGTATCATTAATAAAGCTCTTATAGTTCTTGAGAAACAAACTTGACCATTAGGGTGAACGCTAGGGTGGTCGCAATATTTTACGAAGTCAGTGAACCATGAAATGTAGGTCAAGGTCAAATATGGATGCTTGCATTAAAGTTGCCATCCACAGATACAAGTTTGTACCAAATATCATTAATGAAGCTCTTATAGTTCTGGAGAAATAAACTTGACCATTAGGGTGAACGCTAGGGTGGTCGCAATATTTTACAAAGTCAGTGAACCATGAAATGTAGGTCAAGGTCAAATATGGATGCTTGCATGTAAGTTGTCATCCCCAGATACAAGTTTGTACCAAGTATCATTAATGAAGCTCTTATAGTTCTTGAGAAATAAACTTGACCATTAGGGTGAACGCTAGGGTGGTCGCAAATGTTGACGCCTTGACGAACGCACGGGCGAACGAACGAACGGACGAACAAACGGACGGAAAACCGGGCGCCTATATCGCGCCATGCTTATAGCAGGCGCGACAAAAATGACCATGGTCATTTTCTGTATGATCTATACATTTTTGTTTGGTTGGAACACGGTTGTTTAACTCGTTATTAATTAAAACACGGTTTCTGCTTTGGAACCCATCAATAGTGTTATAAAGAGGTTCTGGTGTATAATAATTTTCTGTGATTTTTTAGCTGATTGTCACTTGACCCAAAGTTACTAATGATTTGTTTGTTTGATTTGAGGTTTAATGTCCCTGTTAACACTAGGTTATTTTGGAGACATTGCTTCTAATTTTCTGAGACTTTTACCTGACATTGAGATGAAATGATATCTCAAGCCCTGTCGCCCAATAACACCAAATCGCTTGTATGCATTGGACGGTCTGACTCACACCACTTTGCCTGGGCACTAGGCAGGCTTAGACAAAAGCAGTTTAGCAGTACACATGTATGGTCAGCAGGGCTCTAGAAGTCCGATTTTTCACCGGTCCAGACCGTTTTTTGAAAATGAAAACCGATTTTGCTGAAAAATTTTGCTGAAAAATCGGTCCGAAAAAAACCCCAATAAGCTAAAATCGAAGTGACAAAACAGAGAAATTATACCTGGTTAGGTGTCAAACTGTTTATTGTGCCAGTAATATAATCCAATTATCTCTCTCGGGGATGAATTTGAGTTTGACAGTAAACACGTTTTCGAGATCTCGCCAGGTATCGCAGACTCTCGCGGGATTAAGGCTTATGACAGTCAGTCAGCCAAAACGTGATTAAGCGGTGCGTGATTGTGATATCAAAGAAGCCTTGATCGTGTTTGATCTATTGGCAATCAAACATAATTTGTTTATTTCAGGCTTGTGTAATCGTAAAATATGTATTTATATTCTTTAAAACTTGGTTCGGCCATGTAAGATTTCCAATGACTCTCGTTCGGCCATGTATTGGTTCGAGAGTAAAGAAATGTTTTTTCGATTTTTTAACCCGTTCAAAACGTTTTTTTTAGAAATACGCTCTATTAAAATAAATGACATAAAACAGGTGTATGTGTGTTACGTCCTCGACTGCATTAATGTGTATTGCCTGTGTATTGTATTTAGCCTACATAAATGATCTTCCGGATCAGGTAAGATCCAGAGTAAGGCTATTCGCAGACGACACAGCCATGTACCTTGCCCTCGATGCTGAGACAGACTCGGAGATCCTCCAGAAAGACCTTGAGAACCTTGAAAAATGGGAAAAGCTCTGGGATATGAGCTTTAATCCCTCAAAGTGTCAGGTCATCCATGTGACCCGAAGTAAATCTCCCTTCCAAACTGAATACCGTCTTCATGGCTGTGTACTTGAAACTGTATCATCCGCCAAATACTTAGGGGTCACCATCTCGGAAGACCTCAGATGGACAGATCATGTAAATAACATTAGTAAAAAGGCAAATCAGACTCTAGGCTTCCTAAAACGTAATATTCGGGTCAACAATAAGGACCTGAAGGCCACAGCATACAAAACGCTTGTCCGCCCACAGTTAGAGTATGCTTCTACTGTGTGGTCCCCTTATACGGCTTCAGATACCTACAAATTGGAATCAGTGCAGCGAAGGGCTGCTAGATGGGTAAACAGAGATTACCGATATACATCTAGCGCCACGAAAATGCTCCAGGATCTCAAATGGCGCACCCTCGACCAACGACGCATAGACAGTCGGTTGGTCCTCCTTTATAAGGTCACATTTGACCTTGTTGCGATACCTGCTGCTGACTACCTGATCCGGAATACCCGTACCTCCTCAAAAAACCATCCTCTAGCATACCGACAGATCATGACTCTGAAAGACTACTACAGGTTCACATTCTTCCCCCGCACTATCATCCACTGGAATGCCCTACCCCATCACATACCGGTCCTCCCTACCCTGGCACAGTTTAGTACAGCTGTCTGCCAGGTAGTCCACTTATCACCTTAAACACCAGAAGCTGTTTTTATCTTTTAACTATACTAACATTCTCTTTTCGCACTGCACAAACTCATCTCACCCACTTTTCTGTCCCCTTTTATTCAACTAACCCCCTTTAGCACTTGGTATACCGGAATACCCATCTGAAGTCCTCTTCGGAGGTTAAGGTGTTATGGAAGATAGATAGATAGATTGCATAAACGGAAACCGTATGACGTCATTTTCCGACCACGTGGCTACCATATCGGTCGCCATTTGTAAACAAAGCAATTTGTGCAAAATAAAATGCGTGAAATAAGAGAAATATTTTAAAGGTTTAAAAAAGGGAAAAAAATATAGTGACCATCGAACTGGTCTCTGACTGCCCCATGTAGGTTGTTTCCCTTTAGTAGTCTTCAGGTTCGGAGTGACCCGGATATTGGGAAAATGAAAGTAGATGAAATCTGGCGTAGAAAATGAAAGTAGATGAAATATTAACGATGTGAGCAATAATTGCTGTTTATAATCGAGATACTGGTGCTCATATCCGTTTACAAGTGTAAGAGTTCCATCGGTATGTCATTCTTTGCGCTAATAACACATTTTGAAATCGCAAATCGCCAATGGCGTTTACGGAAATTACCGAAACCGATCGGCAATTTCCGTAATTTTTGGTCACCTTCTGGACCGATTGGGATTTCAAAATTTCTAGAGCCCTGATGGTCAGTTTCAGGTCCGCATGGAAGCACCATAACCCATGCAGGCCAATCTATTTGTTCAAGTCCCAATGGGCATGGGCCAAAATCTGAGTTATCATGTGCTACAAATGTCCATGTGACTATCATTGGAGCCGGCCTTGGTAGCTCAGTCAGATGCGCGTCCAACTGTTGATCAGAAGGTTGATCATGAATTTCAGAAATCTTTTCTACGGTCATTCTCTCCCTTCTGCGGATTCAAGATGGGCAGTTGTCAGTTTCTGGCGAAAGAATGTACAATGTACTGATTAACCGCTGCCCAGGAAAAGTGTGGATAGATAAACTGACCGACTCAAAAATTACCTAAAATAGTGTTGACTGGGCCATTAAACTCCACTGCAAACAAATAAAAAACAAAAGACTACCCATCACATAAACATGCCTATATAATTTATATAGTAAAACTGGGGTTTACAGGGGTAAACATTACTCTTCTGAGACATAAGTTGTGGGTACTCATTAGAACCGCCTCACCGAGGCGGTTCTATTGAGTGTCCAGCCTCAGCAGCTCAGTTGGATGCCTGTCTGACTGGTGATCAGGAGGACCCTGCTGGGGTCGGCAACATTCTTTCGTGGAGATCGATCATGAAATCTTTTCTACAGTCATTCTCTCCCGCTGATTCAAGAAGGGCAGTCGTCAGTCTCTGGCGAAAGAATGTGCACTGTACTAGTTAGCCGCTTACGTATAAGCCTACCCAGGGAAAGTGTGGATAGGTAAACTTACTGGCTCAAAAATGATCAAAATAGTGTTGACTGGGCATTGGGAAAGAGTGCAGGCCTACACTGTATCCATTTCCAAATAAATTTTGAAGAAAACACAACCTGACACCCCTTTATTTTGAAATGGACTCCTGCTATATATATTATAAGGAGGAAGATTCCATTGGATACAAAATAGGTTAAGAGAATATTCCTCCAAAGGCAGGTGCAAACAATAGCTCTGCCCTGTCAATCTTATCTGTGACTCATCACAAAAACACGCCTATATAATTTTGATCCCCTTGAACCCTACTTTTATATGGTAAAACTGGGGTTTACAGGGGTATACATTATTTCTCTTATTTCTGCTCTAAAATATAGATTGTGGGTACTCATGAGGCGGTTCTAACATGTACCAACAATCGAGGCGGTTCTAACATGTACCAACAATCTATATTTTGAGCAGAAATTAGAAATATCACAATTTTTCGTGTTTTAGGTGGTAAAAATTACAATGTATTTGTATAGCCGTTTTCGTAATGTACTAGAATAGACTGTCAATTCTGATTTGAACTTACCTTCCAAAACAGAATAACCCTATAGCTATTCCTATTGACGACTCTACTATATGACGTGTTTTTGTGTTAGTTTCGGATGCTGGCAGCAGACTTCGGAACAACAAGGCACAAACAAGGCAAACAGCTTCAGCAGCAAAGAAATACAACTGCAATAAAAACAAGAAAATGCACTTAAAACCTCTTTTAACCCTTAACCCTTGTCCTGCTAATCCCGGATACGCCTTATCTTTGAAACAATGTAGATCCAGATCAGATGGCTTCTGACGAAGCCATCTGATCAGGATCAACATTGTTTGCCATTTAGATTGTGAATTTGTTGCAATAATTTGAATCAAGTAATCTGATTGGCTAATAATCAGTAGTGGGTGTGGCTTATATAAATATGCAGCAGAACAAGGGTTAAGACACCGAGAAAACTGCATCTGAAAATGTTGTCTGTTTATGTCGTCTGCTGAGGGTTTTTTTGCAAAATTTTTAAAAATATTTTTGCATACAGGCAAACAGTGTGGACCTAAATCAGACGGCTCATAGATTTGATTTGGGTCCACACTGTTTACAAAATTGACTTTTAAAGCAACCAGCGGACAACAAAGCAGATGACAATTGTCATGATTGACATATTAATGGTTAAAGTTGTTCATTACAACACACTTTTGGATAAAACAGGATTTAACCCATTCAGTACCAGAAACCCCAAAACGGGTACCCTGGCAAACAGTGCAGGACCAGATCAGACGCCGCAAAATGCGGCGTCTGATCAGGGCCTACACTGACTGCAAAAAGTTCAGCCATTTTCCTAATCAATTGTGAAGAAAACACAACCTCACACCCCTAAATTTTGAAATGGACTCATGCTATATATAAGGAGGAAGATTCCATTTGGTACAAAAAGGGTTAAAGATGATTCTAAAAAAAATATTCATTATGGTCATTTTTCTATTTAATCAGTACAGTTTTGTTTGAAAGTATACTAGGGACAAAAAATAAGGGAACCCCCAAATTCAAATAGAAAGAAGCGAACTTCAATGTCACAGGGAAAGTTTATATGCAAAGGGGATCAGTATCTGGTCCATACACCATGAGCATTGATGCATGCACGACACCTTCTGGGCATGTTAGTGATTGTGCGACGGATATCTCCCTTGGTATCAGTCGCCATTCTTCTTGCAATGCTCGGCCAAGATGTTGCAGATTGTTACAACGCTGCGGTCTTTTGCACACACGGCGACCCAAGACATCCCAAATGTGCTCAATCGGCTACATATCGGGGGAATTGGCTGGCCGCAGCATTGTTCTTACACCTTGTTGTCTCAGAAATTCGATGGCAACACAGGCTCGAAGTGCGCGTGCGTTGTCATCTTGGAATTTGGTCTACGTAACGCTGGCCAGTCAAGTTACCATGATCGTTCAAGGTAACTTGACTGGCCAGCATTAAGTAGACCGGATTTTACGCCCAGTGATTGTCCCATTCGCCCGGCGCATTGGTGGGAACTTCGAGTTCCAAGATGACAACGCACGCCCACATCGAGCCCGTGTTGCCGTCAAATTTCTGAGACAACAAGGTGTAAGGACACTGCCGTGGCTAGCCAAATCCCCTGATACCGCCAAAAGAAATCACTAATTTATTGAAGGGAAGGTCTGACTCTCACCTCTGTGCCTGTGACCTTCTACATGTAAGTATTCTACCACCACTAGTACTCAAATGTTCCGTCAGTCTCAGCACTGCGCGGAAGCACCATGCAGTCAAATCTACTTCAGGGATTTTCCTAGTGCAACTTTGGGGCCGGTAATTGGCCCCGATTTTTGCCAATTTAGAGACAGATATTCCCAAATTTTATAACAAATTTCCCAATTTCTGATGTTGTGCTACATTTTGATAAAGATTTCATGAAAACTGAACCAAAATTGACAAAGTTACAGCTGATTTAAATTCCCAACTATAAATATTAGCAAGCTGTTTCTCCCATACCCAGCAGCCCCTGGACCCTGATTCTGAAGGGTAGGAATATCCCTGTATTTCCCCAAGCCCTGATGGGTGTGGGGGCATGGAAAATTAACATGTATAAGTACACCATAACCTCATTATAACATGGTTCGTTATAACGCGGTTGTGGATATAACACAGTTTCAGGATGGATCCCAAAAATGTATAGATTATATAGAAAAATGACCATAAATGGTCATTTTTCTATATAATCTATACATGTTTGTTTGGATATAACACGGTTGTTTAACTAACATGGTTTCTGCTTTGGACCCTATTAATAGTGTTATAAAGAGGTTGTGGTGTAGTACAGAACAGTAGCATTTGATAGATTAATGTGTGTAATAAGCCGTTTTGGCATTTATACCATAATGGTTTAATGGAGATATATTATCCCAAAAGTAGCTGTGGTTAAAAATTTAGCCACTGGACTGTCTCTATTTTAAGCACTTGTTGTTTCTAGGCATTTGAAGCATGCAATCAAAACCCATTTTGCTGGTGGATTTCCATAACTGATACTAAGTATTGGGACAGGCAGGTCAAAGCAAACAGTGCAGACTCGGATCAGACTGCTCCTATAGGAGCAGTCTGATCAGGGTCTACAAGCAAACAGAGCAGACCCAGATCACACTGCTCATGAAGAACAAGTCTGATTAGGGTCTACACTGTTTGCTATTCTGTCAGCACCTTTCGGACTTCTTGTTAGATCATGGAACAAATCTGTAAAAATTTTAGGAGAATTACAGCAAGTCCTCAAGGTGTCCCAATATTTATTATTTCTTCTGTGGGCACGTGTTACAATTGCCTCAACAAGTACTCACAACATATGTTTTAACCCTTCTCTTGCTGAATATTCAGATTAGCCACACCCATTTCTGACTATGAACCAATCAGATTACTTGATGTAATTTATTGCTACAAATTCATAAACTGAATGTCAAACAGTGTAGATCCTGATCAGATGGCTTCTTCAGAAGCCTGAAGAAGCCATCTGATCTGGATCTACACTGTTTGCAAAGAAAAGGGTTGTCGTGAACAGCAAGAGAAGAGTTCACAAGAAATAAAGAAAATTATTCCTTGATTATACTTGTTACTTCTCTATATCTGAACATGTTAGATACAGGGGGATCCCTCAACAAATCACATTAGCTCTCTTTCAACCCATTGTATGCTAGTGCACTCTTCCATTACTATATGGTGGACAAGTCCATTTGTCATATAAGATGTGGCAGACCTATTCTTTCGTTCATATCCCATTTTTGACGGAAAATTCTGTTAGCAAATAGTGCAGGCCCTGATCAGACGCCGCGTTCTACGGCGTCTGATCTGGTCTTGCACTGTTTGCCAAGGTACCTCTTTAGGGGTTTCCCACATACAATGGGTTAAGCCACAAAGCACAAAGCAAAATTCCAAAGCAGACACCAGTCTTTTTTTTTCTTCTTTTTAACCCTTATCCTGCTAAATTATTAATTTTGCCACACCCATTTCTATCAGCCAATCAAATTACTTGGTATAATGGATTTGTTCAAATTCACCAACAGACTGACAAACAGTTTAGATCCTGATCAGATATCTTCTTCAGAAGCCATCTAATCTTGATCTACAATGTTTGCAAACTTTTGCCTTTACAAGCATCACGAAAACACGCCTATAAAATTTTGACACCCTTGAACCCCACTTTTATATTGTAAAACTGGGGTTAAAAGGGTAAACCTTATTTCTGCTCTAAAATATAGATAGCAGGTAGGCGTTAGGACCGCCTCGATGAGGCGGTTCTAACGAGTACCCATAATCTATATTTCAAGCAGAAATAAGGAAAAATATCACAATTTTTCTTCCTAAAATTTTCGTTTTTTTCTGCGAAAAATTTACAATGTATAGACGTGTTTTCGTAATGCCAAGGAAAATTAGAAAATCGTCTGCTGGGCAGATAATTCACATAAAATGTGAAGCCTTATTTTCTAAGAAAAATAATTTAGAAAATAAAAGTGCCCTCTGCTCCAACTCTTTTTGTGGTGCTTTAAGTGTTAAAGCAATAATGGTTAGCACTTAGTTATATAGGCCAGTGATCTAAAATCTACAACAGAAAAGACACAAAATTAACCATTTTTGTACCAAATGGATTATCTTCCTCCTTATATATATAGCAGGAGTTAATTTCAAAATTCAGGGTTGTCAGGTTGTGTTTTCATCAAAATTTATTTGGAAAATGACTGAACTTTTAGCAAACAGTGTAGGCCCTGTTCTGCGGCGTCTGATCTGGGCCTACACTGTTTGCCAGGGTACCGGTTTTCGGGTTTCCATTACCAAATGGGTTCAATCACCATTCCAATTGTTTATTTGTTCTAACAGTGCCCAATGCTCCAGTAACGAATGATCCCACTTTGTTAATGAAATAAATCTCCACTTTTTTTTTTCCAACAAATTTGACTTTTTCAAACTTCTGATTATGGCCCAAATGCATGTCAAGCAGATCTCAGTGACAGAGAGGTAGCAGATTTGATCCCCAACGGGATGGTAATATTTGATCTCCATCGGGATGGTAATATTTGATCCCCATTGGGATGGTAATATTTGATCCCCATCGGGATGGTAATATTTTGTGATCATGAAACCTTTTTTATGGTCATTCTCTCAGTTCATGTATAAGCCTGCCAAGGAAGCATGGTTAGGTAAACTGACCAGCACAACATGACCTAAACTGTGTTTACTTGGCTGTAAAAATCCAAACCAAATTCAAGTCAAGCGTACAAGCAAAATTTTCATTAAATTTTTATCACCTCATAGGAGTCCAACATTTGCGACCACCTTAGAGTCCACCCTAATGGTCAAGTTCATTTCTCAAGAACAATGAGAGCTTCATTAATGATACTGTACTTCATAAAAACTTGTATCTAAGGATGGCAACTTTAATGCAAGCATCCATATCTGATCTTGACTTACATTGTACATTATTGGTTCACTGATTTTGTGAACTACTGCAACCACCCAAGCGTTCACACTAATGGTTTTGTTTGTTTGATTTGAGGTTTAACACCCCCGTCAACACTGTAAAGGTCATTTTGGAGATGTTGCTTCCAATTTTGTGGGACTTTTACCCAACACTGAGATGAAATGACATCTCAAGCCCTGTTGCCCATTGAAACCAATAGGGTTTATAAGCATGGACAGTCCGACACTCACACCCCTTTGCCTTGGCAGGCTGAGATCCTCTAAGTGGTTTACCAGTACTGGTGTGTGGGTCGGATTCAGCTCTGCGTGGAAGCATCATGCAGCCCATATATTTCTTCAAGCCCCGATGGGCGGGAGCTGGCACACACATTAATGGTGAATGAAGTTCATTTCTCAAGACCTATAAGAGCTTCAAACAGCATACATGTACTAAGTACAAACTTGTATCTAGGGATGGAAAATTTAATGCATGCATCCATGTGACCTTGACCTACATTTCATGGTCCACTAACTTTGTGTCATACCTAGCGTTCATGCTAATATTCAGGTTAATTTCTCAGAGACTATAAGAGCTTCATTAATGATAGTTGGTACAAACTTGTGTCATTGCTTAGTACTGGTTCCTCCCCACATGGAAGATTAGTACTAGTACTAAATGTGTTACCCTCTATAAATAAGGTTGATTATTATTATTATTATTATTATTTATTATTATTATTATTTATTATTATTATTAGGAATGACAACTATAGTACAAGCATCTATATTTGACCTTGACCTACATTTCAGTATAAGAGCTTCATAAATGATACTTGTTACAAGTTTGCAGCTACGAATGAATACTTTATACTTTTATACAAGCATCCATGCTTGACCTTGACCTAGATTTCATGGTTCAGTGACTTTGTGTCCCCATAGATGCGGCATAACCTTCCGCAGAAGTCTTGTTTTATTTTTAGGTAATACAACACAGTCTGGAGAAAACTCTGTGTGTGTTACCTTAATGATCCTAAGTATTGGGACAGACAGGTCTAAGCAAACAGTGAAGACCCAGATCAGACTGCTCCTGAAGGAGCAGTCTGATCAGGGTCTACACTGTTTGCCATTACGTCTGTACCTTTTGGACTCCTTGCTGGATCAAGAAACAAATTTGTTAAAATTTTAGGAGAATTACAGCAAGTCCTCAAGGTGTCCGAATTTTTAGGATTTTTACGGTATCTCCATTATGACTAAAATTTGTAGTAAAATGAACCTTACGCAAACATGGCACTTTTATTTCAAAAACGGTAACGAGAATTCACTTTTTTCATTTTACGGTCTTGTTTGTGGTGTTACAACAAAATGAAAGATGATACCCAGAATTACATGGTGTCAGAACAGTAATGCCTGGGCAAATAGTTTAGACCCAGATCAGACTGGGTCTGAAGTATTTGACATTCTCACAGCCAGTTTAGTTATTTATAGATCTACTTACACATATTTTGGGCTGCAGGATGCTTCCACGCAGAGCTGAATCCAGCCGCAAACGAGTTCTGGTAAACCGCTTATGCCCAGGCAAAGCAGTGCGAGTCGGACCATCCATGCTTATAAACCCTATTGGTTTCATTGGGCGACAGGGCTTGAGATGTCATTTCATCTCAATGTCGGGTAAAAGTCCCACAAACTTGGAAGCAAAGTCTCCAAAATGACCTATATAGTGTTGAAGGGGACGTTAAACATCAAATCAAACAAACTTACACATATTTTAATAGTAACTTTTCAATTCAATCTGTACACGTTTGTTTTTATTTGAAATTAAAATGAAGATGAAATTTTTGTTTGGATAGACATGGTTTAAGATTAACCCTTATCTTGCTGTTCACGACAACCCCTATCTTTGGAAACAGTGTAGATCCAGATCAGATGGCTTCTGAAGAAGCCATCTGATCAGGATCTACACTGTTTGGCATTCAGTTTACGAATTTGTAGCAATAAATTACATCAAGTAATTTGATTGGTTGATATAACAAAATGGGTGTGGCTTAGATGAATATTCAGCAAGATAAGGGTTAATATCCACACGTCAATTTTTATTCAAAGTTCTATGAAATATCAGCCAGAGCCCCTTCCTTACCGTAAAAATCTTAAATTTTGGGACACCTTCAGGACTTGCTGTAATTCTCTTATATTATTAACCCTTATCTTGCTGAATATTCATCTAAGCCACACCCATTTCTGTCTATCAACCAATAAAATTACTTGATGTAGTTTGTTGCTACAAATTCATAAACTGAATGCGAAACAGTGTAGATCCTGATCAGATGGCTTCTTCAGAAGCCATCTGATCTGGATCTACACTGTTTTCAAAGATAGGGGTTGTCGCGAACAGCAAGATAAGGGCTAAATTTTGGGACACCTTCAGGACTAGCTGTAATTCTCTTATATTATTAACAAATTTGTTTCACAATCCAGTAAGGATTCAAAAGGTGCAGATGGAAAGGAAAACAGTAAAGACCCTGATCAGACTGCTCCTTCAGGAGCAGTCTGAGCTGGGTCTGCATTGTTTGCTAAGGCCTGTCTGTCCCTGGTGAATACTTAGGATCATTATGGTTAAGGCTGACGTGATTAATCATATAATCGATTAATTGATTGATAAATTCCACAAAAATGATTATCATTTCTGATTTGCTTTTAATCGATTACTTGATATGTACAATTTATTACTCAAAGTTATACCTAAAATAGCTGGATGAGTGGCAAACAGTGCAGACCCTGATGAGACGCCACATTCTGCGGCATCTCATCTGGGTCTACACTGTTTGCCCAGGCCTGTCTGTTCAAATATACATATGGTAAAGTGAAATATATGGTAAGAGTCATGCTCAGACAGAAAGCCAGACAAGAAAAATTATGACAAAAATCTTAGCGATTACTAATCGATTATCGATCGCAATGACAGGACTGATAATCGATTATATATACAGAAACGATTAGCCAGCCCTAAGTATGGTACTTTAACATATTATGGCTCTTTTATTTACTGGAATAAATATGATATGCTGAAACAAACAAACAAACAAACATGCATACATGCAAACAAAAAAACAAGCAAAAGAATAAAATATATCTATAAATAATTTTGTTTGGTAAATCAGATCACATGATTGTATCAAAGTTCTAGGGTATTTTAAGACTTTGTAGGATGGCACAAAATGAACCACCCAGCAAGATTACTATAATAACCCTTATCTTGCTAAATATTCATTTAAGCCACACCCATTTCTGTCTACCAACCAATCAAATTACTTGATGTAATTTATTGCTACAAATTCATAAACTGAATGCCAAGCAGTGTAGATCCTGATCAGATGTGGCTTCTTCAGAAGCCAGAAGCCATCTGATCCAGAAACAGTGTAGATCCTGATCAGATGGCTTCTTCAGAAGCCATATGATCTGGATCTACACTGTTTCCAAAGATAGGGGTTATCGTGAACAGCATGATAAGAGATAAGAGATTGTGATTTGATCTACTTTATAACTGACCTCCAAACTGTGATTTGTTAGTGGTGCAATATACGCCCGTTTCAAAAATTAATCAAAGGTGCTCAATTTTGAAACTAAGAAAGAGGGAACAATCATTCTTATGTATGACACGTCATCCTCATAGATCCAATACATATTCCTATAAAATTTCATGAAGACATGGAGCGTACAAGAATGCTTGAAAAAATTAATCAAAGGGGCATAACTTGGAAACTAAGAAAAGGGGTAACAATCGTTCTCGTGCCTGACATATCATTGTGACCTTATACATACTCCAATAAGTTGCATGACAGTTACTGAGTTGTGGCATGTATAAGACTGTTTGAAAAAAAATCACAGGGGCATAACTTGGAAACTAAGAAAGGGGAAACAATCATTCTTGACCTAATACATACTCCTATAAATATGCATGAAGATATCCCTAATAGTTACTGGGTGTACATGTACAAGCAGGGCTCTAGAAATTTTGAAATCCCAATCGGTCCAGAAGGTGACCAAAAATTACGGAAATTGCCGATCGGTTTCGGTAATTTCCGTAAACGCCATTGGCGATTTGCGATTTCAAAATGTGTTATTAGCGCAAAGAATGACATACCGATGGAACTCTTACACTTGTAAACGGATATGAGCACCAGTATCTCGATTATAAACAGCAATTATTGCTCACATCGTTAATATTTCATCTACTTTCATTTTCTACGCCAGATTTCATCTACTTTCATTTTCCCAATATCCGGGTCACTCCGAACCTGAAGACTACTAAAGGGAAACAACCTACATGGGGCAGTCAGAGACCAGTTCGATGGTCACTATATTTTTTTCCCTTTTTTAAACCTTTAAAATATTTCTCTTATTTCACGCATTTTATTTTGCACAAATTGCTTTGTTTACAAATGGCGACCGATATGGTAGCCACGTGGTCGGAAAATGACGTCATACGGTGTCCGTTTATGCAATACACATTAATGCAGTCGAGGACGTAACACACATACACCTGTTTTATGTCATTTATTTTAATAGAGCGTATTTCTAAAAAAAACGTTTTGAACGGGTTAAAAAATCGAAAAAACATTTCTTTACTCTCGAACCAATACATGGCCGAACGAGAGTCATTGGAAATCTTACATGGCCGAACCAAGTTTTAAAGAATATAAATACATATTTTACGATTACACAAGCCTGAAATAAACAAATTATGTTTGATTGCCAATAGATCAAACACGATCAAGGCTTCTTTGATATCACAATCACGCACCGCTTAATCACGTTTTGGCTGACTGACTGTCATAAGCCTTAATCCCGCGAGAGTCTGCGATACCTGGCGAGATCTCGAAAACGTGTTTACTGTCAAACTCAAATTCATCCCCGAGAGAGATAATTGGATTATATTACTGGCACAATAAACAGTTTGACACCTAACCAGGTATAATTTCTCTGTTTTGTCACTTCGATTTTAGCTTATTGGGGTTTTTTTCGGACCGATTTTTCAGCAAAATTTTTCAGCAAAATCGGTTTTCATTTTCAAAAAACGGTCTGGACCGGTGAAAAATCGGACTTCTAGAGCCCTGTGTACAAGCATGTTTCTAGAAAACTTAATCAAAGGGGCATAACCCTGAAACTTAGAAAGGGGCTGCAATCATTCTTGTTCCTGACACATCGTCTTGAGTCTCTTGACCTAATACATACATGCCAAGCCCTACCGCACAACAAACGTACATCCCAAGCCCTACCGCAAAACTGCTAGGGTTTAAGGGACGGTGTAAAACAGCCTGGAAGAAATTCAAGGAGTTGCTACCAGTTCTCCCTTCCCGCTACCTCTCGTTCAAAACATGTGGCCGTGTGTATACAGCTCTTGTGTGCGTAGCGCAATGCTCCATGCCAGTGAGACATGGCCATTGACAAAGCCAAACCTCCAACTTCTACAGCGGAATGACAGGGCAATGATCCGACAGATCTGCAATGTCAAGCCACAGGACACTGACACCATCAGGTCCAGTGAGTTACTTGAGCGTCTTGGCATTGAGGACCTGGACCTCATCCTGAAAGAGAGAAGGCTTCGCTGGTATGGACATGTGGAACGCTCCAACGGTGCAGTCAAGACTGCCTGTGACATACAGGTAGATGAAAAGCAGGGGCCTGGAAGGCCCAAGATGACCTCGAAGCAGCTAACAGAAAGAGATTGCAGAGAATGGAAGCTCTCTGCTATTGATTCTCATGATAGACAAACCTGGAGATCTGGTGTAAGATCTGCCATGCGTGCAGCAAGCCAGCTACCTGGAAAGGGGCCCACTTATGTGGACGTTGCCCCTGTACCTGAAAGTTAATCAAAAATCCATTGATGATGATGATGATGTGACTTGCATCAATTTTCCTGGGCAGGCTTAGCCCTTATAAACAGTCTACCAGTACTCATCTAAAGTTTGGTTAGTTTCTGGTCTGTGCGGAAGCACCATGCAGCCCAAACTCGCTGTATTCCTTCAAGCCCTGATGACCATAGGAAGGTTGGTTGGTTGATTTGAGGTTTAACGCCCCCATCAACACTGTAAAGGTCATTTTGGAGACGTTGCTTCCAATTTTGTGGGACTTTCACCCGACATTGAGATGAAATGACATCTCAAGCCCTGTCGCCCAATGAAACCAATAGGGTTTATTAGCATGGACGGTCCGCCTCGCACGGCGGTTCCTTGACAGGCTTAGATCCTCTAAGCAGTTTACCAGTACTAGTGTGCGGGCCGGATTCAGCTCTGCGTGGAAGCATCATGCAATGCAGCCCATATATTTCTTCAAGCCCCTATGGGCGGGTGTGGGACCAAAGGGAGGGGTGCCTCAATAGTTAAAACAATGCACTGAGAATGTTGCACAAGTGTATGGGCTGTTGGATATATTTATATAGTAATGGGCCAAGGTGTCCCAGTTTTAACCCATTTAGTACCAGAAACCCTAAAACAGGTATTCAGCAAACATTGCAGGCCCAGATCAGAATGCGGTGTCTGATCAGGGCCTTCACTTTTTGCAAAAAGTTCAGCCATTTTCCTAATCAGTTGTGAAGAAAACACAACCTGACACCTCTAAATTTTCAAATGGACTCCTGCTATATATAAGGAAGAAGATTCCATTTAGTACAAAAAGGGTTAATTCATAGCAAACCAGCAGTGAAATTATGTTGTTAAGTTACATCCTTAACTGTTACAATTTGACTGACAGATGGCATTTTCAAAGTATTTTTTCTCAGTTCACATGAAATGCTTGTGAATCATCTTCTGGACAGATGATCTGAGCAGATGATTCACATGAAATATCAAGCCTTATTTTGACTGAAAAAAACCCCAAAAAAACAGATTGTCATCTGCTTTAGCTTTTTCTGCAGTGCTTTAAGGATTAACAAGCAAATTCGTTGAATTGATATCCCCCGCCGAATGGGTTTTTCGTGTAGAATGGCAAGAAAATATATCTGGCCAAAATTGAGGATGGTTCTAAGAAGCAAACTAGAGACAATGAGGAAGGGCCCCGCTGAACATTTACTCCCTGGATGAGAGGCTGTACCCTGACCTACTGACCTAATTATCAGTAGAGATTAACTTGTCTGTCAAAGTTGAGGTTTATTTACCTGTTATGTGGTTTCAAGGATACCAAAATAAAATTCGCGAATATTATAAAAACCCGATATAATCACCGAATAGACAAAATTCCTCAATTTAAATCATTTAAGGGGAAATAACTCTGGATAAAAAAGTCAATCCAGGTAAATCCGAAAAAAAAAATGCGCGTGCATCACGGCAGCATAATAATACATATTTATTTCAAGTTTCATTTTATTCCATGCAATAGTTGCTGAGAAGCGGTTCCAGACAAAGTGAGACGACGAAAAATCCAGAATTTTAATCATTTAAGGGGCCATAACTCTGGGTGTAAAAAGTCAATCCGAAAAAAATTTGTGCGTGCATCACCACAGCATAATAATACATATTTATTTCAAGTTTCATATAATTCCATGCAATAGTTGCTGAGAAACAGTTCCCGACAAAAAAGTGAGACGACGAAAAATCCAGGATTACAATCATTTAAGGGGCCATAACTCTGGATGTAAAAAGTAAATCCGGAAAAAAAATGCGCGTGCATCACCACAGCATAATAATACATATTTATTTCAAGTTTCATTTAATTCCGTGCAATAGTTGCTGAGAAACGGTTCCGGACAAAGTGAGACGACGAAAAATCCAGAATTTCGATCATTTAAGGGGCCATAACTCTGGATGTAAAAAGTCAATCCAGAAAAAAATTGCGCGTGCATCACCGCAGCATAATAATACATATTTATTTCACGTTTCATTTAATTCCATGCAATAGTTGCTGAGAAACAGTTCCGGACAAAGTGAGATGACGAAAAAATCCAGAATTTCAATCATTTAAGGGGCCATAACTCTGGATGTAAAAAGTCAATCCGAAAAAAAATTGCGCGTGCATCACTGCAGCATAATAATACATATTTATTTCAATTTTCATTTAATTCCATGCAATAGTTGCTGAGAAACGGTTCCGGACAAAGTGAGACGACGAAAAATCCAGAATTTCAATCATTCAAGGGGCCATAACTCTGGATGTAAAAAGTCAATCCGAAAAAAAATTGCGCGTGCATCACCACAGCATAATAATACATATTTATTTCAAGTTTCATTTAATTCCATGCAATAGTTGCTGAGAAACGGTTCCGGACAAAAAAGTGTGACGGACGGACGGAAGGACGGATGGACGGAAGGACGGACGGACGGACGGACGGACAACGCCAAAACTATATCCCTCCGCCTTCGGCGGGGGATAATATGCTGGTTAATTAAATAACTACTGACCCACTTCAGAAGGAAATCTCTAAAATGGGCTCTGGCAATCTGTACTGACCCAGATCAGACCACTCATTCTACAGTGTCTGATCAAGGCCTTCACTGTTTACCCGGGATAGACAAGCCTAAGCAAACAGTGCAGACCCAGATCAGTCTGCTCCTTATGAAGCAGTCTGATCAGGATCTACATGTACAACATTTGCCTTCCGTCTCCAATTTTTGCACTCCTTGCTCGATAGTGAAACAAACTTTTTAAAATTTTAGGAGAATTTATACACAAGTTCTCAAGGAGTCCAAATTTTTAACCCTTATCTTGCTGTTCACGACATCCCATATCTTTGGAAACATTGTAGACCAGGGCTCTAGAAGTCCGATTTTTCACCGGTCCAGACCGTTTTTTGAAAATGAAAACCGATTTTGCTGAAAAATTTTGCTGAAAAATCGGTCCGAAAAAAACCCCAATAAGCTAAAATCGAAGTGACAAAACAGAGAAATTATACCTGGTTAGGTGTCAAACTGTTTATTGTGCCAGTAATATAATCCAATTATCTCTCTCGGGGATGAATTTGAGTTTGACAGTAAACACGTTTTCGAGATCTCGCCAGGTATCGCAGACTCTCGCGGGATTAAGGCTTATGACAGTCAGTCAGCCAAAACGTGATTAAGCGGTGCGTGATTGTGATATCAAAGAAGCCTTGATCGTGTTTGATCTATTGGCAATCAAACATAATTTGTTTATTTCAGGCTTGTGTAATCGTAAAATATGTATTTATATTCTTTAAAACTTGGTTCGGCCATGTAAGATTTCCAATGACTCTCGTTCGGCCATGTATTGGTTCGAGAGTAAAGAAATGTTTTTTCGATTTTTTAACCCGTTCAAAACGTTTTTTTTAGAAATACGCTCTATTAAAATAAATGACATAAAACAGGTGTATGTGTGTTACGTCCTCGACTGCATTAATGTGTATTGCATAAACGGACACCGTATGACGTCATTTTCCGACCACGTGGCTACCATATCGGTCGCCATTTGTAAGCAAAGCAATTTGTGCAAAATAAAATGCGTGAAATAAGAGAAATATTTTAAAGGTTTAAAAAAGGGAAAAAAATATAGTGACCATCGAACTGGTCTCTGACTGCCCCATGTAGGTTGTTTCCCTTTAGTAGTCTTCAGGTTCGGAGTGACCCGGATATTGGGAAAATGAAAGTAGATGAAATCTGGCGTAGAAAATGAAAGTAGATGAAATATTAACGATGTGAGCAATAATTGCTGTTTATAATCGAGATACTGGTGCTCATATCCGTTTACAAGTGTAAGAGTTCCATCGGTATGTCATTCTTTGCGCTAATAACACATTTTGAAATCGCAAATCGCCAATGGCGTTTACGGAAATTACCGAAACCGATCGGCAATTTCCGTAATTTTTGGTCACCTTCTGGACCGATTGGGATTTCAAAATTTCTAGAGCCCTGTTGTAGACCCAGATCAGATGGCTTCTGAAGAAGTCATCTGATGAGGATCTACACTGTTTGACATTCAGTTTATGAATTTGTAGGAATAAATAACATCAAGTAATCTGATTGGTTCAAAGTCAGAGATGGGTGTGGCTAAAATGAATATTCAGCAAGAGAAGGGTTGGCTTGTCCTGCTGAGCCCGGATATGCCTTATCTTTGAAACAATGTAGATCCAGATCAGATGGCTTCTGAAGAAGCCATCTGATCAGGATCTCCATTGTTTTCCATCCAGTTTATGAATTTGTTGCAATAATTTGCATCAAGTAATAATCAGTAGTGGGTGTGACATATTTAAATATTCAGCAGTTGTATGGTACAAAAGAACTAAATTTCTACAAATTCTATAATCTGACATCTATAAAACTGAAAAAGGACTCTACTTTTAAAATAATATTATAAAGCTGAAAGGCTCGCTTAGGATAAAATGGATTAACCCTTATCCTGCTGAATAAATTAATTTCACCAAACCCATTTCTGACTATCAACCAATCAAATTACTTAAGATAAGAACTTGCCCCCATCCTACAATTGATTTACCAGAGATCCTTAGATTCTGGTAAGCTTCCATCCATTTGGAAAGAAGCTAATGTATCCCCTATCTTCAAAAAAGGGGATAAAACAGACCCTGCCAACTACCGGCCAATTTCCCTAACCTGTGTCCTCTGCAAAGTGCTTGAGCATGTTGTGGCCTCCAACATTTCCAAACATTTCACCAATCTAAATATACTGTATGAACTGCAACATGGGTTCAGAGATAAGAGATCCTGTGAGACACAACTTATTATGCTCATTGACGAACTCGCAAAAAACATGCAATCAGGAAAGCAAACAGACCTTGTCCTCCTTGACTTTAGCAAGGCTTTTGACAAAGTGGCTCACGAAAAACTTCTCCAGAAATTACACTTTTATGGCATAAGGGGGACAACTCTAAATTGGATAAAAGATTTTCTTGATAACAGGACTCAATCAGTTTTACTCAATGGTTCCAACTCGGATAACATTCCAGTGTCTTCAGGTGTCCCACAGGGCTCGGTTCTCGGACCCATGTTATTTTTAGCCTATATTAATGATCTACCGGATCAGGTTAGATCCAGAGTAAGGTTATTCGCCGATGACACAGCCATGTACCTAGCCCTTGATGCCAAAAATGACTCTGAGACCCTCCAAAAAGACCTTAAGTCACTTGAATCATGGGAAAAACTCTGGGATATGAGTTTTAACCCCTCTAAATGCCAGGTCATTCATGTGACCCAACGTAAAGACCCCTTTAAAACTGTATATCACCTGCATGGCTGTATCCTTGAAAGTGTACCCTCATCTAAATACCTTGGGGTCACCATTTCGGAAGACCTCAGATGGACAGACCACATTAACAATATTAGCAAAAAGGCCAATCAGACTTTAGGATTTTTAAAACGGAATATTCGGGTCCACAACAGGGACCTGAAATCCACTGCTTACAAAACCCTTGTCCGCCCACAGTTAGAATATGCTTCTACTGTGTGGTCCCCCCATACTGCTTCTGACATCTATAAACTAGAAGCAGTCCAGCGTAGGGCTGCTAGATGGGCAACCAGAGACTACCAGTACCCGTCTAGCGTTACCAAAATGCTTCATGACCTCAAATGGCGTACCCTTGACCAGCGGCGCATAGACAGCCGTCTGGTCCTCCTATATAAGGTCACATATGACCTTGTTGCCATACCTGCTACTGACTACCTGATCCGGAACACCCGCTCCTCTGCAAGAAATCATTCTCTAGCATACAGACAGATCACGACTCTAAAGGACTACTATAAGTACACATTTTTCCCCCGCACAATCATCCACTGGAACGCCCTACCAGCCCACATACCAGTTCTTCCTACTGTGGCACAGTTTAGTACAGCTGTTTGCCAGGTATTCCACTCATCACCTTAAACGCCAGTTACTGTTTTTATCTTTTAACTATACTAACACTCTCACTCGCACTGTACAAACTCATTTCACCCACTTTTCTATCCCCCCTTTTTTGTTCGACTAACCCCCTTTAGCTCTTGGTTTTACCGGAATCACCATCTGAAGTCCTCCAAGGAGGTTAAGATGTATTGGAAGATAGATAGATAGATAGATAGATAGATAATAATTTCTTGCACACCAGATAAGGAAATCCATAGTTTTAGCTAGGGATAGAAATTCTGTTCTAACCCTGTTGTTCTTACCCAAAATCGAATTTCTCACGTGATTGATAAATGCACTGGTTGAATAAGACCTCATACACGCTGTCGTTAAGGTTTATGTCACAGTATGTTACGTGACGTCACTAAACATTCCTTTATTGTCATCATAATATGGCGGACATCGGTAACCGAAGTGACTGCAGTATTAAAAATCCACGCTAAAAAATGGATGGTATGCAAGAAAAAGAATCTTACATGGATGGAAAAATCAGTCCCTCGGGATCACTGTCCGGCATCACTCGGCAAGCCTCGTGATGCCCAACAGTGACCCTAGGGACGGATTTTTCCATCCACCCCTCACACCCATATAAGATTCTTATAGTATTCATCAATTTAGAAGCCTCCGTGGTGTAGTGGTTACGCTACTCGCCTTGTAAACCAGGGATCGCAGGATCGATCCCGGGCTTCTCCAGACTTTCAGATGAGTCTTTAAACCGAGGTCCCGTCTCCATATGACCTTAGCTGTTGGTGGGACGTAAAACTCAAAACACTGTCAGTCATTCACAAACAGGATGACATGCAATGTAGATCCAGATCAGATGGCTTCTGGATCTACACTGTTTGCAAAGGTTGGGTTGCCTGTTCAACAGAATAAGGTTTAAATATTTACAATGAGTCTGTTATTCTTTAACATGCTAAACTAATTAACAAAGCAGGCTAGCAGCAGATGGCTTTTTTTATTCTGTTATGAAAACAGAGCTTGGCATTTCATTCAAATGGTATCCAAAGACGAACAGACTCTCCCAACGGGGCTTGAAGAAATAGATGGGCTGCATGATGCTTCCACGCAGAGCTGAAACCGACCCGCACACGAGTACTGGTAAACCCCTTAGAGGATCTAAGCTGCCCAGGCAAAGGGGTGCGAGTCGGCCCGTCCATGCTTATAAACCCTATTGGTTTCATTGGGCGGCAGGGATTGAGATGTCATTTCATCTCAATGTCGGGTAAAAGTCCCACAAAATTGGAAGCAACGTCTCCAAAATGACCTTTACAGTGTTGATGGGGACGTTAAACCTCAAATCAAACAAAACAAAAGACGAACAGACTCAAGCATGTGTTATCTCCCTTGGCTGAAAGAATCCCAACTTCTTATCTCGAGCTATGATTCCAGCTCACAGTATCAACAGATGACTCTTTAACGTTGCTTCTGATTTTGTGGGACCTCAACCCGACACTGAGATGAAATGACACTCAAGCCTGATCGCCCTAAGATACTGCTAGAGTTTATAACCAGGGATGGTCCAACTCACACCACTTTGCCTGGACAGGCTTAGTTCTTCTAAGCAGTTTACCAGTATTCAAGTTTGATCTGTTTCAGCTCTGTGAGGAAGAATCATTCAGCCCAATCTATTTCTCCAAGCCCCAATGCATGGGGATGTGTAATATCATCAACAGGGTGGCAAATTGTGTTGATCCAGATGGCATGGCTCATTATTCCATTGTATACTACTGGACTCTTCCATTGCTGTATGTTGGACAGGTCCATTTCCATATAAGGAGTATCAGACCTATTTTTTCATTTTTGTAGTACAGTTCAACCTGTATTAAGCAAGTGCCTAAGGGATAGTCAAAATATGCTTGCTTAAGACAGGTTCTTGTTTAATACAGGTGAAATTTAACACATCTGCCTTTCTTGGGAACTGAATGCCTGCTTGCTTAAGACAGGTTGCTTGCTTAATAGAAGTGGCCACTAAGACAGGTTTTACTGTATTTTTGACGGAAAATTCTGTAAGCAAATAGTGCAGGCCCTGATCAGACACCGCATTCTGTGGCGTCTGATCTGGACCTGCACTGTTTGCCAATGTATCCCTTTAGGGTTTTTATTCTATTTTTTGACGGAAAATTCTGTTAGCAAATAGTGCAGGCCCTGATCAGACGCCGCATTCTGCGGCGTCTGATCTGGGCCTGCACTGTTTGCCAATGTATCCCTTTAGGGTTTTTATTCTATTTTTTGATGGAAAATTCTGTTAGCAAATAGACCAGTCCCTGATCAGACGTCACGTTCTGCAGCATCTGATCTGGGCCTGCTCTGTTTGCCAATGTACCCTTTAGGGTTTTCCCCGCATACAATGGGTTATAAGCAGTCTGATCTGGATCTACACTGTTTGCATCAGTATCTGTACCAGTCTACACAGTTGAAGGGGCTCATCACTGAGAAAGCATTCATAAAATGTTCGTCATCTGCTGCTATTTAAGGGCAGACCAGAACAAAATAAATGTGTGGTTCCCTTAGCTTTTCTAGATCTGCCCAAAGACATGCAGCATGTTGCACACAGTAAAATTTTAAATGTGATCCACTTTCATGGATGCACTGTATTCAATAATATTTTATTTTAGTGAAATAGATGAATAAAGATTGCAACAGTATACCGGTATTCATGGTTTATTTCTTGCTGACTTTTAAATTTATACGAAAATCAATATACATGTATACTCACTGGAAATAGAAACTATACACTCATTTTTAAATTGTCACTGGCAAAACATTTTAATGAAATTTGAATTCCAATTATATACCATTACGAAAACACGCCTATACAAATACATTGTAAACTTTACTGTCGAAAAAATGAAAATTTTAAGATGAAAAACTGTGATATTTTTCTTATTTCTGCTCAAAATATAGATTGTGAGTACTTGTTAGGACCGCCTCGATAAGGCGGTTCTAACGAAAACCCACAATCTCTATTTTAGAGCAGAAATAAGAAAAATAAGGTTTAACCCTGTAAACCCCTGTTTTACCATATAAAAGTGGGGTTCAAGGGGGTCAAAATTATATAGGCGTGTTTTCGTGATGATTATCATCAGTGGCATGTCTGATTTATCGAATGAAATGTTTAATGATAGCTACGATTTAACGGGTAAAGCCACAGATTCAAGGCAAGGGTCAACATCTTGGTGTTCAAGTTTCCAATCAGTCAAACATTTTGTGTCGCGAATGTGATTCCCATTTTTACCAATTATTACCCATCATCTAACGTTGGAAATATTGTTTGCAAACTGAAAATTTTCACAATGGTTGAAATGTTATTGACCTTTAAATATTGGACCAAAGCTCCGGAAGTGAACGAACAGTATGGCATGTCTGATTGGAGTTTTTGTTTTAATCAATATTTAAGGCACAGCTGAAGATGCTAAAACGATTGAATGCACTTTTGGTTTTTGGCTTGAAGCATTACATGCATTTTGAAAATTTCATTGTAAATGTTCGCTTCTCAATAATTTTTAGTTGCTGTTATTTTTTTTATTCCTTGCTTTTAACTTATTACATTTACGAAAAAACTTAATAGTCAAAATTTGATTACAGATTTTGTGCAACATTGCACTTTTTTACATTTTCCTCCAAAACTTTTATTTTTGAACACCAGATTTTCTTTAAATTGTTACAGGATTCATGTCTATAGTTAGTCAAATCCTTAATCAGTAATTTTCAACTGAATTAACCACTTGTTTTGTCAGGCGAGACAATTTAAATGTGTATAGTTTCTATTTCCAGTCGGTATATATCATCTGTGTACATCTAATTTTTTATATTTTTTGTTTGCAGCTATAGAATGATATTTTGCATAAAAATTCAAAAGGTTTTGTAACTTTCTTCTCTGTGCATCAAACTTAGTTTTTGGGCACCTAGTACTACATGTACATTCTACTTAGCAGCTTTAACCCATTTTGACCTGGAAACCCTTAAACGGGTACCCTGGCAAACAGTGTAGGCCCAGATGAGACGCCGCAGAACACGGCATCTCATCAGGGCCTACACTATTTGCAGAAAGTTCAGCCGCATTACGAAAACACGCCTATACAAATACATTGTAACCTTTATCGCCGAAAAAATGAAAATTCTAAGAAGAAAAATTGTGATAGCTTTCTTATTTCTGTTCAAAATATAGATTGTGTGTACTCGTTAGAACCCCCTCATCGAGGCGGTTCTAACGAGTACCCACAATCTATATTTTAGAGCTGAAATAAGAAAAATAAGGTACACACCTGTAAACCCCAGTTTTACGGTATAAAATTGGGGTTCAGGGGGGGGGGGTCAAAATTATATAGGCGTGTTTTTGTGATGATTTTCCAAATCAATTTTGTAGAAACCACAACCTATCACTCCTAAATCTAGAAATGGATTCCTGCTATATATAAGGAGGAAGATTCCATTTGGTACTAAAAGGGTTAAAAAATCTACCCACAATCTAGTTTTGAGCACCAAGAAGATAAATAATGAATGCCCCTGTAAAACCTCTGTCTCTGCTAAAAGCCTACCAAATTTCTGGAACCACACACATATTTCATCCTGGCTAAAATAAGGTGAATGGATATAACAATATATATATATATATATATTACAAACTTTACAAGAAAGATAACTTCGTAAAGTTCTTCTTTTCTTAAAAGTATAGTAAAATTCCAACATTAAGACCACCTTTGGGACTGTTCAAAAGTGGTATTTAGAGGACTCTGGGTGTAAAAGATACAAAGAATGAACGACTGAAATCATTTAAATATGCTTTTAAAAGCAGAATTTGTCTTAATTTTACCTGGTCTTAATAGTGGAATTCTACTGTATATACAGGGGTACACAACCTCTTTATAACACTGTTTTTGGGATTCACTGAAAAGTCTGTATGTTGCTCGCCATATGCACAAATAGGGCATTTAGTCTTCTTGATCAGCCGATTTATTGCATTGATATAGAATAAAAATGAACAAGATGTGTTTGTGAAACACTGATGCCCCCGGACAGTGCATGTTAAATATGAAAGCAGTATCACTAAGCAATCAAAAGGTATGGCCAATGTTCAAGTCTAAAAAAGTAGGTCAAGGTCACAAAGTCAAAAATTATGGGATCGTTGAAAAGGTCATATGACATAGAATACAAATGTGAAATATGAAAGCCCTATCACTTACCAATCGAAAGTTATGGCCAATGTTAAAGTTTTTAAAAAGTAGGTCAAACATCAAGGTCAAGAGGTAAAAAATTATGGTACCCTAGAAAGGTCTTATGACAAGGTGTGCACATGTGAAATATTATGCCACACCACTTACCATTCGAAAGTTATGGCCAATGTAAAAGTTTTTAAAAAGTAGGTCAAATGTCAAGGTCATGAGGTCAAAAATTATGGTACCACTAGAAAGGTCTTGTGAAAAAGAATGCACATGAGAAATATGAAAGCCCTAAAAAAATGAAAAAAGTAGGTCAAAGGTCAAGGTCACGAGATCAAAAATTATTGTACCACTGGAAAGGTCTTGTGATAAGGTATACACATGTGAAAAATGAAAGCTCTATCTATTACCATTCAAAAGTTATGGTCAATGTTAAGGTTTTTTTAGACAGACAAACAAACAGAAAAACAGACAGACAGACCAAAAACTATATGCCCCCCGAATCTCGATTCCGGGGGCATAAAAATAACCAGTTATGGTCATTTTTCTATAAAATCTATACATTTTTGGGATCATGTGCTTAACCCATTTTGTACCAGAAACCCCAAAATGGGTACCCTGGCAAACACTGCAGGCCCAGATCAGACGCCGCAGAACGCGGCGCCTGATCAAGGCCTCCACTGTTTGCTAAAAGTTCAGTCATTTTCTAAATAAATTTTGAGGAAAACACAACCTGAGATCCCTAAATTTTGAAATGGACCCCTGCTATATATAAGGAGTTAAGGTGATCTTCCAACTGTGTTATATCCAAAATTGTGTAAAAACAAACAGTGTTATAACAAGGTTGTAGAGTGTCATAAAATTCAAACTTTTTCACTTGATCTTTGACCCTACATGTATATCCATTCCCCTTAAGCATAACTTGGCTACAAAGCACAACCATGCAAATTCTGCGGCTCTGAATATAAAAGAAAACTTGCAGCAGCAGTGAGATTAATGTCCTTCTCTTCCGTGCTGTGCTGAAAATCAGAATTCAAAATTACGTACATGTATGTATACAATACAGTACACTACAACAAAAAACACAGTTTACATGTACAGTGAAATTCCGCTATTACTCTGACCCATCAATACCCGGGTATTGATGGATCCGAGGCTATTATGACCACCTAAAATATAGATCAATTCTGCTTTAAAAAGCTTATTTAGATAGGTGCAGTTATTCTTTCTTTGTGAATTCTGCACACAATGTCCGCTGGTCAGGGACCACCTTTGGGACTGTTCAAAAGTGGTCTTAAAGACCACTTTTGAACAGTCCCAAATGTGGTCTTAATATAGGAATTTTACTGTACTACATAAACGGAGCCAGAAGAAATTATCATGCACAGCTAGACAAAGTTAGGAATCAAGGCACTGACAGTACTGGTGGGTTGATTGTCTCAGAGTGTAGGCTGAAAATCTGAATGAGGACTTAGACTTTTCATTTAACCCATTGTATGCTTGTGGACTCTTCCATTGCTATATGTTGGACATATCTATTTGTCATATAAGGGTTGTCTAGACTATTTTTTTTTTTTTTATTATTTTTATTCTATTTTGACGGACAATTCTGTGCGCAAATAGTGCAGGCCTTGATCTGGGCCTGCACTGTTTGCCCAGGTACCACTTTAGGCATTTTCCACATGCAATGGGTTAAACTTTAATTCCTATACTGTATGCAAACAGTGCAGACTCTGATCACACACTACATTCTGCAGCATCTGATCTGGGTCTAACCTGATTGTCAATGTTGCAGCAAATGTGCAGACCTTTTGTTTGATTTTAGGTTTACGTCCCCATCAACACTGTATAGGTCATTTTGGAGACGATGCTTCCCATTTTGTGTGACTTTTACCCAACATTGAGATGAAATGACATCTCAAGCCCTGTCGCCCAATGAAACCAATAGGGTTTATAATCATGGACGGTCCGACTCGAACCACTTTGCCTGGGCTGGCTTAGATCCTCTAAGCCGTTTACCAGTACTTGTGTGCGTGTCGGACTTAGCTCTGCGTTGAAGCATATTGCAGCCCATATATTTCTTCAAGCCCCGATGGGCAGGGGCTGTAAATGTGCAGATCTAGTAATTGTTTAACAATAAACTTTCTATTGCACATCACCCTGATGACAGCAAGAATAGCTTGGCTATTTTCTATAAACATCCGATACCTGAATTTCTTTCAATTCAGTGATAGTCACGTGGACATGAGCATTGAAGAGCCTCTGTGCTAAGTAACTTTGGGTAGATTAACAAACACTCAACCCGAAAATGAGCCAGCTCATGAAAATCCGGTACTTATCGCACAAGTGAGCCCGCATAGCCCCAAGTAAGTGGGGGTATCCACATATTATTATACCCGCTTTTTTTGAAGAAAAAAAATGGGTATATTATTTTCGTCACGGGTGTCCGTCCGTCCATCTGTCACGTTTCTTGTGAATGCAACTATTTTTTTATTTCTTTACCTACAGTGACCAAACTTGGTACATACATTGCTTGGGGACTGCAGATGTGCATGAAGGTGTCGAAATTTTCATCTGACCCCCTGGGGTCATGGGGTGAGGTCAAAGGTCAAATTTCTAAGAAAAGGCTTGTTCATAGGAAAAGCGGGTATTTGCGATGGCATACCATCGACTGCTGCTCTAGTTTTTCTTATTTCTGCATAAAAACATATGTTTTGGGTACTGAATAGAAGCACCTCACCGACGCGCTTCTAATGAGTACCCACAACATATGTTTTATGCAGAAATAAGAAAAAATATTCAAGTTTTTTGGATGAAAAAAATAACGGCTTATATGGAGCTATGCAGTTGATCATCAGTAAGGGTGACATGATTAATCGGATAATCGATTAATCAATAGATGAATTTCACAAAATCATGATCATTACTGATTTTTTTGTAATTGATTATTTGGTAAGTAGCACAATTTACTACCCAAAGTTGTGTCTAAAATAGCTGGATGAATGGCAAACAGTGCAGACCCTGATGAAATGGCGCATTCTGCGGCATTTCATCTGGGTCTACATTGTTTGCTTAGGTCTGTCATTTAAATGGTAATGTACAACATATGATAAGAATCATGCTCAAACAGAAAGCCAGACGGGTAAAATTATGACAAATTTTTTACTGATTCGATTATCGATCACAATGGCAGGACTGATACATGTAATCGATTATCTTTTCAGCTCTGATTAGTATGGCTGGCTAATCGGAGCTGAAAAGATAATCGATTATCAGTCCTGTCATTGCGATCGATAATCGATTAGTAATCGCTAAGATTTTTGTCATTATTTTACCTGATGTGCTTTCTGTCTTACCATATGTTGCACTTTACCATATGTATATTTGAACACACAGGCCTGAGCAAACAGTGTAGACCCAGATGAGACGCCGCATAATGCGGCGTCTCATCTGGGTCTGCACGGTTTACCACTCATCCAAGCTATTTTAGGAATAACTTTGGGTAGTAAATTGTACCTATCAAGTAATCGATTAAAAGCAAATCAGAAATGATAATCATTTTTGTGGCATTTATCGATCGATTATACGATCAATCGTGGCAGCCTTACTGATTAGCCAGCCCTAATCATCAGGTGAGCTTTGGCATCAGCTCGGTCTTTACGTAATGTTGGTTGGTGCCTGATGCTCTGTCTCTGGCCAGGCCCATCCGAGTCTAACTGTTGGTTTTCTTTTGCTCCAGCATTTCAGTGGTTTCTTGCTGTCGAGTCCTCACTGTTGTTTCATCTCTGTGGTTGTTTGATTCTTGTGTTCATGGAGATGTTACACTGATGAGTTAGGAGGCCTTCATGTAGACTGAACAAATTATTTGTCTATATCGCGACGGAAGTAAGGGCGAGGATTGTGGCCACGTTAATCGATTTAAGCCCCCCCAGTGGAATTCTTTTCACTGACCGTTCTAAGGAGGCGGTTCTTCTGTCGTGCTTCTTCTATCGCGGTTTATTTTTGTTATGGCTTGTCTTTTGAGTGTGTGTATCACATATATTATTTTGCTTTAGATAGCCCATTGGCCCTTTTGTGGGAAAGTAACTGTCCTTTGGCTTTCCGCTATTGATGTTCCCATTAGGGTCTAGTTGTTTCATGTTTGTGTTTGGTGTCTCTGATGGGAGATGTGGGATAATTGTATCAATTCCTGATCATTGCCTTCAATTTCATTTCAATAGCTAGTGCCTTTGTGGCTCTTGGACATGTAATGTACATGCTGAGGTAGCTTCTATCTCTCTTCTTGTTACTGCATCACATCTGACCATCATTCACAGGTGTACATTACATACACTCCAGATTGGCAGGATGAAAACCTACACAGTAATCATGTAATTAGAGTCGACTCTGAGTAGAGACCTTTAACCCTTTTTGTACCAAATGGAATTTTCCTCCTTATATATAGCAGGATTTCATTTCGAAATTTAGGGGTGTCAGGTTGTGTTTTCTTCAAAATGTATCTAGAAAATTGCTGAACTTTTTGCAAATAGTGTAGGCCCTTATCAGACGCCGCATTCTGCGGTGTCTGATCTGGGCTGCACTGTTTGCCATTGCCAAGTTGCCCCTGTTTCTGGTACTGAATGGGTTAACCTGCAGAGGGGATGATTCTCCTGCACAGGGGCCTCAAGTTAATGTCGCAATCCAAAGGACAGTGAATTTTTCTGGCATTCATCCCTGCAAATGATGCCAGTGGAGCATGCTCAGACACCAAAGTTTTGCACCACTGCTGGGGATCAAACCATAGCCTCTAACATCAGAGGCATTAACCACTGAGCTTCCATGCTCAATGTAAGAAGTCATGTGTCTGCATGGTCCTATCAGTTGGCTGTGCACTTGCATTTTATGAATGTACCAAAAGAAACCTAAAAATTAAGACACCTTACGGACTTGCTACTAAAACTGACAAATTTGTTTCACGATCCAGCAAGGAGTCCAAAAAGTGCATGCAACATGGCAAACAGTGTAGACCCTGGGTCTGCACTATTTGCTTAGACCTGTCTGTCCCAATACTTAGGATCATTACAGTACACTTGAGAATGCTAAGAGCCTCAGGTGGGTGTGGCAAAATTAATTTATTCAGCAGATCAAGGATTAAAGTTAGGCTTCACATTATAAAGACATTCAAACAGGTCTTATTATTTGGCTGTGAAAACCCACTTGACCCTATCTATTATAAGACTGGTTTCTCTAGCCTAGTGGATAGGAGCGGTGACTTAATCACTAGGTCTGGTTTGAGCCTGGCTTGAGTCACAGGTGAGACGCCAAGTTCGCAACAGATGGGCAGGTGATTTGTCTCTGGGTTCACCGGTTTTAACATACTTAATGATCAACTTGAAGTATTAAAGTGAAATAATCTTGAAAAGGCCATTAAATCCCCCCCCCCCCCCTCCCCCCCAAAAGAAGATATTATACATGTATGAAACTTCAATAACTTGGACCTGATTATTGATGTGCCAATTCAAACCTGTTTTTCATTGTTTTACAGTCCCAAGGAAATCATTCACATAGCTCCAGCCAGCAAATCTGGAGTGTATGTAATGTACACTGTCTGTGTTGGAGTGTCCCTTTCGGGGTTAAGGCAAAATGGAAGAAAGAAAGAAAAAATATTTTGGGAAAATTGATGGATAGACAGACAGACCCAGTAGATCAAGGAAGAAACAACAAAACAACCATAGCAACAACAAATAAATGAATCTCAGGGACCTCTGTGAAAGTGTGTGTGTGTTTGTGTGTGTGTTGGTGTGTGTGTGGTGGTGGTGGGGGGGGGGGGGTCTCAGATACATGGATATAATCATCCCAAACCCTCAAAACACCCTGACTTGGGCTTCATATATATATATAGGTCCCTATAAAAATGGAAGGTGTCAATGACAATTATAAGCTGTTGAACGGCCGCCCTTGAACGGCTGCTTTAAAACAAATCTTTCAATGTGTTGCAGTCCTCTTCATGGATCAATGACAGTGCATGATGTTATCCACGTTTCATCAACTAAATGCAGGTAGATACGCACTAATCAAACATAATCTTTACACAGAACGAAAGATAAAAGATGAACACAACAAACCTGATCAGCAGGCACTCCTAATTTATTCGCAAAAGTTTGAAAAGCACCATCCGAATTTGTGTTCTCAGCATCCATTTTGTGTCTGTTGTTGTTATTTTTACATGGCAGGGTTAAAGGTCAATAGTAACGCTAGACTTGCCACATATGTCAATGGTAACGAGATTTTTTCCTTCAAGGTTACAATTTGAAATAATAATACATTCCACTCTCGTTATCTCAAACTCCAAGTGACACGAATATTTGGTTTGAGATAACGGTAGTTTGAGACAAAAGGAGTTGAGATCTACTCAGAGTAAGGAACATATAGCAAAACTAACCCAGCAGGCACATGCCGTAATTGTGACGTCACATCAACGTCGATACAACGTCATGCCGTTTATGCAACTTCACATCGACGTCGGTGCAACGTCATGACGTTGCAACGACGTTGATTTGACGTTGCCCTAACATCGTGTGCCTACTGGGAACAAAGCAGTGCACAAAATTTAGTTTGACTTGAGCCATTGTTTGAGATGTCAGAGTTTGAGATAACGACAGTCTACTGTAATTATAATTGCAATAACATTAATAAAAATAATGACGGTGATATGATAATATCCCAGCTATATAGGTTAGTAATAATCAAGTTACATGTAGTTTATAAATACTAATTTATTTTAGTTCGATTGCGATGAAAGCTTCAATTAAAGCTTATTGAATCGTTCTCGAACGCTCGTTCCGGGTGTTTCCACGCGCGCGCGAGAGAGAGGCAGTGGCTTTTACACCAATGCTACCTATTTACATCTGGGTGGAGTGGGGCAGTGTCATTACGCGTCTAGCCCAAACCGGTGGCCGGATTAAGTTGCTCATGATGGCTATGGTGTTAGTAGCCCTACAGCCATGTAGTTCGGTCTCCGCCCATCGGGGCTTGAAGAAATGGATGGGCTGCGTGATGCTTTGAACCACGCAGAGATGAAACCGACCGTACACGAGTAGGGGAACCCGGGGCTAGTTGGTCCGGAAATTGCATTTTTTCAGATGCTGGCATAGATATCCATTAGCGGCCCCGCCATCGGGGCTTGAAGAAATAGATGGGCTGCATGGTGCTTCCACGCAGAGCTGAAACCGACCCGCACACGAGTACTGACTGGTAAAGTGCTTAGAGGATCTAAGCCTGCCCAGGCAAGCGGTGCGAGTGTCGGACCGACCATGCTCATAAACCCTATTGGTTTCATTGGATGGCAGGGCTTGAGATGTCATTTCATCTCAATATCGGGTAAAAGTCCCACAAAATTGAAAGCAACGTCTCCAAAATGATCTTTACAGTGTTGACGGGGACGTTAAACCTCTAATCAAACATCAAAGGTACCCATTAGCTTGTAATACTTTTATATAATGCCACTAGTATAATCCATTCTCCACCTTATTTCATAGTTTCACGTCCGTAAAGTGACAGATTCTTACAAATATTGCCGTTTTCCAAGACGAGGTAAGTTGGTCCAAGCCACCGACTGGACTTCAACGAGAAATCAGGAAGTAATGATGGGTCGATAAATGTCACTTTTGACAAAAGATCTGAGGAATTACGTGGTTTCAGTAAGTCGGGCGATAACCTTAACATAAAGTCCTGAGGTGATCATTTAGTTAGTTATTTTTCTCAAAAACCGCCGATTTGATTGAAAAACCCCATTTAAGTCATACCGTAGAGTAGAGCGGGGCTAGTTGGTCCTAAGATTATGATTTGTCTTCAACATCTGGGGCTAATATCTATTTCTCAGAACGATTTTGGTACTGTGTAACTTGTTAAATAGTTTGCTGCTGTTTTTCATTCTGAAAATGCCAGGCACTGATAAATACAAATGCTTCTTACCCCGTCGCGAATGGACCAACTTACCCCGACCCTAGCGCCTTGTAGATCTTCACAAATGACAGGAACGTCTTTGAATTTAGAAACACCAAATACACTCATTTGCAAACCTTAGATACTGAGGTTTCTGGAAAATTATGACATTTGCATGTTATTTGTTACACATAAAAAGACAAACAAATGATTCAAATTGTGATAAAGTAACTTTTGTGTTTTTTGTTTTGTTTGATCCCCGTGAACACTGTATAGGTCATTTTGGAGACGTTGCTTCAGAAATAAGAAAAATAAGGTTACCTATGTAAACACACAGTTTTACTACATGTATATAAAAGTGGGATTGAAGGGGGTCAAAATTATATAGGTGGTACCCGTCAACACTGTATAGGTCATTTTGGAGACGTTGCTTCCAATTTTGTGGGACTTTTACCCGACATTGAGATGAAATGACATCTCAAGCCCTGCCGCCCATGAAACCAATAGGGTTTATAAGCATGGATGGACCGACTTGCACCGCTTTACCTGGACAGGCTTAGATCCTCTTAGCGGTTTACCAATACTCGTGTGCGGTCGGTTTCAGCTCTGCGTTGAAGCATCATGCAGCCCATCTATTTCTTCAAGCCCCAATTCACTTTTGTGGTACAAAATCATTTTTTTTGTTCTCTAAAGTTTTTACGCCTTTCTTGATCGCCATCTAATTTTCTTCAGAAAGTGTGTCACAATCAAGCATTCCACTGAGCCAAAGCATTTTGCCATGACCCTTCTCAGTTCAGAGAAATTGCGCTCGGACCAACTTGCCGCACGGACCAACTAGCCCCGGTCTCCCCTACTGGTGGCACGTAATACTCATTTGAGAGTGTACCGCTTAAATGATCTAAAATAGACGTCAAGGCAATGATCAGGAATCGATACAATTAACCCACAGCTCCAGTCAGAGACACCAAAGGGAAAGAAGCACAAACATGAAACAACTAGACTCTAAGCGGAAAGCCAAAACGACAGTTTCTTTCCCACAAAATGGCCAATTTGCTAATATAAGCTATACACACTCACAGACAAGCCGAAAGTAAACCGCGACAGTTACGAAATGACTTGGGTACATTGGGCGATAGAGCTTGAGATGTCATTTCATCTCAATGTCGGGCAAAAGTCCCACAAAATTTGAAGCAACGTCTCCAAAATGACCTATACAGTGTTGACGGGTACCACCTATATAATTTTGCCCCCCCCCCCCCCTTCAATCCCACTTTTATATACATGTAGTAAAACTGGGGGGGGGGGGGGGGGGTTTACATAGGTAACCTTATTTTTCTTATTTCTGCTCTAAAATAAAGATTGTGGGTACTCGTTAGAACCGCCTCGACAAGGCGGTTCTAACGAGTACACACACAATCTATATTTTGAGCAGAAATAAGGAAAATATCACAGTTTTTTCTTCTTCTTAAAAGTTTAGTTTTTTCGGCGAAAAATTTACACTGTATTAGTATCGATAGGCTGGTAACCGGTCATTTCGTACCCAAGTCATTTCGTACCCTAGTCATCTCGTACCATTTTGGTCATTTCGTACCCGTTTTTTGGTCATTTCGTACCCACTAACAACCATATCGTACCCAAGTCATTTCGTAACCGTTTTGGTCATTTCGTACCCGTGGGTACAAATTTACCAAAAGGTACGAATTTACTAAAACGGTTACGAAATGACTTTAAAATGGTCAATGCGTGCCCCAAGTCATTTGGTCATTTCGTATCTGGGAAGGACCGACAGACTGAGGGTCTAATTTATTTATTTATTTGTTTATCATATCTTATTCTTTCTTTCTTTCTTTACTTATTTATTAAAGAGAACTTTCCGATAAAAACTTGTGATATTTTTCATATTTCTGCTCCAAGCAAAGATTGTTGAAATTCGTTAAAGCCGCCTCGATATCAAAGACCTGGGCCTTTTGTTTTCAGAGTTGAAGAGTTTTAAAGGTTGTCCCTGTACGGGACGGGGCAATTTGTGGCTCCAGGGCTCTGATTTGAACAATCTTGGTAGATGTCCACTAGATGAAGCTTCATACCAAATATCAAAGACCTGGGCCTTTCAGAGAAGAAGATTTTTTAAAGGTTTTCCCTGTATAAGCCTATGTAAAACAGCTGGGCCACGGGGCGGGGCCATGTTTTGCCCAATGGCTCTAATTTTAACAATCCTGGTAAATGTCCACTAGATGAAGCTTCATACCAAATATCAAAGACCTTGGCCTTCTGGTTTCAGACAAGAAGATTGTTTAAAGTTTTTCTAGTTTTCCCCCTTATTTGTTGCTATGGCAACCACAGTTTTGCATGGAATGGAATTCTTTGAACATCTTTTAGAGAGGTCCATCCACAGATCATTTTTCCGAGTTTCGTCAAAATCTGTTCAGTGGTTGAGAAGATGTCATTTAAAGAAATTGTGAAAGGACATACGGACGGACGACGACGACGGACGGTGACAAATCACAACAGCTCTCCCTGAGCCTTCGGCTCATGTGACCTACAGAAAAGCTTTAAAACAATACATATCATACCAAAGTCATTTCGTACCTACGGTTGAAAAATTGGGTACGAAATAACCAAAAACGTTTCCCAGAAAAAAATAAAAGTTGGTACGAAATGACTAAAGAGGGTACGAAATAACCAAAAACCTTTCCCAGAAAAAAATAAAAGTGGGTACGAAATGACAAAATAGGGTACGAATTGACCAAAGTGGGTACGAAATGACCAAATTGCAAAATAAAACGGGTACGAAATGACCAAAATGGTACGAAATGACTACGGTACGAAATGACTTGGGTACGAAATGACTGGAAACCGATAGGCGTATTTTCGTAATGGTTAAACCTCAAATCAAACAAACAAACAAAAGGTGTTTAAAATGGTACACTATAGTACAATTCATTGTGGGTACAGGTATTTGTCAGAATTTAAGGTTCTAATTAACACCCGCAATCTATATTTAGAGCTCTAATCTTTAATAAGAAAAATAAGCTAAAGTAGGCCCTATTAATGCATTAATTGGGCCCCGTCAAGCGATTTTGGTACTTATCGCCTATGCGAGCAGCGAAGGTTCAGGCGAGCCTGCGCATCCGCGCAGTCTCGCCAGAACCTTCGCTGCTCGCTCATACAAGCAGCGAATCAAGAGGAACCTTCAGACAGAAAGCCATAGCCATGGCCCCTCTGAATGGCTGGGCATGCGCAGTTAAAATTTGTCATGACGGAATGCTCGAAGACACAAATTCGCTTGGCGGGGCTCATATAATGTCACAATATAAGGACATAACTGCTTCTTTTTGACCGCTGGTGATTTCATATGCAACATGACAATGTTTGTACAAAATAGATTATTTTCCCCTTGCGAGACAGGCCCGACCCCCAGGAGCGGAGCAGTGGAGGTGGGGGGGGGGGGTCACATTAAAATTCTGAATACGTTCCTCCAGTCCTCATCCATAGGGCTATTACTTGTGACAGTTTCAAGACTCGAGCCTATGATGAGATGTGTGACAATGGAGAAACAAATATCCTATACAGTTTTTTTTACCTCTGGTGACCTCCTGACAATTTTTTGCACCACTGTATTCTTCGATTAGAAATGCAACTTCACTATGTTTTTACATGGGGGTGGGGATCACATCAAGGTGTATCGGGATATGTTCCTCTAGTCCACACCTACGGAGCTATTAACGGCCCCCGCCCATCGTGGCTTGAGGAAATAGATGGGCTGCATGATGCTTCACCGACCCGCACACGAGTACTGGTAAACCGCTTAGAGGACCTAAGCCTGCCCAGGCAAAGCGATGCGAGTCCATGTTTATAAACACTATTGGTTTCATTGGACGGCAGGACTTGAGATAGCATTTCATCTCAATGCCGGTTAAAAGTCCCACAAAATTGTAAGCAACGTCCCCAAAATGACCTTTACAGTGTTGACGGGGACGTCACCCTCAAGTCAAACAAACAGAAACAAACGGGGCTATTAACTGCATGCGACAGTTTCAAGATTCGAGCTCTAAAAGCCTAGGAGGAGTCGTGTGACAATCGAAAAAAACACACACTCAAAAACCTATACTTTTTGACCTCTGAAGACCCTCAGGCATGCCCGTGGCTAACGTTTGCACCACTGTATTCGACTCTACATCACATGCGATTTGATATGCAACATGACTATGTTTGAACAAAATGAATTCTGACCCTTCGGGAAGTGTTGAGCTCCATCCCGGCTGCCTGGGGGTGGGGTCACATCAAGATTCTAGCTTAAATGATCTAGGATTATGACTGTACAGACCGACGCACGACGGACGGGGGTTATTACATGATCCTCAAAAAAAATTGCGGGATCATGATTAACTGAAACATTACAAGAGGAAATAACTGGAGATGTAGGAGTTCACTCATTTTGAATTACATATATATGACTCTTTGAACTGATCTTTTCTGGTCTCAACCTGTATTCAATTGTCAGTCGGGACCTGAGGTCATGCTCAATTTAACCAAGCATGAAAATTTCAGTGTATGCAAATATCAAAATACCAATGGTTCTGGCCTTTTACATATCAGAGAAAAAAATGCCCTCTTTATAAATATTAAAATTCCAGCATTTGTTGGCATTTTAATATTTATGAGCAAGACAAATTTTATGCTTAAGCGAGTTGAGCAATGGGCCAGATTTCACAATTAATATTGAATATGCCAAGGAACAAATAATTTATTAATCAAGTGATTTTTTGAAGCCGTCCGGAAGTACATTCAAAGTAGCAAACGCATTTAAAATAAAATGCGCTGCGCTTTCATTTTGTGCATACTATTTATTTTAACATGCATTAATGACCTTATTTACGTACTGGTTCAAAGAGCTTAGCTTGCCTGTCCCTCCCCATACTCTATGTCCTGCTCCAGTTGTGTTTGTACTGTATTTTCTTTCGTTTTTTTCTTCTTCTTTTTTGTTTGTTTGTTATCATAACCTGTGAACTTATATGTATTTGATCTGGGTATACTTTCATTCCACTCCTTCTTAGGGACATGTATTATGCTAAATTTTAGGACAAAAGATTTTTCAAATGAAATATATCTTCAATGTTTGTTTCTTTATCTGATCTAAGTCCTTCTATCTCTCATTTCTTCTATTATTATATACCTGGCAAAAAAAGTTCTGCACAACTGGGTTTTTTGCCAATTTATTTTACTCGCATGTAGTATCTGTTTACATATTACATATCAGCTTTTAGCTTACCCTTTTGGAAACAGTTTGCTTTAAACAGAATCAAAATCGCACAAGAAATGTTGGAGATTTTGGCTTGACAAGGCACGAGGGGTCGGCAGTCAAAAATGACAAAATTATCGATTTTCAATGCGATCGTTTATTACCTGTCCGTCTGTTGGCTTAAGACGTTTAAACGCGTATAGGACGAAAGGCATTATTTTAGTGGGTCTTTGGTTAATTTTGGTAAAATGCTGCTCTTGTTGTTGCTGCTGCTGCAGACGTTGGCTTGTGATGTTCTGTTACCTGGCTTTTGTAATATTGGTGCTGCATGCGATTTAAGAGTGAACATTTCGACCAAAAGTCACCATCAAATTTCTTATCCAATAACATGCATAGAATTAAAAGTGCTCACCAGGCTACATATCGCAGGATCGTTTTTAAAGATGTTCATCATTTCATTAAATCAGTTTTAATTACCCATTATTAAGCGTTTGGTTACAACAATGGCGAATGCTAGACCTTTCCGAGCTTTGAGAAAGCTAACTGATGAAGAAAGAGCCCGGGCGCTTGGGCGTTTAGAGGCGGGGGCTCATACGCAGGATGTTGCTAATCAGTTCAACGTGCATCGCAGCACTATTGTCCGCATTTGTCAGCGTCATCAAGCAACGGGGGCTGTTTCCGACCGACCCAGACCCGGACGACCGAGAGTTACCACCCATCGTGAAGACCGATACATTGCGATAATTGTAGCAAGGCGGCGTTTTGTTGATGGTCCCAGTCTGGAGAGAATGTTGAGACAACAACGGGGGGGGGGGGGGGGGGGCGTCGAATCTCAGAGCAGACAGTCAGGAACAGAGTTTGAGCCTCGGGGTTCAAATCCAGAAAACCGACTAGGAAGCCCCAGATTTCTCAACGGAACAGGGCTCTACGGCGCCAGTTTTGTGCACGACACGGCGGATGGAACCGACGGCAGTGGTCGGAAGTTCTTTTTTCCGACGAGTCGAGATTTTGTCTTCGGAAGATTGATGGTTGGATCAGAGTTTGGCGTCGCACTGGGGAGAGGCACATTGAGCCTAATGTCCTACCAACAACAGCTTACAACGGCGGCAGTGTAATGGTTTGGCAGGTATCAGTTCTAATGGCAGAACTGCCCTTGTCGTATTGCCCGGAAACTTGAATGGTCGTCGGTACATTGACGAAATTCTAAGACCTCATGTTGTACCGTATCTCAGACAGATGGGCCAGAACTCCATCTTCCAGGACGACAATGCGAGACCACATCGTGCCAGGATTGTCGACGCTTTCTTGCAGCAGAATGGTGTGCAGAGACTGGAGTGGCCACCGATGTCCCCTGACTTGGCTTGCATTGAACATTTGTGGGATATTCTTGGTCGGGCTGTAAACAAACGGGTCAATCAACACACAAGACTTCCAGACTTGCAGAGACTTCTACTCCAAGAATGGGCTGCGATTCCTCAGCATCATATACAGAGACTGGTGAATTCCATGAGGAGGAGACTTATCGAGTGTCGTGTGAATCTTGGTGGCTATACCCACTATTGATTATTGAGTTACAGTTCAGAAACTGTGATTTTGTCATTTTTGACAACCTACCCCATGTGCCTTCGGAGAAGCATTATTCATGACTCAGTGATGATATTCTTGTTTTGATTTCTGTTTATTATCAGGATTGAATTAAATTTTCTTGTGGTGCAATTATTTTTTTGCCGCCTATATATATTAGATTCTGTCCTGATAGTAACTTTATTTTCCCTTATTTTTCTATTCTGTTTGGTCAAATTTTGCTAAATCTTATCTTCATTTATTTATTGCCTAAAATACTGAATATTTCATATTCCTGTTTCACGATCACATGTAAATTATCTACTGCCATAAGTAACTTTAACAAATTGATATTTACATAGGAAAGGAACTAAATAAGCTACTGCATTCGTTCTGATCCTAAAATTTAGTTTTGACTCTGTTTATTTGCTTGAATGTTCAAATATGCTTGGAAATAAAAATATGTTTAAACTAATCAAGTGATTTCGTATATTACTTGATTAATGACAATTTTATTAATACTTGATAATTGATTTTTTTCACCTAACTTGACATAAGGTTAATATTGGTCAACATGGTGTTAATATGGATGACCTCCGATCAATACAGACGATCGACCAATATTAACCGTAGACCAAGTGAGGTCAAACAAGAAATATCTTTAAAAAAGATATGCGGCGTAGATTTAATTGGAAGGTTGTTTAGAAACCAGTGCTTCAGCTGAAGTGCACGACCCGCCGGATGCTTTTAGCTTTATGAGTGTTACCATATATGGGTATGGCGGCCATTTTGGTCATGTGACCTGGACCTAAAACGGTTCCCCCAATAAATGCGCCTTATCGTAAGGAGCAAAAATATATCTAATACTTTAGTACTGTATTCTGAATCGTTTGCAGGATAAAATGCATTCTCACTTTTTCAATACAAAAGCATATGTGTCAAAGTTTGACCTAGGCACAAAGAAGGTCAAGGTCAACCCAGGGTCACCATTTTAGCAATTTATGATGGGCCTACGTCCCAGATGTTATTTATCAAGTTTCGTGGAAATCTGCCAAGTGGTTCTGGAGAAGACTATTTTGAAGGGTTTTTACCATATATGGCTTGGCGCCCATTTTGGTCATGTGACCTGGACCCCACGAGCAAATTTGGTTTTACCCATCCCATAGAGGCTCCATATGAATTTTGCTTCAATCCCCATGACCCCATGAGCAAATTTTGGTTTCCTCCATCCCATAGAGGCTCCATATGAAATTTGACCTTAATCGGCCCAACGGTTTCCGAGGAGAAGCAGTTCGAAAATTTTCACATTTTTCGCCTCGGCGAGGCTATACTAAATGGAATGTAATATTTCGCAAGTACATTGGTTAGACCTCATTGATACTATCAGTATGCCAAAAATTGTTTAAATATTCCAAGCGGTTAAGTCACTATCACCAATTTTCACAAACGGGTTACGGACGGACAGACAGACAGACCATATATGGCTTGGCGGCCATTTGGGTCATGTGACCTGGACCCCTTTAGCAAATTTTGGTTTCCCCCATCCCATAGAGGCTCCATATGAAATTTGACTTCAATCGGCCCAACGGTTTCCGAGGAGAAGCAGTTCGAAAATTTTCACATTTTTCGCCTCGGCGAGGCTATACTAAATGGAATGTAATATTTCTTAAGTTCATTGGTTAGATCTCATTGATATCTATCAGTATGCCAAAAATTGTTTAAATATTCCAAGCGGTTAAGTCATTATCACCAATTTTCACAAACGGGTTACGGACGGACAGACAGACTGAGAGAATGACACGGTGATTTTAGGGCACTCTTAGAAAATCAACCGACTTCAGTCGGTCGCTTTTTCTGCGGGTCGTGCAATATGAGCTACAATAGTGACAGCAACAATTGTCTAGCTATGAACTGGTTTACTGTATTCAAACAATTCAGATGTCACGCGAGGAAAAATAGCTTTGCAGAGGGCGGTGTCCCGCCTGTTTGAGCTAAGGTCAATGCAAAAGGTCAAGGTTAAAAACATGACCTCATTTCAAGAGCATATGATCTCAAGTATATGCACAACAAATAAGAAAACGTTATCATTTACTGTTTTTGAACACAAATTCTAGGGTTAACATTTAGGGTTGTCGCTATGGTGAACGTAAACGCATAGGCGGACGAACAAACGGACGAGCAGACAAACGGACGGAAACTTGATCTTATGTGCACCTAATTAAAACTCAAATTACACTTATTCCTTTTCAGAATTTATATAACATTAATGATATTCGAAAATGTCCATTTTGTGTTAAAATGGAGGACATAAAGTATGCTGAAGACAAATGATACACTGAAACTTTTATTTAGCATATATTGTAAATTAAACATCTGTCAATTTGTAATGCGATTATTACATGTTTTTGTCATGCTATATCTCTTTATTGGTTTCATTGGGCAACAGGGCTTGGGGTGTCATTTCATCTCAATGTCGGGTAAAAGTCCCACAAACTTGGAAGCAACGTCTCCAAAATGACCTAGACAGTGTTGATGGGGACGTTAAACCTCAAATCAAACAAACAATTCCTTTCGCAGAAAATTCTTCCTTTCGCGAAAGGAACCTTCCTTTCGCGAAATGGTTCCTTTCGCTATATAGACCAACCACGTGAAATTAGGTCAAAATAGCTATTCACCACAGCAGTTACAGAATTCACTAGAAACACAATTAAACATATGACGTATGGTCATCAAAGGACAAGACGGTGAGCAAGCCGAAACTGTATATATTTTTCATTCATGTCTCACATAAAAAAAGAAACATTTCCTAGGTTAAAACTTCAGTAAACTGTCGTATTTTTGAGTAGATTTATTTATGCAAATCATTGACCAATGAAATGGTCATCTCCTTGGACATGTGGTTTTATTGACCAATGGAATAACGAAAAATGTAGGACAAAAGCAAAACCATAACGGCTACGCCGTAAAAATCAATAATTATGTTTTTAATGGTGTAAATTAATAAAATTGTCATTAATCAAGTAATTTCGTATTGACCCAGTTACATGTCCGAGGTCTGCTTTTAGGACCAGTCACTGGACCAATACGATTGTTCGTTTGATTTGATGTTTAACGTCCCCGTCAATATTATATAGGTCATTTTGGAGACGCTGTTTCCATTTTTGTGGGACTTTTACCCGACATTGAGATGAAATGACATCTCAAGCACTGTCGCTCAATGAAACCAATCGGGTTTATAAGCATGGACGGTCCGACTCGCACCGCTTTGCCTAGGCAGGCTTAGATCCTCTAAGCGGTTAACCAGTACTCGTGTGCGGTCGGATTCAGCTCTGCGTGGAAGCATCATGCAGCCTATTTATTTCTTCAAGCCCCGATAGGCGGGGGCCGTGGGCCAATACGAAATCACTTGATTAATAACATTATTGGAAACAGATAACCCTTCTTAGGAACAACGACAAAATATCAGTTATAAATAAGCAGAACTTGGTGTCTGAGGCTCAAATCACAACGGCTAGAGACTAAAGATTTATCAGTCAGTTTTATCCACTAGGCCAGAGGGGTGGGGGACAGTCTTTTCACGGTATAAACAACCGTATTTTCTCCACAGAAAAAAATGGCTGTGGCTTCTACAGAAAATATTATGTAATGGATGATAGTATTTCCCTGTGTCGCCATCTCGTTTGCCATCCTATTATATACTTACAATGCGTTCATTTAATTTTGTCATTGGTGTTCGACAGGGCGCGTTAATAATCCCATTCACATTTCCTTTACGTCAAACCTTCGAATTTTTCTCCATGGAAATACAATTTTCAAGCCTGTAAAGGAAGAGAAGTAGGCCTTTTTAGGTATACCCTGTGCACTTCGGGCACGACGACCAGAAAAGGGTTTGAAATAGGAAAAAGTCGCAGGGACTAAGGTCTGGTGAATAGGGTGGATGAGAGCTGAACTACCTTTCCTCTTTCAAGAAGTCTTGGACAAGAACACACTTGTGAGCAGGTGCGTTGTCATGGATAAGATACAGACTGCAGGTCTACGTTTTTCATAATGTGCCTTTACTGTTCTTATAAAATTTGCCTGTGATTGTCTTGCCATTTGGTATGGGAATTCGTACAATGGGTCCATCGCAATTGAAAAATATCGCATACAAAAACTTTTGCCGCGCTTTTAATGTTTTTGCAATGCATTACGATAACACGGCCGTGAAACATAGTGCATTTTTCACATCTCCAAAATGGCTCCTTTTCTGACGAAAATCCATGATATTTTTTCTTATTTTAATTGCAAACTTAGGTTGTGGGTGCTCGTTAGAACCGCCTCAATGAGGCGGTTCTAACGGGTACCCACAACCTATGTCTTGGAGCAGAAATAAGGAAAATCATGTGCACCCCCGCAAACCCCAGTTTTCTCTTTATAAAGTGGGGTTTAGGGGGTATTCATTTCACGTGATGACTGGCCTTTCTTTTCGCACTCAGCCACTGCTTTTTTATATTGCGGATCAAAAATAATAGACCCAGATTTCATCACCTGCTCCGAAGTTCTACTTTTGTCAAAATGATTGTACATTCGCCATTTTTTACAAGGTTGGTCTCTTGTTCTTTGGTCCAGAGATGCGGTACCCAAAAACTACCCATCGTGCACAAAGTTTGAACTCCTGAGTCAAAATCTTACGAACTGTCCCCGACGGAACACCAACAATATCAGCGTTCTTTCACCGTGAACTTTGCTCTGCCACAGCAGCAACATTAGCTTTTGTAGCAGCTTTTCTTGGCTGACTTCAGGCCAGTTTTACCACATTTAACTGTTTGTGCTTCCTGAAAATTGACGTTTTAGAGAAAACATATGTCCCATGTATCTGTGACAGTTCACTTTTTATCTGTGAAACTGAAACATTCAGACCAACGCGAGCCTTTTTTGAAAGCTTGTTTTTCGTGCGTGTGTGTGTGTGTGTGTGTGTGTGTGTGTGTGTGTGTGTGTTTCATTTTACATATAGTAACATACGTACAGGCTGGGTAGCAGTCGCATAGGCTTCGTTTTTGGACGCACATGCTTCTAAGAAAAATGACGAATGACAGAGTATTGCAGCAGGTACGAAACGGGTTTTTTTGGCTTATTTTACTGTCTCATAGCGATGCTCAATGCTGACATCTGTCTTACGGACCACGGTATTTATGTGCGGCTTCGTTTGTAGCAAAAAAAACAACAACAAAAAAAAACAAGATGTGTTTGTGAAACACCGATGCCCCCGAACAGCGCATGTTAAATATGAAAGCAGTATCACCAAGCAATCGAAAGGTATGGCCAATGTTCAAGTCTTAAAAAAGTAGGCCAAGGTCACAAGGTCAAAAATTATGGGATCGTTGGAAAGGTCTTGTGATACAGAATGCACATGTGAAATATGAAAGCCCTATCACTTACCAATCGAAAGTTATGGCCAATGTTAAAGTTTTAAAAAGTAGGTCAAACGTCAAGGTCAAGGTAACGAGGTCAAAATTACGGTACCACTGGAAAGGTCTTGGGAAAAAGAATGCACATGTGAAATATGAAAGCCCTATCACTTACTAATCGAAAGTTATGGACTATGTTAAAGTTTTTAAAAATAGGTCAGCTGTCAATGTCAAGGTCAAGAGGTCAATTAATATGGTACCACTAGAAAGGTCTTGTGACAAGGAATGCACATGTGAAATATGAAAGCCCTGCCACTTACCAATCGAAAGTTATGGCCAATGTTAAAGTTTTTAAAAAGGAGGTCAAAAGTAGGTCAAATGTCAATGTCAAGGTCACAAGTCAAAATTTATGGTACCTCTTGTGACAAGGAATGCACATGTGAAATATGAAAGCCCTATCAAATACCATTCAAAAGTTATGCCCAATGCTAAGGTTTTTGCGGACAGACAAACAGACGGACAGACAGACAGACCAAAAACTATATGCCCCCGAATCTTTGATTCCGGGGGCATAAAAACACACACACACACACACACAAAGGGACATACGGAACAATGAAAAATAGACCCTAAAAGAAATTTGCCCGTCAACACCGATTTACCTGTATTTTCACTTTGGTCCGATCGTCCTACGAAACTACATGCTTTTGGCTGGTGTTCTGGGCCCAGGATTACAATGCGTACTTAAATTTTAAGTACCTACTTAAACTAAGTATTTACTTAACTGTCGTATAAAGTGAACTACAAAGAATTTCTTTCGTTTAAGTCGATACTTAACCAGAGAATATCCTTAAATATTTAAGGTAACCCAGGTAGGTACCTTAACTTTTAAGATTTGACCTTGACACATGAATGTATATATCAACAACGGCAAACACGAGAGCTTTTATTTGCCCAAGTTACCAGTCATGCTCGGTAGCTCAGACGGTAAAGTGTTTGCATCATATTCAAGAGGCCCTGGGTTCGGGTCCCGGTCGAGCCACTTTTTTTTTTCCTCCTTGGAGCGCAAGTCGACTTGGCGATGAGGTATAAAACAACTGGGGTTTCACAGTTTTCGACCGATAGAGCTGTATAAAAACTTCCCTTTACATAATACTGTATAATACTGGTAACAGGGTAACAATTTATTGTTTGGTGTAGGAAGGTTCTTACAAGCGAAAGGGGGTCTTAAACGACTTGGTTGTTTTTGTCAGGGTAGGTGTGTGTATGTTTGATTGATTGATTGGATGTTGAAGGTCCCTTTCAACTATATACAGGCCATTTTGGAGACGTTGCTCCTATTTTGAGGGACTTTTACCCGACATTGGGATGAAACGACTTCTCAAGCCTGTCACCCAATGAAACCAATAGGGTTTATAAGCATGGACGGTCCGACTCGCGCCGCTTTTCCTGGGCATGCCATAGGGGCTTGAATCATGAAACAAAAAAAAAAGATTCAAGCCCCTATGGGCAGGCTTAGATCCTCTAAGTGGGTAACCAGTACTCGTGTGCGGTCGGATTCAGCTCTGCGTGGAAGCGTCATGCAGCCATTTTATTTCTTCATGCCCCGATGGGTGGGTGGGGCCGATAGGTTTGTGTGTCGGGGGATGGGGGTGTTTGGGGAGGGAGGCTGGCGCATATCACTTTTGTCTGTTATTTAAAAACTGATCCTGTGGCACAGCGGGTCCATGTTCCTACGCTTATGCATGTCCTGCTACTTTTACGCATACAATGTTCACAACCATCAAATGCCGTCTTTATATTCAGTGTCATGAAATAGTATGACGCCACGTGCATTTAAGAAATGACTTTTATTTTTCTGCTGTTCATGAAAGTATGAACGAACAGGGTCGCCTGCAAAGTAAATGAACTCCGAATGGGTTCATATAAACTTTGCTAGCGACCCGCTGTCGTTCATACCTTCATGAACATCGAAAAAATATTTCTTATATTTACATTCTTTTTTCCTCACTTATAAGGCAAACTGTTAAAGCTGAAAAACATTTACACGCAATTTTCTATAAAGAGCGGAACGCCCAATGAGATCATAGAGAACCATGGTTTAGACTGGCGTCACTTGACGTCATGGAAAATCATATGACTTGATGCGTTCATGGAAGTATGAACTGCATTGTTTTCTATAGGTTTACATTAGTATTTTCACTTGAAATGTAAATAATTTCTATTTTGGCGGGAACAAATGTAACGTATGTCAGCGATGTACATTTGCAGGGCACATGGTCATAGTAAAGGCAATAAAATCCAATTTAAAATCCAATTCGAAGGCCCGTTTCGTAACTTTCATACGAAAGGACCATTTGTGTAAGATTCGCGATATCAAAATTTATTAAATACAAAGAAGGTTGTTTTTTTTTTTGGGGGGGGGGGGGGGAGGGGGGGGGGGGGGTTGATTTGAGATTCGTCCTCGCAACACTATTTAGGTTTGATTTCGGAAGTGTTGCTTTCAATTTTGTCGGACTTTTAACCGACATTGAGATGAAATTACATCTCAAGCCCTGTCGCCCAATCAAACTCGTATATGCATGGACGGCCCGACTTGCACCACTTTGCCTGGGTAGGCTTAAGCCTTCTAAGTGGTTTACTGGAGGTCGCGTGTGGTCGGCTTGTGCTGGTTGGGTGAGGCAAGGTGACGTGTATCTTGCGTCACTGGGGTGTCCAACTGATATTGGCCGCAACCAATCATAAGCTTCTACTCCTTGCCTTGAAATGCTAAATAAAAATAAGTTTGAGGCGTACCACCTCCCTTGTTTGTTTTGTATGATTTGAGGTTTAACGTCCGCGTCAACACTGTAAAGGTCATTTGGGAGACGTTGCTTCCAATTTTGTGGGACTTTTACCCGACATCGAGATGAAATGACATCTCAAGCCCTGCCGCCCAATGAAACCAATAGGGTTCATATTCTCGCACCGCTTTGCCTGGGCAGACTTAGATCCTCTAAACGGATTACCAGTACTCGTGTGCGGGTCGATTTCAGCTCTGCGTGGAAGCACCAAGCAGCCCCTCTATTTCTTCAAGCCTCGATGGGCGGGGGCCGTCCACCCCCTTGTAAGCTTGTGCATATGAGTCATTGAGTGTGTTTGTGAGGTGAGTGAGTGAGCGCTGTATGCCTCATCAACTGTAAGGTAATACGCAGATAAGGACCACATTCATAAAAAGACGGGGCAATCCGAGATGGAATGTACAGAGATAATATCACATTTTTTTCCTTTGTTTTACTCCGACTGGAGCTACGGTTTTTCTCCGTGTTTGTCTGCACGATGTTTGATCTAGTCGTTAATGACTATATCAACTACATACATGTATAATAATGACATCCTAAAACAATATTGTAGCCGGGGTTAAGTTTGGGTGGTTTCTGCGGGAGTCTTACCTGTTCTTCACCATAGTGCAGAATATATTTATTACTGTACCAGATTGTATTGAATATTATGCAATACGCCTAACGGCATGAGAAGGGTTGAATCATGGACAGACTCTATAAAACCGATTCCGCCCCCACCCCTCGGGGCTTCAGATTTGGCTGCATGATGCTTCCATGTAGAGCTGAAACTGACCACACTGGCACGAGCACTGGTAAACAGCTTAAAAGGACTAAGCCTACCCAGGCAAAGTGATGTGAGTCAGACCGTCCACTGTATATAAGCCTTTTTGGTTTGTATATTCAAATATTGTATGATTTCTTGTTTCTAAAGGGACCCCGTAGAAACAGCGTTTTGAATATGGCGTGGTGCTACATTGTGACCAATGTTTGTCCGCACAAATCGTGATCGAGTGTGATCCTTCAATGAAACACGTTTTATAGTGTATAAAACATTTTTTATGGTTTATGTGGTGAAATGGAAACTAAACCATCATATTTTCTATTGTCTCCATTCAATGAAACAGAAGAAGTGATTTTTGACAGATCGCGGGAAACTTGTGGGCCGCCTACATCAATGTGTAATTGAAACTTACGTGCTGATCGTCGTGAAAATTTCCGTCAAAACTACGACTTTATCCGAAGTTAAATACTTAGCTAAGTAAATGAAATAGGTGGCTTTCGAATGCACTTTTTAAGGAAATACTTTACTAAGATTTTAATTCACTCCTTAAATCGTTAAGTCGACCTTAACTTAAGTATCGATTGTAATCCTGGGCCCTGGTCGAGAAATTGTGAATTACGATTTGTTTGTTTGATTTGAGGTTTAACGTCTCCGTCAACACTGTAAAGGTCATTTTGGAGACGTTGCTTCCAATTTTGTGGGACTTTTACCCGACATTGAGATGAAATGACATCTCAAGCCCTGTCGTCCAATGAAACCAAAAGGGTTTATTAGCATGGACGGTCCACCTAGCACTGCGGTTCCTGGACAGGCTTAGATCCTCTAAGCCGTTTACCAGTACTAGTGTGCGGGCCGGATTCAGCTCTGCGTGGAAGCATCATGCAGCCCATATATTTCTTCAAGCTCCTATAGGCGGGGGGGGGGGGGGGGGGGGCGAGTGAATTACGATAATGCAGTCGAAAAGCGTCTATGCAACGTTTGTCATATTTCGACACAACGCACCTTGCTTCGTAATCGATTACAAAGCTGAGGCTGCGAACTAAATTTGAAAGTCCTGCTTATGTAAATTTGATTTGTTTGTTAAGAGATTTTACGTCGCGGTCAACACTAAACAATCATTTTCCAGACTGCTACCCGACACTGAGATGAAATGACATCTCAACCACTTCCGCCCAAGCAAGCCAATAGGGTGTACATACAGAGACGGTCCGACTCACAGCACTTTGCCTGAACAGGCTCAGATCTTCTAGGCGGTTTACCAGCACTCATGTGTCATCGGTTTCAGTTCTTCGTGGAAGCACCATGCAGCCCAATCTTCTCAAGGACCCGAGAGGCGGGGCCTCAAATGATAATAGCGAATGATATCAAATTAATGTCGAGAGATCAGTCAGCCAGTCTTTGTTGTGCTGTGAAAGACGTTCTGTTACATTTATACCCAACACAGTTCTAGTCTCGGCCATACGAATACAAAATTACGATTCGAAGGAACAAAATATTTCCAATTGCACCGATTATAAACTTGATAGGTTTTGAGTCAAATCTGTTAAGTATTAAGCTAAACAATAATTGGACTGCATAAAGTTCTATCTTTTTTATCTATATCTCAGCTCAATTCTCAATCTCTGTCCTTCCATAATTTTAACTACCAATACTCTATGACTCAAAAGTAAAAACAGGAAAGACAAAAAAAAGGTTCTCAGCTCCCTCACCAACAGCCCTTACAAGCCGAAGATGAGAGAAATATCCTGATGGCATTCGTTCGTGTGCCCACCCGTTTACATTTAGTCCGGGACAGAACTCAGAGCTTGTTGAAGTATTTTGTTGAAACTTCATAAATGATCAATGCGCAGTGTTTATTTCCTTTTCCTTTGGAATCACTGAGCCCATCCTGGCTACATTGAAAATCGAATTCCACTCAAGCCGGTACTTGGGGGCGTATGCAGCCTTGATCTTTTAAGCGTTCTTTGTTTCCAAAGGCAACCTTTAGCTTTTTATTTTACCTCTCTGCAGCTGGTGTTAAGTGCCGTGTGGCGACTGTAAAAGTCTCCCCATGCTTCATCACAGTGCAGATTATATTTTCTTTTTTATTAAAGAATCTTAACTCTACCTTGTATTCTGTTTGAAATATCTATTCATATTTGGGACAGAAATCCAGTAGGAAACGACCAGTGATTCAAATTGTTTACTATGTACGGGGTATAACTGGTGAAATTCTGAAGGAAGTCAACTCAACTTGCATACCAAATATATATATATATATATATATATCCCAAAATTGCTCATTTCATGCCCTCGAAGTACTCCCCGTGGCTAGAAATGAAAAGCTTCGATGTATCCACTTCTTGAAGGCGTCACAGTACGCTGATTCGGGTACTAAGAAATGGCAGATCCAAGTGCTTGGTATTTTCGCCCAGCAAGGAATGATTTCAATTTCGGAAACAAAAATAAATCACATGGCGTAAGGTCTGGGGAATACGGGGGGTGGGGGGGGGGGACAAAAACAGTTACTTTTTCTTTCTTAAAAAACGCCGTAACTATTGCGGAGGTATGAGCGGTTGCATTGTCATGTAGAAGACGGACATGTTTTAAACCAGTGGCAGGGCGTCGTTACTGATAATACTTTTTCAGTTCCTTCAGTACTACGTCTTTGTGGTACTTCCGGTGATGTTTTTGCACTTTTTCATCGGCAATTTTATTGTGACTCCTTCATCGCATGCAAAACCTTCTTTGCACTGAAAAAACGTTTGGCAATTATTGCGCGTTGGCTGTGTTTAGTGGCCCAGATCTTATTGCTAACCTTTCTGACGGGCTCAAAATAATGGACCTGGGTTTCATCGCCTGTGACGACATTGACAAACTGCTTTTTGTCATATTTTGGAAACATTTGAAGCAGCTTTTTGGCCACTTTAACCCCTTGCCTCTTTTGCTAGTCAGTCAACAGATGTGGCACCCATCTATCAGAAATCTTTCTGACTTTCAAATGCTTCTTCAAAATAAGGTGAACCGTTGATAGTGATATGCCTACCTTTCGTGCAATATCACGAACTGTAAATCTGGCATCTCCTTCAATGATTTGCTTTATTTTGGAAACGATTTCTTTACGAGATGCAGATTTTGGCCTACCTGATTTCGGTGCATTTTGATGAACTCTACACCAGACTCAAATTTCTTTTTTCCACCGCCGAAATGTGTCAAAAGACACACTAGAAGGTCCAAAAGCAGTAGAAATTTCAGTCATCAGCTTCTTCGAAGAACAACCAAGTTTTGAGCAAGCTTTGATGTAAGCCCGTATTTCATCTTTTAGTCGACGTTTCTACCAACCATTTTTACTGCAGTGGTCAATGACTGCGTGTATTCAAATGACAAATTTTATGTCTTACACTTAGTCTAACATGTACATTTATACACCATTGTGTAGATATTAAATAGCCCTATACAAACATGTATTGGTTTTGATCGTGCCCCACGTGGATATCGAACTAGAGGACAACCAGCAATACTTTTCGAACATCCCTCGTATATCAAGAACGCACTATTCCAAGGAATTTAGGTATAGTAATCGCCGTTTATGCGTCCGTCTCAACTTCCGTCCATCTGTCAAACTTCCTTTGTTTGCTTTGGAGTTTAACCCATTCCCACTTGGGGACTTTGTGAATTTTGCTGATTTTCACAGTGGTGCCTGGGACAGCAACTTCATATAACCATTCTTTCATAATGAATGGTCTGTTTTACATCAAACAAACTCGGCAGGAATGTTCACTGGGCAGTAGCCTTTCATCTGAAACCTTTTTAGGCTAAATCATTGTTGCCATGTTAACGAGGGGGCATCTCAAAGTTGTCAAAAAGTGTGAATTCACGTGTATTTTTGACCGAATCTTAATCTTCACACTGCTGTCAAGGGTTTGGCACTGGCCATTTTCACTGTCTGCAGCATGTTTTGCCATCGTCAATTTCAAGGCATTTTGACCAAAGACACCCTTAGATTTCATTTCAGCGGCCGGCTGGGCCATACCCCCATTTTTTTCGGCGGGGTGCGGGGCTACCGCTCCCTTTAAAGTCCCCACAGGTATATTTTTAGTGGGGAGCCGCGCTAAAAAGGCCATTTTTTTTGGACAGCTAATCCTAACGCAAACATAGCTGTCCAGGGGTGGGGAATGCAGATACTAGGTGGTTCTAGGGCTCAAAAAACGGGGGTTGGGGGCGGGGGTTAGTCAGGCACGTAAAAAGACGTATCCGAGTGGGAAAGGGTTAACGGTACATATCCATTCGCCAGAAACTGACAGCTGCCCTTTTTGAATCAGCAGAAGGGAGAGAATGGCCGAAACAGCCAATAATTCAAAGGATTTTGATGAAACTTCATAAAATGATAGATGACTTAAGAGACAGATAAAGATGGCCTGTGCCACGTGCGGGTTTGCAATTTTCAAGAAGGCTTCGAGATATGATTAGACCAATTGTATTTTCAAGCCCCGCCAATCGGGGCTTGGAGAAATAGATTATGCTACATGGTGCTTCCACACAGAGCTGAAACTGACCGCACATGAGTACTGGTAAACTGCTTGGAAGGTGTAAGCATGCCCAGGCAAAGTGGTGCGAGTCGGACCGTCAATGCATACAAACTTGATTTGTTTCATTGGGAGGCAAGGCTTGAGATGACATTTCAACACAATGTCGGGTAATTGGAAGCAACGTCTCCAAATAACCTAAATTGTGTTTATGGGGACGTTAACCCATTGTATGTGGGAAACCCCTAAAGGGGTACCTTGGCAAACAGTGCAGGCCCAGATCAGATGCCACAGAACGAGGCATCTGATCAGGGCCTTCACTATTTGCTAACAGAATTTTCCGTCCGAAACAGAATAAGAACAAAAAATAAGCCTGCCGCCCCTTCTGTAACAAATGGACTTGTCCAACATATAGCAATGGAAGAGTCCACTAGTATACAATGGGTTAAACCCGAATTCAAACATACTGATTGTATTTTCAGCGCCTACCAGAGACAAGCGTAAGTGGCACATGACAAAAAATATAGAAGTGAGGACACTGGTCAGAAAATTGACACAGTCACCAAAAGGAAACAACCAACACAGAACAACTTAGTTGTTTATTAAGATGTGTTTGTCAGTCTTTCCCTTTGATGTTGGGATCGGCTTTGGGTTTTGATTCGATCATTTCCTGGAAGTATTTTCACCGTAATTACATCACAAGCGGAAAGCCAAAGGGACAGCTTTTTTCCCAACAAAATGGCCAAACGGCTGTGCAAAACAAAAAAGAAATTAGTATGACATGCATGCAAAAAGACAAACAATGAAAATAATAAATAAAAAACACTTTGGAACGGTCAGTAATTGTTTTTGCTTGGGAGTTGGTGTGTGCGTGTGTGTGTGTGTGTGTGTGTGTGTGTATGTATGTGTGGTGTGTGTGTGGGGGGGGGGGGGCGCTTTAATCGATTTTATGGGACCACAATCCTTGCCCTTGGTTTCGTCGAGGTTTGAGCAAATAATGTGTTCATTTCACGTAAATTGTTTCATCTTGCAGTGCAACCAACATCTCCGAGAACAACAAAAAAAACAAAAAAAAAAACGAATGCACAGATAAAACAACGATGAGGACTCGACAACATGAAATAACTGGAATGCTGGAACAAAAGAAACCCAACAGTTTCACTCTGGTGGGCCCGACCTGAGAGAGAGAGCATCAAGCACCAACCGACATTATATAACATAAAGTCTTCAGACTGGAGCCGCCAAACAGCCTCTGTGGCCCGATCCGCCGGTGTGCAATAAATGAGGGAAGCAAAGTGATGAACCGTCATCATGCATGCAGTTTTACTGTCACATCTCCCATATCACGGCATTTACCTGAATTATTCAAGCAAATCTACGCAAACTGTTTAGACTCCGATCAGACGCCGCTAAATACGATTTCTGACCAGGATCTTTTTATCTTATCTGGAACCAATAAACCGTGTTGAAAATCAAAGCACCGACAAGACTCGTTGGTCGATTGTCTCTGAGAGCAGGCCCCAAAGTTATAAAAAAATTTTCATGCTCAACTCACTTAAACATGAAATTTATCCTGCTCATGAATTTTAAAATGCCAACAAATGTTGGCATTTTAAAATTCATGAGCAGGATAAATGACACTCTGTGCTGATCTGAGCAGGAAACTTGCCTCGTTTGTTTGTATTTTAATAGTTATGAGCATTACGAATTTCATGCTCAGCTGAGTTGAGCATGAAAAAAGTTTTATAACCTCGGGGCCAGGCTAGAAAAATGGTTAGACTGTTTCGGTTTACCAATAAATTCTTGTATAGTTAGAAAACAGTGTAGACCCTGATTAGATGCTGCGTTCTGTGGCCAGTCAAGACAGAATGACCAACCAGAGTCTTGATAGTTAAAAATATGCAAGGCCAAATATTGTTAAACTTAAAGTAACACTTAGGAGATTTGATCCTTCGAATCATAATTTTGTATTCGTATAGCAACCGACTGATATTATGTTGGAAATAAATGATACAGAACGTCTTTCACATCCCCAACTAAGATTGGTACATTAATTTGATACATTCGCTATTATTATATATATATATATACATTTAGTTCGCAGCCTAAGCGTTGTAATCTATTACGAAGCTTGGTGCGTTGTATCGAAATGTAACAAACGTTGCACAGACGCCTTTCGGCCGCATTATTTCTCGACCAGAACACCAGCCAAAAGCATGTCGACCGCACCAAAATGAAAATGTATTGACTGCCTAATTTCTTTTGGGGTCTACTTTTCTATATTTCTGATCAGGGTCTACACTGTTTGCCACTGAGCAAAGGTCTTTGCGACTAGAATCTATAATTGATTATGGTTCATCAAAAAGTGTCCGACTAATTAGGGTAAGTATAGTGTGTATAACATATAAACAAGAGGGCCATGATGGTCTTATATTGCTCTCCTGAGCTAACAGATTCGAACTTTAAAGGAAGTTCCAATCGTTACTTCAGGACTTATGCTGATGACAAGGTCAAAAACAGACATGATCTGCAATCAGGGGGACATAACTATGATAGGCCGACATCACCAGCGAACTTTCATCCTCAACCTACTTATATGTTAGTTTAAGGATGTTTTTTTTTTTTTTTTTTTTTTTTGGTTTTACGGCCCTTTCAAGATTATTTCACTCATATCGAGCCGTTCGTTAATCAGAGGTGGGCGAAAACCGGAGTACCCGGAGAAAAAACCCCTGACCTTCCGTTGCAGAACTTGGCGTCTCACATGTGACCCGAGCCAGACTCGAACCACAGCGGTGAGAGACCTAATGATTAAGAGTCAGCGCTTTTAACCACTAGGCCACGGAGGCCCGTAGTTTAAGGATGGTACGATCAAAACTAAAGGACTTTTGGTGATGATTTCAGCGGAGAAGAGTAAATAACTATGAGTGACATGCCAACATTGTCAGTTTTCAAACTCATTCAAGCTTTTATCCCCACCTTACTGTCAATGTAAGTTTCAGGAAGATCCTTTCACAAAGGTACTTAGGGTGATGACAGTGTCAAATTGGGCATTTTCAGGAATCAAAGGGACGTAAGTCTATGATAGATTAGCCGACCTCGCAAGTTTTTGAACTAATTCAAGCTGTTATCCCCAACATACTTACGTGTTAGTTTCAGGTAGATCCTATTAAAAATGAAGGACTTATGGTGATGACAGGGTCAAAATGGACATTTTCAGCAACGAATGGGGCATAATTCGTTGAGTAATAGGCTGCCATGGGCAGTTTTCAAAGTCATGACAGCTCTTATACCTGGTTTATTTTTGTTATAGTTCATCTTTGAATGTTTGTATCGCTTATATATTTTTATTTTTTGTTTTGGGTAGACAATTGGCCATTTTGTGGGAAAGTAACTGTCCTTTTGGCTATTCGCTATTGATGTTTCCATTAGGGTAATGTTATTTCAAGTCTTTGGTGTCTCTGAAGGGGTGTGTGGGTTAGTTGCATCGATTCTTGATCATTGCCTTCACTTCTATATTACTTATATGCAAGTTTCGAGAAGATCCGATAATGACATGACCCATATTCGAACTTGACCCAGATTTTGTCAAGATGATCATTCTGACCAAGTTTGATGATTTGACCAAAAGTGTGGCATTTAGAGTGTGCACAAGGTTTTTCTATGATTTGACCTACTGACCTACGTTTTGACCTGACATGACCCATATTCGAACTTGACCCAGATATTGCCAAGATTTCTTTCTGACCAAGTTTGATGACTGGACCAAACTTCTGGCCTCGAGAATGCTCACAATGTTTTTGTTATTATTTAACCCACTGACATACTTTTTGGCCCGACATGACCCGTATCGGAACTTGACCCAAATATTGTCAAGATAATCAATCTGACCAAGTTTGATGATGATTGGGCCATAGCTAAGGCCTCTAGAATGCTCACAAGGTTTTTCTATGATTTGACCTACTGGCCTACATTTTGACCCGAACTGACCCATAATCGAACCGGGCCGAGATGTTGTCATGATGATCATTTTGACCAAGTTTGATGATGGCTGCCCAATATTGTGGCCTCTCGAGCGCTCGCACGAATGACAACCATTTTCACGAATGACAACCCATTGTGAGTCCATGGGACTTACTGTTAAACCCGACGTGACCCATATTTGAACTTGACCCAGGTATTGTAAAGTACTAAAGATGTCATCCTGACCAAGTTTGATAATTGGACCAAAACTGTGGCCTCTAGAGTGCTTAAAAGGTTTTTTCTATGATTCAACCTAATGACCTATTTTTTGACCCGAGATGACAAATATTCATTGTTTGTTATCTTTACGATCATCCTGAGCAAATATGATGATAATTGGCCTAAAATTTGACATCTAGAGTGTTCGCAAGGTTTTTCTATGATTTGACCTACTGACCCACTTGCTGACCTGCCAGGATCCATATTCGAACTTAATCAAGATATTGTCAAGATGATCATTCTGATCAAGTTTAATGAAGATTGGACCAAACCTGTGGCCTCTGGAGTGCTCACTATGATTTGTCCTACTGACATATTATTGACCTGACATGACCAATATTCTAACTTGACCCAGATTTGTCAAGTTGATCATTCTGACCAAGTTTGATGATGATTGGACAAAAATGTGGCTTCTTTAGTGCCGGCAATATTTTCTATGATCTGACCTACTGACCTATTATTTGCCCCCGCCCATAGGGGCTTGAAGAAATATATGGGCTGCATGATGCTTCCACGCAGAGCTGAATCCGGCCCGCACACTAGTACTGGTAAACCGCTAAGAGGATCTAAGCCTGTCCAGGAACCGCGGTGCGAGGTGGACCGTCCATGCTAGTAAACCCTATTGGTTTTATTGGGCGACAGGGCTTGAGATGTCATTTCATCTCAATGTCGGGTAAAAGTCCCACAAAATTGGAAGCAAAGTCTCCAAAATGACCTTTACAGTGTTGACGGGGACGTTAAACATCAAATCAAACAAACAAAACTGACCTATTATTTGACTCGACATGACCTATATTCCAACCTGATCCAGATATTGTCAAGATGATCATTCTGACCAAGTTTGATGATGATTGGACCAAAATTGTGTCCTCTTTAATGCTCGCTATGTTTTCTATGATTTGACCTACTGGCATATTTTTGACCCTACATAACCCATATTCGAAGCTGACCCAGATATTTTCAAGATGATCATTCTTACCAAGTTTGATAATGAACCTGATGACATACTTTTGTCTCAAAATGACCCACGTTCGAACTTGACCCAGATATTGTCTTGATGATAATTCTGACCAACTTTTATGATGATGATTGGACCAAAACTGTGGCCTCTACAGTGCTCACAATATTTTTCTATGATTTAACCTACCGACCTACTTTTTGACCCGACATGACCCATATTCAGACTTGACCCAGATATTGTCAAGATGATCGTTTCGAAGAAGTTTGATGATTATTGTACCAAAACTGTGGCCTCTAGATTGCTCAAAATGTTTTCTTTGATTTGACTTACAGACCTACTTTTGACCCAACATAACCCATATACGAAACTGAGCCAGATATTACCAAGATTATCATTCTGACCAAGTCCGATGATGATTGGACCAAAACTGTAGCTTCGTGAGTGCTCACACGGCTTTTCTATGATTTGACCTACTGACCTACTTTTTGATTCGACATGACTCGCAGTCGAACTTGACCCAGATATTGTGAAGATGATTATTCTGACCAAGTTTGATGATAATTGAACCAAAACTGCGGTCTCTAGAGTGCTCACACGTTTTTTTTTTTTTATATGATTTGACCTTCTGACCTATTTTTTGACCCAACCTGACCCATATTCGAACCTGACCGAGATATTGTTATGATGATTATTCTGACCAAGTTTGATGACTGCCCAAAATTGTGGCCTCTAGAGCGCTCGCAAGAATGACAACCATTTTCCTATTGTTAGTCTATGAGACATTGTGGCTGCCATTTCGATACAAAGCATAGTCCTAATATTATGTCATCAATCCCACAACACAGGCATGCTACATGTGAGAAATGACTGAGGTTGCAGAGAAGATGCTGACGAACGGACGATAGGCCCTATTGCGAGCTAAAAATTATTCAGTGTACACTTTACATAGACATGTTACCTGGACTTCTGGCTAGTCTAGGAGGGCTTTTCTTCGCATTTTTTTTCTATTTGTCTGGGCAAAGTGCAAGGAAAAGAGGCCAAATGTCAAGATAAAATTATAGTGTTGATAACACTGGGGAAAACTTGCATAAGTCAACCCTTTCGGTCCTGAATAGAACCATCCGATGTCATGAAAAACGGCATCTGAACCCAGCAGGCACATGACGCAATTGTTACGTCACATCAACGTCTGTGCAACGTCATGGTGTATATGCAACGTCACATCTACGTCGGTGCGACGCTGATTTGACGTTGCCCTAGTGACGAGTGCCTGCTGGGAAAATGTTGTCTGTTTATGTCGTCTCCTTGCAAACTTTATAACATATTTTTGCATACAGGCAAACAGTGTGGACCCAGATCACACTGTTCCTGATGACTCAAATTTACCAGCAGACGAAAAGCAGACGACAATTGGCGTGATTGACATGTTAACCCTTTGATTGCTAATCACAACTAGAGGAAAACATTTTCAGTGATTTGTTTTTCTTATTTTCTTCAGTGAAAATAATGTTTGAATCAATTCACATTGTAATATCAAAGCCTTATTTCCTAGGGTATTTTAAACAGTCGGATACACATGACACATGGGTGAGGCAAAGGTGATGTGTATCTTTCGTCACTGGGGCGTCCTTACAGTTGGTTTGTTTGTCTGTTTGTTTGTATTGGAGTTTGACGGCCCAGTCAACACTATTTAGGTAATTTTGAGCCGGTCAGTTTACTTGTCCACACTTTTCCTGGGCAAGTTTATACGTAGGGCCTAAGCGGTTAACCAGTACAGTGCACATTCTTTCGCCAGAAACTGACAACTGCCGTTCTTGAATCAGCGGAAGGGAGAGAATGACCATTGAAGAGATTTCATGATCAATGTTGCCGACCCGGCAGGTATCGAACCCGCGTCCTCCTGATCACCAGTCAGACGCGCATCCGACTGAGCTACCGAGGCCGGCGGCTTACAGTTGGACAAGGCCTGCTGTACTTATAGCAGGTAAGGGAAGAAAGGGGAATGTTGTTATTTCTTTTTCTACACTTCCATTCCTTTTCCTCTTTCTCCTCTACCCCTCACTTACATCTCCTCTACTAATTCTTCTATCTCTTTTCCCCCTTTCTCTGGGAGACGACACAAAATGACCCACAAGGGTTGACGAGTCGTTAAACACAAAACAATCAATGACAGAAAATCCTGGGGCCAGTTGTTCAAAACTAACGACGTCGTTAGTTAACGTATCGTTAAAATTTTGATCATTAAATATGGCAAATATGCTGAAATTTTTGCTGAAAAATGTGAGCAGCTTTTGCTGAAAAGCTGCTCTCATTTTTCCAGCAAAAATACCAAAATTTACGATATTGTTATTGCTAGAAGAGTTAACAATATGACCACTAACAAGCTCGTTAAGCTAACGATGCTTTGAACAACTGGCCCCTGGTCTGCTCTTTTTGCCTATGTCTCTTTTACAGGTTTATCGGTAAGCGGAGTCACCCAGCACGCACATGACGTAATTGTTACGTCTCATCAACGTCTGTTAAACGTCGTGGTGTATATGCAACGTCACATCTACGTCGGTGCAACGTCATGACGTTGCAACGACGTTGATTTGACGTTGCCCTGCTGGGTCATTTTTATTTTTTGTTAGTGAAACCTTCTTTTGCAAACAGTATTAAAAGGCGGTGGTCAGACGACACAGAATGCGGCGTTTGGTCTATCAGTGTCCCTTTTCTGGGTTTGCGGTCTAGAATGGGTTAATTAATTCTTCACATTAAGTGGATCAAGGTAATTGTCACCTACCCAGCAGGCACACGTCGCTAGGGCAACGTCAAATCAACGTCGGTGCAACGTCACGACGTTGCACCGACGTTGATGTGACGTTGCATAAACGTCATGACGTTGCACCGACGTTGATGTGACGTCACAATTACGTCATGTGCCTGCTAGGTCCTGGTCTGCACTTTTTGCCTATGTCTCTTTTACAGGTTTATCGGTAAGCTGAGTCACCCAGCACGCACATGACGTAATTGTTACGTCTCATCAACGTCTGTTAAACGTCGTGGTGTATATGCAACGTCACATCTACGTCGGTGCAACGTCATGACGTTGCAACGACGTTGATTTGACGTTTCCCTAGCGACGAGTGCCTGCTGGGTCATTTTTATTTTTTGTTAGTGAAACCTTCTTTTGCAAACAGTATTAAAAGGCGGTGGTCAGACGACACAGAATGCGGCGTTTGGTCTATCAGTGTCCCTTTTCTGGGTTTGCGGTCTAGAATGGGTTAATTAATTCTTCACATTAAGTGGATCAAGGTAATTGTCACCTACTGCCTGTCACACAACACAGGTAAAGTAAAGTAAGCAAAATGTACACAGACAGTATGTTCAAAGGAAATATGGTTTAACATTTTAAACTTTATGTGAAATGTTTGGCTGCCAAGAAATGTAAAGCTTTATTTTATATCGAAACAAAAAATGTATAAATTATGCAGGCACATGACATAATTGTGGTGTCACTTCAACGTCGGTACAACGTCATGTCGTTTATGCAACGTCAAATCTACGTCGATGCAACGTCATGCCATTGCGCCGACGTTGATTTGACATTGTCCTAGCGACTTAGGCCAGCTGGGATAGGTATTTTTTTTTTCAAATAATCTTTAGACATCTTTAGCTTTTGAAATCGTCATCTGCACCAGCTATGTTTTGTCATCTGCTTCGTTATGTTTCGAAATTGTGATTGCTCCTATTATGTTTTAAATGATTTTTTTTTGTCTTACGTGCCAGTTATGTTTTGAAATTGTCATCGGCTACATCTGCCCGGCTATTTTTCCAATTGTCATGCTTCAAACTGAGGTTCAACTCCCCGTCAACACTGTATAGGTCATTTTAGAGACGTTGCTTCCAATTTGGTGGGACATTTCCCCGACATTGAGATAAAATGACATCTCAAGCCCTGCCACCCAATGAAACCAATAGGATTTATATGTACGGGTGGTCCGACTCGCACCACTATTCCTGGGCAGGCTTATAGAACCTCAAAGCGATTTACCAGTACTATCGTGCGGTCAGTGTCAGCTCTGCGTGGAAGCATCATGCAGCCAATCTATTTCTTCAAGCCCCGATGGGCGGGGGCCACATTTGCTCCAGTTACAATTTGAAATTGTCATCTGCTTCGGTCACGTTCTCACATTCTCATATGCTCCAATTCTGTTTCTAATTGTCGACTGCTTCATTTATGTTTTGAAATTATTGAATTTGTCACATGCTCCAGTTATATTTTGACATTCTCATCTGCTACAGATCTGTTTTGTCATTCGCATCTGCTACAGCTATGTTTAGTCATTCGCATCTGCTACAGTTATGTTTAGCCATTCGCATCTGCACCAGTTATGTTTTGCCATTCGCATCTGCAATTATGTTTTGTCATTCCCTTCTGCACCAGTTCTGTTTTGTCATTCTCATCTGCTCCAGTTATGTTTTGAAATTGTCATCTGCTCCAGTTATGTTTTGAAATTGTCATCAGCTCCAGCTATGTTTTGAAATTGTCATCTGCTCCAGTTATGTTTTGAAATTGTCATCTGCTCCAGCTATGTTTTTAAATATCATCTGCTCCAGCTATGTTTTGAAATTGTCATCTGCTCCAGTTATGTTTTGAAATTGTCATCAGCTCCAGCTATGTTTTGAAATTGTCATCTGCTCCAGTTATGTTTTTAAATATCATCTGCTCCAGGTATGTTTTGAAATTGTCATCTGCTCCAGCTATGTTTTTAAATATCATCTGCTTCAGCTATGTTTTTAAATATCATCTGCTCCAGCTATGTTTTTAAATATCATATGCTCCAGTTATGGTTTGAAATTGTCATCTGCTCCAGTTATGTTTGAAATTGTCATCTGCTCCAGTTATGTTTTTAAATATCATCTGCTCCAGTTTTGTTTTGAAATTGTCATCTGCTCCAGTTATGTTTTGAAATTGTCATCTGCTCCAGTTATGTTTTGAAATTGTCATCTGCTCCAGTTATGTTTTTAAATATCATCTGCTCCAGCTATGTTTTGAAATTGTCATCTGCTCCAGTTATGTTTTTAAATATCATCTGCTCCAGTTTTGTTTTGAAATTGTCATCTGCTCCAGTTATGTTTTGAAATTGTCATCTGCTCCAGCTATGTTTTTAAATATCATCTGCTCCAGCTATGTTCTGAAATTGTCATCTGCTCCAGCTATGTTTTGAAATTGTAATATGCTCCAGCTATTTATGAAATTGTCATCTGCTCCAGTTATGTTTTTAAATATCATCTGCTCCCGCTATGTTTTGAAATTGTCATCTGCTCCAGTTATGTTTTGAAATTGTCATCTGCTCCAGCTATGGTTTGAAATTGTCATCTGCTCCGGTTATATTTTGACATTCTTATCTGCTCCAGCTATGTTTTGAAATTGTCATCTGCTCAAGTTATGTTTTGAAATTGTCATCTGCTCCAGTTGTCTTGAAATTGTCATCTGCTCCAGTTATGTTTTGAAATTTTCATCTGCTCCAGTTACGTTTTGAAATTGTCATCTGCTCGTGTTATGTTTTCCAATATCATCTGCTCCAGTTATGTTTTGAAATTGTCATCTGCTCCAGTTATGTTTTTAAATTGTCATCTGCTCCAGTTATGTTTTCCAATATCATCTGCTCCAGTTATGTTTTGAAATTGTTATCTGCTCCAGTTATGTTTTGAAATTGCCATCTGCTCCAGCTATGTTTGAAATTGTCATCTGCTGCAGCTATGTTTTGAAATTGTCATCTGCTCCAGTTATGTCTTGAAATTGTCATCTGCTCCAGCTATGTTTGAAATTGTCATCTGCTCCAGCTATGTTTTGAAATTGTCATATGCTCCAGATATGGTTTGAAATTGTCATATGCTTCAGCTATGTTTCCAACTATATTTTGAAATTGTTTTCTGCTCCAGCCATGTTTGAAATTGTCATCTGCTGAAGCTATGTTTTGAAATTGTCATCTGCTGCAGCTATGTTTTGAAATTGTCATCTGCTCCAGCTATGTTTGAAATTGCCATCTGCTCCAGCTATGTTTGAAATTGCCATCTGCTGCAGTTATGTTTTGAAATTGTCATCTGCTCCAGCTATGTTTGAAATTGTCATCTGCTCCAGCTATGTTTTGAAATTGTCATATGCTCCAGATATGGTTTGAAATTGTCATCTGCTTCAGCTATGTTTCCAATTGTCATCAGCTCCAGTTATGTTTTGAAATTGTCATCTGCTCCAGCTATGTTTTTAAATATCATCTGCTCCAGCTATGTTTTGAAATTGTCATCTCCTCCAGCTATGTTTGAAATTGTCATCTGCTCCAGTTATGTCTTGAAATTGTCATCTGCTCCAACTATATTTTGAAATTGTTTTCTGCTCCAGCCATGTTTGAAATTGTCATCTGCTGCAGCTATGTTTTGAAATTGTCATCTGCACCAGTTTGTTTTGAAATTGTCATCTGCTCAAGTTATGTCTTGAAATTGTCATCTGCTCCAGCTATGATTGAAATTGTCGTCTGCTCCAGTTATGTTTTGAAATTATCATCTGCTCAAGCTATGTTTGAAATTGTCATCCGCTGCAGCTACGTTGAAATTGTCATCTGCTCCAGCTATGTCTTGAAATTGTCATCTGCTCCAGCTATGATTGAAATTGTAATCTGCTCCAGTTATGTTTTGAAATTATCATCTGCTCAAGCTATGTTTGAAATTGTCATCTGCTGCAGCTATGTTTGAAATTGTCATCTGCTCCAGTTATGTCTTGAAATTGTCATCTGCTGCAGCTATGTTTGAAATTGTCATCTCCTCCAGCTATGTTTGAAATTGTCATCTGCTCCAGTTATGTCTTGAAATTGTCATCTCCTCCAGCTATGTTTGAAAATGTCATCTGCTCCAGTTATGTCTTGAAATTGTCATCTGCTTCAGCTATATTTCCGATTGTCATCTCCTCCAGTTATGTTTTGAAATTGTCATCTGCTCCAGTTATGTTTTTAAATATCATCTGCTCCAGCTATGTTTTGAAATTGTCATCTGCTCCAGTTATGTTTTGAGATTATCATATGCTCCAGCTATGTTTTGAAATTGTCATCTGCTCGTGCTATTTTTTGAAATTGTAATTTGCTCCAGCTATGTTTTGAAATTGTCATCTGCTCCAGTTATGTTTTGAAATTGTCATCTGCTCCAGTTATATTTTTAAATATCATCTGCTCGAGCTATGTTTTGAAATTGTCATCTGCTCCAGTTATGTCTTGAAATTGTCATCTCCTCCAGCTATGTTTGAAATTGTCATCTGCTCCAGTTATGTCTTGAAATTGTCATCTGCTTCAGCTATATTTCCGATTGTCATCTCCTCCAGTTATGTTTTTAAATATCATCTGCTCCAGCTATGTTTTGAAATTGTCATCTGCTCCAGTTATGTTTTGAGATTATCATCTGATCCAGCTATGTTTTGAAATTGTCATCTGCTCGTGCTATTTTTTGAAATTGTAATTTGCTCCAGCTATGTTTTGTAATTGTCATCCGCTCCAGTTATGTTTTGAAATTGTCATCTGCTCCAGTTATATTTTTAAATATCATCTGCTCGAGCTATGTTTTGAAATTGTCATCTGCTACAGGTATGTTTTGGAATTGTCATCTGCTCCAGTTATGTTTTGAAATTATCATCTGCTCCAGCTATGTTCTGAAATTGTCATCTGCTCCAGGTATGTTTTGAAATTATCATCTGCTCCAGCTATGTTCTGAAATTGTCATCTGCTCCAGTTATGTTTTGAAATTATCATCTGCTCCAGCTATGTTCTGAAATTGTCATCTGCTCCAGGTATGTTCTGAAATTGTCATCTGCTCCAGGTATGTTTTGAAATTATCATCTGCTCCAGCTATGTTCTGAAATTGTCATCTGCTCCAGTTATGTTTTGAAATTGTCATCTGCTCCAGTTATGTTTTGAAATTGTCATCTGCTCCAGGTATGTTTTGAAATTATTATCTGCTCCAGCTATGTTCTGAAATTGTCATCTGCTCCAGTTATGTTCTGAAATTGTCATCTGCTCCAGCTATGTTTTGAAATTGTAATTTGCTCCAGTTATGTTTTGAAAATGTCATCTGCTCCAGTTATGTTTTGAAATTGTCATCTGCTCCAGTTATGTTTTGAAATTGTCATCTGCTCCAGTTATATGTTTAAATTGTCATCTGCTCCAGTTTTGTTTTGAAATTGTTTTCTGCTCCAGTTATGTCTTGAAATTGTCATCTGCTCCAGTTATGTTTTGAAATTGTCATCTGCTGCAGCTGTGTTTCAAATTGCTATCTGCTACAGCTACGTTTTGAAATTGTCATCTGCTCAAGCTATGTTTTGAAATTGGCATCTGCTCCAGCTATGTTTGAAATTGTCTTGCTCGAGCTATCCTTTGAAATTGTCATCTGCTCCAGCTATGTTTTGAAATTGTCATCTGCTCCAGCTATGTTTGAAATTGTCATCTGCTCCAGTTATGGTTTGAAATTGTCATCTGCTCCAGTAATGTTTTGAAATTGTCATCTGCTCCAGCTATGTTTAAATTGTCATCTGCTCCAGCTATCCTTTTAAATTGTCATCTGCTCCTGTTGTCTTGAAATTGTCATCTGCTCCAGTTGTTTTGAAATTGTCATCTGCTGATGCTATGTTTGAAATTATCATCTGCTCCAGCTATGTTTTGAAATTGTCATCTGCTGCAGCTATGTTTGAAATTGTCATCTGCTTCAGCTATGTTTTGAAATTGTCATCTGCTGCAGCTATGTTTGAAATTATCATCTGCTCCATCTATGTTTTGAAATTGTCATCTGCTCCAGCTATGTTTTGAAATTGTCATCTACTCCAACTATATTTTGAAATTGTCATCTGCTGCAGCTATGTTTGAAATTGTCATCTGCTCCAACTATATTTTCATCTGCTCCAGTTATGTCTTGATATTGTCATCTGCTTCAGCTATATTTCCGATTGTCATCTGTTCCAGTTATGTTTTGGAATTGTCATCTGCTCCAGTTATGTTTTTAAATATCATCTGCTCCAGTTATGTTTTGAAATTATCATCTGCTCCAGCTATGTTCTGAAATTGTCATCTGCTCCAGCTATGTTTTGACATTGTAATATGCTTCAGCTATGTTCTAAATAGCCATTTGCTCCAGTTATGTTTTGAAATTGTCATCTGCTCCAGTTATGTTTTGAAATTGTCATCTGCTCCAGTTATGTTTTGAAATTGTCATCCGCTCCAGTTATGTTTGAAATTGTCATCTGCTTCAGCTATATTTCCAATTGTCATCTGCTCCAGTTATTTTTTAAATATCATCTGCTCCAGTTATGTTTGAAATTATCATCTGCTCCAGTTATGTTTTGAAATTGTCATCTGCACCAGTTATGTTTTGATATAGTGATTTGCTCCAGTTTTATTTTAAAACTATAATCTGCATCTGTTCTTTTGAAATTGTCATGTGCTATTGTTGTGTTTGACATTGTCATCTGCTCTAGTTCTGTTCTGAAATTGTCATCTGCTCCAGTTATGTTTTGAAAATTGTCATCTGCTTCAGCTTTGTTTTCAATTTTCATCTGCTCCAGTTATGTTTTGAAATTGTTATCTGCTCCAATTAGGTATTAAAATTATCATCTGCTCCAATTATGTTTCCAATTGTCATCTGCCCCAGTTATGTTTTGAAATTGTCATCTCCCCCAGTTATGTTTTGAAATTATCATCTGCTTCAGCTATGTTTTTAAATATCATCTGCTCCAGCTATGTTTTGAAATTGTCATATGCTCCAGTTATGGTTTGAAATTGTCATATGCTCCAGTTATGTTCTGAAATTTTCATCTGCTCCAGTTATGTTTTGAAATTGTCATATGCTCCAGTTATGGTTTGAAATTGTCATCTGCTTCAGCTATGTTTCCAATTGTCATCAGCTCCAGTTATGTTTTTAAATATCATCTGCTCCAGTTATGTTTTGAAATTGTCATCTGCTCCAGTTATGTTTTTAAATATCATCTGCTCCAGCTATGTTTTGAAATTGTAATTTGCTCCAGTTATGTTTTGAAATTGTCATCTGCTCCAGTTATTTTTTGAAATTGTCATCTGCTCCAGTTATGTTTTTAAATATCATCTGCTCCAGTTATTTTTTAAATATCATCTGCTCCAGTTATTTTTTAAATATCATCTGCTCCAGTTATTTTTTAAATATCATCTGCTCCATTTATTTTTTAAATATCATCTGCTCCAGTTATTTTTTAAATATCATCTGCTCCAGTTAGTTTTTAAATATCATCTGCTCCAATTATGTTTTGAAATTATCATCTGCTCCAGTTATGCTTTGAAATTGTCATCTGCACCAGTTATGTTTTGATATAGTGATTTGCTCCAGTTTTGTTTTAAAACTATAATCTGCATCTGTTCTTTTGAAATTGTCATGTGCTATTGTTGTGTTTGACATTGTCATCTGCTCTAGTTCTGTTCTGAATATGTCATCTGCTCCAGTTATGTTTTGAAAATTGTCATTTGCTTCAGTTATGTTTTTAATTTTCATCTGCTCCAGTTATGTTTTGAAATTGTTATCTGCTCCAATTAGGTATTAAAATTATCATCTGCTCCAATTATGTTTCCAATTGTCATCTGCTCCATTTATGTTTTGAAATTGTCATCTCCCCCAGTTATGTTTTGAAATTATCATCTGCTTCAGCTATGTTTTTAAATATCATCTGCTCCAGCTATGTTTTGAAATTGTCATCTGCTCCAGTTATGTTTTTAAATATCATCTGCTCCAGCTATGTTTTGAAATTGTCATCTGCTCCAGTTATGTTTTGAAATTGTCATCTGCTCCAGCTATGTTTTGAAATTGTCATCTGCTCAAGTTATGTTTTTAAATATCATCTGCTCCAGTTATGTTTTGAAATTATCATCTCCTCCAGTTATGTTTTGAAATTATCATCTGCTTCAGCTATGTTTTTAAATATCATCTGCTCCAGCTATGTTTTGAAATTGTCATATGCTCCAGTTATGTTTTGAAATTGTCATCTGCTCCAGCTATGTTTCCAATTGTCATCAGCTCCAGTTATGTTTTGAAATTGTCACCTGCTTCAGCTATGTTTCCAATTGTCATCTGCTCCAGTTATGTTTAAATTGTCATCTGCTCCAGCTATCCTTTTAAATTGTCATCTGCTCCTGTTGTCTTGAAATTGTCATCTGCTCCAGTTGTTTTGAAATTGTCATCTGCTGATGCTATGTTTGAAATTATCATCTGCTCCAGCTATGTTTTGAAATTGTCATCTGCTGCAGCTATGTTTGAAATTGTCATCTGCTTCAGCTATGTTTTGAAATTGTCATCTGCTGCAGGTATGTTTGAAATTATCATCTGCTCCATCTATGTTTTGAAATTGTCATCTGCTCCAGCTATGTTTTGAAATTGTCATCTACTCCAACTATATTTTGAAATTGTCATCTGCTGCAGCTATGTTTGAAATTGTCATCTGCTCCAACTATATTTTCATCTGCTCCAGTTATGTCTTGAAATTGTCATCTGCTTCAGCTATATTTCCGATTGTCATCTGTTCCAGTTATGTTTTGGAATTGTCATCTGCTCCAGTTATGTTTTTAAATATCATCTGCTCCAGTTATGTTTTGAAATTATCATCTGCTCCAGCTATGTTCTGAAATTGTCATCTGCTCCAGCTATGTTTTGACATTGTAATATGCTCCAGCTATGTTCTAAATTGCCATCTGCTCCAGTTATGTTTTGAAATTGTCATCTGCTCCAGTTATGTTTTGAAATTGTCATCTGCTCCAGTTATGTTTTGAAATTGTCATCCGCTCCAGTTATGTTTGAAATTGTCATCTGCTTCAGCTATATTTCCAATTGTCATCTGCTCCAGTTATTTTTTAAATATCATCTGCTCCAGTTATGTTTGAAATTATCATCTGCTCCAGTTATGTTTTGAAATTGTCATCTGCACCAGTTATGTTTTGATATAGTGATTTGCTCCAGTTTTATTTTAAAACTATAATCTGCATCTGTTCTTTTGAAATTGTCATGTGCTATTGTTGTGTTTGACATTGTCATCTGCTCTAGTTCTGTTCTGAAATTGTCATCTGCTCCAGTTATGTTTTGAAAATTGTCATCTGCTTCAGCTTTGTTTTCAATTTTCATCTGCTCCAGTTATGTTTTGAAATTGTTATCTGCTCCAATTAGGTATTAAAATTATCATCTGCTCCAATTATGTTTCCAATTGTCATCTGCCCCAGTTATGTTTTGAAATTGTCATCTCCCCCAGTTATGTTTTGAAATTATCATCTGCTTCAGCTATGTTTTTAAATATCATCTGCTCCAACTATGTTTTGAAATTGTCATATGCTCCAGTTATGGTTTGAAATTGTCATCTGCTTCCGCTATATTTCCAATTGTCATCAGCTCCAGTTATGTTTTTAAATATCATCTGCTCCAGTTATGTTTTGAAATTGTCATCTGCTCCAGTTATGTTTTTAAATATCATCTGCTCCAGCTATGTTTTGAAATTGTAATTTGCTCCAGTTATGTTTTGAAATTGTCATCTGCTCCAGTTATTTTTTGAAATTGTCATCTGCTCCAGTTATGTTTTTAAATATCATCTGCTCCAGTTATTTTTTAAATATCATCTGCTCCAGTTATTTTTTAAATATCATCTGCTCCAGTTATTTTTTAAATATCATCTGCTCCATTTATTTTTTAAATATCATCTGCTCCAGTTATTTTTTAAATATCATCTGCTCCAGTTAGTTTTTAAATATCATCTGCTCCAGTTAGTTTTTAAATATCATCTGCTCCAGCTATGTTTTGAAATTATCATCTGCTCCAGTTATGCTTTGAAATTGTTATCTGCTCCAGTTATGTTTTGAAATTATCATCTGCTCCAGTTATGCTTTGAAATTGTCATCTGCACCAGTTATGTTTTGATACAGTGATTTGCTCCAGTTTTGTTTTAAAACTATAATCTGCATCTGTTCTTTTGAAATTGTCATGTGCTATTGTTGTGTTTGACATTGTCATCTGCTCTAGTTCTGTTCTGAATATGTCATCTGCTCCAGTTATGTTTTGAAAATTGTCATTTGCTTCAGTTATGTTTTTAATTTTCATCTGCTCCAGTTATGTTTTGAAATTGTTATCTGCTCCAATTAGGTATTAAAATTATCATCTGCTCCAATTATGTTTCCAATTGTCATCTGCTCCATTTATGTTTTGAAATTGTCATCTCCCCCAGTTATGTTTTGAAATTATCATCTGCTTCAGCTATGTTTTTAAATATCATCTGCTCCAGCTATGTTTTGAAATTGTCATATGCTCCAGTTATGGTTTGAAATTGTTATCTGCTCCAGTTATGTTCTGAAATTTTCATCTGCTCCAGTTATGTTTTGAAATTATCATCTCCTCCAGTTATGTTTTGAAATTATCATCTGCTTCAGCTATGTTTTTAAATATCATCTGCTCCAGCTATGTTTTGAAATTGTCATATGCTCCAGTTATGTTTTGAAATTGTCATCTGCTCCAGCTATGTTTCCAATTGTCATCAGCTCCAGTTATGTTTTGAAATTGTCATCTGCTTCAGCTATGTTTCCAATTGTCATCAGCTCCAGTTATGTTTTGAAATTGTCATCTGCTTCAGCTATGTTTTTAAATATCATCTGCTCCAGTTATGTTTTGAAAGTGTCATCTGCTCCAGTTATGTTTTGAAATTGTCATCTGCTCCAGTTATGTTTTTAAATATCATCTGCTCCAGTTATTTTTTAAATATCATCTGCTCCAGTTATTTTTTAAATATCATCTGCTCCAGTTAGTTTTTAAATATCATCTGCTCCAGTTATGTTTTGAAATTATCATCTGCTCCAGTTATGCTTTGAAATTGTCATCTGCACCAGTTATGTTTTGATATAGTGATTTGCTCCAGTTTTGTTTTAAAACTATAATCTGCATCTGTTCTTTTGAAATTGTCATGTGCTATTGTTGTGTTTGACATTGTCATCTGCTCTAGTTCTGTTCTGAATATGTCATCTGCTCCAGTTATGTTTTGAAAATTGTCATTTGCTTCAGTTATGTTTTTAATTTTCATCTGCTCCAGTTATGTTTTGAAATTGTTATCTGCTCCAATTAGGTATTAAAATTATCATCTGCTCCAATTATGTTTCCAATTGTCATCTGCTCCATTTATGTTTTGAAATTGTCATCTCCCCCAGTTATGTTTTGAAATTATCATCTGCTTCAGCTATGTTTTTAAATATCATCTGCTCCAGCTATGTTTTGAAATTGTCATATGCTCCAGTTATGGTTTGAAATTGTCATCTGCTCCAGTTATGTTTTGAAATTGTCATCTGCTCCAGCTATGTTTTGAAATTGTCATCTGCTCCAGCTATGTTTTGAAATTATCATCTGCTGCAGCTATGTTTTGAAATTGTCATCTGCTCCAGTTATGTTTTTAAATATCATCTGCTCCAGTTATATTTTGAAATTGTCATATGCTCCAGTTATGGTTTGAAATTGTCATATGCTCCAGTTATGTTTTGAAATTATCATCTGCTTCAGCTATGTTTTTAAATATCATCTGCTCCAGCTATGTTTTGAAATTGTCATATGCTCCAGTTATGTTTTGAAATTGTCATCTGCTCCAGCTATGTTTCCAATTGTCATCAGCTCCAGTTATGTTTTGAAATTGTCATCTGCTTCAGCTATGTTTCCAATTGTCATCAGCTCCAGTTATGTTTTGAAATTGTCATCTGCTTCAGCTATGATTTTAAATATCATCTGCTCCAGTTATGTTTTGAAAGTGTCATCTGCTCCAGTTATGTTTTGAAATTGTCATCTGCTCCAGTTATGTTTTTAAATATCATCTGCTCCAGTTATTTTTTAAATATCATCTGTTCCAGTTATTTTTTAAATATCATCTGCTCCAGTTATTTTTTAAATATCATCTGCTCCAGTTAGTTTTTAAATATCATCTGCTCCAGTTATGTTTTGAAATTATCATCTGCTCCAGATATGCTTTGAAATTGTTATCTGCACCAGTTATGTTTTGATATAGTGATTTGCTTCAGTTTTGTTTTAAAACTATAATCTGCATCTGTTCTTTTGAAATTGTCATGTGCTATTGTTGTGTTTGACATTGTCATCTGCTCTAGTTCTGTTCTGAAATTGTCATCTGCTCCAGTTATGTTTTGAAAATTGTCATTTGCTTCAGTTATGTTTTTAATTTTCATCTGCTCCAGTTATGTTTTGAAATTGTTATCTGCTCCAATTAGGTATTAAAATTATCATCTGCTCCAATTATGTTTCCAATTGTCATCTGCTCCAGTTATGTTTTGAAATTGTCATCTCCCCCAGTTATGTTTTGAAATTATCATCTGCTTCAGCTATGTTTTTAAATATCATCTGCTCCAGCTATGTTTTGAAATTGTCATATGCTCCAGTTATGGTTTGAAATTGTCATATGCTCCAGTTATGTTCTGAAATTTTCATCTGCTCCAGTTATGTTTTGAAATTGTCATCTGCTCCAGCTATGCTTGAAATTGTCATCTGCTCCAGTTATGTTCTGAAATTGTCATCTGCTCCAGCTATGTTTTGAAATTGTCATCTGCTCCAGTTTTTTTTTTATATTGCAATCTGCTCCAGTTATGTTTTGAAATTGTCATCTGCTCCAGCTATGTTTTGAAATTGTCATCGGCTCCAGTTATGTTCTGAAATTGTCATCTGCTCCAGTTATGTTTTTAAATATCATCTGCTCCAGTTTTGTTTTGAAATTGTCCTCTGCTCCAGCTATGTTTGAAATTGTCATCTGCACCAGTAGTGTTTTGAAATTGTCCTCTGCTGCAGCTATGTTTGAAATTGTCATCTGCTTCAGCTATGTTTGAAATTGTCATCTGCTCCAGTTATGTTTTGAAATTATCATCTGCTTCAGCTATGTTTGAAATTGTCATCTGCTTCAGCTATGTTTGAAATTGTCATCTGCTCCAGTTATGTTTTGAAATTGTCATCTGCTTCAGCTATGTTTGAAATTGTCATCTGCTTCAGCTATGTTTGAAATTGTCATCTGCTCCAGTTATGTTTTTAAATATCATCTGCTCCAGTTTTGTTTTGAAATTGTCCTCTGCTCCAGCTAATTTTGAAATTGTCATCTGCACCAGTTGTGTTTTGAAATTGTCCTCTGCTGCAGCTATGTTTGAAATTGTCATCTGCTTCAGCTATGTTTGAAATTGTCATCTGCTCCAGCTATGTTTTGAAATTATCATCTGCTTCAGCTATGTTTGAAATTGTCATCTGCTTCAGCTATGTTTGAAATTGTCATCTGCTCCAGTTATGTTTTTAAATATCATCTGCTCCAGTTTTGTTTTGAAATTATCATCTGCTCCAGTTATGGTTTGAAATTGTCATCTGCTCCAGCTATGTTTGAAATTGTCATTTGCTCCAGTTATGTTTTGAACCTGTCGTCTGCTCAAGTTATGTTTTGATTTTTTTTTTTTTGTCATCTGCTTCAGGTTTATCTAAAAATTGTTATTTGCTCAAGTTATTTTTGAAAAAGTGAACTGGGGCCAGTTGTTCAAAGCTTTAGATGCTGTTAGTTAAAGAATCCTTAAAACTGATCATTTATTATGGCAGATATACTAACATTTTATGCTGAAAAAAAAAATGTGAGCAGCTTTTGCAGATGCAAAAGCTGCTCACATTTTTTTCAGCAAAAAAAAACAACACTGTATTAGATATTGTACCTGTTAGAAAGTTATTAAGTTGACCCTTATTGAGCTAGTTAAGCTACAATGTTTTGAACAAGTGGGCCCTGATCTGGTCCTGGGCTGTTTGCCCGTGTCCCATGTTGGGGTTTCCCATCTAAAAGATATAATGATATAGCTATTTGTTTGCATGGCCCCCGCCCATTGGGGCTTGAAGAAATAGACGGGCTGCATGATGCTTCCACACAGAGCTGAAACCGACTCACATACGAATACTGGTAATCCGCTTAGAGGATCTAAGCCTACCCAGGCAAAGCGGTGCGAGTCGAACCGTCCATGCTTATAAACCCTATTGGTTTCATTGGGTGGCAGGACTTCAGAGATGTCATTTCATCTCAATGTAGGGTAAAAGTCCCACAAAATTGCAAACTTCGGACACCTTGAGAACTTTCTGCAATCCTTCAAACATTTTAACAAATTTGTTCTATGGTCCAGCAAGGAGTCCAAAAGTTGCATACTGAACGGCAAACAATGTAGACCCTGATCGGACTGCTCAGTCTGATCTGGGTCTGCACTGTTTGCTTAGGCCTATCTATCCCAATACATGTAGTTAGGATCATTATGGAAGCCTATATGTGACATTATGTTATGTGTAATGGTCTTCTGACTTTAAACTTCTTGACTTGTGTATTGTGTATTTTTACTTTTGAGTTCTGTGTTTCTGAGTTCTCGCTTTTGTGTTCTGAAATATTTGTGTTGTATAGCGCAATTTTCATTGATCAAGGCGCGAAGAAAGGCATTTCCAAAGACGTTACGGAAAAAGCTGGATGAATTATACGATCATCGGGAAAAGACGGGAGATGTACCTATGCCATGGTCAAGATATATAATCAAAGCACTGAGAGTGCTGATGGAGCGTAGCTTTGCCGGATTATTTGATTTAGCGTCTGATTGGTATTTTAATTCAGGCTCATATTGATCCAATGAACATGGCTGTTTGAAGCTATTCTGGGCCAGAAGTCGTGTTAAAGCAACAAGACCAATATTGAAATTAACTCACGCTAAGGTGTAGACCCCGCAACAACCATCACGAAAACACGCCTGTACAAATACATTGTCCTTTTTTTTTTTTGGCAAAAAAAAAAAAAAAAAAAAAATGGAAATTTTAAGATACAAAATTGTGATATTTTCTTATCTCTGCTCAAAACATTGATTGCGGGGACTTGATTGAACCGCCTTGGCGAGGCAGATTTATCAAGAACCCACAATCAATGTTTTTGAGCAATACAGCAACCATGCAGTTCAACAGTTTACTTGAAGATTTCTGCTGAGCTATAGTTCGTGCAATAACTGCGGCTTGCGCAATTGTTTGGCGGCTTTAAAGTTATTTTATGGAATCAGTTTTTGAAAAATTACCTTTGGGAGGATATTTATCTTGCATTAGACATTCTTCTTGGTTACGACTTGATTGTGAAAAATTATCATACTTTTCCCAGCAGTTTATAAGTTATACATCCGCAATCAGTCTTTAAAAATTGCCTCGGCGAGGCTGTTTATAAAGCTATCTGGCATTAGACAATACCATTAGCTTGATCTTGTCAATTTACATCTGCATGCAAAACATTATAAAAATATACCCGTCGGGTTGAAAGTTATAAGACCGTGTCAGTGGGTGAATTTTTTACCTTGCCGAGGCTAAAATAAAGAAATTGGGCATTCAGGAATCGCGTTGGTTAGATCTGTACATTATCTGTCTGCATGCTAACAGTTGTCAAAAATATTCCAAGTAGATTAGAAGTTACACTTCGAAATAATTTTTCAGTTTGCCTAGGCGAGGCCGTTTGTAAAGTAATTTGGCATAAGACAATTTTGCGGGTTATGTATTGTCAATATCAACCTGTATGCCGAAAATGATCAAAGCCGGGTTTAGATGTTATACTCTGCATTCATTTTTTATATTATTTTGCCTCGGCGAGGCCATTCATAAAGTAATCTTGCATAAAACAGCCTCACGGGTTAGGTATTGTCAATATCAACCCGAATGCCAAAAATGATCGGAATATTCAGAGAGGTTTGAACATTATACTCTGTTAACATTTTTCTAAATATATATTGCATCGGTGAGGCCATTTATGAAGTGATCTTGCATACGACAGTTTCTTGGGTTAGTTATTGTCAATATCAATCCATAGGAATATTTGAAGAGGTTTAGACATTATACTCCGTTATTATTATATAAAAATAAATTGCCTCGACGAGGCCATTTATGAAATGATCTGGCATTAAGGCAATTTCTTTGGTTAGATATTGTCAATATACAGCACAGTACACAGTCTTTTCCCGGAAACCAACAACTGCCCTTCTTGGATCAGCGAAAGGGATAGAATCACCGTGGAACAGATTTCACGATCAATCTCCTGGAAAGAATGTTGCCGAACCCGGCAGGTATCGAACTTGCGTCTGAGCTGAAAATTTGCTTTATTTATGGTCACGTGCCTAGGACGCAGACAGGTCGCTTTAAAAAAGTAACACCCCCCCCCCCCCCAACACACACACACACACACACACACATTAACCCATACTCTGAGTATATGTGTAGCAGCCTTTTTAGGGACAAACATAGCAGACCCAAATCAGACGCTACAACAAGTGGCGTCCATCTGTGTTTAAACTGCAAAATTTACTCCTTTCAATATAAGCCTTGACGTGCACCTGTCCAAACTCATTCCAACTGTCTTATTTTGGTAATACAAATTGACCCACACTGCGTACTTTTAACCCATTTTAAACGAATGGAATCCTCAACACCTTATATCAGTATGGGATGAGTTCATTTTAAAATCAGGGATGTCAGGTTGTGGCTTCCACGAAATATTTGGCAAAAAATGGCTGAACCTTTTTTGTAAGTATGCAGTGAAGGGCATAATGAGACTCCGCGTTGTGTGGTATCTGATCTGGGTTTGTCCTGTTTGCAAGTTGCCAGGTTTGGGATTTTATGGTACAAATGGGCTGTAAACTGGGTTATATGAACTGAACTATAAAACGATTAGACTGCTACACATTTCATCTATTATAAATATTCATCTATTCCGTTTGAAATAGGTGGTCTGTGAAGCAGTCTATAAGAAGATACCGCATGGCGTAATAATCTACTACGTTAACACGGGGTACTATATTCTCAGGTCATATGCATTAACACCGAAAGTAGTGCCGAAATCACTTCTCATCTCACTGGAGCTACGCTGCAACAGCTACGCTCCAAAAATGTACATGACACGTACTCTGGACACGTGAAATAAATTTCCAAATGAGTGCAGTTATACACTCTGTGCCTCTGAAATAAAGACCTCGTCTGTGATATGAGCCAGCACATGAGATTTTGGTACTTATCGCATATGCGAACAGTGAAGGCTCGGCCGTGACTGCGCATCCGCGCCGTTCCGCCAGAGTCTTCACTGCTCGCACATAAGGAGTATAGCACAAGACAACGACTCAGACCAGATAGTAGACCTCTAACTCCCCTAGATGCTTGAGCAGGCGCATTTGAAGAATTCAGTTAAGGAGGACGCTAAGGGACATAATCTCTTTTGACCACTCATATCGTTTCAGTGCACAGGGTAACTGGAATGATACAGGGAAATTGCAGCTTGGAATGACGTTACAAGAAAGTTGATCTCTTCAGAGGCATTAGAGAATTCGTTTAAGGCCAAAAGTAATAGCAAACACACGAAGTGTTTGCTTTACTGTAGAGAGTATGGTACAACATACTTAGGCACCCAAATCTCGCCTGGAATCTCGTTCAATTTCTCGCGATAATCCACCATCTTTACAGAGTTCATGAGAATTGTATTCACATCCATATCTATCTATCTATCTATCTATCTATCTTCTGATACTGCGTCGGTCACATTTGACCATTACCACAGGTGTATAATATGAAATAAAGGCACTGCCTTTTGAGCAAACACACTCATTTACAACACTAGTTTTACAACACCTAACTTCTTTAGCTAACTAAAAACATACCGATAGTGCTAGATTGGTAGCCCAGTGGTAAGTGTACTTGCCTCTGATTCTAGAGGCCTCCGGTTCGATTCACAGCAGCGACAATAAAGTTTGGTGTCTAAATATGTTCCATTAGCATCAGTTGTAGCGATGAATGCCACAAAGTGCAGGGAGAATCATCCCGTATGCAAGTTAAAGAGCCTTATCGTAATTTCATGATTATCGCCCGGGCGTTCGTCCTGCAAATCGAGTGTATGTACACCTGCGAGTAATGGTCAAATGGGACCTATCGCAATAATACTAGATAGATAGATAGTCACGCTAGCAAGTCCTTGGTTAACTGCCTATATACAGATGCAGATGGTATTTATGTGGGGTACTTAACATTTCTTATATCTACTCCTTAGCAAAATTAGGGGAGTCATTGACACCATTCTCCTATGGTATTTTCAGTATTTTGGCAGTACTTTCTATGCGTTCCCCATCATTTGCATCTTGTCTGGCATACAAAAAGTACAGATGTCAAAAGAGGCTGTCGTGCAAAAGCCAGCTTACTTTGACCAAAGACCAGACCTTGCAGCAGGAATAGATGAAGGTCAACAGATAGACACCGCGGCTCTGGACAAAGTTCCACATAAATAGATTGAGTACTGTCAAGCTCAGAAATGCCAGCATGCAACCTCTTACAATAGACCCAGAGCTTCCTTACCAACATGGGCTAACAATTCTGATTCTGACCAGACCCGGTCAAGGCCAGTTTGCACTATTGCCCCAGCTGTATCCGGTGTACCTCAAGGTGCAATGCTCGGACATTTATTATTCTGGCCATGCGTAAATTACCTGCCACAGAAAGTCAGCTCTGGAGCTGACCTTCTTGCTAATGACCTTCTTTTATATCACCAACTCTCGAGCATGACTCATACTGCAGCATTTCACAGGGAACTTGAATGACTACAGCAATGTCCATAATGGAATAAAGTCTTTTCAACCAAACCAAATGTGCAGCAGTCAGGGTAATAAAACAGAGCACATTGCCATGAACTGTCAGTCTAAAAGACTTGAAAGTACCTGGGTATCCTTTATTTTAGAAACATGTCATGGGAAACCCATTTTGATGCAACAGCGAAAAAAAAAAAAAAAAAAAAAAAACCTGCCAGGCGTTTCTTTGGAAGGAACATAAGCAGCTGTTCTGAAGATGTTAAAGCATGATGGAAGAGACCATGATTAGACTTATCCTGGATTATGCCACATCACTATGGGAGTCACATTTTGTATCCAGCGGCCGGAGACGGTGCATCGGTAGTAGCTCGGTTTGTCAGAGGTGACTACCACACAACCAGCATACTTTGCTTCCCTCTTTAATTGCACGCCGGTGGGTCAGGCCTCAGATTCTATGACGGCTCCAACGTAAAGGCTTATTGAAAATTAAAGAGATAATGTTGGTTGGTGCCTGATGCTCTGTCTCTGGTCGGGCTCATCGGAGTCTAACTGTTGGTTTTCTTTTGCTCCAGCATTTCAGTGGTTTCTTGCTGTCGAGTTCTCACCGTTGTCTCACCTCTGTGGTTCTTTGATTTCTGTGTTCACGGAGATGTTGCACTGATGAGTTAGGAGGCCTTCATGCGGACTGAACAAATTTTTGTCTAAATCGCGACGGAAGTAAGGGCGAGGATTGTGGCCACGTAAAATCGATTTAAGCCCCCCAGTGGAAATCTTCCACTGACCGTTCCAAGGCGGCTCTTCTGTGGCGATTTATTTATGTTGTTGTTTGTTACTTACTGTGTGTATCACTTGTGTCTTTTTATTTTGGATGGCCATATGGCCATTTTGTGGGAAAGTAACTGTCCATATGGCCTTCCTTTGTTTAGGTTTCCATTATGGTCTGGTCGCTTAATGTTTGTATTTCTTTCCCTTTGGTGTCTTTTATGGATGGAGTAAGTTAATTGTATCAATTCCTGATCTTTGTTTTACTTCTACTTTACTTCCCGAGTGATGCAACACTTTGGCCGGCAAACTCACCAGCATTGACATCTTGTGTCAAAGTTGTGGTTGCATCTGTCCGGGCTAAGTGGACATCCATGCTCGCAGTGCCTCCAACCTGAAAGGAGCGAACTGTACGGGATACTCCTGCGAAAACGTCTGTCAGCTCTCCTTCAGACTTATTTGACGTCACTACAGCTATTTCCTGGGAATATGTGGCGGCCGTTAAAAGTCTCCCTGGCGTACATCATAGTGTAGTTTATACTTTCTTGTCCTTTGGGAGCATTGATTCCATTGTGGAATTTTGAAAATATTTGAGGGTCACTGATGAGGCCTAAATAGCCGAAACTAGCTAGTCTGGCACAGAAAACATGTACACTCCATATTTTCCCGTTTATGTTGTATTCCTTGCTTCCAAAAGATAAACCCTTTCTAGAACATATTTAACGTCACTACAGCTGTTGTCTGGGAATGTGTGGCGGCCGTTAAAAGTCTCCCTGTCCTACATCATAGTGTAGTTCTTTGGGATCATTGATTCCATTGTGGAATTTTGAAAATATCTGAGGGTCACTGACGAGGCCAAAATGACCGAAACTAGCTAGTCTGGCCCAGAAAACATGTACACTCCATATTTCCCGTTCTGTGGTGTATTCCTTGCTTCCAAAGGATAACCCTTTCGAGAACATATTTAAGGACAAACTTCCACAGAGTATTATCACATCAGGGATCATTGAGGGCTCCAAGAGGGATCATGCAAGTCTTCCCTAAACTATGTAAAAACTGTCTTTCAAAGTTTTTAATTTGTTCTGTTGTAAGGCAAAGGTGTCGCTTGCATCACTGGGGAGTCCAACTGATATTGACTTACATTCTGGCAAGGCCTTCTCTCCTTGCAGCAGGTAGGGTAGAGGTTAGGGCGTTGTTACTTATGTTTCTACACTTTATTCATTTTCTCCCTTCTGTCCTGTGCCTCCCTATCTTCTCTACTTCCACTTCTATCTCTTTTGTCCCTTTCTCTGAGAAACGACAGAAAATGACCTTATCAATAGTTTGAGCTTCACCGCCGCTTTGCACATACCCTAAATATGATGATGCTCCAATGTTTGTCCTGTGTGCACTTAATGGGGAGAAAATTAGATAGGTTAACTCAGATAGTTTGCAGCATTGATACTTTAAAGTATTCTGAAGCACTAGCGCTATCCTATGGGATTTGGGACTCATCATCACTTTGTAAATCTTGGGAAGGTAGAAATCAGCAGGTAGCCAGGTAGCTCATTGTGTCTCTTGCTATTCCCAGAACTTTATTGTATACCCGGAGTAAATTTGTGAAAAAGGTTTTAATTGCTTGTCCAGGTGAGAAGCGCTTTCCACCTACCGAGTTTTGCCGGTAAATCCTTCGGTAAATCTCCGGTAAATCGTTGGTCCAAGCGCGGTGCTGTGTTTTACCGGCTAATACGTGACGTAGTTTCGAAACTTTCCCGCTGTCAAACTTCAGCGTTTGATGCAACAGTCTTTGAAAAGAACTTTTAAAAATTATTTCGACGTTTTTTGTGTTTCTGTTGTAATGGAACTTGACTCTGTTTTTGGTTTTGAGAAGCAATTTTGGATATGAATACAATTCTCAAGAACTCTGTAAAGATGGCGGATTATCGCGAAAAATTGAACGAGATTCCAGGCGAGATTTGGGTGCCTAAGTATGTTGTTCCAGCCTCTCTACAGTAAAGCAAACACTTCGTGTGTTTGCTATTACATACACTCCAGGTTTTGCAGGATGAAAGCTACACAGTAATCATGTAATTACGGTAGGGATCTTTAACCTGCACAGGGGATGGATCTCCCTGCACAGGGGGCCTCCAGTTAACGTCCCGATCCGAAGGACGGTGCACTTTTATGACATTCATCCCTGCAAATGATGCCACTGGAGCGTGTTCGGACACCGAAAGTTTATCGCCGCTTCCGGTGATCGAACCCGGGACATTTAGCATCAGAGGCAAGTGCACTAACCACTGAGCTATCACGCCCCATAATTGCTTCTCAAAACCAAATAATTAGTCAAGTCCCATTACAACAGAAGCACAAAAAACGTCGAAATAATTTTTAAAAGTTTTTTTCAAAGACTGTTGCATCAAACGCTGAAGTTTGACAGCGGGAAAGTTTCGAAACTGCGTCACGTATTAGCCGGTAAAACCCAGCACCGCGCTTGGACCGACGATTTACCGAAGGATTTACCGAAGCTTCTCGGGAGGGTGGAAAGCGCTTCTCGTCAGGACAAGCAATTAAAACTTTTTCACAGATTTATTCAGGGGTATACAATAAAGTTCTGGGAATAGTAAGAGACACAATGAGCTATCTGGCTACTTGCGGATTTCTACCTTCCCAAGATGTACAAAGTGATGATGAACCCCAAATCCAATAGCATAGCGCTAGTGCTGCAGAATACTTCAAAGTATTCATGCTGCAAACTAACTGAGTTACCCTATCTAATTATCTTCCCATGAAGTGCACACAGGACCAACAATGGAGCATCATCATAATTAGGCTATGTGCAAAGCGGCAGTGAAGCTCAAACAATTGACAAGGTCATTTTCTGTCGTCTCCCGGAGAAAGGGACACAAGAGATAGAAGAGATAGTAGAGGAGAAGAGAGGGAGTGACAGGGGAGAAGGGGGTGAATAAAGTGTAGAAACTTAAGTAACAACGTCCTTAGCTCTACCCTACCTGCTGCAAGGACAGCAGGCCTTGACAAAATTAAAGTCAATATCAGTTCGACTCCCCAGTGATGCAAGCGACACGGCACCTTTTCCTCACAACAGAACAAATTAAAAATTTTGAAAAAAAAAAAAAGTTTTTACGCAGTTAAGGGAAGACTTGCATGATCCCTCTCGAAGCCCTGAAGGAGAGCTGACAGATGAAGTTGGTTCATATTTCCCATGGAGTATCCTATACAATTCGTTACTTTCGGGTGGGAGACCTGCAAGCATGGATGTCCACCTAGCCAAGAGAGATGCCACGACAACTTTAAATTTGACACAAGATGCCAATGCTGGTGAGTTTGCCGGCCAAAGTGTTGTATCACTCGGGAAGTAATGCTGGTTGTGTGGTAGTCACCTCTGACAAAGCGAGCTACTCGCTGACACACCTTCTCAAAGAAGAAGTAAAACAAAGATCAGGAATCGATACAATTAACTTACTCCAACCATCAAAGACACCAAAGGGAAAGAAACACGAACATTAAGCGACCAGACCATAATGGAAACCTAAACAAAGGAAGGCCATAAGGACATTTACTTTCCACAAAATGGCCATATGGCCATCCAAAATAAAAAGACGCAAGTGATACACACAGTAAGTAACAAACAGCAATATAAATAAACCGCCACAGAAGAACCGCCTTGGAACGGTCAGTGGAAAGATTTCCACTGGGGGGCTTAAATCGATTTTACGTGGCCACAATCCTCGCCCTTACTTCCGTCGCGATTTAGACAAATAATTTGTTCAGTCCGCATGAAGGCCTCCTAACTCATCAGTGCAACATCTCCGTTAACACAAATAATCAAAGAACCACAGAAGTGAGACAACGGTGAGGACTCGACAGCAAGAAACCACTGAAATGCTGGAGCAAAAGAAAACCAACAGTTAGACTCCGATGGGCCCAACCAGAGACGGAGCATCAGGCACCAACCAACATTACCTTGAATTAGATCTCTCTAATTCTCAATAAGCCTTTACGTTGGAGCCGTCATAGAATCTGAGGCCTGACCCACCGGCGTGCAATAAAAGAGGGAAGCAAAGTTGCCAACCGTGATACAAAATGTGGGCACCATACTGATGTGGCATAATCCAGGATAAGTCTAATCATGGTCTCTACCATCATGCTTTAACATCCTCAGAACAGCTGGCTATGTTTCTTCCAAAAAAACGCCAGCCGTTTTTGTTTTTATTTCTTTTTTTTTGGCAGTTGCATCAAAATGGGTTTCCCATCACATGATTCTGAAATAAAGGATACCCAGGTACTTTCAAGTCTTTTAGACTGACAGTTCAGTTCATGGCAATGTGCTCCGTTTTATTACCTGACTGCCGCACATTTGGTTGGGTTGAAAAGACTTTTGCCAGTCTGTATTCCATTATGGGCATTGTTGTAGTCTTTCAAGTTCTCTCTGAAATGCTGCAGTATGAGTGTGCTTGAGAGCTGGTGATATATAAGGCTGTCATTAGCAAGGAGGTGAGCTCCATACCTTACTTTCTATGGCAGGTAATTTATGCAAGGGCAGAATAATAAATGTCCGAGCATTGCACCTTGAGGGACACCGGATACAGCTGGGGCAATAGTGCAAACTGGCCTTGAACAGGTCTGGTAAACCCCTGGATCCACTGTAAGAGGTTGCATGCTGGCATGTCTGAGCTTGACAGTGCTCAAGCAATTCATGTGGAACTTTGTGATGTCTATCTGATAACCTACATCTATTCCTGCTGCATGGTCATGCCTGGACTTTGGTCAAAGTAAGCTGGCTTTCACACGACTGCCTCTTTCGAAATCTGTTCTTTTGGTTTGCTAGACAAGAGGCAAATCATCTCATTTGGAGAACACATAGAACGTACTGCCAAATAGTGAAAATACCATAGGAGAATGGTGTCAATGACTCCCCTTATTTTGCTTAGGAGTAGATATAAAAAATGTTAAGTATGCCCACATAAATACCATCTGCACCTGTATATGGGCGGTTAACCTAGGACTTGCTTGCGTGACTATCTATCTATCTACTATTATTGCGATAGGCCCCATTTGACCATTACTCGTAGGTGTACATAAAATCGAGATTTGCAGGACGAAAGCCTGTGCGATAATCATGAAATTACGACATGGATCTTTAACCTGCATAGTGGATGATTCTCCCTTCACAGGTGGCCTCCAGGAAACATCCCGATCCGAAGAACGGTGCACTTTGTGGCATTCATCCCTACAATTGGTGCCGTTGATATTTAAACATCAAATTTTTTGTCGCTGTTATGAATCGAACCAGGGCGTCTAGAACCAGAGTCAAAGTGTACTAACCACTGAGCTACCAATCTAGCACTATCGGCATTTTTTATGTTCTACACCACTATTAAAACTTAAGTGTTGTAAATGAGTGTGTTTGCCCAAAAGGCACTGCCTTCATTTCATATTATAAGAAGTTTTAAATTATGAAAAATCATGCTAAAATATACCCGTTTTAATTCGATTTATCAAGTCCTAGCCAAGAGAGTATACCCTACTCTCTTTTGTTGCCTAGCAATCATGGACGTCAAAGCAGGGTTGATTTTTGATTTTTAATTGAAACATAACGAAACCGTTCAACCGCAAACATATTAAGCTTTCACTACATGGAGCTCAAATTGATATTTATGGTATTTTATTATCAAATGATTTTCCCTTACATCTCATAGACTTTTTCAATGAATTGACACAATAATTTGGATATGGAATTCCCAAGACACTAGTATCAAAATTGATATGATAATTATGGTCGGGTACCATGACCGGCATGTTTATCTTAATATGACTGTTGGATCTTTACTTACAATTGATGACTTTTTGATTGAAGTTGTTTGTAATTTTACTGAAGGGGACTGTCAGGTTATTTGTTCTCTCTGGTACTTATATAACACTTGTTCAACTAGCTGTCAGCCGTACTGTCTTCGCTGGAACCATTGTGCCGATTGCCTTTAAAATTAAGGAGAAGCATTGTGGTAACAAGGCCATGGGTTGATCCTGACCTATATATTGGCAAGGTCACATTTTGAAACATAGTCTGTCATCAACAGTGTAAACAGTTGATTTGTTTGAAATCCCATTGTATCTTAAACTAATGCATATGTTGAAATATTTGATAAAAAATGTATATGTATATTTTGCGTTGATGAACATCAATCAATTTAGCAATCAGTCAATCAAATGTTCAGACGTATTTGTTAAATAGAAGTGGATGCAATGATCAGGAATCGATACAATCAGCCCACAGCTCCCATCAGAGACACCAAAGGGAAAGACACACAAACATGAAACAACAGACCCTAATGGAAACACCAACAGCGGAAAGCCAAAAGGACAGTTACTTTCCCACAAAATGGCCAATAGGCTATCCAAAATAAAATAACATAAGCAACACAAACACCCAAAGACAAACCATAACAAAAATAAACCGCGACAGAAGAACCGCCTTGGAACGGTCAGCGGAAACGAATTCCACTGTGGGGGCTTAAATCGATTTTACGTGGCCACAATCCTCGCCCTTACTTCCGTCGCGATTTAGACAAATAATTTGTTCAGTCCGCATGAAGGCCTCCTAACTCATCATCTCTGTGAACACAAATAATCAAACACCCACAGAGATGAAACAACGGTGAGGACTCGACAGCAAGAAACCACTGAAATGCTGGAGCAAAAGAAAACCAACAGTTAGACTCCGATTAATTTGCATTGAGTTCTGTCTTCTGTGAAATGCATTTTGCGTTATCTTAAATGTATTTTGACATATTTTTGCTCGTTGTATTCTGCCTTACCTGTTTTGACTTTTGTGCTCCGTCTTTTGTGTATTGCATTTTGTATTTTGTTTAATGCTTTCTTACTTTTGTGATCTGCCTTATATATTTTGCTTTTTGTGTTCTTTCATATATGCTTTGCCTTGTGTTCTGTTTTCTTTACACTGTCTTACGTATTTTGCCGGAAGTCTACTGAGTAGACACCCCCTCAGATCATACACACAGTACAGTACAGTGACAATATAATATATAGCAACTGTATATAAGTTCTATAAAAGGGTTATCCCTTAAAAGCAAGGAATACACCACAGAACAGGAAAATATGAAGTGTGCACGTTTTCTGGGCCAGATTTGCTAGTTCCGGTCAATTAGGCCTCATCAGTGACCCTCAAATATTTTCAAAATTCCACAATGGAATCAATGATCCCAAAAGACAAAAAAAATAAACTACACTATGATGTAGGGCAGGGAGACTTTTTACGGCCGCCACACATTCCCAGACACCAGCTGTAAATATGTTCTATAAAAAGGGTTATCCTTTAGAAGCAAGGAGTACAACACAGAACAGGAAAATCTGAAGTGTACATGTTTTCTGGGCCAGACTAGCTAGTTTCGGCCAATTAGGCCTCATCAGTGACCCTCATAAGTTGTTTTGATGATTTAGGGTTACCATTTTTTATTGTAGCTACATCTGTCAAAGTCAATAGACGACTGGGAAACAGATTACACAAGTCTTATACTTTTCATACGAATCACTTTAAATAATGATTTCGCACTTTTGATGTTATTCAATTGTGTTTGGTATATCACATCAATAATACCAAACGTAATAAATATACAAATAAAAAAATAAAGTTTTAACTAATTAAGAGTGTAATTATTTGAGCACAAGGTCATTACTTATAACAATATCAGTAACGGAAAGATTTTCAAAGAGCAACCCTTCATATATCTGTTAGAGATACTGGAGAAGGACAAGACATATAGAATATTATTTGGGGAAGGCCTTTGTTACTTTTGATATGGCCTTGAGTTTAATGTTTAAAACCACAAAATTTTCCAATATGATTTTATTTCACTGAAACAAACTTTCACCTTAATTCATTTAAAACACCATTCTACGTGTATTTTAAGATTTTCTATTCTGGCCATTGTGTGCTTTAACTACAGAATCTGATCTATTGCTTATTTTCAGATTACAGTTATGTGTATGTACGAAGTTTATCTTACACTGCTTGTGTTTATCCTACAACTTTGCGGAATTTCGACCGTCATTCCTCCATACCTACCCCCAGTGAGTGTTTTATCAAGATTGCAGTTAATTCTAATTTACTTTGATCGAGGATTTTCTTACAACAAGATACTAATTTTACTGTTTGTGTTTCTTGGTTTTAAATTATATAGAAGATGAACTACGAGGATAGGCTGAAAAGTTCTGAGCCTGACCAAGATCCAATGGTTTGTCCATGCTGAAAGTGCCTTATTTTTCAACATAGTCTTCCTTCCTATCCACACACTTGCTCCAGCGATGCTGGAGTCCTTGGATCCCAGTGGTATAGAAGGTCTTATCTTGGTCCCTGAAAAACTCCTCCACAGCAGCTATCACCTCCTCGTCTGACCGATAATGCTGCCCAGCCAAGTGCTTTTTCGTGTTTGAAAACAGGACATAATCTAATGGAGCTAGATCAGGTGAATACGGAGGGTGATCGACAAGTGTGAAGCCACAGTCATGCACGGCAGCCATTGCGACAACCGATTTATGAGCAGGCGCATTGTCCTGATGGAATAATACCCCTTTTGTCAATTTTCCGGGTCGTTTAGCCTTAATTGCTTTTCGCAATTGTTTTAGCAGATCTGCATAAGACTCCCCATTAATTGTTCTGCCCTTTTGAAGGTAATCCATGAATATTATACCCTTGGCATCCCAGAACACCGATGCCATCACCTTCCCTGCAGAGGAGATGACCTTTGCCTTCTTTGGAGGGGGTGAGCCAGGTTGCTTCCATTGCATGGATTGTCTTTTGGTCTCTGCTCAAAGTGATGACCCCAACACTCATCCTGAGTGACAAAACGGTCAAGAAAACCATCTTGTTCTGCTTCAAAAATAGCCAAGTTGGCTTGTGACAGGTTCAGTCTGGTCAACTTTTGGTTAGGCGTCAAAAGCCGTGGCACCCATCTGGCGGAAACCTTCGACATTCCAAATTCACTGTGTAGAATGTTCTCTACTCGTTCACGGGAGATGTCAACAGTGTTAGCTAACTGATTCACAATTAAACGCCTGTCATCCATCGCGGCCCTGTGCACTTGGCTGGTGGTTTCCTCATTTGTTGCCGTTGTGGGTGGTCCACACCGGTCATCATCTTCAAGGCTGTCCTTGCCATCTTAAAATTTGCTGCCCACCTTTTCACGGTTGCATACGAAGGAGCATCATCCCCTCATGTAGCAACCATATCGGCACGAATGTCCTAAGGAGCTAACCCTTTTTTATGGAGGAACTTGATGACACCACGATTCCAGATTTTGTCGATTTTCTCAAAACGTATTAGTATCAATTTTCAAAGTCTAGAATGTCTACGTTATTGCAGGTAAACTTGAACTCATTTGAGTCAAATCAAGTAATAAAGGTTTGGATTTAATGAATACAAAATTTCATGGCTGTTCGCAGCCTGCTTCTTGGTCAGGCTCAGAACTTTTCAGCCTACCCTCGTAATCCGCATTCTTAAACAAAATAACCGACATAGAAGACATCAGCGTTCACCAGATGAACACCAGATGAACACCAAATGAACAACTAGTTTCACACTTGCTAGGTGAGATGGAATACATTTGGCAGTGTGTTGGCTATATAAGTACGTGGTAACGATTAATCGTAAATTACAAACTACGAGTTGGTCGTGATGAGGTTTTACGAATGAAGCGACTGGCTGATCCGGAGGGTGTAGCTATGCATTACGAAAACATATCCGCGTGATATAGTGCATTTTTCAAACCTCAAAAAAGGTAATTTTTCTGATGAAAATTTGTGATATTTTTCTTATTTTTACTTCAAACATAGGTTTTGGGTGCTCGTTAGAACCGCCTCATTGAGGCGGTTCTAACGAGTACCCACAACCCATGTTTTGGAGAAGAAATAAGGAAAATAATGTTTACCCCCTAAACCCCAGTTTTCTCTATATAAGTTGGGGTTTAGGGGGGTCTTTATTTCACGGACTTGTTCGCGTGATGGCGTGAAGCCCATCGGCTAGCAAGAAGACAGTATTATGCAAAGGGACCTAATTATATTTGGCACGTAGACGGATACGACAACTTAAACCATATTGGTTGTATAGACGTATACAGTCGAAACATTGTTTGGTTAGAACTGTCTTCTATCAACAATTATCCGTCCCTTATTGTAACTTACTATTTGGATACATTGAAAGAGTTTGGGGTGGCTCCACATCTTTTGCGTTTTGACATGGGTACAGAGAATTCTACATTTACACTACTTCAAATTTTTTCAGGCACGCAGGTACAGATCCTTTTGCTGGATTAAACAGTTTTATTATAAAAAAGCACATCAAACCAACGTATAGTCTTGGTTGGGTATAATGAAACGCCAAGGACTACATTGGTTATTTTTTCAAATACTTGATAGATACTGACAACCCTATGCATGTTGAATGTATCAGGTTTTGTTTTTTTTGGACATCATACAAGCAGAACTAGACAGAATTGGAATTGAACTCTTTACACAATACGAGTCCAGAAGAACATCGATATCCCCGAAGGAAAACGCGATGTGCTGTACATGTTAACAGAGCTCAAACGGCACACGGATTTTGGCCAACCAATTGACAATAATGACATATCTGCATGCAAAAAATGTTAAAGAACATGTACAGAGGAGTTTAATGAGCTGATTAGCCTTACAGCAAGTAACAGGAGTTAAAACGCCACTGGATTTATATGTCGAGCTTCAAGGTTTACTGGACACGCTTTAAGAAAAACAAAAACATTCAAACTCTTGGCTTGTGCGATTTAACAGCTTTCTGACAAGGTTCAATGTGTTGTTTACATAAAAAATCTTAAACCTATTTAATTTTTCGAATAGACTGCCATCCCTTTTTCCAAATATGCGAACTTAAGAGGATAATGCCAATATTTGAAGAACAGCTCATAACAGACTGTTAGTTATAAATCTATGATAAGGTTTCATTAGTATAAATGAAGTCTCTGGTTGGGCCCATCCGCGGAGTCTAACTCTTGGTTTTCTTTTGTTCCAGCATTTCAGTGGTCTCTTGCTGTCGTGTCCTCACCGTTGTTTCATCTCTGTGGTTGTTGATTTTTGTGTTCACGGAGACGTTGCACTAATGAGTTAGGAGGCCTTTTTGAGGACTGAACAAATTATTGTCTTAATCGCGACGGAAGTAAGGGCAAGGATTATGGCAATGTAAAATCGATTTAAGCCCCAAACACACACTCACAGACACACACAACCAATCACTCTAACCCAGTGGAATTCGTTTCACTGACCGTTCCAAGGCGGTTCTTCTGTCGCCGTTTATTTTTGTTATGGTTTGTCTTTGAGTGTTTGTATCGCTTGTATTATTTTGTTTTTGGATAGCTAATTGGCCATTTTGTGGGAAAGTTACTGTCCTTTTGGCTTTCCGCTATTGATGTTTCCATTAGGGTCTGATTGTTTCTTTCCTTTTGGTGTCTCTGATGGGAGCTGTGGGTTAAGTGTATCGATTCCTGATCATTGTCTTCAATTCTATTTTGATATAAAATGTATGTTTTGGATAGTACACTGCAAAGACGCATCACAAAATTATCTGAATAGAAAAGTGACCATGGTTTATTAATAATAAAATAATGTCATTTTACCACAGTTGGTCAAAAAAAGTTTTGGTTATGACACTGTTCAAATATGATTAAAAAGATGTATAGTTTGTGAAGGAAATGACATTTGAACCACAATTTATTTTCTTTTTCTTTTTTTTTTTTTTTCTTCTATTATAATCTATACATTTTTGCATTCAAATTAGTTTTAAATCCAAAAACAATTTATATGAAACTGTGTTATAATGAAATTTGGTACATTTTCACTTTTGTGTTCTGTCTTATGTGTTTCGCTTTTTGTGTTCGGTCTTCTAATTTGTGCCTTTTGTGTTCTGTTTTAAACAGCCACCAGTTTTTTTTTTGGCTCCCCAGAAATTAGGCAAACACACCTAGTTTTTCTAACACTTTTAAATGGCTTTCAATGCATTTAGGTAATAGTTTAGATCTATACAAATTATTTCTATATGATTTGGTGAAGCTATACATAATGGTTTCAGAGCAACTCTTGGGTGAAAGGATGAAAATCCCACGGGATGTTTGAAAATCCCGCGGGATAAAAATAATCCCATGGGATTTTTTTTTCCACTCCCGCGGCATTAAAATCATATAAAAATATCAGGGATTTTTCTCCCATGGGAGAATTTCAAAATTTTAAATCCTGCCTTTAACTATCAAAATGGACCTACTTAACATTAAAATACATGCAGAAAAATATGGCTGCTCGTTCACTAATTTCAATTTTTCCCGCGGGAATTTTCTCCCATGTTTTTTTTTTATGGAGAAAACTCCCGCAGGATTTTTTTTTATTTTTTTAAAATGCTCTGATATCAAGGTGTAATATCTCTTTTCTATTAATAAGGTCAAATTGAGAAGCTTACAGTGAGTTAAGCATGAATATAACTATTTAAAAAAATCCTGTAGAATTTCAATCCCTTGGGATTTTTATCCCATAATCGAAAATGGGATTTTTTCTCCCATGGGATTTCACTAATTTCCAATTTCCAATAAATCTGCTTTGCTTGGACAAAGCTATAATAATTTTGTCCATTTATGTATAAAACATGAATCTTTTGATGAATTAATACTTTTTGTTTTCAATTTGACTCCCATAGGATTTTTGTCCCTTTTTTATGGATGGGATAAAAATCCTGTGGGATTTTTTACATTATCAAGAAAATTATGTCTGATCAATGCTTGTAACCTAAACTCTTAGACTATAATTTTTTTTTTAGCATGTAGCATTACAATAACAACAATCTCAATTATTTTTGACTCAAGTGGTAGGTTTAGATTTTTAAGAAAACACGCCTATACAAATATATATAATTACCATCAAAGAAAGTGCAAATTTTTCCATTAAAATTCTGATTTATTCTTCATATTTCTGCTAAAAACATATAGATTGTGGGTGCTTGATAAAATCGCGTCATTGAGGCGGTTCAAACAAGTACCCACAAACTATTTTGGGGCAGAACTCAAGACATAGATTGTGGGTACCTATTAGAACAATCTCATTGAGGCAGTTCTAACGAGTACCAACAATCTGTTTTTATAGCAGAAATAAGAAAAAAATGATGTATACAAAAAAGAGAGGGTGGAACCCTAAATGGCTAAATTTCATTTACTTGAATCAATTTAAAGACCTTCTCACCATTGTGGTTTGAGCCTCCCTCGGTTCACATGTAAATAAGTTCTGAATAGTTAGATCTTTCGGAAGCAAAGAATACACCAAATAAACAAATGTAGCAGACTCAGTTTTATTGATTCTGTTTATGACCAGTACTTAAATTTGCGCAACACTGGCCAGGCCCACGGCTTAAGCAGAATGCTCTTCTGCTGATTTAAGAAGGGCAGTTGTCAGTTTATGGCGAAAGAATGTGCACTGTACTGGTTTACCGCTTACGTATAAGCCCGCCTAGGAAAAGTGTGGATAGGTAAACTGACCGGCTCAAAAATGAGGAACTGTAATTGTGGGAAAGTAACTGTCCTTATGGCCTTCCTTTGTTTAGGAAGAAAACAAACACAAATATTAAGCGACCAGACCATAATGGAAACCTAAACAAAGGAAGGCCATAAGGACAGTTACTTTCCCACAAAATGGCCATATGGCCATCCAAAATAAAAAGACGCAAGTGATACACAACAACATAAATAAACCGCCACAGAAGAACCGCCTTGGAACGGTCAGTGGAAAGATTTCCACTGGGGGGCTTAAATCGATTTTACGTCGCCACAATCCTCGCCCTTACTTCCGTCGCGATTTAGACAAATAATTTGTTCAGTCCGCATGAAGGCCTCCTAACTCATCAGTGCAACATCTCCGTGAACACAAATAATCAAAGAGCTCCAGAGGTGAGACAACGGCAAGAAACCACTGAAATGCTGGAGCAAAAGAAAACCAACAGTTAGACTACGATGGGCCCGACCAGAGACAGAGCATCAGGCAACAACCAACATTACCAAGAATTAGATCTCTCTAATTCTCAATAAGCCTTTACGTTGGAGCCGTCATAGAATCTGAGGCCTGACCCGCCGGCGTGCAATTAAAGAGGGAAGCAAAGTTGCAAACCGTGATTGGGTTAACTACCATGCATGCAGTCTGTCGTATAACATCCATGTTGTACCCAATCTTTTTATATCGAACATGATTTTACGAAATTGGGTGCTGAAGTCATTGCGGTTATATATTTTTCTGAATTTATATACTAAGTCACCATAAAATTCGGGTTCCGATAGACCTTGTTGTAGAAGAGATTTAAGTCCAATATTGAATTTAGAAATTAAATCAGAATGGCGTCTAGAAAATTTTGAAAAGGCTTTGCGTAGTTTATGGTTTATGGTCATCGCGTTTATCATAAATTTTGCACGAAACAAATCCATCTACAACAGATAGATGTTAATCCAAAAACGGCGCCTCGGTATCAGAGGAATTTGCTTTATTTAACTGAAGTTCTGGGGGGTAAATCTGACTGATCAAACCATCGAAATAGGTATTATCAATATTTAATAAATCATCTAAATATCTAGAAGTGGAGCTAAAAGCTTCAACAATTTCAGATTGGTTATCAATGGAAAGCGACAACATGAAGTCTCTTTCATAACAATACAAGAACAGATCAGCCACAAGAGGTGCGCAATTCGTACCCATCGGAATACCCACAATTTGTCTAAATAACTTAGTACCGAATCTAATATAAATATTGTCAAGTAGAAAGGTGAGGGCATCACACACTTTCTGACATGACCAAAGTGTATAATTCTTATGCTCTTTAGAAGTGAAAAATGCATTTCTGACATAATATGCAAGATAGAGAGATTCTTCTCTGTGAAAAGCCCATTCAAGTAAATCATTAAGCTTTTCTTTTATAAGATTATGAGGAAGTGTAGTGTAAAGAGTGGAAAAATCGTAAGTAGACAGACTTGAAGCACGAAAATGTCTGGATTTCAATTTATTTAAAACCTCATTCGAATTTTTCATAGATCAAAACAGATTTCTTCCTGATCTTTCTAAAACGCATACCTCTGGGTCTCAGTCTTATCCTGTACCGGCTTTCAACTCCGGTCTTAGCATTCACCCACAGAGGAGGGAAAACTAATCCCCTGAGGACTAGTTCTAGGAAACAAAACGGATTTTTTCAGGGAATCGCTATAGGACTGGTACCTACGATATTGTGAGCTGTTTACTTTGGATGCCTTTGTTTTGAGTTGAAACTGTCGCAGGGGTCAAATATCTGTCTTTATTAATAAACACTGAACCAGATTGTATCTTATAAAAGATAAAGAGGACTCCTCACGACGGGCCTCGAGGGACGGCCATTCCAGCACGTTAAGCATGTCACCAACGCTAGTTCTGTTTCGCGATCGCCGGCAGGTCCATCGAGCAACTGTCATTGATGGATCGTAAAAGATGCTCTTTTTATTACACAGGCATGTTACATGAATAGTTGAAATTACGTTGATGAGAAGTAAGAACTTCATATGACCAATATACTATTGAATGGGTAATAAATGTATTTAGGATTATGTTGATTAGGCTATAAAACATTATAATAATCTTTTATAGTTAGATTTTGAAACGTTTTACTTAACAATATATTATTATCCATTATCTATAAAAATTAAACAATGTACCGAGCAACCACATAATACTTTTGGTCGTAGTACCAAAGCGTTAATCCAAAATCATTAATCCATAGACAAATAACAAATATCAATGTTCAGACCAACAGACATGGACTCCAGAAGAGTGTATTCAGGCGTCCATGGATAGTAAGCATTACTTGGTAAGCAAGCTTCGCCCACCCTGCCTATCGGCCTGAACGAAGAAAGGGAGTAAATGCCGATAAGGGGAAGTCTTCGTCTTTGGTCGGGCTCCTCGGAGTCTAACTGTCTAGTCCGGGATTTGAGACCAGATTTCGAAAAATTTAATGCACCCAAAATTCTCACGCTTTGTTTGTGCTGTGTCGTTGAGATAGAGGCCTAACCTATGTGACATGTGATTATTTTAGCAAATCTGGTGGGGAAAAGGGGTTGAAAATTATATGAGTTTACACCCACCCCCATGCGAATGGAATGGTTGGATTAAGTTTAGTTATGTGTAGCTTGCGCTTACAACTGAATTTAGATTTATTGCATCAGCCAAAATATTTGTCAATACTCGAAGATACCAAAATTCATGATATGCCGTAACTACATCCTGTGTTACCATAAATTTTGACCATTGGAATTTTACCCCCATAAATTTGGTAAATTTTACACTATTTTTGCGCTAAAGAATTTTTAGTATTTTTTAAAACAATTTCTTTTTCGTCAGTATGCAGGACGGTTATTTTTGCACATGCATGTGAAACTTGATGAATCTGTGTCAATCTGGGCATGAACAAGGGACTCAGATACCCTTTTGCTGTTTTTTCCTGCTGTGTCACAGATCGTGATAAAAACCCATATTAAAACATACATAAAATAAATTATTTTACTGGCTGGTCACAGATGTATCATAACAGGGGCCAACAGATATATTTTTTAAAAATTACTGATGACCATTTCCTTCTGGGTTTTATTTAGTGAGGTGAATATTCATCACCAAGCATGTTTGTCAGCGATTAACTATCAAGTGATTCTCTAAACTGGTGACTTGAATCTATCAACATTTAATAAATACATTGTATTTTTCAAGATTCATTATCCAAAGTTTCCAGTTTGTGCTGAAGGCTCCCAAACTAACATCGACATTATTATATTTTAAACCCGTAAATGTTACTGGCCACTACAAGGTCTCTATTGACTGGGTACCTTATTATCTGGTAAGTCGCACGATTAAAAATAAATAGTAGCCGAGCTTTAATGTAATGTAAAGCCACCCCTTAAACATTCTTCCTTCTTCCCATTCCCCCCAGTATTGGTATAATCTGTAAATGTGCATCTTAAGATGTCACCTCCACTTACTTTCTACCTTTTCATTGGACAACCTGCCTTCGATAACCGTGTCCCTCTATTCGCCATTAGCTCTTAATTATCCTGTGTCTCTTGTCACACATTACGATAACTCACCCGTGCGACATAGTGCATTTTTCACATCTCCAAAATGGATACTTTTCTGATGAAAATCTTCGATATTTTTGTTATAAATGTTCAAAACATAGGTTGAGGGTGCTCGTTGTTACCGCATCAGGCGGTTCTAACGAGTCTCCACAACCTATGTCTTGGAACAGAAATAAGAAAAATAATGTTTACCCCGTAAACCCCAGTTCTCTCTATATAAAGTTGGGTTTATGGGTCTTAATTTCACGGACTTGTTCATGTGATGCACTGATTAACCTGTTCTTCGTCTTCTTGTATACTAGTTCCTTTAACTGATATTTGTCCCATATATTGAGTGTTTTGGGTTTAAAGACACGTCCACTCTTGTTGGTCATTTTGTGTCTTCTCCCAGAGAAAAGCGATAGAAAAGATAGTAGAGCAGATGAAAGTGAGGGACAGAAGAGAAAGAGGTAAATAAATATATAAGTGCAGAAACAAAAAATAACAGTATTCCCCCTCTACCATAACCTGCTGCAAGAACAGCAGGTCTTGTCCAGCTGTAAGCCAATATCAGTTGGTCGCCCTATTGACGCAAGGTAAACGCCACCTTTGCCTCACCCAACCACCCCAATTTTCCCATACAGATTTGCCAAAACGGCCTTCTGTGTCAAGCCATCAGGAGTTATCATGATTTGACAAACAGAGTGTAGGCAATGATCAGGAACCTATACAAAATACCTCGCACCTCCCATTCAAAACACCAAAATGAAACGTCACGAATAGAAAGCCAGAAGGACAGTTATCTCCCCACATGGCCAAACAGCTATCCAAAATAAAAACGGCATTAGAAATACATACATCTTAAAGACCAACTATAAAAATAAGAAACCACAACAGAAGGACCGCCTTGGAATGGGGTCAGTAAGAAGTTTTACGGATGTTGGTGTTTGAGGTGGACACTTTAATTGATTTAAGGTGGCCTAAATCCTAACTCTTGGTTGTCTTGGTTAAAACCCATTAGTTGTTCAGTCTGCATGATGGATTTCTAGCTCATCAATGCAACATATCCGCGAACATAAAATCAATCGAAAAAGGAGATGAGACAACAACGAGGACTCAACATCATGGATTAGCTAGAATGTTGCAGCAAAGGAAACCCATAGTTAGGCTCCGGTTAGCCCTACCAGGGACGGACCATCAGGCACATACCTTCAGGCGTTCTGGCGAAAATGGATTCGTACTTATGAAAGGAACTGAATGAAAGGTTGACTTACTTAAGGTTGACACCTTATAGGTCAGATATTTTGAACAGGGGCGATGTTTGGCATAATAAATGTAACGATTCCTATGTTAATCAAGCTTCTTCTACACTTTTGTCAAGAATGGTGGGAACATCGGGTTCAACACAGACTCTCGACTGATCTTTTCTGTATCTTCATGTAACTTGGTCACCACAATTTGCGCATGTTTGCCAAAAGATCAACCAAAACCAAAGTCATTCAATCAGCAAATAAGCTGAAGTTTATCAAATCCGCAGTTGGATGCTGATATTTAAATTTAGTAGAGTATCTTTTTTGCAGCAAATTAATGGTACCTATAAAACATTTATGTAAAATCGTCGTACTACAATGCAAATACTATATAATGTTCTATTTTGTTGGCAGACAAATTTCGCACACCTTCATTCAAAAGGAGGTTGGATTGTTCAGAGGCGTAAACTGATTAAAATAGTCTTTGCTTCAATTATGAAATACTGGACGAAATTCTGCCAACCCTTTGAAAATAGACTGAAATAGGGTAGCGTTGTTAAATTCACTGAACATTGTCGTCTTTCAGAGGTATTGCTGTCATGGTAACTTCATACCAAACTACCACTGTATCGAATAAATGGTTTATGAAGGCTGGAAAATGCAGCTAAGCAACAAGCGCAATCAGTAAAGCAGAAAACTGTGGCTGCTGTATCATGACAACGCCAATTAAATATGGTTTATGCTTGCCACCATGCTTACGCGACTAACCAACCTGAACACAAAGTTATAAACAACCAGCCCATGGGAAACTACGCTCACCAGAGCTCAAATGGGCATAAATTATCCCACCATTTGGTGGCCATTTATTTTAATCGACCATAATGGTTTAGTAGGACCATTGCTGTCAAATTGTTTTAAATCAACCATTGTTTTTTGTTGCCGTCACATACATTATGTTCAGCTTTGAACAATCTCAGCAGGTCTAAAGTCTAAAATGTTGCATACCAATGTCTTGTATTTCCTGAGATGCAAAAGTCAAAATCGCTTTTGGCCCATTAGCGTCGTTGACAGTTGGCGTCGTTGTCGCATCTCCTTATTGGTGTGACAATGACACAGATCTCTCAAACAAACTTTGATTTCTCGACCACACTGATGCAGTATATGTAATTTGCTATCAGTTAGCACAGTAGTTTTGGTAAAAATAGAAATATGTAATCTTATGGCCCCAGGATCATTTAGCTGGCTGCAAATATCAACTCTGATGTAATAAGCTGCAACAGAACCAGAAAATCCTGTGTTTGCCATACAAAACCCTAAGTGACGGTATGTGACCTTGAGGTAAGAAAGGTCAAGGTCAACCAAATGTCATCATTTGAACAAATGTGAAAGGGACCGGGTCCCCAATATTGTATATCAAGTTTCAAGGTCATCGGTCTATTGGTTCATAAGAACGGGCGATTTCAAAGGTTTTTACCATATATGGGCATGGTTGACATTTTGATCATGTGACCCAGACATTCAGAATATATGTTTGTTCTTCCACCCCATGGCGGTTTCACATGTAATTTGGTTCCAATCGGCCTTGTAGTTTCAGAGTAGATGTCGTTTGTATTTGTTTGGATGTTCAAATGGGAAAAGAGGGTAGGTACATTTATCTCCCCTTTTTAGCTCATCTGAGCCGAAGGCTCATGTGAGGTATTAGTATACCACGAGCCGGCGTCCGTCGTCCGTCGTCCGTCGTCGTCGTCCGTCGTCGTCGTCCGTCGTCCACACTTTCAAAGAAGTATATCTCCGGAACCAGTGGGCCAATCTTGAACAAATTTCATGTGAAGCATTATCAGGTAGGGGGAAAGGCTGCATACTGTTTTCGGGCAGATCGGATTGGAACTCTGGTTGCCATGGCAACAAATAGCTCCCATAGACTTAACATAGGAAAAAGTTTGTCATCACTCTAGCTCCGTCAATTTTTTTCTGATTGTCTTCATTCTTGCAGATAACGAGGACAGGCATAAAATCTCGATCAAGTTCGATTTTGGGCTGAATCGGATTATTCACTCAGGAGTTACGTGCCCTTGAGCGTTGAAAAAAATTGCCTATTGACTTAACATGGGGAGAATGTTGTCATCACCGTAGCTGCTTCAATTATTTTCAGATTGGCTTTATTCTTGCAGATAACCAGCACAGCCATGAAATCTCGGTCAAGTTCGATGACTGACAGAATCGGATCATTCACTTAGGAGTTACCTGCCCTTGTGTGTTTTTGCATTAGGGTTAATGGGAATTAGGAAAAAGCTTGTCATCACTCTAGCTCCGTCAATTTTTTTCTGATCGACTTCATTCTTGCAGATAACGAGGACAGGCATGAAATCTCGATCAAGTTCGATTTTGGGCTGAATCGGATTATTCACTCAGGAGTTACGTGCCCTTGAGCGTTGAAAAAATTGCCTTTTGACTTAACATGGGGAGAATGTTGTCATCACCGTAGCTGCTTCAATTATTAGCTCACCTGAGCCGAAGGCTCATGTGAGGTATTAGCATACCACAAGCCGGCGTCCGTCGTCCGTCGTCCACACTTTCAACGAAGTATATCTCTGGAACCAGTGGGCCGGCCTTGATCAAATTTCCTATGAACCATCATCAGGTAGGGGGAAAGGCTGTTTTCGTGCAGATCGGATGAGAACTCTGGTTGCCACAGCAACAAAGAGCTCCCATAGGCTTAACATAGGAAAAAGCTTGTCATCACTCTAGCTCCGTCAATTTTTTTCTGATCGACTTCATTCTTGCAGATAACGAGGACAGGCATGAAATCTCGATCAAGTTCGATTTTGGGCTGAATCGGATTATTCACTCAGGAGTTACGTGCCCTTGAGCGTTCTTAACATAGGAAAAAGCTTGTCATCACTCTAGCTCCGTCAATTTTTTTCTGATCGACTTCATTCTTGCAGATTACGAGGACAGGCATGAAATCTCGATCAAGTTCGATTTTGGGCTGAATCGGATTATTCACTCAGGAGTTACGTGCCCTTGAGCGTTGAAAAAATTGCCTATTGACTTAATATGGGGAGAATGTTGTCATCACCGTAGCTGCTTTAATTATTTTCAGATTGGCTTTATTCTTGCAGATAACCAGCACAGCCATGAAATCTAGGTCAAGTTCGATAACTGGAAGAATCGGATCATTCACTTAGTAGTTACCTGCCCTTGTGTGTGTTTGCATTAGGGTTAATGGGAATTTCAAAAATGTATATCTTAAAGACTACTTGGCCAACTTTGATCAAATTTCATGTGTCGCATTATTGGGCAAGTGGAAAGGCTTCATTAGGTTTTCAGGCAGATCTGAGTGGAACTCTGGTTGCCATGGCAACATCTAGCTCCCATAGACTTCACATAGGAAAAAGCTTGTCATTACTCTAGCTCCGTCCATTTTTTTCTGATCGACTTCATTCTTGCAGATAACCAGTACAGGCATAAAATCTCGGTCAAGTTCGATTTTGGGCCGAATCGGATTATTTGCCTTGGAGTTAGCTGCCCTTGAGCATAAAAAAATACGTTGTGACCACGATAGCAACTTTATTTTTATTCATATCAGCTTCAAACTTGCAGGTAATGTGGACAGGCATAAAATCTCAGTTAAGTTCGAATCGGAATATTGACCTCGGAGTTACATGACCTTGAGCGACAAAAAATTTGCCCATAGACTTTACATAGGGAAAATGTTGTGACTACGATAGCGACTTGAATTTTTTCAGATCAGCTTCAAACTTGCAGGTAACGAGGACAGACATAAAATCTCGGTTCAGTTCGATTTTGGGCCGAATCGGATTATTTGCCTTGGAGTTACCTGCCCTTGAGCATAAAAAATACGTTGTGACCACGATAGCAACTTTATTTTTATTCATATCAGCTTCAAACTTGCAGGTAACGAGGACAGGCATAAAATCTCGGTTAAGTTCAATTTTGGGCCGAATCGGAGTATTGACCTCGGAGTTACGTGACCTTGAGCGACAAAAAATTTGCCCATAGACTTTATTAGGGAAAATGTTGCGACTACGATAGCGACTTGAATTTTTTTCAGATCAGCTTCAAACTTGCAGGTAACAAGGACAGACTTAAAATCTCGGTTAAGTTCGATTTTGGGCCGAATCGGAATATTTGCCTTGGAGTTACCTGCCCTTGAGCATAAAAAAATACGTTGTGACCACGATAGCAACTTTATTTTTATTCATATCAGCTTCAAACTTGCAGGTAACGAGGACAGGCATAAAATCTCGGTTAAGTTCGATTTTGGGCCGAATCGGAATATTGACCTCGGAGTTACGTGACCTTGAGAGACAAAAAAATTTGCCCATAGACTTAACATAGGGAAAATGTTGTGACAGAAATAGCGACTTGAATTTTTAGCTCACCTGAGCCAAAGGCTCCAGTGAGCTGATAGTATACCAAGGCTCCGGAGTCCGTCGTCTGTCGTCCGTCCATCCGTCGTCCACACTTTCAATGAAGCATATCTCAGAAGGCAGTCGACCAATCTTGTTTAAATTTTATGTGTAGCACCATTGGGCAAGGGGAAAGGCTGCATTAGGTTTTGGAGCTAGTCTTGTTCATTTGTTCCTTCATTCTTCTTTCTCTCCATATAGAGATAATAGACCAATGTTAAATTTTTAATCAAAGATTTCTCAGGAACTATAAAAGCTAGAAGCATCAAATTTGGTATTCAATAGAATAATGATGACTTATTTTGTGTAAGAGACATTGGGCTTTCTCAGCTTATTTGTTCATCTGTTCTTTCATTCTTCTTTCTCTCCATTTTGACCAATGTTAAATTTTCGTCAAAGATTTCTCAGGAACTATAGAAGCTAGAAGTCTCAAACTTGGAATGCAATGCAATAATGATGACTTATATCCTGTAAGGGTCAATGGGCTGGATTATATTAGCAGATTTAGTAGTCAAGTCTGTGAATTGTTAAAACTTAAGTTCCTCAGGTGAGCGGTTTAGGCTCATTGAGCCTCTTGTTATGTCTTTTTCCCCACATTTTTGATTTTCTAACTCCATTTTCAAGATGCTGGGAGACCTCTCAATAAATTCATATCATAGTTAAGTGTGAGAAAATAAGGTGCATTAAACTCCTTAAATACGTGTGTTACGAATTTCAAATCCCCGACTAGTCGGTTTTCGTTTGCTTCAGCAATTTTGCTGTTGTAGGCTGTCGAGTCCTCAACCTTGTTTCATCTCTGTAGTATTTTTTATTTGTATGTTCTCGGAGACGTTATACTAATGAGTTAGGAAACCTTCATGCGGACTAAACAAAATTAGTGTATACCGCGACAGAGGTAAGGGCGAGGATTTTGGCCATGTAAAATCGATTTAAGCCCCCCCCCACCCCCTGTAGAATTCTTTCCAAGGCGGTTCTTCTGTGGCGGTTTATTTATGTTGTTGTTTGTTACTTACTGTGTGTATCACTTGTGTCTTTTTATTTTGGATGGCCATTGGGCCATTTTGTGGTAAAGTAACTGTCCTTATGGTCTTCATTTGTTTGGGTTTCCATTATGGTCTGGTCGCTTCATGTTTGTGTTTCTTTCCCTTTGGTGTCTTTGATTGGTGGAGTAAGTTAATTGTATCGATTCCTGATCTTTGTTTTACTTCTACTTTTCCTATGGCTTTCCATTGGCAAACACATCAGAAATAATTCTGGAAATGGCCACATTGTACGGATCAACAAGACCATGGTGCCTCCAATAGAACATCTTTATTGTTGATACCAGTTTTGTTTTTTAATACCCCTGGCATAACAACCTGGTAGTGAGAACCTTTCCACATTCCATAAAGTCCTGATACTTGGAACAGGCTCTAGCATAACGGATTAACTGTGAAACGTAAACTCCATATGCTGGTGCAGACGGGATAAATTACTGCTCAGGAAGGAAGTTAACAATGTGAAAATTGAAGTCATCTCGTTTATCGTACAGCCTAGTTGTCAATATAGAGAGGTATGACGAGGAGGTTGCAGTCTCTGTTGTTTCCTTAATTTCAAGTTCACGTGGATAGATGAATTCCAAGTACTCTGCGAATTTCGCATTTTTCAGAGACGGTAAATCATCTATATCTGTAGGGGAAATTGAATTGTTGTGCAAGGCGTTTCTTGCCTGCTTTGAGGAGACCTTGCACAAACTCCGCCTCATACGAGTACTAGAACAAGTCGGCAAGCAACGGTGCACAATTAGTACCCATTGGTATGCCAATTGTTTGCTGAAATATTAGGCCACTGAACTCCCCGAAAATATTGTCAATTAGATATTCCAGCATCTTTATGACATCTGCATTAGTGTACTTTTGTGGTGCATCAGAGTGATCTCGATCGAAGTATGTGTCTTTGTAGTCAAGGACAACATACTTGTAGCGACGGTTACCATTCTTGTGGAAGAATCATTGATTTATAATTTCCTTGAGTTTAGATTTCAATTTATCATGAGGAATAATAGTGTAGAGTGTTGAGAAATCGGAAGATTTTATGCTGTTTACTGAGAGAAAAGACTGCGACTGAAGATGTTCTAGAAGCTCTTTTGAGTTTTTCAAGATCCACATCTGATCCACACCACTCCTGGCATATGCAGTGTCACACTATTTCTGAAGGCCATCTTTAACTGCAGTAAGGATTCGTGTTAGGATCTGTGAAAGAGGCTTGGTTGAGCACTTAGCCAAACCTGCGATATATCTCTGCTTGACGGATCCTTGTGAAGCTTAGGAATCCATTACAACTTTGGAAGTTCCATATCTTCTTCTGGGAGGGAAATTCCAAACGAAAGCATCACCGATTGGGGGTTTCGCAGGATTTCATCTTTGGACAAAGAAGAAAGATTATATGTTGGGTTGTCTGTCATAGTGCTCAAACCAAGCTCTTCTTTTAAGCAGTTTATATAGTGTGTTTTGCAAACAAACACAGCTGGAACAACGACAAACCTCTGATGGATTTCAGCTAGCTCAGCAGCAACATCCGGATCATCACACACCGAATAATGTCGGCGAGAATGGTTCTGCTGAGTACTGTTATACGTCTCTTTACCAAGGCCATTACTGATTTAACCCATTCGGAGAGGGTGTCAACCGCCGCATCCTTTATCTAGCCCAGCGCCGTGCATACTCTTCAACAGAATCCAGAATTAATTTGGAATTATGTTTCCAAGTAAACGATTTTGGTTCCCTGTATATGGGGCCTTTTGAAAGAATGTCTCGAAGTTTGTCATTTCTAACAATATTGAGGTCTCCTGTAATGATGTGACCTGCTGGATTGTAACAAAAATCTGATACATTACATGAACATTCGGAAGGGCTTTGGGCAATGGTCTCGGCATCTAGACCTTGCAGCACGGTAAGAGTTATTTACGTTGGAGCCTGTTCAAAACCACTGACATTTCGAATTGGCCTTTCAGCTATTCATTATGTGGACAACATGTGCTGTTTTCAAACCAGATTTGGCGGGAGGAAACAAATGCAAGCTTACATGAAAGCTTAAATGTATCTACAAAACGTCAAACTGTGGTTAAGATTGATTGAAACAGACAGATAGAGTTGTTGAATACACGCATTGTTTTCTCATTCAAGCCATAAACAACGTACATACATGTAGATAACGTAGCAGCGATAAGGGAGTCGTGTGAACAAAGATCTCCTCCTGTTCCAATGTACCTGATAGTAAACCAGTTTGCTCAACGTTCGTCGTCTGGCGACAGCGTGCTGGTAGCCAAGGGTAGAGTTCCCATGATTACTATACCACAGAAACCAACAAACGACGGTGAAAATGCTAAGACGTGAACAATAAACTCTATTTTATAAATAAATAAACTGAATTTTATGGTGACTTAGTATATAAATTCAGAAAAATATATAGCCGCAATGACTTCAGCACCCAATTTCGTAAAATCATTCTTCGATATAAAAAGACTGGGTACAATATGGATGTTATACGACAGACTGCATGCATGGTAGTTAACCCAATCACGGTTGGCAACTTTGCTTCCCTCTTTAATTGCACGCCGGTGGGTCAGGCCTCAGATTCTATGACGGCTCCAACGTAAAGGCTTATTGAGAATTAGAGAGATCTAATTCAATGTAATGTTGGTTGGTGCCTGATGCTCTGTCTCTGGTCGGGCCCATCGGAGTCTAACTGTTGGTTTTCTTTTGCTCCAGCATTTCAGTGATTTCTTGCTGTCGAGTCCTCACCGTTGTCTCACCTCTGTGGTTCTTTGATTTTTAGTGTTCACGGAGATGTTGCACTGATGAGTTAGGAGGCCTTCATGCGGACTGAACAAATTATTTGTCTAAATCGCGACGGAAGTAAGGGCGAGGATTGTGGCCACGTAAAATCGATTTAAGCCCCCCAGTGGAAATCATTCCACTGACCGTTCCAAGGCGGTTCTTCTGTGGCGGTTTATTTATGGTGTTGTTTGTTACTTACTGTGTGTATCACTTGTCTTTTTATTTTGGATGGCCATATGGCCATTTTGTGGGAAAGTAACTGTCCTTATGGCCTTCCTTTGTTTAGGTTTCCATTATGGTCTGGTCGCTTAATGTTAGTGTTTCTTTCCTTTTGGTGTCTTTGCTGGGTGGAGTAAGTTAATTGTATCGATTCCTGATCTTTGTTTTACTTCTACTTTCTATACATAAGACTTAATTATTTTCATTTAGCTGTTTATGTATTTTAATTATTAGTTATAGTAAATTAGACTGAAGGCTTAAAGCTTCGGAAGATATTAACTCCATAGAAGTGAAAAAACGTTATTACATTTTGGACAAAATGACATTGCTATAAATAATTTAAACATGTTGGTTACAGGATAACTTGTTGCTGACTATCAGCACAACTATTGATGGTTATTTTAAAATACTCTTTAATAACTTCATATAAGATTGTTGCATTGTATGCACGTCTATCTTATATGGCCATATAAGATTAAGTTTCTGCAAATTGTCTTGAATGACAAACCTGAATTCTTAAAGTTGTTTAAGGAAGACATGATTAACTGGACATATGTATATAATGTATATTTAAATTAATTTCACAAAGAAAATTAATATTATAAAAATGGGAGGTTTGTAACATAGTTACATAGTTACATAGTGATCTTAATGATCCAAATTGTGTTGAAGGATTGTAAAAAATGCACTTTTTATTACACAGACATGTTACATGAATAGTTGCAATAACGTTGATGAGTAGTAAGAACTTCATAATTATGACCAATATACTGTTGAATTGGTAATAAATGTATTTAGGAATATGTTGATTGGGCTATGAAACATAACAAGCTTTTACACTTAGAATTTGGAGCGTTTGACCTTTCGATATATTACAATCCATTATCTATAAAATTGCAAAATGTACCGAACAACCACATAATACATAAGAGATATTTACGTTGGAGCCTGTTCAAAACCATTGACATTTCGAATTGCCCTTTTAATTATACATTGCGTAGACAACATGTGCTGTTTTCGAAACAGATTGGGCAGGAAAAAACAAGTGCAAGCTGACATAAAAAGTAGAAGTAAAACAACGAACATGAATCGATACAATTAACTTACTCCACCCACCAAAGACACCAAAGGGAAAGAAACACAAACATTAAGCGAATAGACCATAATGGAACCCAAACAAAGGAAGGCCATAAGGACAGTTACTTTCCCACAAAATGGCCATATGGCCATCCAAAATAAAAAGACACAAGTGATACACACAGTAAGTAACAAACAACAACATAAATAAATCGCGGCAGAAGAACCGCCTTGGAACGGTCAGTGGAAAGATTCCACTGGGGGGCTTAAATCGATTTTACTTGGCCACAATCCTCGCCCTTACTTCCGTCGCGATTTAGACAAATAATTTGTCCAGTCCGCATGAAGGCCTCCTAACTCATCAGTGCAACATCTCCAGGGTGGGGAACCCACGTGACCATTTGATATAGTAAACGGAATTTTATGAGGAAAATAGCTCGCTTCAGGTACGGTTTTTCCCCGATATTTTGGTTATTACAGCACGCATTTTTACAAATCATATACCAAAGTACTCTGCTCACCTTCCGATTTTTTATGACGTTTGCTTTGAAGGCAGAAATGCTCGCCCAAAGTTTTTTCCCCGAGCCAGACAGATCGTGATAAAGACCACGGCAAACAGCAGAAATCTTAAATTTATTGCAAATAGAGTGTTTTAGATGATCCTACCGCATCCGAAATTGCAAATATTACCTTTAGCATGTTTCCATGTAACAGTTAACACCGATACCCCGTTTGTTTGCCTGTTATGCAAAGTGTTACAAAATGAACCAGATCACGGTACAAAATCGGGAAGGTAAAGTTCACGGTAATTTCCGTAATTGTGATAACGTAAACGCCAAACTGATAATGCTTTATAACATATCGCAACAACAAGATGGCAATTCACGCGATGTTGGTCATGGGAAATACATTTTCGTTGATACATAATATATTCCTTTTTTTCCAAATGACTTCCGCATGCCAGACATGTAGTAAAGACTTAAGATTGAAAACATCTAAACGAATATACTCGAAAACACTTGGGCACGACCGCCTACGTTTGTTGTGGAAACAGCTTTTTCCCTCAGACTTATTGGAAGATACATCAATGCAGTACACATGGAACGGCAAAGGCGTTTTTGTGTTCAAAAGGTCAGAACAAGTTTCCCATTAAAGCGAACTCAGGCCTTGAGGGTGAAATTTGGGATCCCGTAAAATACGCTTAAGCCCGCCAGTAATTGTTACTGGACGTTTAGAGTCGGTGCTATTGCTGTGGTGTTGGTGAGTCTGATAATTTCCTCAGTAATGTATATTAATTATTTTCTAGTTATGTAAATCAGTTTCTTTACCTCATATTGTGTTTTACTCCTTTACTTATGCCATAAATGCTTGTTTGTACCAAGGTGAGGGTCGATATCCTGTAAAGTATACTTAAATGTTTGCTGAGAAGTAAAGCAATGATCAAGAATCGATACAATTAATTTACACCTTCCACCAGAGACACCAAAGGGAAAGAGGCACAAACAAGAAGTAAATAGACCGTGATGGACTCAACAGCAGAGGAAAGTCAATAGGACACTTGCTTTCCAACAAAATGGCCAACTGGCTATCCAGAATAAAAAAGACACAAGCGAGACATAAAATAGAAACAAACAATTAAACAAATACGCCACAGAAGAACCGTCTTCGTACGGTCAGTGAAAAGTATTCCACTTTTTTTTCGGAGGGGGTGCTTAAATCGATTTTACGCAGCTGCAATCCTCGCCCTTGCTTCTTCTGTCGTGGTTTAGACTATTAATTTGTTCAGTCCGCATGAAGGCTTCCTAACTCATCAGTGTGACATCTCCGAGGGCATACAAATTAAGCAGCCACAGAGATGAAACAACGTTGAGGACTCGACAGCGCGAAACAAATGAAACGCTGAAGTAAAAGAAAACCACCAGTTAAAAACCTAGGGGCCAGTCCAAAGACTAAGCATCAGGTACCAACCAACATTGCATAAAATGAAATTTATGCACGCATTTACACTGGAACCGTCATAGAATATGAGGCCCGACCCACCGGCGTGCAATCAAAAAGGGTAGAAAAGTTACAAACCGTGATTAGGTTTACTTCGAAGCATGCAGTCTGTCTTATAACATTTATGTTGTACCCAATCTTTTTGTATCGTTAAACGATTTTACGACATTGGGTACTGTAGTCATCGCAAGTATATATTTTTGCTAACTTAATATACAAGCCACCATAAAATTCAGGTTTCGATAGGCCTTGTTGCAGAAGAGTTTTAAGTCCAACATTGAATTTTGATATATAATCTGAACGGCGACTATTAAACTTTGAAAAGGCTTTACGTAGTTTATGATACTGATACCCCTGATTTAGAACTTAAGCAGTTAACAATTTATTACGAGTGTTGAAGTCAGACACATGACTAAACACTCTGGCCAATTGAATTGAGAAATATAAACACTGTAGGACGTCGCATGAGGAACATCACCATCCAAATAAGGAAAATATACAATCATAAATTCTAAATAATCGCAGGAAACAAATCCATGTACAAAAGATAAATGTAAATCCAAAACCGGGGCATCGGTATCAGAGGAATTTGCTTTATTTAACTGAAGTTCTGGGGGTTAAATATGACTGATCAAACCACCAAATAACGAAATGTCAATATTTAATAAATCTTACAAATATCTAGAAGTAGAGCTAAACGCTTCTATTATTTCAGATTGGTTATCAGCAGAAAGTGACATCATGAAAAGTAGAAGTAAAACAAAGATCAGGAATTGATACAATTAACTTACTCCACCCATAAAAGACACCAAAGGGAAAGAAATACAAACATTAAGCGACCAGACCATAATGGAAACCTAAACAAAGGAAGGCCATAAGGACAGTTACTTTCCCACAAAATGGCCATATGGCCATCCAAAACCAAAAGACACAAGTGATACACACAGAAAGTAACAAACAACAACATAAATAAATCGCCACAGAAGAGCCGCCTTGGAACGGTCAGTGGAAGATTTCCACTGGGGGCTTAAATCGATTTTACGTGGTCACAATCCTCGCCCTTACTTCCGTCGCGATTTAGACAAATAATTTGTTCAGTCTGCATGAAGGCCTCCTAACTCATCAGTATAACATCTCCGTGAACACAAAAATCAAAGAACCACAGAGGTGAGACAACGGTGAGGACTCGACAGCAAGAAACCACTGAAATGCTGGAGCAAAAGAAAACCAACAGTTAGACTCCGATGAGCCCGACCAGAGACAGAGCATCAGGCACCAACCAACATTATCTCTCTAATTTTCAATAAGCCTTTACGTTGGAGCCGTCACAGAATCCGAGGCCCGACCATGAAGTCTCTTTCATAACAATACAAGAACATATCAACTACAAGATGTGCGCAATTCGTACCCATCGGAATACCCGTAATTTGTCTAAATAACTTAGTACCAAATCTAATGAAAAAAATGTCAAGTAGGAAGTTAGAACTTCACACACTTTCTGACATGACCATAGTGTATAATTCTTATGCTCTTTAGAAGTGAAAATCGCATTTCTAACATTACATGCAAGAATGAGAGAATCTTCTTTGTAAAAAGTCCATTCAGTTAAATCATTAAGTTTTGTTTTATAAGATTATGGGGATGTGTACTAGTATAAAGAGTAGAAAAAAATCGTAAGTAGACAGACTATGCTCAACTTACTCCCGTTTACAACATCGATCACCGATTTCATTTAAGACTGCAGCGATTTCATCCCTACATTATTTTAAATAAATTTTAGAAGGAAACCAATATTGCAGCCCTTCATTAAATATATTTCGTATCCTAAAATCAGGAATTATTTTTAATTGGCAAATAATTATAAGACCAGCAGCAGGATAGCAATACACTGAGTTTTTACAATCTCAGGTATCGGGAGTCTTCGTATCAATATCAAGATCTGAAACACGTTTATTGAAATTAAAAATGAAAGATCTAACAGGACCAGAAACATGTACATTTCATATTTTCCAGTTCTGTGGTGTGTTTTTTGCTTCCAACGCATAACCCTTTTATAGAACATATTTAACGTCACTACAGCTAGAGTGCTTTTTGTAGTTTGGTTCACAATACTCGGATGATCATTACGAATCTTCGGCTGTAATACACTTTAATTTTACTTGCACATTAATACAACATACAAATCACCAGTCCGTCCCCGCTCATCGGGGCTTGAAGAAATAGATGGGCTGCATGATGCGTCCACTCAGAGCTGAATCCGACTGCACACGAGTACTGTTAAACCGCTTTGAGGAGCTAAGCCTGCCCAGGCAAAGCGTGCGTGTCGGACCGTCCATGCTTATAACCCCTAATAGCTTCAATGGGCAACAGATTTTGACATGTCATTTCATATCAATGTCCGGCCCCCGCCCATTGGGGCTTGTAGAAATAAATGGGCTGCATGATGCTTCCACGCAGAGCTGAAACCCAACGCAAATGAGTACTGGTAAACCGCTTAGAGGATCTAAGCCTGCCCAGGTAAAGCGGTGCGAGTCGGAACGTCCATGCTTATAAACCCTATTGGTTTCATTGGGCGACAGGGCTTGAGATGACATTTCATCTCAATGTCGGGTAAAAGTCCCACAAAATTGGAAGCATCGTCTCCCAAATGACCTATATAGTGTTAAGGGGGGCGTTAAACCTCAAATCAAACAAACAAAATCATCTCAATGTCGGGTAAAAGTCCCACAAAATTGGAAGCAACGTCTCCAAAATGGCCTATACAGTGTTGACGGGGACGTTAAACCTCAGATCAGTTCCTTAGTGCTGAGGTTGATACTGGGATGTTGACGTCAGTATTCAAGCACTGATTTAAATAACTATTTTACATCTTTAATTTTGCAGTATAAATTTCTATGTTTTCTAAAACTAAAACTGACTTGTCAGGTGGGACATGTATCTTAGCGGATTTGGTTCCCACTTTTTGTAATATTTTGTAATATTTTAAATTTTGCAAGTCTCGCTACTTTGGACATCTCCTACCTGATGCCCGGGACTTCCGTGGAGCGTGGGCCATGTTTGCTGATGTTGGCTCGGTGGGGGACGCCTATAAGTCCGCGGGTAGGCGCCTCTTTCCAGATGCCTCCAGTTGACCTGTCTCATGAGGGGGATGTGCTGTGTTTGCCGGGTCTTGTCCGTCATCAGTTTGGGTTTCCAAATTTTTGGGTTGAGACATACTGATGAAGATGAAATATCAGAAAAGGCCTCTGTGTCTCCAAATTTGGTATAGTTACGCCTTAATCGAACAAACAAAAAATGCCAGTTTTATGACAACACAAATAAATAAGGTGCTAAGTGCAGACTCAAATATATATGGCCAAATGCGCGGCTCAGGCAACAACCTATCTTATCGTCGTGCACTACAATCAAAGAAGGCGCTATTTTTGCGATGTTTGAGGTTTTGGGGCGTGTAATTAATTATTTGTCACAACTGTGCTTACATATTGTTGGACAGTGACAACTGTTCGAAGTATATGTTGCTGGCATGCTACCATACTGTTGAAATTTCTTGCGTCACGTACTTTGCATATAAGCGTTATGTTTTTGTACCCTTTCAGTCCTTTATAGCTAAGTACAGATACCTTTGCAAACAGTGTAGGTCCTGGTGAAGTGGCTCATTCTGTTCGACATGGTTTGCACTACTGTTGACTATTACTGACTATACACCCGGTTTACATGTGTAGAACGGACGTTTACAAATACAGTAATTGGAGACTGATATTGAGAAACTCGCGTGGAAGCGGTAAAATCTTAACCTGGCCATTTTTAAACGTTGCAGAGGATATGTCGTCTTTTATTCTTATATTTCGCCGCAATTTCACAGTTCTTACGACTAATCTGCAGGCAGCTGGTTCATATGAAATGCTAAATCCAATCTCTGAAAATTAAGATAATATTCTTAACTCATCTGCCTTAAGTTTTTGAATGGCACTTTTAAGACACTAACACGCCAGTACGCTTGTGCAGATATTCATTGTTGTTTTTTTTTCAAAATGCATATGCCGTCTGATCATTCCTGGAATTTTTCAACTTAAGACAGTGCATGTATTCAAATGTATATGCGAGAAAATTTCAAAACAATCACCGGAATGAATGAATCTGGGCATAAAACTGATAAAAGCCGGACTACATTTTGTGCTGACTCATATTTCTATGCCGGAGGAGGGGGGGCTTTAAAACTTGCAGCACAGCGAACAATCACATAATGAATCTGTCATTAAAAATTAATTAATATACATTACTGAGGAAATAATCCGACTCAACAACACCACAGCAAAAGCACCGACTCGAGACGGCCAGTAACAATTACTGACGGGCTTTGATGAGTTAGGAGGCCTTTCCTTTTGCAATATAGATGATGCTCTTGAAACAAACAAATCGCGGTATATTTGTGTTAGTCTGTTCTGCAGGGTATTCAATTTTAACATTCAGCTAGAACATCAAGTAAACAATTCTTTAAAGGTATGGTCTTTGTTGCCTTCATGCGGCCTGAACAAATTATTTGACTAATTCGCGACGGAAGTAAGGGCGAGAATTGTGGCAACGTAAAATCGATTTAAGCCAAACCTTCACCCTCAGGGTCTGGGAAACGCTTTCTGACCTTTTGAACACAAAAACTCCTTTGCCGCTCCATGTGTACTGCATTTGATGTACCTTCCAATAAGTCTGAGGAAAAAAGCTGTTTACACAACAAACGTAGGCAGTCGTGCCCATGTGTTTTCGCGTATGTTCGTTAAGATGTTTTATATCTTAAGTCTTTATTACATGTCCTGCATGCGGAAGTAATTTGGAAAAAAGGAATACATTATGTATCAACGAAAATTGCCATCTTATTGTTGCGATATGTTGAAAAGCATTATCAGTTTGGCGTTTACGTTATCACAATTGTGGAAATTACCGTGAACTTTACCTTCCCGATTTTGTACCGTGAACTGGATCATTTTATAACACTTTGCATAACAGGCAAACAAACGGGGTATCGGTGTTAACTGTTACATGGAAACATGCTAGAGGTAATATTTGCAATTTCGGATGCGGTAGGATCATCTAAAACACTCTATTTGCAATAAATTTAAGATTTCTGCTGTTTGCCGTGGTCTTTATCACGCTCTGTCTGGCTCGGAGAAAAAAAATTGGGCGAGCATTTCTCGAAAACCAGGCAGTTTATGCCTTCAAAGCAAACGTCATAAAAAATCGGAAGTTGAGCAGAGTACTTTGGTATATGACTCGTAAAAATGCGTGCTGTAATAACCAAAATATCGGGGAAAAACCGTACCTGAAGCGAGCGATTTTCCTCATAAAATTCCGTTTACTATACCAAATGGTCACGTGGGTTCCCCACCCTGGAGATGTTGCACTGATGATCTCCGTGAACACAAATAATCAAAGAACCAAAGAGGTGAGACAACGGTGCGGACTCGACAGCAAGAAACCACTGAAATGCTGGAGCAAAAGAAAACCAACAGTTAGACTCCGATGGGCGCGATCAAATGTATCTACAAAACGTCAATCATATGGGTGCCAGTTTCCGTTTATGCCAATCATGTGGGCGGTTCAGCCATTGTTTAAGTACACAGTACCGTGTAGATGTGGGTACAGGTATCCAGCAGATGTTGAAATACTTTGAACATTTTAGTTAATGATAGATATTTGGTATAACCACAAACTATGTTAACGTGAGAACAAAAGCCTGTGAAATGCTCTGAAACATATAAAAATGCCAGTTTGATCATGTCAAATCAGCCAGGTTTTCAGTTATGTAGAAGTCAGGTTCTTGCTAGTGTTCAGTGTGCATATAGGGGCTAGATCTAGCCCTGAACACAGCCTGTCTCAAAAGCTTTCGATTTTCAATATGTTATAATATGTAACATTAATTTTAAAAGAAAAACAGAATCTTTTTGACTTCATTTATTTGCGAAGTACTAACCTTCATAATGTAAAATTATACGATTGTGGTTAAACCCCACTTTATGGCGTGTGTTACGTCATAATAGGGATGATAGATGGGTGATGCATATTCAAGTTGAGGGCGAACCAGTTTGCTGGTGTAGTGTATAATTAAACTTAATTTGCTTGTCCGGATGGTGTCGTGGCACCCTCATTTCATCCGCCAATCGGCCTCCCACTGTGCTAGTCGATCCAGGTCATCTGGTAAAATAAGGCAGTCAGAAAGAGACTATATGTTCCTTGTTCCTATACAGGACACAATCATCAGCAAACAAACGGACAGATGACCTTATATTAACAGTGAGGTCATTAATGTATACCAAGAAAAGGACCGGTCCAAGGACCGAATTTCGGGGGACACCAGATAAAACAGGGACTGAATTTGACGCCTGGTCGTCAAGTAAAACTTGCCGTGAGCACCCAGACAGCCATGAGCTGATCCACTTATGTGTAGATCCTCTTATCTCATGGTAGTCCAATTTATACAATACCCTCCTGCGAGGTACCTTGTCAAAGGCCGTTGCGAAGTCAATGATGATCAAGTCAGTCTGTTTGTGGCCACGATTTATGGCTCCATCCATATTGCTGATTGAGTTTCTCAGGACCTTTGACTTCGAAAGCCATGTTGATAGTTAGCAAAAATACTCGCAAATGCTAGGTGTTTAGGCTGTCGTCCACTACGGTCCCTTGAAGTGAAGCAATGAAAACTTTTCTTGAGATACACCGGAATAATTTTCGGATAATATTTTGTGAGATTTCCCAAAATCTCATTGAAATGGGCTAAATGGTAGTAAATCTCCTAGGGAAATGTAATTTAGGTGAATATTTTTCCCAAAATTTCTCACTGAAAAATCATATCTGTGCACCTGTTTTTGCTCCCACGAGGGTAGGCTGAAAAGTTCTGAACCTGACCAACATCCAATGGTTTGTCCATGCTGAAAGTGCCTTATTTTTCAACATAATCTCCCTTCCTGTTCACACACTTCCTCCAGCGATGCTGGAGTCCTTAGATCCCAGTGGTATAGAAGGTCTCATCTTGGTCCCTGAAAAACTCCTCCACAGCAGCTATCACCTCCTCGTCTGACCGATAATACTGCCCAGCCAAGTGCTTTTTCATTTTTGGAAACAGGAAATAATCTGATGGAGCTAGATCAGGTGAATACGGAGGGTGATCGACAAGTGTGAAGCCACAGTCATGCACAGCGGCCATTGCGACAACCGATTTCTGAGCAGGCGCATTGTCCTGATGGAACAAGACCCTTTTTTCCCGGGTCGTTTAGCATTAATTGCTTTTCGCAATTGTTTTAGCAGATCTACATAATACTCCCCATTAATTGTTCTGCCCTTTTGAAGGTAATCTATGAATATTATACCCTTGGCATCCCAGAACACTGATGTCATCACCTTCCCTGCAGAGGAGACGATCTTTGCCTTCTTTGGAGGGGGTGAGCCAGTGTGCTTCCATTGCATGGATTGTCTTTTGGTCTCTGCTCAAAGTGATGAACCCAACATTCATCCTGAGTGACAAAACGGTCAAGAAAACCATCTTGGTCTGCTTAAAAAATAGTCACGTTGGCTTGTGACAGGTTGAGTCTGGTCAGGCGTCAAAAGCCGTGGCACCCATCTGGCGGAAACCTTCGACATTCCTAATTCACTGTGTAGAATGTTCTCTACTCGTTCACGGGAGATGCCAACCGTGTTAGCTAACTGATTCGCAGTTAAACGCCTGTCACCCATCACGGCCCTGTGTACTTGACTTACGGTTTCCTCAGTTGTTGCCGTTGTGGGTCGTCCACTCCGGTAATCATCTTCAAGGCTGTCCTTGCCCATCTTAAAATTTGCTGCCCACCTTTTCACGGTTGCATACGAAGGAGCATCATCCCCTAATGTAGCAACCATATCGGCACGAATGTCCTTAGGAGCTAACCCCTTTTTATGGAGGTACTTGATGACACCACGATGCCAGATTTTGTCCATTTTCTCAAAAACGTACTAGTATCAATTTTCAAAGTTTATAATTTCTACGTTATTGCAGGTAAACTTGAACTCATTTGAGTCAAATCAAGTAATAAAGATTTGGATTTAATGAATACAAAATTCCATGGCTGTTCGATGCCTGCTTCTTGGTCAGGATCAGAACTTTTCAGCCTACCCTCGTATTCTGAGAATTCTGAGAAAGAACTGCCACTGAACGCAAAGTGCATTCTTTCATATCTACACAATGGTGACTTTACTGATGAAAATCTATGATATTATTCTTTTTTAAACTGCAAACATAGGTTGTGGGTGCTCGTTAGAATCGCATCACTGGGGCGGTTCTAACGAGTACTACAACCAATGTCTTGGAACACAAATGAGAAAAAATAATGTTTACCCCTGTAAACCCCAGTTTTCTCTGTATAAAGTGGGATTAGGGTGTGTTGGTTTCACGGACTTGTTATAAAGATGATACGTCTTCTGCACACTTGAGTTCGGTCTTCACTGGGCACCTCCAGAGCCCCATTGCTGTATATGGACGTCATCTTCGGGAAAGGGCTGGTAGACAACATAACCCTAACACAACCGTGTGTTTATAATGGCGTCTGCCCCCACCCAACCCCGCCACCATCGGGGTTTGGAGAAATAGGTTGGGCTGCCACTTTTCCATGTACATGTATAAAGTGTGGTTTTGATTGATTTTTGGTTTAACGTCCCCGTCAACACTATTTAGTTCATTTTAGAGATGTTGCTTCCAATATTGTGGCACTTTTATCCGACATTTAGATGAAATGACATCTCGATACCGGCCGCCCAATGAAACCAATTGGATTTATATGCATGCATCTCGATACCTGCCGCCCATCTCGGTACCTGCCGCCCAATGAAACCAAAAGGATTTATATGCATGCAGGTCTATCGCGCACCACTTTGCCTGGGCAGGCTTAGAGTTTCTAAGCGGCTTACTCATTCGCACAGACGGTTTTAGCTCTGATTGGAAGCATCGTGCAGCCCAATTTATTTCTCCCTGCCCCGATGGGCGGGGGTGGATAAAGTGCGGTTTACAATGTGAACAAGGCTATTCATTATATGGATTTGTTAACGCGCCTGGTTTAAAAGAAAAGCTTCCGCCTTTAGGAACAGTAAGTACGCAGTGTAAGTAGATAGTAGATAGATAGACAGATAAACATTTACGTTAGAGTTACCTCCTATTGTGTGTGTATCCATTCGCCTTAAATAGTCCCATGCATTAGGCAGTGAGTGAGAGAAGTTCACGACCAGGCGCTTGAACTATAGATTGATCTTTTTATCCCATTGGTCGATGGTTGCATGATTTTTTTTTTGTGATACATGCTTTCTTGTTCATGTATCTTTCAATGATCAGACAAGATTCACTCTGTGTGCGCAGTACAGAAAGAAAGAAATGCAGAACGGAAGATATTTTGCTATAGATGAGGGAGGAGATGTGTATTTGTAAGTTGAAATTGTTTTTTTTTTTAATCAGATTTGTCTGGCAGTTGCTAGTGCACTTGCCTCTGACCCTGCAGGCACTCAACGTTGAACTAACGTTGAAACAACGTTCAAAACGTTGTTTCAACGTTAGTTCAACGTTGAGTCAACGTTTTGTGCCTGCAGGGGATGCTAGAGGCTCCGGTTCGATCCCCGGCAGTGGTGATAAAATTTTGATGTCCTTTTATATCATTTGCAGAGACGAATGCCACAAATTAAGCAAATGGAGCGTCTTTCGAATCGGGGCCCAGTGCAGGGGAATCATCCCCAACGCTGGTTAAAGATCCCTATCGTAATAACATGATTGCTGTGATTTGTTTGTTTGTTTTGAGGCTTAACGTTCCCGTCAACACTGTACATGTCATTTTTGAGACGTCGCTTCCAATTTTGTGGGACTTTTACCCGACATTGACATGAAATGACATCTCAAGCCTGTCGCCCAATCAAACCAATAGGGTTTATAAGGATGGGCGGTCCAACTTGGCCTGGGCAGGCTTAGATCCTCTAAGCGCTTTACCGGTACTCGTGTGTAGTCGGTTTGAGCTCTGCGTAGAAACATCATGCAGCCCATCTATTTCTTCAAGCCCCGATGGGCCGGGGCTAAACATGATTGCTGTATAAGCTTTGGAGTGTATGTAATGTACACCTGTGAGTATTAAATGGTCAAAATGTGATCGATCGCAGTTTTGTTTATTTGATTTGAGGTTTAACAGCTTAACGTCACCGTCAACACTATTTAGGTCATTTTGGAGACTTTGCTTCCAATTATGTGGGACTTTTACCCGACTATGAGTTGAAATGAGATCTCAGACTCTGTCACCCGATGAACAGATGGAACCATTAGGGTTTATATGCAACGACGGTCAGACACTCACCACTTTGCTTGGGCAGGCTAAGGCCTTCAAAGCGGTTTACCAGTACTCGTGTGGACCGATCGCAGTAACCTTAGTAGGTACGAAAAAAGAAAATTGAGCTGGGCACAGCATTTCCTTCAATTTACAGGTGCGCCCAGAGAAGAACCAGATCAGCCTGCGCATCCATATAGTCTGGTCAGACTTCCTTTGCTGCATGAAGGAGCATTGGGCCCTCAGCTGTTCTTAGAGCGCACAACGAAGACTCTTATCACACTGCGCGGGTGCGCAGGCTGATCCGAGTCTTCGCTGGGCGCACATGTAATTGTAGGAAACGCTGTGCCCCGGCTCAAACAATATTTTCCCTTTAAAATGGTTATCCTTTGGCAGCAAGGAATACACCGCAGAACTGGAAAATATGAAGTGTAAACCCTACTTTACATAGAAAAGCGGTGTTTGTGGTATCATTATTGCCCATATTTTTGATCAAGTCTGAGAATGTGGCAACCGTAAGAACCGTAAGGTTCTAACGCTAACGAGCACCCACAGTCTATGTTTGTAACAAAAGTAAGAAAATTATCATACATTTCCATCAGAGCTGCGAAAGAAACACTATGTGATTTCGTTATCAAGTCTGTCCAATTAACCCCCCCCCCCCCCCCACACACACACACACACACTCACACACACCACCACCAGCTTTTTGTGAGAGGGTATATGTGTACTGGTCGGACTTGTGGGGAAAATTCGACTTGAAAGTTGCACGACATAAATCGATATTTTCTAATGACTTCCAGGGGGTAGAGGTGGGGGCCGGGGTATAGGTTTTGTTATTATTATCTTATTTGCTAAAGTTCGGTGTCCATGATTCACCTTGACCCGCGGATCTGAACGTACAGAGATGAGTTCTGAGTTGCGAAAACCCCGGTAGTAGTGTCTGTAGGAAGGTGTCTATGATGACCAAAATTCTGGGGTGTAAATTTGTCCGTATTTCTGTGGTTCAACCCATAACTGCTCCCTCTTGCGTCCGTCCGTTTGTTCGTCCTTCTGAAACTTACAAGCAGTCAATAACTTTATTATTTCTGGATACGCGGCGTCTGATCAGGGCCTCCACTGTTTGCTAAAAGTTCAGTCATTCCCCAAATAAAGCTTGATGAAAACACACCCTGACACCCCTAAACCTTGAAATGGACTCCTAATACATATAAGGAGGAAGATTCCATTTAGTACAAAAAGGGTTCGTACCAAATGAATCTTCCTCTCTACATATAGCCGGAGTCCACCTCAAAGTTCAGGGGTGACATGTTGTGCACCCCCCCCCACCCTCAAACTCCATTCGGAAAATGGCTTAACTTTTTGCAAACCATGTAGGCCCTGATCATACGCCCCTTTCTGTGATCTGGGTCTGGACTGTTTGCCAATTGCCCGTTTTGGGGTTTCTGGTACAAAATGAACAGATGTGTATACCTTTACTAGGATAAACATTTCAGTCTGGTACTGCACTGTCTAAGCATGCTTGGCAGTAAAATTATCTGAATAAACCAGAATTAATTACAACTTCATGCCATTATTTCTATACCAGCAAGGCAACAGCTGTCATATATTTGATATATTGGTCTGCTCAGTCTGAGCAAATATTTGGGAGTTATATGCTGGAGTATTAGCTTATGTTACACATGAATCTTATTACAAACCTGTTCTTGAGAACTCTTCAATTATGGCTGAATGAATTTGATTAAATAAAAGACAAGTTGCACATAATTACTGAACATTCCACAGATAATGTCCGAGTTACTGTAAATAGCAAAATGCGATTTTTGTCTGTTTTACACCATTTTCATGATTTTATTTGTGTCGGTCTTTAAATTTGCAGACAGTTGTTAAATTTATAGAACGTCTTTAAATAAAAACAACTTTCTTAGACCTGCTGAAGTCGCGCACGCACATTGATTTGGATCCGTTCTTTTCTGTACCTACTGTTTGGTAAAACGTTTTGTTTTGACTTTTAATATTAATTTATAATATGTGGCTCCATGGCCTAAATGGTACAAGCGCTGACTCTCAATCATTAGGTCTCTCATCTGGCCACATGCGAGATACCAAGTCCTGAAACAAAAGGTCATGTAGTTTTTCTCCGGGGACTCCGGTTTTCGACCACCTCTGAATTATGATCAGCTCGAAATGAGTGAAATAATCTTGAGCAAACCAGACATAATGATTTGAGTCCCTATTCCGTATTGCAACAAACTATGTTAACATATTTATCATTCTTGTCCAATTCCTTCCTCGCCCCCGCCCATCGGGACTTGAAGAAATAGATGGGCTGCTCGATGCGTCCACGCAGAGTTGAAACCAACCGCACGTGAGTACTGGTAAACCGCTTAGAGGTTCTAAGCATGCCAAGGAAATGTGGTGCGAGTTGGACCGTTCGTCCATATAAACCCTATTGGTTTCATTAGGCGGCAGGGCTTGAGATGTCATTTCATCTCTATGTCGGGTAAAAGTCCCATAAACTTGGAAGCAACGTCTCCAAAATGACATATACAGTGCTGACGGGGACGTTAAACCCCAAATCAAACAATCAATTATACTTCCAGATATCTTTACACGAAAAAGGATCTAAAAATGCATGTGATTATTTTCTGAACTTCTTAAGAATTTATAATTAATAATTTAATAATATGATTCATAATAGCAATAAATTAGAAATTAAAGACAGAAAAAATAAATTATTCAAACTTTGTTCCGATTCTCAGTTTTGCGCAGGGGCTATTCCGGAATTGTCTTGCGCAATGTAGGAATTCTCAGTTTGCGCAACAAAGTGAGAATTCCTGCTTTGCGCATGACAAAATTCCTGAATTGTTCCATAAATCCTCCTTTTCACAGAACAGATAAAGTGGGGTTCAGATGGGGATTGAATCGCCTAGACGATTCGCCTGACATGTCAAGCTAGGGGCTATTCCGGAATTGTCTTGCGCAATGAAGGAATTCTCAATTTGCGCAACAAAGTGAGAATTCCTGCTTTGCGCATGACAAAATTCCTGAATTGTTCCATAAATCCTCCTTTTCACAGAACAGATATAGTGGGGTTCAGATGGGGATTGAATCGCCTAGACGATTCGCCTGACATGTCAAGCAAATCGTCTTGTATATAAATATACATGTACAGTAGAACTTCGATGGCTCGAACGCCGATGGCTCGTTTACCATGGCTGAGTCGAACTCGGTTTTGAGCCCCAAGGGAAATCCTCTTTACAAGCAATAGTAGGTGATAATTAAGAAGATTTTAGTCTTTTATCCTGCAAATGTATGCTGTGTGTACTCATTAGAATCGCCTCGGTGAGGCGATTCTAATGAGTACACACAGCATACATTTTCATTACAGAACATCGAAAAGATGTTCAAAAGTATCTCGTTATGCCTCTTGGCAGTAACCTCAGTGGCTCGAACTACCACTGTCTCGAATAAATTTTCATGGTCCCAAAGGGGTTCGAGCCATCGAAGTTCGACTGTATCAGTTTGTTTGATATTTTAAGTGTTTAGTTTCAATTTCAGGGTAAGTGCTCGCTGATTGAATGCAAACCTATGAAGACTACATAAAATGGCTGACCAGAACTATGGAATGTAGTTTGTGCTAACTGACTTATTTTCACGGTAGGATTTGTTTTTGTAGACTTGTTGCATGTTGGCATTGAAATGTGTGATTAAGGTAAACTGACCCTACCGCCGTTTTACTCTATTTATGTTGGATGAACCTTTCTACTCCCATTGTTTGTAGGTCCATTTCCAACTTTTCTTAGATTTGTTTGTTTGATTTGAGGTTTAACGTCCCCCTCAACACTATTTAGGTCATTTTGAAGACATTGGTTCCAATTTTGTGGGATAAAATTACATCACACTCGCGGCGCTCAGTCAAACCAATAGGGTTTATTTGCATGGACGGTTCGACTCGCACCACTTTGCCTGGGCAGAAGCGGTTTGCCAGTACTCATGTGCTGTCGTTTTCATCATGCAGCCCAGTCTAGTTCTTCAAGCACCGATGGGCTTCTTATAGCTCAGTGGTTAGCGCCTTCGACTTATGATCCACAGGTTGTGGGTTCGAATCCGGCCACCGGAGGCGAATTGTCTTTGGGGAAGACTTGCACTCCACCCAGGTGTAATGGATAGCAGAGGTAAATATAAAAGTTATAGATAAAGAAGCTTTATTTAACGTCGCATATATAAGCTCTATAGGACTTCTATTGCGACAAACAAAGTATCCTTTAACGAATACTTATTTGCCTTCATTTATCTTCCTAGGACTGCCCCTGATTGTGCAAGCGTCTGCCAAGGGAGCGCCTAGTATCATTTCCACGCATTTGGTATGGCGCGGCCGGCGATCGAACCAGTGACCTCCCATTCCCGAAGCGGACGCTCTACCACTGAGTTATCGGGGCCGGTACTGAGCTAACGTGGCCGGTGTAAAAGTCACTGCCTCCCTTTCGCGTGCGTAATAACATCCTGAATGAGTGTTCGCGAGCGATTCATTATGCTTGAAGCTTTCATCGCAATCGATCAAAAATAAATTAGTATAAGATGTGCCTAGATAATTATGATTTATTTAACCCTTCTCTTGCTGAATATTCAGTTTAGCCACACCCATTTCTGATTTTGAACCAATCAGATTACTTGATGTAATTTATTCCTACAAATTCATAAACTGAATGTCAAACAGTGTAGATCCTGATCAGATGGCTTCTTCAGAAGCCATCTGATCTTGATCTACACTGTTTCCAAAGATAGGGGCTGTCGTGAACAGCAAGATAAGATTTAACGGGGGTTCTTGTCGTTCTAATCTCAGGATTTCTTGTCGTTGTAATCTGATGCTTTGTTCCATAACTCTTCACCCGTGTTTTCACTATTTCTTGACGTTATATAGAAGCCTCCGTGGTGTAATGGTTACGCTACTCGCCTTGTAAACCAGGGATCGCAGGATCGATCCCGGGCTTCTCCAGACTTTCGGATGAGTCTTTAAACCGAGGTCCCGTCTCCATATAACCTAAGCTGTTGGTGGGACGTAAAACTCTAGCACTCACTCACTTGACGTTATTTATAATTGGAATGAATTTCATTATTGTGAATTTTATCTATCTGTAAACTCAGGCGAATCACTCACAGACTGCATTTAGCCCGAAGGGAAGGGCTTTATGCTAAGTTTGTCTGTGATTCGCCGGGGAATCCACAAACAAGATAATCATTTCCTTATACAGTCGAACTTTGATGGCTCGAACCCCTTTGGGACCATGGAAATTTGTTCGAGACAGCGGAAGTTTGAGCCACTATTGCATACTTCCAGAAAACAACGCGGGTATTTTGGGACTTCTTTTCAGTGTTCTGTAACATAAATGTATGCTGTGTGTATTCATTAGAATCGCCTCATTGAGGCGATTCTTATGAGTGACACAGCATACATTTGCAAGATAAAAGCCGAAAATCTCCTTAATTATCCCAAACTTTTTCTTAAGCAGAGGAATTCCCAAGGGCTCAAAAATGGGTTCGACTCAGCCATGGTAAACGAGCCATCGGTGTTCGAGCCATCGAAGTTCGACTGTAATTCCACTTTTGACATTGAAATGTTAAAAATACTACAAAAAATGGTAAACTTTAGGAATTCTTTCGAAAGCAACAAAGGCCACGGCGGAATGGTTATTCAATAAGAAACCCAAGCGAAAAAAAAAAACAAAACAAAAAACAAAAAAAAAAAAAAAAACAACAACAACAAAAAAACAACAACAAAAAAAAAAAACACACACACACACACAAAACAACAACACGTAAAGTCTTTAACCAGGGCTAGGGGTCAAAATTTAGGACACAGGACACCATTGCAAATTTTTCAAATGCTTATGTTTGATCGTTCGTTTGTTTTGTTTGATTCGAGGTTTAATTTCAGTTCTGCGTGGAAGCATCATGTAGCCCATCTATTTCTTCAAGCCCCGATGGGCGGGGGCCTACTCTAATGTTTATAAATTGACATTCACCCATCACAAAGCATTCATATTTAGAACTGCGTACCTGAGAGGGTATTCTTAGATTCCGAGGGTCATCTTAGATTTCAAAGGAACACATCCTGGCTTCATTCTTGAGGGTGGGGCTTGTGTCAAAATCTAGGACATATTAAGGTGACTGCAAACGAGTACTGGTAAACCGCTTAGAGGATCTAAGCCTGCCCAGGCAAAGCGATGCGAGCCGGACCGTCCATGCTTATAAACCCTATTGGTTTCATTGGGCGACAGGGCTTGAGAAGTAATTTCATCTCATTGTCGGGTAAAAGTCCCACAAAATTGGAAGCAAGGTCCCCAACATGACCCATACAGTGTTGGCGGGGACGTTAAACCTCAAATCAAACAAAAACAATGTTACTGATGTAAATGACGTTAACGTCTCAACAGGTATACATCAATGTTGACGTTAGACGTTGTTTATCGAAAACGTCTATGTCGTGCACATTTGGCAATTCCTAAAATAACAGCTTGACAGTGAAAGGGTTAAATTCAGTTTACCTCTGATGTGAGAGCTAGAGACTAATTTCCCATCACGGGTGCTGGTGTATGAATGTCATTTGTTGCGGTTCTGATTCTGATTCAGTTTAACGTTTACGTTTCCAATAGTATCCCATCTTTTAATCGACGCTGTTGACGTCGGTTCATAAACAATGACATTATTCGCGGGTTTATTAACGCTGTCTTTGACGTCACGTTTTATTACTACCTGTCGCTGTGTGCAATAGTTCTGAGATTGGTCAAATGACTACCACTGACCTTTAACCCTTCTCTTGCTGAATATTCACTAAAGCCACACCCATTTCTGTCTATCAACCAATCAAATTACTTGATGTAATTTATTGCTTCAAATTCATAAACTGAATGCCAAACAGTGTAGATCCTGATCAGATGGCTTCTTCAGAAGCCATCTGATCTGGATCTACACTGTTTCCAAAGATAGGGGTTGTCGTGAACAGCAAGATAAGAGTTAAAGTTTAAACGCGCAAACTCTATTGATTTTGGTCACAGGACTGTCACTGATAAAAGAAGTTAAAACGTTCAAACTGTATTGCTTTTGGTGACACGACTATTACTGACCAGTGAGTATGAGTGTTTTAGTTTTACGTCTCACCAACAGCTTAGGTCATACGGAGACGGGACCTCGGTTTAAAGACTCATCCGAAGGTCTTGAGAAGCCCGGAATCGATCCTGCGATCCCTGGTTTGATGGCGAGTAGCATAACCACTACACCACGGAGGCTTCTCTATTACTGACCAATGAAGTTAAAACGTGCAAACTGTGTTTCTGTTGGTCAGATGACTGTCACTGACCAATAAATAAAAATTGCCATACTGTATTGCTATTGGTCACATGCCTCTCACTGTTCAATGGGGTTAAACATCCAAACTGTATTGACATTGGTCAAATGAATCTCACTGACCAATGAAGTTAAAACTTCCAAACTGAATTGTCATTGTAAGCTCATCTGACTGAAGGTCATGGTGAGCTTTTGTGACTGTGAGATGTACGGCATCGTCGTGCGTCTTCCCTCGTCCGTGCGTAAACTTTTTTTGTGAACACGCTAGAGGCCAAAGTTTTTGGCCAAATCATCATCAAACTTGCTAAGGATGATCATTATGACAATATCACGGTCAAGTTCGAATATTGGTCATGTCGGGTCAAAAAGTAGGTCAGTAGGTCAAGTCATAGAAAACCTTGTCAATACACTAGAGGTCTCAGTTTTGGTCCGAGCATCATCAAACTTCCTTAGAATGATCATCTTGACAATATATCGGTCAAGTTTGAATATGAGTCATGTCGGGTCAAAAGGTAGGACAGTAGATCAAATCATTGAAAAACCTCGTGAACCTAGGGGCCACAGTTTTGGCCCGATCGTCATCAAACTTGCTAAGAATGATCACCTTGGCTATATCTCGGTCAGGTTCGAATATTGGTCCTGTCGGATCAAAAAGTAGGTCAGTATGTCAAATCATAGAAAAACCTTATGAATCCCCTAGAGGCCACACTTTTGATCCAATCATCATCAAGCTTCTTCAGAATAATCATCTTGACAATATCTCGGTCAAGTTTGAATATGCGTCATGTCGGATCAAAAAGTAGGTCAGTAGGTCAAATTATAGAAACAAACCTTGTGAACACACTAGAGGCAACAGTTTTTGTGTAATAATCATTAAACTTGCTTAGAATGATCACCTTGACAATATCTCGGTCAAGTTCGAATATGGTCATGTCAGATTAAAAAGTAGGTCAGTTGGTCAAATCATAGAAAAAACTTCTGAAAACGCTAGAGGCAACACTTTTGATCCAATCATCATCAAACTTGCTCAGAATAATCACCTTGACAATATCTCGTTCAAGTTCGAATATGGGTCGTGTCGGGTCAAAAATTAGGTCAGTTGGTCAAATCATAGAAAAACCTTGTAAACACACTAGAGACCAGTCCAGTTCATTCAATCACATCAAACTTGCTCAGAATAATCACCTTGACAGTATCTTGTTCAAGTTTGAATATGAGTCATATCGGGACGAAAAGTAGGTCAGTAGGTCAGATCATAAAAAACCTTGTGGACACTGTAAAGGCGACACGTTTGGTCCAATCCTTATTAAACTTGCTCAAAACAATTATCTTGACAATATCGAACACAAGTTCGAATATGGGCCATGTCGGGTCAAATGTATGCCAGTAGGTAAAATCATAGAAAAACCTTGTGGACACTCTAGAGGCCACAGTTGTGGTCCAATTATCATAAATCTTGCCCAGAATGATAGATTGGTCGAGTCGAAAGTGGCTCGTGTCGAATCAAAACGTAGATCAGTAGGTCTTTTAAAAATACCTTTTGAACCGTTTGAGATAGTCTTCATATTTGGCTAGTGAGTTCCTTGTGACAATCGCTTACCACAAATACCAAAAATGACCTGTGACCTTGACCTGCGACCTACTTTATCATATCTTTTGAAGCATTTGAGATAGAGCCTTCATATTTGGCATGTATGTTCCATGTGTCAAGGTGTTCCCACCCATACAAAATTTTTGACCTATGACCTTGACCTTTGATTTACTTTGTCGTAACTTTTAAAGCATTTGAGATAGAACCTTCATATTTGGCATGAAAGTTCCTTGTTACAAGGGATTCCTATTCACACGAAACTATTACATGTGACATCGACTTTGACATGTGACCTACTTTAGCATAATTTTTAACCGTTCAAGATAAAGCCTTCATATTTGACATGTATGCTCCTTGTGACAAAGACTTCCCACACATACAAAAAATTTGACCTGGGACCTTGACCTTTGACCTACTTTGTCATAACTTTTGAACCATCTAAGAAAGAGCCGTCATATTTGGTGTGTAGGTTCCTTGTGACTAGGGCTTCCCAATCATGTAAAAGCATTTGACCTGTGACCTTGGCCTTGACTACCTGTGACCCACTTAATCATCACTTTTGAACCATTTGAGAATGATCCTTTATATCTGGCATGTATGTTCCTTGTGACAAGGGCTTCCCACCTATTCAGAAATGTTGGCCTTTGAACTTGTCCTTTGATCTACCTGGTCATTTCTTTTGAACTATTTGACATAAAGCCTTCATATTTGGCGCACATGTAATTGTAGGAAAGCCCATAGGGGCTTGAAGAAATATATGGGCTGCACGATGCTTCCACGCAGAGCTGAATCCGGCCCGCACACTAGTACTGGTAAACCGCTTAGAGGATCTAAGCCTGTCCAGGAACCGCGGTGCGAGGCGGACCGTCCATGCTAATAAACCCTATTGGTTTCATTGGGCGACAGGGCTTGAGATGTCATTTCATCTCAGTGTCGGGTAAAAGTCCCACAAAATTGGAAGCAACGTGTCCAAAATGACCTTTACAGTCTTGACGGGGACGTAAAACCTCAAATCAAACAAACAAAACAAAATTGTAGGAAACGCTGTGCCCCGGCTCAAACAATATTCTCCCTTTAAAATGGTTATCCTTTGGCAGCAAGGAATACACCGCAGAACTGGAAAATATGAAGTGTAAACCCTACTTTACATAGAAAAGCGGTGTTTGTGGTATCATTATTGCCCATATTTTTGATCAAGTCTGAGAATGTGGCAACCGTAAGAACCGTAAGGTTTTAACGAGCACCCAGAGTCTATGTTTGTAACAAAAGTAAGAAAATTATCATACATTTCCATCAGAGCTGCGAAAGAAACACTATGTGATTTCGTTATCAAGTCTGTCCAATTACCCCCCCCCCCCCCACACACACACACACACACTCACACACACCACCACCAGCTTTCGTGAGAGGGTATATGTGTAGTGGTCGGACTTGTGGGGAAAATTCGACTTGAAAGTTGCACGACATAAATCGATATTTTCTAATGACTTCCAGGGGGTAGAGGTGGGGGGCGGGGTACAGGTTTTGTTATTATTATCTTATTTGCTAAAGTTCGGTGTCCATGATTTACCTTGACCTGTGGATCTGAACTTACAGAGATGAGTTCTGAGTTGCGAAAACCCCGGCAGCAGTGTCTGTAGGAATGTGTCTATGCTGACCAAAATTCCGGGGTGTCAATTTGTCCGTATTTCTGTGGTTCAACCCATAACTGCTCCCTCTTGCGTCCGTCCGTTTGTTCGTCCTTCTGAAACTTACAAGCAGTCAATAACTTTATTATTTCTGGATACGCGGCGTCTGATCAGGGCCTCCACTGTTTGCTAAAAGTTCAGTCATTCCCCAAATAAAGCTTGATGAAAACACACCCTGACACCCCTAAACCTTGAAATGGACCCCTAATACATATAATTAGGAAGATTCCATTTAGTACAAAAAGGGTTCGTACCAAATGAATCTTCCTCCCTACATATAGCCGGAGTCCACCTCAAAGTTCAGGGGTGACCCCCCACCCTTAAACTCCATTCGGAAAATGGCTTAACTTTTTGCAAACGGTGTAGGCCCTGATCATACGCCCCTTTCTGTGATCTGGGTCTGCACTGTTTGCCAATTGCCCGTTTTGGGGTTTCTGGTACAAAATGAACAGATGTGTATACCTTTACTAGAATAAACATTTCAGTCTGGTACTGCACTGTCGAAGCATGCTTGGCAGTAAAATTATCTGAATAAACCAGAATTAATTACAACTTCATGCCATTATTTCTATACCAGCAAGGCAACAGCTGCCATATATTTGATATATTGGTCTGCTCAGTCTGAGCAAATATTTGGGAGTTATATGCTGGAGTATTAGCTCATGTTACACATGAATCTTATTACAAACCTGTTCTTGAGAACTCTTCAATTATGGCTGAATGAATTTGATTAAATAAAAGACAACTTGCACATAATTACTGAATATTCCACAGATAATGTCCGAGTTACTGTAAATAGTAAAATGCGATTTTTTTTTCTGTTTTACACCATTTTCATGATTTTATTTGTGTCGGTCTTTAAATTTGCAGACAGTTGTTAAATTTATAGAATGTCTTTAAATAAAAACAACTTTCTTAGACCTGCTGAAGTCGCGCACGCACATTGATTTGGATCCGTTCTTTTCTGTACCTACTGTTGGGTAAAACGTTTTGTTTTGACGTTTAATATTAATTTATAATATGTGGCTCCATGGCCTAAATGGTACAAGCGCAGACTCTTAATCATTAGGTCTCTCATCTGGCCACATGCGAGATACCAAGTCCTGAAACAAAAGGTCATGTAGTTTTTCTCCAGGGACTCCGGTTTTCGACCACCTCTGAATTATGATCAGCTCGAAAGTGAGTGAAATAATCTTGAGCAAACCAGACATAATGATTTGAGTCCCTATTCCGTATTGCAACAAACCATGTTAACATATTTATCATTCTTGTTCAATTCCTTCCTCGCCCCCGCCCATCGGGGCTTGAAGAAATAGATGGGCTGCTCGATGCTTCCACGCAGAGTTGAAACCAACCGCATGTGAGTACTGGTAAACCGCTTAGAGGTTCTAAGCATGCCAAGGAAATGTGGTGCGAGTTGGACCGTTCGTCCATATAAACCCTATTGGTTTCATTAGGCGGCAGGGCTTGAGATGTCATTTCATCTCCATGTCGGGTAAAAGTCCCATAAACTTGGAAGCAACGTCTCCAAAATGACATATACAGTGCTGACGGGGACGTTAAACCCCAAATCAAACAATCAATTATACTTCCAGATATCTTTACACGAAATATGATCTTAAAATGCATGAACTTTTTAAGAATTTATAATTAATAATTTAATAATATGATTCATAATAGCAATAAATTAGAAATTAAAGACAGAAAAATTAAATTATTCAAACTTTGTTCCGATTCTCAGTTTTGCGCAGGGGCTATTCGGAATTGTCTTGCGCAATGTAGGAATTCTCAGTTTGCGCAACAAAGTAGAATTCCTGCTTTGCGCATGACAAAATTCCTGAATTGTTCCATAAATCCTCCTTTTCACAGAACAGATATAGTGGGGTTCAGATGGGGAATGAATCGCCTAGACGATTCGTCTGACATGTCAAGCAAATCGACTTGTATATAAATATACATGTACAGTAGAACTTCGATGGCTCGAACACCGATGGCTCCTTTACCATGGCTGAGTCGAACTCGCTTTTGAGCCCCTAGGGAAATCCTCTTCACAAGTAATAGTAGGTGATACTTTAGAAGATTTTAGTCTTTTATCCTGCAAATGTATGCTGTGTGTACTCATTAGAATCGCCTCGGTGAGGCGATTCTAATGAGTACACACAGCATACATTTTCATTACAGAACATCGAAAAGATGTTCAAAAGTATCTCGTTATGCCTCTTGGCAGTAACCTCAGTGGCTCGAACAACCGCTGTCTCGAATAAATTTTCATGGTCCCAAAGGGGTTCGAGCCATCGAAGTTCGACTGTATCAGTTTGTTTGATATTTTAAGTGTTTAGTTTCAATTTCAGGCTCTCGCTGATTGAATGCAAACCTATGAAGACTACAAAAAATGGCTGACCAGAACTATGGAATGTAGTTTGTGCTAACTGACTTATTTTCAAGGTAGGATTTGTTTTTGTAGACCTGTTGCATGTTGGCATTGAAATGTGTGATTAAGGTAAACTGATCCTACCGCCGTTTTACTCTAATTTATGTTGGATGAACCTTTCTACTCCATTGTTTGTAGGTCCAATTTCCAACTTTCTTAAAGATTTGTTTGTTTGATTTGAGGTTTAACGTCCCCGTCAACACTATTTCGGTCATTTTGAAGACATTGGTTCCAATTTTGTGGGATAAAATTACATCACAATCGCGGCGCACAGTCAAACCAATAGGGTTTATTTGCATGGACGGTCCGACTCGCACCACTTTGCCTGGGCAGAGTTAAACCGTCTAAGCGGTTTGCCAGTACTCATGTGCTGTCGTTTTCATCATGCAGCCCAGTCTAGTTCTTCAAGCACCGATGGGCTTCTTATAGCTCAGTGGTTAGCGCCTTCGACTTATGATCCACAGGTTGTGGGTTCGAATCCGGCCACCGGAGGCGAATTGTCTTTGGGGAAGACTTGCACTCCACCCAGTTATAGATAAAGAAGCTTTATTTAACGTCGCATATATAAGCTCTATAGGACTTCTATTGCGACAAACAAAGTATCCTTTAACGAATACTTATTTGCCTTCATTTATCTTCCTAGGACTGCCCCTGATTGTGCAAGCGTCTGCCAAGGGAGCGCCTAGTATCATTTCCACGCATTTGGTATGGCGCGGCCGGCGATCGAACCAGTGACCTCCCATTCCCGAAGCGGACGCTCTACCACTGAGTTATCGGGGCCGGTACTGAGCTAACGTGGTCGGTGTAAAAGTCACTGCCTCCCTTTCGCGTGCGTGATAACATCCTGAATGAGTGTTCTCGAGCGATTCATTATGCTTGAAGCTTTCATCGCAATCGATCAAAAATAAATTAGTATAATCTAAGATGTGCCTAGATAAATATGATTTATTTAACCCTTCTCTTGCTGAATAATCAGTTTAGCCACACCCATTTCTGATTTTGAACCAATCAGATTACTTCATGTAATTTATTCTTACAAATTCATAAACTGAATGTCAAACAGTGTAGATCCTGATCAGATGGCTTCTTCAGAAGCCAACTGATCTTGATCTACACTGTTTCCAAAGACAGGGGCTGTCGTGAACAGCAAGATAAGAGTTAACGGGGATTCTTGTCGTTCTAATCTCAGGATTTCTTGTCGTTTTAATCTGATGCTTTGTTCTACAACTCTTCACCTGTGCCTTCACTATTTCTTGACGTTATATAGAAGCCTCCGTGGTGTAATGGTTACGCTACTCGCCTTGTAAACCAGGGATCGCAGGATCGATCCCGGGCTTCTCCAGACTTTCGGATGAGTCTTTAAACCGAGGTCCCGTCTCCATATAACCTAAGCTGTTGGTGGGACGTAAAACTCTAGCACATACTCACTTGACGTTATTTATAATAGGAATGAATTTTATTATTGTGAATTTTATCTATCTGTAAACTCAGGCGAATCACTCACAGACTGCATTTAGCCCGAAGGGAAGGGCTTTATGCTAAGTTTGTCTGTGATTCGCCGGGGAATCCACAAACAAGATAATCATTTCCTTATACAGTCGAACTTTGATGGCTCGAACCCCTTTGGGACCATGGAAATTTGTTCGAGACAGCGGAAGTTTGAGCCACTATTGCATACTTCCAGAAAACAACGCGGGTATTTTGGGACTTCTTTTCAGTGTTCTGTAACATAAATGTATGCTGTGTGTACTCATTAGAATCGCCTCATTGAGGCGATTCTTATGAGTGACACTGCATACATTTGCAAGATAAGTCGAAAATCTCCTTAATTATCCCAAACTTTTTCTTAAGCAGAGAATTCCCAAGGGCTCAAAAATGGGTTCGACTCAGCCATGGTAAACGAGCCATCGTTGTTCGAGCCATCGAAGTTCGACTGTAATTCCACTTTTGACATTGAAATGTTAAAAATACTACATAAAATGGTAAACTTTAGGAATTCTTTCGAAAGCAACAAAGGCCACGGCGGAATGGTTATTCAATAAGAAGCTGCCATCTTTGAAAGAAACCCAAGGGGAAAAAAAAACAAAAACAAAAACAACAACAACAACAGAAAAAACACACAAAACACACACACACACACACACACACAAAACAACAACACGTAAAGTCTTTAACCAGGGCTAGGGGTCAGAATTTAGGACACAGGACACCATTGCAAATTTTTCAAATGCTTATGTTTGATTGTTCGTTTGTTTTGTTTGATTCGAGGTTTAATTTCAGTTCTGCGTGGAAGCATCATGTAGCCCATCCATTTCTTCAAGCCCCGATGGGCGGGGGCCTATTCAAATGTTTATAAATTGAAATCCACCCATCACAAAGCATTCATATTTAGAACTGCGTACCTGAGAGGGTATTCTTATATTCCGAGGGTCATCTTAGATTTCAAAGGAACACATCCTGGCTTCATTTCTGAGGGTGGGGCTTGTGTCAAAATCTAGGACATATTAATGTGACCGCAAACGAGTACTGGTAAACCGCTTAGAGGATCTAAGCCTGCCCAGGCAAAGCGATGCGAGCCGGACCGTCCATGCTTATAAACCCTATTGGTTTCATTGGGCGACAGGGCTTGAGATGTAATTTCATCTCATTGTCGGGTGAAAGTCCCACAAAATTGGAAGCAAGGTCCCCAACATGACCCATACAGTGTTGACGGGGACGTTAAACCTCAAATCAAACAAAAACATTGTTACTGATGTAAATGACGTTAACGTCTCAACAGGTATACATCAATGTTGACGTTAGACGTTGTTTATCGAAAACGTCTACGTCGTACACATTTGGCAATTCCTAAAAAACAGCTTGACAGTGAAAGGGTTAAATTCAGTTTACCTCTGATGTGAGAGCTAGAGATTAACCCTTATCTTGCTGAATATTCATTTAAGCCATGCCTATTTCTGTCTATCAGCCAATCAAGTTACTTGATATAATTTATTGCTACAAATTCATAAATTGGATGTCAAACAGTGCAGATCCTGATCAGATGGCTTCTTCAGAAGCCATCTGATCTGGATCTACACTGTTTCCAAAGATAGGGTTTGTCGTGAACAGCAAGATAAGGGTTAATTTCCCATCACGGGTCCTGGTGTATGAATGTCATTTGATGCAGTTCTGATTCTGATTCAGTTTAACGTTTACGTTTCCAATAGTATCCCATCTTTTAATCGACGCTGTTGACGTCGGTTCATAAACAATGACATTATTCGCGGGTTTATTAACGCTGTCTTTGACGTCACGTTTTATTACTTCCTGTCGCTGTGTGCAATAGTTCTGAGATTGGTCAAATGACTACCACTGACCTTTAAAGTTTAAACGCGCAAACTCTATTGATTTTGGTCACAGGACTGTCACTGATAAAAGAAGTTAAAACGTTCAAACTGTATTGCTTTTGGTGACACGACTATTACTGACCAGTGAGTATGAGTGTTTTAGTTTTACGTCTCACCAACAGCTTAGGTCATACGGAGACGGGACCTCGGTTCAAAGACTCATCCGAAGGTCTTGAGAAGCCCGGAATCGATCCTGCGATCCCTGGTTTTCAAGGCGAGTAGCATAACCACTACACCACGGAGGCTTCTCTATCACTGACCAATGAAGTTAAAACGTGCAAACTGTGTTTCTGTTGGTCAGATGACTGTCACTGGCCAATAAATAAAAATTGCCATACTGTATTGCTATTGGTCACATGCCTCTCACTTATCAATGGGGTTAAACATCCAAACTGTATTGACATTGGTCAAATGAGTCTCACTGAACAATAAAGTTAAAACTTCCAAACTGAATTGTCATTGTAAGCTCATCTGACTGAAGGTCATGGTGAGCTTTTTTGACTGTGAGATGTACGGCATCGTCGTGCGTCGTCCCTCGTCCGTGCGTAAACTTTTCTTGTGAACACGCTAGGGGCCAAAGTTTTTGGCCAAATCATCATCAAACTTGCTAAGGATGATCATTATGACAATATCACGGTCAAGTTCGAATATGGGTCATGTCGGGTCAAAAGGTAGGTCAGTAGGTCAAGTCATAGAAAACCTTGTCAATACACTAGAAGTCTCAGTTTTGGTCCGAGCATCATCAGACTTCCTTAGAATGATCATCTTGACAATATATCGGTCAAGTTTGAATATGGGTCATGTCGGGTCAAAAGGTAGGACAGTAGATCAAATCATTGAAAAACCTCGTGAACCTAGGGGCCACAGTTTTGGCCCGATCGTCATCAAACTTGCAAAGAATGATCATCTTGGCTATATCTCGGTCAGGTTCGAATATGGGTCCTGTCGGATCAAAAAGTAGGTCAGTATGTCAAATCATAGAAAAACCTTGTGAATCCCCTAGAGGCCACACTTTTGATCCAATCATCATCAAGCTTGTTCAGAATAATCATCTTGACAATATCTCGATCAAGCTTGAATATGCGTCATGTCGGATCAAAAAGTAGGTCAGTAGGTCAAATTATAGAAACAAACCTTGTGAACACACTAGAGGCAACAGTTTTTGTGTAATCATCATTAAAATTGCTTAGAATGATCACCTTGACAATATCTCGGTCAAGTTCGAATATGGTCATGTCAGATTAAAAAGTAGGTCAGTTGGTCAAATCATAGAAAAAACTTGTGAAAACGCTAGAGGCAACACTTTTGATCCAATCATCATCAAACTTGCTCAGAATAATCACCTTGACAATATCTCGTTCAAGTTCGAATATGGGTCGTGTCGGGTCAAAAATTAGGTCAGTTGGTCAAATCATAGAAAAACCTTGTAAACACACTAGAGACCAGTCCAGTTCATTCAATCATCATCAAACTTGCTCAGAATAATCACCTTGACAATATCTTGTTCAAGTTTGAATATGAGTCATGTCGGGACGAAAAGTAGGTTAGTAGGTCAGATCATAAAAAAACCTTGTGGACACTGTAAAGGCGACACGTTTGGTCCAATCCTTATTAAACTTGCTCAAAACAATTATATTGACAATATCTAACACAAGTTCGAATATGGGCCATGTCGGGTCAAATGTATGCCAGTAGGTAAAATCATAGAAAAACCTTGTGGACACTCTAGAGGCCACAGTTGTGGTCCAATTATCATAAATCTTGCCCAGAATGATCAACTTGACAATATCTTGGTCGAGTCAAAAGTGGCTCGTGTCGAATCAAAACGTAGATCAGTAGGTCTTTTAAAAATACCTTTTGAACCGTTTCAGATAGTCTTCATATTTGGCATGTGAGTTCCTTGTGACAATCGCTTACCACAAATACCAAAAAATGACCTGTGACCCTGACCTGCGACCTACTTTATCATAACTTTTGAAGCATTTGAGATAGAGCCTTCATATTTGGCATGTATGTTCCATGTGTCAAGGTGTTACCACCCATACAAAATTTTTGACCTATGACCTTGACCTTTGATTTGCTTTGTCGTAACTTTTAAAGCATTTGAGATAGAACCTTCATATTTGGCATGAAAGTTCCTTGTAACAAGGGATTCCTATTCACACGAAACTATTACATGTGACATCGACTTTGACATGTGACCTACTTTAGCATAATTTTTAACCGTTCAAGATAAAGCCTTCATATTTGACATGTATGCTCCTTGTGACAAAGACTTCCCACACATACAAAAACTTTGACCTGGGACCTTGACCTTTGACCTACTTTGTCATAACTTTTGAACCATCTAAGAAAGAGACGTCATATTTGGTGTGTAGGTTCCTTGTGACTAGGGCTTCCCAATCATGCAAAAGCATTTGACCTGTTACCTTGGCCTTGACTACCTGTTACCTACTTAATCATCACTTTTGAACCATTTGAGAATGATCCTTTATATCTGGCATGTATGTTCCTTGTGACAAGGGCTTCCCACCTATACAGAAATGTTGGCCTATGAACTTGTCCTTTGATCTACCTGGTCATACCTTTTGAACTATTTGACATAAAGCCTTCATATTTGGCATGTACGTTTCTTGTGACAAGGGCTTCCTACCTATACAAAACTTTTTCTGGCCTGCATCCTTGACGTTTGCCCTACTTTGTAATAATTGTTCTACCATTTGAGATAGAGCCTTCTTCTTGGGATGCAGGTTCCTTGTAACCAGGGCTTTCCACTCATACAATAAAATTTTGACATGTGAATTATTTTTCCTTGATTTTGTGACCTACTCATCATAACGTTTGAACAATTCGAGATAGCGCTTTTATATTAAGCATGTATGTTCCTTCTGACAAGGGCTTCCCACCCTTGAAAACATTTTGACCTCTAACCCTGACCTCTGACCCACTATATCATAACTTTTGATTTTTTTAAGATAAAGCCTTCACATTTGGCACGAATGTTCCTTCTGATAATGACCTCCCGTTATACAAAACTGACCTGTGACCCTTACGTTTGACCTACCTTGCCATAACGTTTGAACAATTTGAGATAGAGCTTTCATATTTGAGATGTAGGTTCCTTTTGACAAGGGTTTCCCACTCATGCAAAACTAATTTAACCTGTGACCTTGACCTGCGACCTTCTTTATCATAACTTTGAACAATTTTAGATAGAACCTTCATATTTTGCATGTTTGTTCTTTGTGACAAGGGCTTCCTACCTTCACAAAAAGTTTGACCTTTGACCTTGGCCTTTGACCTACTTTATACTGACTTTTGAACTATTTGAGATAGAGCCTTCATATTTGGCATGTATGTTCCTTCTAACAAGGGCCTCCCACCCATACAAGAATTTTGACTTGTGACCTTTAGCTTTGACCTCTTTTGTCATCACTTTTGAACCATTTGGAATGTAGGTTTCATGTGACAAGTCTAGCCACCTACCACCCAGTCACAAGAACTAAAAAGTATACAATCAAGAAAAATGACTTCTACTCCTAAATATACAAAATAATGTCAAAGAAATGTTTCTTGTGTCACTGTTAAAAGCAAAATTGCTCAAACCATCCAGTCCACCTTACATCACCTACTGTTTTATTTCTACAATAAGGATCAGGTGAGCGATCCAGGGCCACTATAGCCCTCTTGTATTCATGACTGTCACAGATCAATTTAACGTCCAAACTGTATTGCTATAGGTCACATGACTGTCCCTGACCAATAAAGTTAAAACGTCCAAACTGTATTTCAATTGGTCACTTGACTGTCACAAACCAAAAAGAGTCAAAATGTCCAAACTGTATTTCTGTGGCCACATGACTGTCACAAACCAAAAAGGAAAACAAACTGCATTGCGGTTGGTCACTTGACTGTCACAAACCAGAAAAGTCAAAACGTCCAAACTGTATTTCTATTGGTCACATGACTGTCACAAACCAAAACGGTCAAAACGCTCCAACTGTTTTGCTATTGGTCGCTTGAATGTCCCGGACCAATAAAATTGAAACGTGTAAACTTTATAACTGTTACTGACCAATGAAGTTAAAACGTCCAAAATGTTGGTCCCATGCCCCCCCCCCCCCCCACCCCCCCCCCCCACTCCCACCAATAAATTTAAAAGGTCCAAATTGTATTTCAATTTGTCTCATGACTACTAATTACCACTGAGGATTTTACAATTGTTCAAACAGTATTGCTGTTGGTCACATGACTATCACTGACCAATAAAGTAAAACGCCTAAACAGTATTGCAATTGGTCACATGACTATCACTAACCAATAAATATAAAACGTCCAAACTGTATTGCTGTTGGTCACAGGAATGTCACTTACAAATAAAGTTGAACCATCCTTACTGTACTTCTATTGGTCACATGACTTTCCCTGACCAATAAAGTAAAGTATCAAAACTGTATTGCTTTGGTTACATGACCGTCACTGACCAATATATAGAGGATCTTACACGAGTGCTCATGTATTGTTGAATCTATTAAACGAGTTGAGGAAAAGGGATAAAATGCGAGGCTTTCCCCTTTTTCTCAACGAGTTTAATAAATTCAATAATACATGAGCACGAATGCAAGATTCTATTTATCATATGACATTAAAAAGGCATTTTTATTCACGTTTTGTTGAGAAAAATGTCAATATACCGTCATTAGTAAACGCGACGTCGTTAAGGAAGTCGTACATGTAACGTTACGGGATGTATCTAGCTAATTTGCATATTTAATCCACTAGTGGATTATCGAAAGTATTACATGTCGTTATTACACTCTCAGACGCGACGTCATATGATAAAGTGAAATCGTCCAAAGTGTATTGCTATTGGGCACATGACTGTCCCTGACCCGATAAGTAAAACGTCCAAATTATATGAGCCCCGCCAAGCGAATTTGTGTCTTCGAGCATTCCGTCATGACAAATTTTAACTGCGCATGCCCAGCCATTAAGAGGGGCCAGGGATATGGCTTTCTGTCAGAAGGTTCCTCTTGATTCACTGCTTGTATGAGCGAGCAGCGAAGGTTCTGGCGAGACTGCGCGGATGCGCAGGCTCGCCGGAACCTTCGCTGCTCGCATAGGCGATAAGTACCAAAGTCGCTTGACGGAGCCCATATTGCTTGTCACTGACCAATAAAGTTAACGCATCCTTATTGTATTGCTATAATAATAATAACCATTACTGACAATGACTAGTCATAATCACATTATCAAATTTTACTGTATGTGTATTCTAAGATGACTGAGGCGTAAAAACAGACGTGTTTCTACTAACATGCAAAAAACGTTTGGTCGGTAGGTAGCAGAAACTGTCATTTATTATGACTCCCCCTTTTCGGGGAGACCTATTATTTTTTCCCCGGGCGTCTGTCTGTCTGTCCATCTGTCTGTCACAAAATCGTGTCCGCTCTATAACTTGGAAACCATTCAAGCTGTCTTCACGAAACATCATATAAATATTAATCAAAATTAGACGACGTGCAGAGCACAAGAACCATAACTCTCGCATTTATACTGTTTTGAGTTATCTCCCTTGGAAATTTGTGACCGGTGACAAAATCGTGTATGTATGTATGGGCAAATCGTGTCCGGCCAATAACTTTCATATTATTAGATGGATTTTAAATTTGTTCGGCAGAAATGTTAACCACCATGAGACGATATGTCGGGGGTCTGACCAAGGTCGGTACCTCAAAGGTCAAGGTCATACATAGCGGTCAAAGGTAAAAAAGGGCCTTTTTCTGTTTTTGGTCAATAGATTATTTTTTATGGCTTTTGAAATTACTGGTAGAAATGTTAACACCACGAGACGATGTGTCGAGGGCAAGATTCTGGTTGGTACCTCAAAGGTCAAGGTCATACTTGGAGTTCAAGAACCATAACTTTCGCATTTATACATTTTGAGTTATCTCCCTTGGAAGTTTGTGACCGGTACAAAATCGTGTATGTATGGGCAAATCGTGTCCGGCCAATAACTTTCTTATTATAAGATGGATTTTAAATTTGCTTGGCATAAATGTTAACCACCATAACACGATGTGTCGCGCGCCTGACCCAGGTCGAGACCTCAAATGTCAATGTCATACATAGCGGCCATAGGTAAAAAAGTAGCTGTTTTTCGTTTTCGGTCAATTACTTTCTTATTTTTAAAATGGCTTTTAAAATTACCTGGCAGAAATGTTAACCATCTTGAGACGATGTGTTAGGGGCATGACCCAGGTTGGTACCTCAAAGATCAATGTCATACTTATCGGTTAAATGTAAAAAAAGGCCTTTTTCTGTGTTTGGTCAATGGATTTATTTTTATGGCTTTTGAAATTACTCGGCAGAAATCTTAACCACCATGTGACGATGTGTCGAGGGCATGATTCTGTTTGGTACCTCAAAGGTCAAGGTCATACTTGGAGTTCAAGAACCATAACTTTCGCATTTATACTTTTTGAGTTATCTCCCTTGGAAGTTTGTGACCGATACAAAATCGTGTATGTATGTATGTATGGGCAAATCCTGTCCGGTCAATAACTATAGATTTTGAAATTACTTTCTAGAAATGTAAACCACCATGAGACGATTGTCGCGCGCATGGCCAAAGGTCAAGGTCATACTTAAAGGTCAAAGGTCAAAAATGTTTTTTTTTCTCGTGTCCAGTCAATGACTTTTTTATTTCTGGATGGACTCTTTTAAAGTAACCTGCAGAAATGTTAACCTTCTTTAGACGATGTGTCGTGTGCAAGACCAAGGTCCGTACCCCCAATGTCAAGGTCATACTTTGAGGTCAAATGTCAAAAAGGGCTCTTTTTGTGTACGTCAAAAAGGGCTCATTTTGTGTACGGCCAATATCTATCTTATTCTTTGATGGATTATGAAAATACTTTGCAGACATCATGAGAAGATGTGCTGCGCCTAAGATCCAAGGGACCTCAGAGGTTAAGGTCATACTTAGAGATCAAAGGTGAAAAAAGGACTTTTTTCTTGTACGGTCAATAACTTCCTTATTTCGTGATGGACTTTTTAAAGTTCCTTTGCAGCAATGTTCACCTTCATTAGATGATGTGTTGCACACAAGACCCAGGTCAATACCTCCAATGTCAAGGTATTACTTAGAGGTAAAAAAAAAAATGGGGGGGACATCTGTTTTTTTTTTTTTTTTCGGAAAACAAATTCTAGTTATTTTAATTTTTCTCGCGAGACGAAAAAACAGGGTCGGGTCTGTATTTTTATGTGTTTTTGTACATGTTTTTAGCTCACCTTTCACTTTTGGGATCACTTTTTGTCCGTCTTGCGTGTGTGCGTCGGTGCGTCCGTCCGTCCATGTGAGCGTAAACGATTTCTTCAAACGACATCTTCTAAACCACTGATCGGATTTTGACCAAACTTCACAGGAATGATACTTTGGTGGTCCCCTTTCAACATTGTTCAAATGGTTCCGGTTCGTTGCACATCTAGGTCACTGAAGCTAAAATAGATTATCTTTACTGAAAACTTAAAAAAAAATCTTCTACTCTGAAGTAGATTTGCATGGTGCATGTCTTTGATATTCGGTACGAAGCTTCATCTAGTTGACCTCTATTGTTCAAATTATAGCTCTGGGACAAAAAAATGCCCCCGCCCCGGGGCCCTTTGATTTTCTTAGGCTTATATAGGGAAAATCTTTAAAAATCTTCTTCTCTGAAACCGCAAGGCCCAGGTCTTTGATATTAGGTATGAAGCTTCATCTAGTGGACTTCTACAAAGATCGGTTCAAATTATAGCCATGGGGCCAAAAATGCCCCCACTCCGGGGCCCTCTAGTTTTACATAGACTTACATAGTGAACATCTTAAAAAATCGTCCTCCTTGAAACTACAAGGCCCAAGTCTTTGATATTTGGTGTGAAGCTTCATCTAGTGGACCTCTATCAAGATTGTTTAAATTATAGCCCTAGGGCCAAAAAATGCTCCCACCCCGGGGCCCTTTGGTTTTACATAGACTTTGGTTTTACATAGGGGAAATCTTTAGAAAGCTTCTCTGAAACTGCAAGGCCCAGGTTTTTGATATTTGATATGAAGCTTCATCTAGTGGACCTCCATAAAGATTGTTCAAATTATAGCAATGGGCCAAAAATGCCCCCTTCCCGGGGCCCGTTGGTTTTACATAGACTTAGGTTTGTCTTTGGGTGTTTGTACCGCTTGTGTAGACTTAGGTTTGTCTTTGGGTGTTTGTTACGCTTGTGTTATTCTATTTTGGATAGCCTATCGGCCATTTTGTGCGAAAGTGACCGTCCTTTTGGCTTTCCGCTGTTGATGTTTCCATTAGGGTCTGTTGTTTCATGTTTGTGTTTCTTTCCCTTTGGTGTATCTGATGGAAGCTGAGGGTTAATTGTATCGATTCCTGATCATTGCCTCCACTTCTACTTTTTATATAGGGAAAATATTTTAAAATCTTCTGTGAAACCGCAAGGCCCAGGTCTTTGATATTTGGTGTGAAGCTTCATCTAGTGGACCTCTATCAAGATTGTTTAATTTACAGCCCTAGGACCAAAAATGCCCCTGCTTCGGGGCCCTCTGTTTTTTTTCATAGGCTTATGTAGGGAATAATTTGAAAAGCTTCTTCTCTGAAACCGAAGGCCCAGGTCTTTGATATTTGGTGTGTGGCTTTATCTGGTGCATCTCTATCAAGATTGTTCAAGCCATGTCCCTTGGGCCAAAAATGCCCCCGCCCCGGCGCCCTTTGGTTTTACATGGACTTATATTAGGAAAATTTAAAAAAATCTCCTTATCTGAAATCGCAAGTCCCAGGTCTTTGATATTTGGTGTGAAGCTTCATCTAGTGGAACTCTTATCAAGATTGTTCAAATTATAGCCCTAAGGCCAAAAATGCCCCCGGCCCGGGGCCATTTGGTTTTACATAGACTTATATTGGGAACATCTTTTAAAATCTGATTCTCTGAAACCGCAAGGCCCAGGTCTTTGATATTTGATGTAAAGCTTCGTCTAAAGGACCTATACCATGATTGTTAAATTTATAGCCATAGGGTCAAAAATGCCCCTGTAATGGGGTCCTTTGGTTTTTGTCGTCTTATATAAGAAAAATCTTTAAAAATCTTTTTATCTGAAACGAGAAGGCTCAGGTCGTTGATATTTGGTATGAAGCTTTGTCTAGTGGACCTCTATCAAGATGGTTCAAATTATAGCCCTGGGTCCAAAATGGGCCCACCCTGTTGCCCGCTGATTTTACATAGACGTATATTGGGAAACCTTTGAAAATCTTCTCGTTTGAAACCAGAAGGCCTAGGTCTTTAAAATTTGGTATGAAGCTTGTCTTGTGGATTTCTAAGAAGATTGTTCAAATTATAGCCTGAGGCCAAAAATGGACCTTCCGCGGGGCCCGCAGGTTTTATATAGACTTATATAAGGAACAAATGTACTTGTCTGAAACCAGAAGGCTCCGGTTTTTGATATTAGGTTTGAAGCTTCACCTTTAAGACCACAACCAAGATTATTCAAATTATAGCCCTGGGTTCAATAATGGCTCTCTCGGTGGCCCACTTGTTACCCTATGGATCAGGTGAGCGATCCAGGGCCATGATGGCCCTCTTGTTGTCAATAAAATTGCCATGTTGAGATTTGCACTGTATTTCATAATTCATTTTAGATGCTTAAAAAGTCAGCTCTATATTTTGGAAGGTACTAAATGCCAAAAACTTCAAAAATGCACTTAAAACGCGAAATTACGATGGGAAAATGCAAAGACGACACTGGTGGGGTCGGTGTTTCAATTTCTATTTTGTTCTTTTAATGATAAAAATAGTAGAGTCGGAGTGTGTGTGTGTTTGTGGGGGTGGGGGGTGGGGTGACTGAAACATGGTCGGTTGGGTTAGTGGAAACACGGCTGTTTTTATGCCCCCGAATCTTTATGTCCCCGGAATCAAAGATTCGGGGGCATATAGATTTTGGTCCGTCTGCCTGTCCGTCTGTTTGACATGTCTGTTTCTCTGTTTCTCTGTCCGCCAAAAAACCTTAACATTGGGCATATCTTTTGAATGGTAACTGATGGGGCTTTCAAATTTCACATGTGCATTCCTTATCACAAGACCTTTCAAAAGGTACCATAAATTTACCTCATGACCTTGACCTTGACATTTGATCTACTTTTGACCTCCTTTTTAAAACTTCAACATTGGCCATAACTTTCGATTGGTAAGTAGTAGGGCTTTCATATTTCACATGTGCATTCCTTGTCAAAAGCCTTTTCTAGTGGTACCATAATTTTGACCTCGTGACTTTGACCTTGACGTTTGACCTACTTTTTCAAAACTTTAAAATTGGCCATAACTTTCGATTGGTAAAATGGTATGGCTTTTATGTTTCACATGTGCATTCCTTGTCACAATCCCTTTGTAGTGGTACCATAATTTTTGACCTCGTGACCTTGACCTTGATGTTTGACCTACTTTTTAAATACTTTTACCTTGGCAATAACTTTCGATTGGTAACTGGTAAATCTTCCATATTTCACATGTGCATTCCTTGTCACAAGCCCTTTCTAGAGTAACATTATTTTTGACCTCTTGACCTTGGTAAGTGGTAGGGCTTTCGGAGTCTAACTGTTGGTTTTCTTTTGCTCCAGCATTTCAGTGGTTTCTTGCTGTCGAGACCTCACCGTTGTCTCACCTCTGTGGTTCTTTGATTTTTTGTGTTCACGGTGATGTTGCACTGATGAGTTAGGAGGCCTTCATGCGGACTGAACAAATTATTTGTCTAAATCGCGACGGAAGTAAGGGCGAGGATTGTGGCCACGTAAAATCGATTTAAGCCCCCCAGTGGAAATCTTTCCACTGACCGTTCCAAGGCGGTTCTTCTGTGACGATTTATTTATGTTGTTGATTGTTACTTGCTGTGTGTATCACTTGTGTCTTTTAATTTTGGATGGCCATATGGCCATTTTGTGGGAAAGTAACTGTCCTTATGGCCTTCCTTTGTTTAGGTTTCCATTATGGTCTGGTCGCTTAATGTTTGTATTTCTTTCCCTTTGGTGTCTTTGGTGGGTGTAGTAAGTTAATTGTATCGATTCCTGATCTTTGTTTTACTTCTACTTTTCATATATCACATGTCCATTCCTTGCCACAAGATTTTTCTTGTGGTACCATAATTTTTGGCCTTGTGGCCTTGGCCTACTTTTTTACGATTTGAACATTGGTCATACCTTTCGATTGCATAGTGATACTGCTTTCATATTTAACATTTGCTGTCCGGGGGCATCATTGTTTCACAAACACATCTTGTTTTAGGCCTGAATTTCGCAGTCGGGACATTGAAGAATCCTTAGACTCAATAGCAATCGCTGAGTTAAAAGTTTTGAAAAGTACAAAAGAGATAAAAAAGGTATATCCCAGGGCCCTGACCAGATTCACCCCATCCTCCTAAAGGAAACCAGTTCAGCAAAAGCTCCACTTCTATCATCCATATTTTAAAAAAAAGTCACTTGAAGAATCAACATTACCAAATAGCTGGAAATAAGCCAATGTTAATGCTTTTTTTAAAAGTGGTGACAGGAAGTTTGATAAAAACCACAGGCCAATTAGTTTGACATCTGTTCCATGTTAGAAATGCACTTGTAGACCATGTGACAAAGAATAAGCTTCATGGTTAATTTTTGTTATGGCTTGTCTTTGAGTGGGTGTATATAGCTTTTATTATTTTGCTTTGGATGCTTCCATTAGGGTCTAGTTGTTTCATGTTTGTGTTTCATTCCCTTGGTGTCCCTGATGGGAGCGGCGGGTTAATTGTATCAATTCCTGGTCATTGCCTTCACATCTATTTAGAAATCTTGGTCTTCCCACACTCGAGTATTGAAGAGATCGTGCGGATATGATACAAGTGTGTAAAATTCTCAATGACATTGACAATTTGGATACAGATATATTCTTTACTATGGCTACAGCAAGATCAGCATTCTTTACTATGGCTACAGCAAGATTAACAAGAGGACACTCTAAGAAATTGTTCAAAAACACTCCAGATTAAAGATTAGAGCAAACGTTTTAAGTAATAGGGTAGTAAATGCATGGAATATGTTCAGTGAAAACATAATTTCACCCTCACTCAACACGTTCATGTCAAGACTTAACCAGTGCTGTTAAGGCCAACCGCATAAGTTCGAGACCGCATGTTATTTTGCACTTCCCCCAACTACCAGCTATGACCAGTGTCGAGAATCGTCAGAAGAAGCCGAAGGCTTACTACCTTCTGACGCCTAATTAATAGGTATTACAGGTATTACTGATGTGACCAATTCTAGCTCTTAACTGTCTGTTGCAGAAAGAGCAACAGGGGCTAGAGGAAGACAGCTCTGTTGCCGATGTCTTAGCTCTGGCGTTGCGCTGTGCGCGTTTCTGTTCAGCTTCACTGATTCTATTATATTTATACATCTTACCAATAAATCCGTCGCGAATCAGACAAAAATAATTTGTTCCAACCGCATGAAGGACTCCAAACTCATCAGTGCAACATCTCCGAGAATACAACCCTCTTCCTAAATGGGGAACAAGCTATTCAGATTTTTATAATTATTATTATTATTATTATTATTATAATTATTATTGTCACTGACCAATAAAGATAACACATACTTACTGTATTGATATTGTTCTCATTAGTGTCAGTGAGCACTACCGATGACACACTCTTACTGTATTGATATTGGTCTCACTATTGTCACTAACCAATAAAGATAACACACCCTTACAGTTTTGATATTGGTCTCCTGACTGTCAATAAGCAATAAAGAAAACAACCTTACCGTATTGATATTCTTGCTCTTTGGGATCATTGGTTCCATTGTGGAATTTTGAAAATATTTTAGGGTCACTGATGATGCCTAATGGGCCGAAACTAGCTAGTCTGGCCCAGAAAACATGTACACTATATATTTTCCAGTTCTTTGGTGTATTCCTTGCTTCCAAAGAATAACACTTTTATAGAACATAGTTAACGTCACTACAGCTGATGTCTGACAATGTGTGGCGGCCGTAAAAAGTCTCCGTGTCCTACATCATAGTATAGTTTATATTTTCTTGTCCTTTGGGATCATTGGTTCCATTGTGGAATTTTGAAAATATTTGAGGGTCACTGATGAGGCCTAATTGACCGAAACTAGCAAGTGAGGCAAAGAAAATCGGTACACTTTATATTTTCCAGTTCTGTGGTGTATTCCTTGCTTCCAAAGTCACGGATTTGTTCACGTGATGACAGCATTACTGTACTGATATTGGTCTCATTATTATCACTGACCAATAATGATAATACACGTTTACTGTTTTGACATTGGTCCCATCATTTTCACTGACAGACCAATAAAGATTAACACCCTTACAATATTGAGAGCCCCCGTGGTGCAGTGGTTATGCTACTCGCATTGTCAACCAGTGGTCGCAGGATCGATCCCGGGCTTCTCCAGACTTTCGGATGAGTCTTTAAACCGAGGTCCCGTCTCCGTATAACCTTAGCGGTCGGTGAGACGTAAAACGCAAAAACTCACACACTCTTAAACTATTGAAAGAGGTCTAATTATTGTCACTGAACAATAAAGATAATACACACTTAACAGTATTGATATGGGTCTCATTTGTTCACTGACCAATAAAGATAACACAATCTAATAGGATTGATATTGGTCTCATTTTTGTCACTGACCAATAATATAGCACACTGTTACTATATTGACATGGACTGAATTATAAACACTGACCAATAAAGATATCACACTCTAAATGCATTGGTTTTGGTCTCATTATTGTCACTGACCAATAAGGATAACATAATCTATCCAAGTTTCATCTATATTTTCCAGTTCTGTGGTGTATTCCTTTCTTCCAAAGAATAACGCTTATATGTCATATTTCATGTCACGACAGCTGATGTCTGGGAATGTGTGGCGGCCGTGAAAAAGTCTGCTTGTCCTACATCATAATGTAGTTTCTATTTTCTTGTCCTTTAGGATCATTGATTCAATTGTGGAATGTGAAGATATTTGAGAGTCATTGATGAGGCCTAATTGGCCGAAACTAGCAAGTGAGACCCAGAAAACATTTACACTTCATATTTTTCAGTTCTTTGATGTATTCCTTGCTTCCAAAGAATAACACTTTTATAGAACATATTTAATGCAGCTGATGTCTGGGAATGTGTGGCGGTCATAAAAAGTCTCCCTGCCCTACATCATAGTGTAGTTTATATATACTTGTACTTTAGGATCATTGATTCCATTGTGGAATTTTGAAAATATTTGAGGTCACTGATGAGGCCTAATTGGCCGAAACAGCAATTGAGGCCCAGAAAACATGTACACCTTATATTTTCGAGTTTTGTGGTGTATTCCTTGCTTCAAACATAGAAGTGGGGGCAATGATCAGGACTCGATACAATCAACCCACAGCTCCCATCAGAGACCCGGACTTGTTCACGTGATGACAACCTTACTGTATTGATAATAAAAGCCTCCGTGGTGTAGTGGTTACGCTACTCGTCTTGTAAACCAGGGTTGACAGGATCGATCCCGGGCTTCTCCAGACTTTCGGATGAGTCTTTAAACCGAGATCCCGTGTCCGTATGACCTTAGTTGTTGGTGGGACGTTAAACTGAAACACTCACTGTATTGATATTGGTCTCATTATTGTCACTGACCAATAATGATAATACACTTTTACTGTTTTGATATTGGTCTTATTATTATCATTGACCGATAAAGATTAACACTCTTAAAATATTGAGAAGCCTCCATGGTGCAGTGGTTATGCTACTCGCCTTGTAAACCAGGGGTCGCAGGATCGATCCCGGGCTTCTCCAGACTTTCGGATGAGTCTTTAAACCGAGGTCCCGTCTCCGTATGACCTCAGCTGTTGGTGAGACGTAAAACTCAAACACTCACTGACTCACTCACTCTTAAAATATTGATAGAGGTCTCATTATTGTCACTGAGCAATAAAGGTAATTCACAATTAACTGTATTGATATTGGTCTCATTTTTTCACTGGCCAATAAAGATAACAAATTCTTACTGGATTGATATTGGTCTCCTTATTGTCACTGACCAATAAGATAACACATTGTTACTATATTGACATAGATTGCTTTATAGTCACTGACCAATAAATATAACACACTCTTACTGTATTGGTATGGGTCTCATTATTGTCACTGACAAATAAAGATAACAAAATCCTACTCTATTAATATTGGTGCCATTATTTTCAATGGATAATAAAGATAACACAACCTTCCAGTACAGATATTGGTCTCATTACTGTCACTGAACAATAAGGATAACACAGTCTTTCTGTATTGATATATTTCTCATTTTTGTCACTGACCAATAAAGATAACACACCCTTAATCTGTTGATATTGATCTCACATTTGTCACTGATTGTCACTAACCACTAAAGCTAACACACCCCTCTACTCTATTGCTATTGGTCTCATCATTGTCACTGATCAATAAAGATAATACACTCATACTGTAATGATATTGGTCTCATTATTGTGACGGATCAATAAAGGTAATACACTCATACTGTAATGATGTTGGTCTCATTATTGTCCCTGGCCAACAAAGATAACACACTCTTACTGTATTGAAATGGGTCGCATTATTGTCACGGGCTAATAAGATAAATAAACCTTACTGTATTGATTTTGGTCTTTTTAATGTCACTGAACAATAAAGATAACCAATACGATAACACAACCGTGCGACTTAGTGCCTTTTCACATCTCCAAAATGGCTATTTATCTGATGAATATGATATTTTTCTCACATAGGTTGTGAGTGCTCCTTAGAATCGCTTCATTGAGGTGGTTCTAACGAGTACCAAGCCTTTGTCTTGAAGAAAAATAATAAAATTAATGTACAAGTTTTCTCAATATCCAAGCTTTCTCTATATTTTTCAGTTCTGTGGTGTATTCCTTGCTTCCAAAGAATAACACTTATAGAACCTATTTGACGTCACTACAGCTGGTGTCTGGGAATGTGTGGCGGCCGTAAAAAGTCTGCCTGTCCTACATCATAGTGTAGTTTTTATATTTTCTTGTCCTTTGGGATCATTGATTCCATTGCGGAATGTGAAAATATTTGAGGGTCATTGATTAGGCCTAATTGGCCGAAACTAGCAAGTGAGACCCAGAAAACATGTACACTTCATATTTTTCAGTTCTTTGATGTATTCCTTGCTTCCAAAGAATAACACTTTTATAGAACATATTTGACGTCACTACAGCTGATGTCTGGGAATGTGTGGCGGCCGTAAAAAGTCTCCCTGTCCTACATCATAGTGTAGTTTATATTTTCTTGTCGTTTAGGATCATTGATTCCATTGTGGAATTTTGAAAATATTTGAGGTCACTGATGAGGCCTAATTGGCCGAAACTAGCAATTGAGGCCGAGAAAACATGTACACCTCATATTTTCGAGGTCTGTGGTGTATTCCTTGCTTCCAAAATAGAAGTGGGGGCAATGATCAGGAATCGATACAATCAACCCACAGCTCCCATCAGAGACCCGGACTTGTTCACGTGATGACAACCTTACTGTATTGATGTTAGAAGCCTCCGTGGTGTAGTGGCTACGCTACTCGCCTTGTAAACCAGGGGTCGCAGGATCGATCCCGGGCTTCTCCAGACTTTCGGATGAGTCTTTAAACCGAGATCCCGTCTCCGTATGACCTTAGTTGCTGGTGGGACGTAAAACTGAAACACTCACTCACTGTATTGATATTGGTCTCATTATTGTCACTGACCAATAAAGATAATACACTTTTACTATTTTGATATTGGTCTCATTTTTGTCACTGACCAATAAATATTAACACTCTTAAAATATTGAGAAGCCTCCGTGGTGCAGTGGTTATGCTACTCGCCTTGTAAACCAGGGGTCGCAGGATCGATCCCGGGCTTCTCCAGACTTTCGGATGAGTCTTTAAACCGAGGTCCCGTCTCCGTATGACCTCAGCTGTTGGTGAGACGTAAAACTCAAACACTCACTGACTCACTCACTCTTAAAATATTGATAGAGGTCTCATTATTGTCACTGAGCAATAAAGGTAATTCACAATTAACTGTATTGATATTGGTCTCATTTTTTCACTGACCAATAAAGATAACAAATTCTTACTGGATTGATATTGGTCTCCTTATTGTCACTGACAAATAAGATAACACATTGTTACTTTATTGACATAGATTGCATTATAGTCACTTACCAATAAAGATAACACACTCTTACTGTATTGGTATGGGTCTCATTATTGTCACTGACCAATAAAGATAACAAAATCCTACTCTATTAATATTGGTGCCATTATTTTCAATGGATAATAAAGATAACACAACCTTCCTGTACAGATATTGGTCTCATTACTATCACTGAACAATAAGGATAACACAGTCTTTCTGTATTGATATATTTCTCATTTTTGTCACTGACCAATAAAGATAACACACCCTTAATCTGTTGATTTTGATCTCACAAATGTCACATATTGTCACTAACCACTGAAGCTAACACACCCCTCTACTCTATTGCTATTGGTCTCATCATTGTCACTGATCAATGAAGATAATACACTCATACTGTAATGATATTGGTCTCATTATTGTGACGGATCAATAAAGGTAATACACTCATACTGTAATGATGTTGGTCTCATTATTGTCCCTGGCCAACAAAGATAACACACTCTTACTGTATTGAAATGGGTCGCATTATTGTCACGGGCCAATAAGATAACTAAACCTTAATGTATTGATTTTGGTCTTTTTAATGTCACTGAACAATAAAGATAACCAATACGATAACACAACCGTGCGACATAGTGCCCTTTCACATCTCCAAAATGGCTACTTATCTGATGAATATGATATTTTTCTCACATAGGTTGAGAGTGCTCCTTAGAATCGCTTCATTGAGGGGGTTCTAACGAGTACTAAAGCCTTTGTCTTGACGAAAAATAATAAAATTAATGTACAAGTTTTCTCAGTATCCAAGCTTTCTCTATATTTTTTTAGTTCTGTGGTGTATTCCTTGCTTTCAAAGAATAACACTTATAGAACATATTTGACGTCACTACAGCTGGTGTCTGGGAATGTGTGGCGGCCGTAAAAAGTCTGCCTGTCCTACATCATAGTGTAGTTTTTATATTTTCTTGTCCTTTGGGATCATTGATTCCATTGCGGAATGTGAAAATATTTGAGGGTCATTTATTAGGCCTAATTGGCCGAAACTAGCAAGTGAGACCTAGAAAACATGTACACTTCATATTTTTTAGTTCTTTGATGTATTCCTTGCTTCCAAAGAATAACACTTTTATAGAACATATTTGACGTCACTACAGCTGATGTCTGGGAATGTGTGGCGGCCGTAAAAAGTCTCCCTGTCCTACATCATAGTGTAGTTTATATTTTCTTGTCGTTTAGGATCATTGATTCCATTGTGGAATTTTGAAAATATTTGAGGTCACTGATGAGGCCTAATTGGCCGAAACTAGCAATTGAGGCCCAGAAAACATGTACACCTTATATTTTCGAGTTCTGTGGTGTATTCCTTGCTTCCAAAATAGAAGTGGGGGCAATGATCAGGAATCGATACAATCAACCCACAGCTCCCATCAGAGACCCGGACTTGTTCATGTGATGACAACCTTACTGTATTGATGTTAGAAGCCTCCGTGGTGTAGTGGCTACGCTACTCGCCTTGTAAACCAGGGGTCGCAAGATCGATCCCGGGCTTCTCCAGACTTTCGGATGAGTCTTTAAACCGAGATCCCGTCTCCGTATGACCTTAGTTGTTGGTGGGACGTAAAACTGAAACACTCACTCACTGTATTGATATTGGTCTCATTATTGTCACTGACCAATAAAGATAATACACTTTTACTATTTTGATATTGGTCTCATTTTTGTCACTGACCAATAAATATTAACACTCTTAAAATATTGAGAAGCCTCCGTGGTGCAGTGGTTATGCTACTCGCCTTGTAAACCAGGGGTCGCAGGATCGATCCCGGGCTTCTCCAGACTTTCGGATGAGTCTTTAAACCGAGGTCCCGTCTCCGTATGACCTCAGCTGTTGGTGAGACGTAAAACTCAAACACTCACTGACTCACTCACTCTTAAATATTGATAGAGGTCTCATTATTGTCACTGAGCAATAAAGGTAATTCACACTTAACTGTATTGATATTGGTCTCATTTTTTCACTGACCAATAAAGATAACAAATTCTTACTGGATTGATATTGGTCTCCTTATTGTCACTGACCAATAAGATAACACATTGTTACTATATTGACATAGATTGCATTATAGTCACTGACCAATAAAGATAACACACTCTTACTGTATTGGTATGGGTCTCATTATTGTCACTGACCAATAAAGATAACAAAACCCTACTCTATTAATATTGGTGCCATTATTTTCAATGGATAATAAAGATAACACAACCTTCCTGTACAGATATTGGTCTCATTACTATCACTGAACAATAAGGATAACACAGTCTTTCTGTATTGATATATTTCTCATTTTTGTCACTGACCAATAAAGATAACACACCCTTAATCTGTTGATTTTGATCTCACAAATGTCACTGATTGTCACTAACCACTAAAGCTAACACACCCCTCTACGCTATTGCTATTGGTCTCATCATTGTCACTGATCAATGAAGATAATACACTCATACTGTAATGATATTGGTCTCATTATTGTGACGGATCAATAAAGGTAATACACTCATACTGTAATGATGTTGGTCTCATTATTGTCCCTGGCCAACAAAGATAACACACTCTTACTGTATTGAAATGGGTCGCATTATTGTCACGGGCCAATAAGATAACTAAACCTTAATGTATTGATTTTGGTCTTTTTAATGTCACTGAACAATAAAGATAACCAATACGATAACACAACCGTGCGACATAGTGCCCTTTCACATCTCCAAAATGGCTACTTATCTGATGAATATGATATTTTTCTCACATAGGTTGTGAGTGCTCCTTAGAATCGCTTCATTGAGGTGGTTCTAACGAGTACCAAAGCCTTTGTGCTGAAGAAAAATAATAAAATTAATGTACAAGTTTTCTCAATATCCAAGCTTTCTCTATATTTTTTTAGTTCTGTGGTGTATTCCTTGCTTTCAAAGAATGACACTTATAGAACATATTTGACGTCACTACAGCTGGTGTCTGGGAATGTGTGGCGGCCGTAAAAAGTCTGCCTGTCCTACATCATAGTGTAGTTTTTATATTTTCTTGTCCTTTGGGATCATTGATTCCATTGCGGAATGTGAAAATATTTGAGGGTCATTGATTAGGCCTAATTGGCCGAAACTAGCAAGTGAGACCCAGAAAACATGTACACTTCATATTTTTCAGTTCTTTGATGTATTCCTTGCTTCCAAAGAATAACACTTTTATAGAACATATTTGACGTCACTACAGCTGATGTTTGGGAATGTGTGGCGGCCGTAAAAAGTCTCCCTGTCCTACATCATAGTGTAGTTTATATTTTCTTGTCGTTTAGGATCATTGATTCCATTTGGAATTTTGAAAATATTTGAGGTCACTGATGAGGCCTAATTGGCCGAAACTAGCAATTGAGGCCGAGAAAACATGTACACCTTATATTTTCGAGGTCTGTGGTGTATTCCTTGCTTCCAAAATAGAAGTGGGGGCAATGATCAGGAATCGATACAATCAACCCACAGCTCCCATCAGAGACCCGGACTTGTTCACGTGATGACAACCTTACTGTATTGATGTTAGAAGCCTCCGTGGTGTAGTGGGTACGCTACTCGCCTTGTAAACCAGGGGTCGCAGGATCGATCCCGGGCTTCTCCAGACTTTCGGATGAGTCTTTAAACCGAGATCCCGTCTCCGTATGACCTTAGTTGCTGGTGGGACGTAAAACTGAAACACTCACTCACTGTATTGATATTGGTCTCATTATTGTCACTGACCAATAAAGATAATACACTTTTACTATTTTGATATTGGTCTCATTTTTGTCACTGACCAATAAATATTAACACTCTTAAAATATTGAGAAGCCTCCGTGGTGCAGTGGTTATGCTACTCGCCTTGTAAACCAGGGGTCGCAGGATCGATCCCGGGCTTCTCCAGACTTTCGGATGAGTCTTTAAACCGAGGTCCCGTCTCCGTATGCCCTCAGCTGTTGGTGAGACGTAAAACTCAAACACTCACTGACTCACTCACTCTTAAAATATTGATAGAGGTCTCATTATTGTCACTGAGCAATAAAGGTAATTCACACTTAACTGTATTGATATTGGTCTCATTTTTTCATTGACCAATAAAGATAACAAATTCTTACTGGATTGATATTGGTCTCCTTATTGTCACTGACCAATAAGATAACACATTGTTACTATATTGACATAGATTGCATTATAGTCACTGACCAATAAAGATAACACACTCTTACTGTATTGGTATGGGTCTCATTATTGTCACTGACCAATAAAGATAACAAAATCCTACTCTATTAATATTGGTGCCATTATTTTCAATGGATAATAAAGATAACACAACCTTCCTGTACAGATATTGGTCTCATTACTATCACTGAACAATAAGGATAACACAGTTTTTCTGTATTGATATATTTCTCATTTTTGTCACTGACCAATAAAGATAACACACCCTTAATCTGTTGATTTTGATCTCACAAATGTCACTGATTGTCACTAACCACTAAAGCTAACACACCCCTCTACTCTATTGCTATTGGTCTCATCATTGTCACTGATCAATGAAGATAATACACTCATACTGTAATGATATTGGTCTCATTATTGTGACGGATCAATAAAGGTAATACACTCATACTGTAATGATGTTGGTCTCATTATTGTCCCTGGCCAACAAAGATAACACACTCTTACTGTATTGAAATGGGTCGCATTATTGTCACGGGCCAATAAGATAACTAAACCTTAATGTATTGATTTTGGTCTTTTTAATGTCACTGAACAATAAAGATAACCAATACGATAACACAAGCGTACGACATAGTGCCCTTTCACATCTCCAAAATGGCTACTTATCTGATGAATATATTTTTCTCACATAGGTTGTGAGTGCTCCTTAGAATCGCTTCATTGAGGTGGTTCTAACGAGTACCAAAGCCTTTGTCTTGAAGAAAAATAATAAAATTAATGTACAAGTTTTCTCAATATCCAAGCTTTCTCTATATTTTTTTAGTTCTGTGGTGTATTCCTTGCTTTCAAAGAATAACACTTATAGAACATATTTGACGTCACTACAGCTGGTGTCTGGGAATGTGTGGCGGCCGTAAAAAGTCTGCCTGTCCTACATCATAGTGTAGTTTTTATATTTTCTTGTCCTTTGGGATCATTGATTCCATTGCGGAATGTGAAAATATTTGAGGGTCATTGATTAGGCCTAATTGGCCGAAACTAGCAAGTGAGACCCAGAAAACATGTACACTTCATATTTTTCAGTTCTTTGATGTATTCCTTGCTTCCAAAGAATAACACTTTTATAGAACATATTTGACGTCACTACAGCTGATGTCTGGGAATGTGTGGCGGCCGTAAAAAGTCTCCCTGTCCTACATCATAGTGTAGTTTATATTTTCTTGTCGTTTAGGATCATTGATTCCATTGTGGAATTTTGAAAATATTTGAGGTCACTGATGAGGCCTAATTGGCCGAAACTAGCAATTGAGGCCGAGAAAACATGTACACCTCATATTTTCGAGGTCTGTGGTGTATTCCTTGCTTCCAAAATAGAAGTGGGGGCAATGATCAGGAATCGATACAATCAACCCACAGCTCCCATCAGAGACCCGGACTTGTTCACGTGATGACAACCTTACTGTATTGATGTTAGAAGCCTCCGTGGTGTAGTGGCTACGCTACTCGCCTTGTAAACCAGGGGTCGCAGGATCGATCCCGGGCTTCTCCAGACTTTCGGATGAGTCTTTAAACCGAGATCCCGTCTCCGTATGACCTTAGTTGCTGGTGGGACGTAAAACTGAAACACTCACTCACTGTATTGATATTGGTCTCATTATTGTCACTGACCAATAAAGATAATACACTTTTACTATTTTGATATTGGTCTCATTATTGTCACTGACCAATAAAGATAATACACTTTTACTATTTTGATATTGGTCTCATTTTTGTCACTGACCAATAAATATTAACACTCTTAAAATATTGAGAAGCCTCCGTGGTGCAGTGGTTATGCTACTCGCCTTGTAAACCAGGGGTCGCAGGATCGATCCCGGGCTTCTCCAGACTTTCGGATGAGTCTTTAAACCGAGGTCCCGTCTCCGTATGACCTCAGCTGTTGGTGAGACGTAAAACTCAAACACTCACTGACTCACTCACTCTTAAAATATTGATAGAGGTCTCATTATTGTCACTGAGCAATAAAGGTAATTCACAATTAACTGTATTGATATTGGTCTCATTTTTTCACTGACCAATAAAGATAACAAATTCTTACTGGATTGATATTGGTCTCCTTATTGTCACTGACAAATAAGATAACACATTGTTACTTTATTGACATAGATTGCATTATGGTCACTGACCAATAAAGATAACACACTCTTACTGTATTGGTATGGGTCTCATTATTGTCACTGACCAATAAAGATAACAAAATCCTACTCTATTAATATTGGTGCCATTATTTTCAATGGATAATAAAGATAACACAACCTTCCTGTACAGATATTGGTCTCATTACTATCACTGAACAATAAGGATAACACAGTCTTTCTGTATTGATATATTTCTCATTTTTGTCACTGACCAATAAAGATAACACACCCTTAATCTGTTGATTTTGATCTCACAAATGTCACATATTGTCACTAACCACTGAAGCTAACACACCCCTCTACTCTATTGCTATTGGTCTCATCATTGTCACTGATCAATGAAGATAATACACTCATACTGTAATGATATTGGTCTCATTATTGTGACGGATCAATAAAGGTAATACACTCATACTGTAATGATGTTGGTCTCATTATTGTCCCTGGCCAACAAAGATAACACACTCTTACTGTATTGAAATGGGTCGCATTATTGTCACGGGCCAATAAGATAACTAAACCTTAATGTATTGATTTTGGTCTTTTTAATGTCACTGAACAATAAAGATAACCAATACGATAACACAACCGTGCGACAGAGTGCCCTTTCACATCTCCAAAATGGCTACTTATCTGATGAATATGATATTTTTCTCACATAGGTTGTGAGTGCTCCTTAGAATCGCTTCATTGAGGTGGTTCTAACGAGTACCAAAGCCTTTGTCTTGAAGAAAAATAATAAAATTAATGTACAAGTTTTCTCAATATCCAAGCTTTCTCTATATTTTTTTAGTTCTGTGGTGTATTCTTTGCTTTCAAAGAATAACACTTATAGAACATATTTGACGTCACTACAGCTGGTGTCTGGGAATGTGTGGCGGCCGTAAAAAGTCTGCCTGTCCTACATCATAGTGTAGTTTTTATATTTTCTTGTCCTTTGGGATCATTGATTCCATTGCGGAATGTGAAAATATTTGAGGGTCATCGATTAGGCCTAATTGGCCGAAACAAGCAAGTGAGACCCAGAAAACATGTACACTTCATATTTTTCAGTTCTTTGATGTATTCCTTGCTTCCAAAGAATAACAATTTTATAGAACATATTTGACGTCACTACAGCTGATGTCTGGGAATGTGTGGCGGCCGTAAAAAGTCTCCCTGTCCTACATCATAGTGTAGTTTATATTTTCTTGTCGTTTAGGATCATTGATTCCATTGTGGAATTTTGAAAATATTTGAGGTCACTGATGAGGCCTAATTGGCCGAAACTAGCAATTGAGACCCATAAAACATGTGCACCTTATATTTTCGAGTTCTGTGGTGTATTCCTTGCTTCCAAAATAGAAGTGGGGGCAATGATCAGGAATCGATACAAACAACCCACAGCTCCCATCAGAGACCCGGACTTGTTCACGTGATGACAACCTTACTGTATTGATGTTAGAAGCCTCCGTGGTGTAGTGGCTACGCTGCTCGCCTTGTAAACCAGGGGTCGCAGGCTCGATCCCGGGCTTCTCCAGACTTTCGGATGAGTCTTTAAACCGAGATCCCGTCTCCGTATGACGTTAGTTGTTGGTGGGACGTAAAACTGAAACACTCACTCACTGTATTGAAATTGGTCTCATTATTGTCACTGACCAATAAAGATAATACACTTTTACTATTTTGATATTGGTCTCATTTTTGTCACTGACCAATAAATATTAAAACTCTTAAAATATTGAGAAGCCTCCGTGGTGCAGTGGTTATGCTACTCGCCTTGTAAACCAGGGGTCGCAGGATCGATCCCGGGCTTCTCCAGACTTTCGGATGAGTCTTTAAACCGAGGTCCCGTCTCCGTATGACCTTAGCTGTTGGTGAGACGTAAAACTCAAACACTCACTAGCTCACTCACTCTTAAAATATTGATAGAGGTCTCATTATTGTCACTGAGCAATAAAGGTAATTCACACTTAACTGTATTGATATTGGTCTCATTTTTTCACTGACCAATAAAGATAACAAATTCTTACTGGATTGATATTGGTCCCCTTATTGTCACTGACCAATAAGATAACACATTGTTACTATATTGACATAGATTGCATTATAGTCACTGACCAATAAAGATAACACACTCTTACTGTATTGGTATGGGTCTCATTATTGTCACTGACCAATAAAGATAACAAAATCCTCTCTATTAATATTGGTGCCATTATTTTCAATGGATAATAAAGATAACACAACCTTCCAGTACATATATTGGTCTCATTACTGTCACTGAACAATAAGGATAACACAGTCTTTCTGTATTGATATATTTCTCATTTTTGTCACTGACCAATAAAGATAACACATCCTTAATCTGTTGATTTTGATCTCACAAATGTCACTGATTGCCACTAACCACTAAAGCTAACACACCCCTCTACTCTATTGCTATTGGTCTCATCATTGTCACTGATCAATAAAGATAATACACTCATACTGTAATGATATTGGTCTCATTATTGTGACGGATCAATAAAGGTAATACACTCATACTGTAATGATGTTGGTCTCATTATTGTCCCTGGCCAACAAAGATAACACACTCTTACTGTATTGAAATGGGTCGCATTATTGTCACGGGCCAATAAGATAACTAAACCTTAATGTATTGATTTTGGTCTTTTTAATGTCACTGAACAATAAAGATAACCAATACGATAACACAACCGTGCGACATAGTGCCCTTTCACATCTCCAAAATGGCTACTTATCTGATGAATATGATATTTTTCTCACATAGGTTGAGAGTGCTCCTTAGAATCGCTTCATTGAGGGGGTTCTAACGAGTACTAAAGCCTTTGTCTTGAAGAAAAATAATAAAATTAATGTACAAGTTTTCTCAGTATCCAAGCTTTCTCTATATTTTTTTAGTTCTGTGGTGTATTCCTTGCTTTCAAAGAATAACACTTATAGAACATATTTGACGTCACTACAGCTGGTGTCTGGGAATGTGTGGCGGCCGTAAAAAGTCTGCCTGTCCTACATCATAGTGTAGTTTTTATATTTTCTTGTCCTTTGGGATCATTGATTCCATTGCGGAATGTGAAAATATTTGAGGGTCATTTATTAGGCCTAATTGGCCGAAACTAGCAAGTGAGACCTAGAAAACATGTACACTTCATATTTTTCAGTTCTTTGATGTATTCCTTGCTTCCAAAGAATAACAATTTTATAGAACATATTTGACGTCACTACAGCTGATGTCTGGGAATGTGTGGCGGCCGTAAAAAGTCTCCCTGTCCTACATCATAGTGTAGTTTATATTTTCTTGTCGTTTAGGATCATTGATTCCATTGTGGAATTTTGAAAATATTTGAGGTCACTGATGAGGCCTAATTGGCCGAAACTAGCAATTGAGGCCCAGAAAACATGTACACCTTATATTTTCGAGTTCTGTGGTGTATTCCTTGCTTCCAAAATAGAAGTGGGGGCAATGATCAGGAATCGATACAAACAACCCACAGCTCCCATCAGAGACCCGGACTTGTTCACGTGATGACAACCTTACTGTATTGATGTTAGAAGCCTCCGTGGTGTAGTGGCTACGCTGCTCGCCTTGTAAACCAGGGGTCGCAGGCTCGATCCCGGGCTTCTCCAGACTTTCGGATGAGTCTTTAAACCGAGATCCCGTCTCCGTATGACCTTAGTTGTTGGTGGGACGTAAAACTGAAACACTCACTCACTGTATTGAAATTGGTCTCATTATTGTCACTGACCAATAAAGATAATACACTTTTACTATTTTGATATTGGTCTCATTTTTGTCACTGACCAATAAATATTAACACTCTTAAAATATTGAGAAGCCTCCGTGGTGCAGTGGTTATGCTACTCGCCTTGTAAACCAGGGGTCGCAGGATCGATCCCGGGCTTCTCCAGACTTTCGGATGAGTCTTTAAACCGAGGTCCCGTCTCCGTATGACCTTAGCTGTTGGTGAGACGTAAAACTCAAACACTCACTAGCTCACTCACTCTTAAAATATTGATAGAGGTCTCATTATTGTCACTGAGCAATAAAGGTAATTCACACTTAACTGTATTGATATTGGTCTCATTTTTTCACTGACCAATAAAGATAACAAATTCTTACTGGATTGATATTGGTCCCCTTATTGTCACTGACCAATAAGATAACACATTGTTACTATATTGACATAGATTGCATTATAGTCACTGACCAATAAAGATAACACACTCTTACTGTATTGGTATGGGTCTCATTATTGTCACTGACCAATAAAGATAACAAAATCCTCTCTATTAATATTGGTGCCATTATTTTCAATGGATAATAAAGATAACACAACCTTCCAGTACATATATTGGTCTCATTACTGTCACTGAACAATAAGGATAACACAGTCTTTCTGTATTGATATATTTCTCATTTTTGTCACTGACCAATAAAGATAACACATCCTTAATCTGTTGATTTTGATCTCACAAATGTCACTGATTGCCACTAACCACTAAAGCTAACACACCCCTCTACTCTATTGCTATTGGTCTCATCATTGTCACTGATCAATAAAGATAATACACTCATACTGTAATGATATTGGTCTCATTATTGTGACGGATCAATAAAGGTAATACACTCATACTGTAATGATGTTGGTCTCATTATTGTCCCTGGCCAACAAAGATAACACACTCTTACTGTATTGAAATGGGTCGCATTATTGTCACGGGCCAATAAGATAACTAAACCTTACTGTATTGATTTTGGTCTTTTTAATGTCAGTGAACAATAAAGATAACCAATACGATAACACAACCGTGCGACATAGTGCATTTTCACATCTCCAAAATGGCTACTTATCTGATGAATATGATATTTTTCTCACATAGGTTGTGAGTGCTCCTTAGAATCGCTTCATTGAGGTGGTTCTAACGAGTACCAAAGCCTTTGTCTTGAAGCAAAATAATAAAATTAATGTACAAGTTTTCTCAATATCCAAGCTTTCTCTATATTTTCAGTTCTGTGGTGTATTCCTTGCTTCGAAAGAATAACACTTATAGAACCTATTGGACGTCACTACAGCTGGTGTCTGGGAATGTGTGGCGGCCGTAAAAAGTCTGCCTGTCTTACATCATAGTGTAGTTTTTATATTTTCTTGTCCTTTGGGATCATTGATTCCATTGCGGAATGTGAAAATATTTGAGGGTCATTGATTAGGCCTAATTGGCCGAAACTAGCAAGTGAGACCCAGAAAACATGTACACTTCATATTTTTTAGTTCTTTGATGTATTCCTTGCTTCCAAAGAATAACACTTTTATAGAACATATTTGACGTCACTACAGCTGATGTCTGGGAATGTGTGGCGGCCGTAAAAAGTCTCCCTGTCCTACATCATAGTGTAGTTTATATTTTTTGTCGTTTAGGATCATTGATTCCATTGTGGAATTTTGAAAATATTTGAGGTCACTGATGAGGCCTAATTGGCCGAAACTAGCAATTGAGGCCCAGAAAACATGTGCACCTTATATTTTCGAGTTCTGTGGTGTATTCCTTGCTTCCAAAATAGAAGTGGGGGCAATGATCAGGAATCGATACAATCAACCCACAGCTCCCATCAGAGACCCGGACTTGTTCACGTGATGACAACCTTACTGTATTGGTGTTAGAAGCCTCCGTGGTGTAGTGGTTACGCTGCTCGCCTTGAAAACCAGGGGTCGCAGGCTCGATCCCGGGCTTCTCCAGACTTTCGGATGAGTCTTTGAACCGAGATCCCGTCTCCGTATGACCTTAGTTGTTGGTGGGACATAAAACTGAAATACTCACTCACTGTATTGATATTGGTCTCATTATTGTCACTGACCAATAAAGATAATACACTTTTACTATTTTGATATTGGTCTCATTTTTGTCACTGACCAATAAATATTAACACTCTTAAAATATTGAGAAGCCTCCGTGGTGCAGTGGTTATGCTACTCGCCTTGTAAACCAGGGGTCGCAGGATCGATCCCGGGCTTCTCCAGACTTTCGGATGAGTCTTTAAACCGAGGTCCCGTCTCCGTATGACCTTAGCTGTTGGTAAGACGTAAAACTCAAACACTCACTAGCTCACTCACTCTTAAAATATTGATAGAGGTCTCATTATTGTCACTGAGCAATAAAGGTAATCACACTTAACTGTATTGATATTGGTCTCATTTTTCACTGACCAATAAATATAACAAATTCTTACTGGATTGATATTGGTCTCCTTATTGTCACTGACCAATAAGATAACACATTGTTACTATATTGACATAGATTGCATTATAGTCACTGACCAATAAAGATAACACACTCTTACTGTATTGGTATGGGTCTCATTATTGTCACTGACCAATAAAGATAACAAAATCATACTCTATCAATATTGGTGCCATTATTTTCAATGGATAATAAAGATAACACAACCTTCCTGTACATATATTGGTCTCATTACTGTCACTGAACAATAAGGATAACACAGTCTTTCTGTATTGATATATTTCTCATTTTTGTCACTGACCAATAAAGATAACACACCCTTAATCTGTTGATATTGATCTCACATTTGTCACTGATTGTCACTAACCACTAAAGCTAACACACCCTCTACTCTATTGCTATTGGTCTCATCATTGTCACTGATCAATAAATACACTCATACTGTCATGATATTGGTCTCAATTTTGTGACGGATCAATAAAGGTAATACTCTCATACTGTAATGATGTTGGTCTCATTATTGTCCCTGGCCAACAAAGATAACACACTCTTACTGTATTGCAATGGGTCGCATTATTGTCACGGACCAATAAGATAACTAAACCTTACTGCATTGATTTTGGTCTTTTTAATGTCACCGAACAATAAAGATAACCAATACGATAACACAACCGTGCGACATAGTGCCTTTTCACATCTCCGAAATGGCCACTTATCTGATGAATATGATTTTTTTCTCACATAGGTTGTGAGTGCTCCTTAGAATCGCTTCATTGAGGTGGTTCTAACGAGTACCCAAAGCCTTTGTCTTGAAGAAAAATAATAAAATTAATTTTCAAGTTTTCTCAATATCCAAGTTTTAACTATATTTTTCAGTTCTTGCTTCCAAAGAATAACACTTATAGAACATATTTGACGTCACTACAGCTGGTGTCTGGGAATGTGTGGCGGCCGTAAAAAGTCTGCCTGTCCTACATCTGTATTGGTCGCATTATTGCCATCGACCAATAAAGGCAACAGGCCCTTACAGCAGTGATATTGGTCTCATTGTTTTCACTGACCAATAAAGAAAACACACCCTTACTTTACTGACATTTGTCCCAGTTTTGTCACTAACCAATGAAGATAACATATCCTTACTGTATTGATATTGGTCTTACGATTGTCACCAAGAGTACCGTCTACATACGCTTGTATTGATATTTGCCTCAATATTGTTACTGACCAATAAAGGTAACACACCCTTACTGTATTGATATTGGTCTATGGATGTTACTGACCAATAAAGTAAACACACTGTTTCTGTCTTGGTATTGAACTCATTATTGTCTCTGACCAATAAAGATAAGAACCCCTTACTGCATTGATATTGGTCTCATTATTGCCATTGACCAAAAAGCCCACGCACTCTTACTGTCTTGATATCGGTCTCATGATTGTCACCCTTACTGTATTGATATTGGTCTCATGGATATCACCGACCAATATAACCGGCCCCGACAGCTCAGTTGTAGAGTGTCCGCTCCGGGGAACGGGAGGTCACGGGTTCGATCCCGGGCCACGACATACTAAAGTCGTTAAAAATGGTACTAGCTGCTCCTCGCTTGGCACTCAGATTTACGGGGTAGAGCTAGGACTGGTCGACCAAGTGTCAGGATAATGTGACTCGGTGTAGTATCATGTAATGTGTCTGGGACATGATACTTCAGTGAGGCAGCACTATAAAAGTGAGCATTGAGCTCCCTGTCGCAAACAGACACCGTCGTGATAAAAATTGTTGAAAGCGACGTTGAACTCGAATTCACACACACACACACACACACACACACACACACACACACACACACACACACACACACACACACACACACACACACACACACACACAGACCAATAAAGATAACACACTGTTCCTGTCTTAGTACTGAATTCATTATTGTCTCTTGACAAATAAAGATAAGACCCCCATACTGTATTGATATTGACCAAAAAAGCCAACTGACTCTTACTCTTTTGATATCGGTCTCATGATTGCCACCTTTACTCTATTGTAATTGGTCTCATTATTGTCACTGACCAATACTAATCGAACCTTACTGCATTAGTATTGGTCTTATGATTGCCACCATAATAAAGTTAACACTCACTTGTATTAGTATTGGCCTTATGACTGTCACTGATCAATAACGATAACCCATCCTTTCTGTATTGTTATTGGTCTATTGTATGTCACTGACCAATGAAGATAAACACTGTTTCTGCATTGATATAGAACTCATTATTGTCTCTGACCAATATATACGCCACCCTAACTGTATTGATATTGGTCTCATTATTGCCATTGACCAAAACAGCCAGCACCCTCTTACTCTCTTGATATCGGTCTCATGATTGTCACCCTTACTGTATTGATATTGGTCCCATGGATGTCACTGACCAATAACGATAACACACTGTTTCTGTATTGGTACAGAACTCATTATTGTCACTGACCAATCACGTCAGTCACGTTTTTACAATTCATATTTCCCAGCCGATGGGTCAGGCCCCAGATTCTATAACAGTTCCAGCTTAAAGGCTTATTGAGAATTAGAGAGATCTAATTCAAGGTAATGTTGGTTGGTGCCTGATGCTCTGTCTCTGGTCGGGCCCATCGGAGTCAAACTGTTGGTTTTCTTTTGCTCCAGCATTTCAGTGTTTTTTTGCTGTCGAGTTCTCACCGCTGTTTCATCTCTGTGGTTGTTTGATTATTTGTGTTCACGGAGATTGTGCACTGATGAGTTAGGAGGCCTTCATGCGGACTGAACAAATTATTTGTCTAAATCGCGACGGAAGTAAGGGCGAGGATTGTGGCCACGTAAAATCGATTTAAGCCCCCCAGTGGATTTTGTTTGCGCTGACCGTTCCAAGGCGGTTCTTCTGTCGCGGTTTATTTTATTTTTTTTTTTTTGTTATGGTTTATCTTTGGGTGTTTGTGTCGCTTGTATTATTTTATTTTGGATATCCTATTGACCATTTTATGGGAAGGTAACTGTCCTTTCGATTTCCGCTATTGATGTTTACATTAGGTCTGTTGTTTCATTTTTGTGTTTCTTTCCCTTTGGTGTCTCTGATGGGAGCTGTGGGTTGGTTGTATCGATTCCTGATCATTGCTTCCATTTCTATTTGGTCGTAAGGGCACTTAATTGTGGATAAACCCTTCAATTTATCTTAAGGGAATCCCAGTAGTAGTGCCTTCGTCCGACTTCCAATTTTTCTTTCAGACACCATCCGGGCTATATGCTCATTTTAAAAACTTTTAGCCTCATCGTTCAGGGCTTATGGGGCTCAGCCTCCCAAGCCTTTCATACCATGAATATGGAATTACTAACCGTATCCAGTTTTGTATATTACATCAACACCATCACGAAATAATCTTTATCGTGTATTGATATCAACGTTTCGCCTTCAAGGCTTCTTCATGATGTTATAAACAATAGACATTGATGGCGTCGCACACGAAAGCGTAACGTGATGCGGTGCGCCACGCTCGCTACGTTACACAAAAGTTAGCGGCAGTGTACAATAAGTAATCCGGAGCAGAGCAATACATGCGGAATGCGAAGTCCAAGATTAGTGTCCGTGGTAACAGCCCCACACCCATACATGCTCAACCCATCCGAGCACGAAACTTGAGCCTCATAAATTTCAAAATTGTTGGCATTTTTAAATTTATAAGCAGGACAAATAACAGTCTGTGCTGGTCTGAGCAGGAAACTCGCTTCTTTCATATGTATTTCAGTATTTATGAGCATAATAAATTCCATGCTTTACGGGGGCATAAAAAGTACAATAACCCCGGGGCCAGGCCGCGCAGCCTGATAAGTTCCCATCGGCCGCATAAAAGATAACTACTAGGTTCCAGACTGCGCAAACGCATAGGCTGATCCAGGACATAGCCGGGCGCGCATGTAAATCTAATGAATCAGTGCATCCCTAAACACTATCACCAGCCTAGGCACTTAAACCCTCGTAGAGGCAATAACAACGGCCCGCAAAACAAAAATATTAATAAATTATCAGGCCGCGCCAAAACGCAAGCTGGCCAAATTGTAAGCGGACCGTAAAAAGACTTAAGATAACTATTGGTCGCAAAGTCTAGACCCAACCAGGTTGCGCTACCACCCAACCTGAAAAGGCACATACACGGAGCAGCGTCCACGGGGTCCAGTCGTGCCCTGATACAGAAGCAGACTAGCAAGGCATAATTATGGATCAATGATTATGCAAGTAATTCCAATAGAGCATATACAAAAGTGATATTTGGAACAATTAAAATGTATGCTAGTCTACTTACTAGTATATAGTAACTTTGAATCCATGCCTTTTGGATGTAAAGTCAAGTTTATGAATCCAGTAAGACTATCTATCTCATTATTGACAACATCAATGGGAACAAATCTAAAATCATCATGTGAAATTGGTTGTACTGTGACGCGATATTGGTAGTGTAGCTTATACCATCGTACGTATCGATATCAAATATATGGCTGTTCATACGTTTGGAAACGCGTTGATTTGTTTGACCAATGTATTGCATGTTGCAGCGTTTACATTCTATCAGATAAATGACATTCTGCAACTTGTCAACTTGTCGAATACCGCATTCTGAAAGCGCTTGAGTGCTGCTACTGGTAATAAAAAAAAAAAAAAAACAGTTTTAATGATATTTTTACAATGGGGGCATCTACGTCTGTCACATGTTTGAGAACAATGATGGGTCCTATCTACGAATGACGAGCGTACAAGGTAATCCCTTAAATTTGAGACCGTCGAAACGCCAAAATAGGTTTATATGTGTGTACAGTATTAACGCTAGCTCTTTGCGATAGCTGTAACAAATCCCAGTATTTGTTTATAACCAGACCTATGCTAGGTAATGACGGGTGGTATTCAATAACAAAGGGTATAACATTTCTATCTCCAGTTTTGACTGATGTTTGCAATGCCTCGCCCCGCGTCAATGAAGAAACATTACCCAGAGCCTCATCGACAACAGATGCAGGATAATTTCTCTCTATGAAAAAAATGGCGCAGTTGAAGAATACTTTCTTCAAATTTTGTGTCACCAGAAATAATTCTTCTAAATATTTTACCTTGACTAAAAGGAATGCTGTTTTATTGCACGATCTGGGATGACAAGATGAATATTCAATATACGGTGAACATTGGTGGACTTCACATATACATCAGTAGCATATTCCAGGATTTCAGATTTGGAATCAGTAACATCAAGAACGTTTATTTTCTTTGTTTTGTTTGAGGTTTAACGTCCCCGTCAACACTGTAAAGGTCATTTTGGCGACGCTGCTTCCAATTTTGTGGGACTTTTACCCGACATTGAGATGAAATGACATCTCAAGCCCTGTCGTCTAATGAAAGCATTAGTGTTATATTCATGGACGGTCCGACTCGCACCACATTACCTGGGTGGGCTTATGTCCTCTAAGCGGTTTATCCGTACTCGTGACAGTCGTGTGCGGTGCGTGAAAGCATCATGCAGCCCATCTATTTCTTCAAGGCCCAATGGGCGGGGGCGGATGTAGAAATGTTGTATGTGAATTTAATTGATGGATGAAAAGAATTGAGAGCATCGATGAAACTATGTAAGCTTTCTATGGAATGATCCCATGCCATGAAGATGTCACCCAAACATCTCAACCATATACTGGGTGCAAGAGATCTACTTTTAAGAAAATCTTGTTCAAGTTTACCCTTAAATAGCGACGCACATGCGAGTCATAGGAATACCCATCGCCGTACCCATTTGCTTGAGGTAATTGTCCTTCTTGAACTGAAAATGATTATATTCCAGAACGAGACGGATTAAGCTAAGAATGTTGTCAACAAGCAATCGATTTGTGGTACAAGAAGTACCGCTGACAAGAACAACCCTGCATGCGTATAGTGTATAAAACGACACATCCACAATCACTAAAAATGAATTACCATGTGCTAACTTAAACGATTTTAACTTTTGAATAAAGTTTTTCGTGTCTTTTACATAGGACGGAAGGGACTGCATGAGAGGTTTTAACCCGAATTCTATGGTGACTTAGTATATAAATTTAGAAAAATACATGCCTGTAATGACTTTAGTACCCAATTTCGTAAAATCCTTCGTCGATATATAAAGATTGGTACAACATAAATGTTATAAAACTGACTGCATGCATGGTGGTTAACCCAATCACGGTTGGCAACTTTGCTTCCCTCTTTGATTGCACACCGGTGGGTCGGGCTTAAGATTATATGACGGTTCCAGCGTTAAAAATGGCATTTTATTTTAATTTAGTATTCTTTATGTTGGTTGGCGCCTGATGCTCCGTCTTTGGTCGGGCCACTCGGAGTCTAACTGTTGGTTTAATTTAGTATTTATGTTGGTTGGCGCCTGATGCTCCGTCTTTGGTCGGGCCCCTCGGAGTCTAACTGTTGGTTTTCTTTTGCTCCAGCAATTCTGTTGTTGTATGCTGTCGAGTCCTCAACCTTGTTTCATCTCTGTAGTTTTTTTGATTTGTATGTTATCGGAGATGGTACACTGAGTTAGGCAGCCTCCATGCGGACGAAACAAAATTAGTGTATACCACGACAGAGGTAAGGGCGAGGATTATGACCATGTAAAATCGATTTAAGTCCCCCAGTGGAATTCTTTCCACTGACCGTTCCGGGGCGGTTCTTCTGTTGCGGTTGGTTTGTGTTGTTGTTTGTTACTTACTGTGAGTATCACTTGTGTCTTTTTATTTTGGATGGCCATTTGGCCATTTTGTGGGAAAGTAACTGTCCTTATGGCCTTCCTTTGTTTAGGTTTCCATTATGGTCTGGTTGCGTCATGTTTGTGTTTCTTTCCCTTTGGTGTCTTTGATGTGTGGAGTAAGTTATTGTATCGATTCCTGATCTTTGTTTTACTTCTACTTTAAGACGTAGTCAATAGACTTAGATATGTTATCTGTACTAGAATTACATGTTGAAACATGGTCAAATGGAAGTTCAGAAAAACTGTTATGTTCCTTTGGTGTATTGTTAGATTGGTCACCCTCAGCAAAGAACTCCTTAAGACGTATTCTACGTGTATATTCTAAAAGTTTCTCAGCGACTTTAATTTTATCGTGACTTTTACTTTTAGGACAAAAGGACGGCCCCTTTTCAAACAAAATATAGTCGTCAAAGGACAACCACTGACTAGACAAGTTTAGACCCGTCTTTTTGCCTTTTGGATCTGTTTTAACCTTTTCCTAGTCTTTTTCCACGCATTTCGGTTTCTGCATCTGATGAACCTCCGCGTTGATCTTTTCTTTTTCTTACATGCTTTTCAATGAATGATAGAGATTTATCAGTGAAATATAAATCGATATTTTCACTGTTTCAAACAGTGAAAATACGATTTTTTATTTTTCACTGTTTGGGACTACTTTTTTCTTCAAATCTAACTCTAATTTCAATTTTATCTTTGTCAGATAACTGAACAATACTGAAATGTGTTCTAATTGACGCATAGCCCGTTCATGTGTGACGGGGACGTTACTGACGTCATTTATGACGCTGACGTCACGTCTTTTGTCGCGCGACGTTAGACTTGCCAGCAACTTCTTTGGAAAACTACTCTCTCAATTATTTCATTAATCATTCATAATAATACCATCCCAGGCCATTTCTTAGGTGCAAACTTTCAGTTTACACCCAATAGTATACCCACTAAACACGATGGACACCACTAAATTGACGCGAAACGAACAGGAACAAAGATAATTTTCTCCGAATGTGAGCGACACCATTAAAGACGCTAAATATTGCCTTTTGAAGCATGTAAGAAACAGAAAATTTGATTTTTTCAGTGCAAGATCAAATTTTATTTCACTCATGAACACCAAAACTGCTATTTTCACTCGTGGCTACGCCACTCGTGAAAATAACAGTTTTGGTGTTCATTCGATGAAATAAAATTCGATCTTACACTGAAAAAATCAAATATCCTCTATGTATACTCTTTATACTCTTAGATATTACTACCCCAAAACTCAAGGTTTCAGGCTCTCCAGAAGAACAGCTTTGTTTATTTTAACTTGTCAGTATAAATTTAAATAAATCTCAGCTCACACTGATAACCCACACTAATTGTCTAAACATATGGCAATTAGATATTTCTTAACTGGGATGCAAAAAACCATTCATGAAAATTTCAGTTTAAAGACAGCAACAGTGGGCTATTATAATATATTTATTTTATTGTCAAATTTCTTGACAATAATTTTAAAACACTTCACCATAGACATAATTCATGTTTAACTGCATGTAATAGGGGTCTGATGGGGCCTGCAGGGTTTGAATTTCCCGGCAATTTCATGAGACAAAATGAATGAAGGAATATCTTCATGATGGGGCCTGTAGAGTTTGAATTTCAACACAGTGTGTGTCTAACGAAAACATGCCTATAAATTCATTGTAAAAAAAAAAAACAATTTCAGATGAAAAAATGTGATATTTTTTTATTTGTGCACCAAACATAGATTGTGGACACTCGCTAGAGGCGGTTCTAACGAGTACCCACAATCTATGTTTTTGGACACATTTTTTATTTTATTCTTGGTTTTATGGCCATTTCAAGATTATTTCACTCATATCGAGCCGATCGTTAATCAGAGGTGGGCAAAAACCGGAGTACCCGGAGAAAAACCACCTGACCTTCCGTTGCAGGACTTGGCGTAGCACATGTGAACCGAGCGAGGCTGGAACCCACAGCGGTGAGAGACCTAATGTATAAGAGTGAGCCCTCTTATCCACTAGGCAACGGGGGCCCGTCTGTTGGGTGGAAATAAGAAAAATAATGTATATCCGTGCATATCCATGTTTTACTATATAAAAGTGGACTTTGAGGGGATCAGAATTATATAGGCTTGTTTTCGTGATTCTCTCTCTCTCTCTCTCTCTCTCTCTCTCTCTCTCTCTCTCTCAGATGACCAAACAGTGTCAACACATTGTGCCCTTCCACCATTGTTTGAATGGCGGGGGCATAATAATCAAAATTGCGCGACTAGAAACTAAAGCAGACGGTAAAGTGCTGAGTTTCGGAGTGTGGCCTCAGTGGGGGTATCATGCAGTATTAGCGATGCTTTTATTCACCTACGGCGTTTTTGTTATTTTTTTGACAGACCAACCTGTTTGTAATTTAAACTGCACCATTATGGGCTCATACAGTGTGCAGTCGGCTATGCATCTGGGGCCAGTTGTTCAAAACTGCCGACGTCGTTACTTAACGTATCGTTAAAACTTTGATCATTAAATATGGCAAATATGCTAAAATTTTTGCTGAAAAAATGTGAGCAGCTTTTGCGGCCGCAAAAGCTGCTCACATTTTTTCAGCAAAAATACCAAAATTTATGATATTGTACTTGCTAGAAGAGTTAACAATATGACCACTAACGAGCTCGTTAAGCTAACGATGCTTTGAACAACTGGGCCCTGGTTGCAAAATGTGTATATATTCACTATGTCTGGTCGTCAGTAAGCGAATCAAAGCACTGAATCAACTTGTGGGTTGATTGATTCCTAGTGTAGGCTAAATCATGGCCCTGACGGTTTCATTTAGCCCTTAAATTCAAGTACTTTAAGCAAAGGATGGAGCAGATTAGATGTCGCTTTCTGTAGAATCTGATCTGGGTCTTCAGTTCTTTCCAAACCCAACAGATGAGTTGGGTCCAGATGGAATCTACAAGCAACCCTACACAAGACTCTGATCTCACACTGATAAAAATAGCTCGGCTATATATCAATTACCCTTACCTTTTATAAAGCAGTTAATCAGTGGAAGTCACGTTCAGTTCAACAACCTAAAACTACTGTGCTTAGTAGCTTTGGCTCGATTGACAAATAAAAGACCATATGTAACATGTACGTCTTCCAAATGAAGTACCCCACCCCCTTTATTAACATAAATAGCACCCAGTGGCACTGACCATGGGTCCGCCTGGTGTTATATTGTTGATCCTTAAGAAAGGGCACATTCAATGTAAACAACCAGGGATCAGCGTGTTTTTTTTGTTTTTTTTTTATTGTTTTTGTTGATTTGAGATTAAACGTCACCATCAACACTGTATAGGTCATTTTGGAGACGTTGCTTCCAATTTTGTGGGACTTTTACCGGCCATTGAGATCTTATCTTATCTTCTGGTTTTCGGAGCGATGGAAGCCAGTATTGGCTTATAGTGCTCCTCCTATATGGTTACTTTTTCCGGTTCCGGTTGTCCTTATTGTCTTAATATATGTTCTCTGTATTGAATCTCTTATGACTCCAGGATTTGTCTAATTTGGTCTTGAAACTTGTTACACTGTCACTTATAACAATGTCTTCACTTAAATTATTCCAGTTATCTATGGCTCTGACTGGAAATGTATTTAACCTAACTGACTTGTTAACCGATGGTTTATAAATTCTGAACAAATGTCCTCTTGTCAAATTGTCATTAAATGTGAAAATCTTCTCTGAATTAATATCCTCGAAACCATTTACTATTTTGAATATCTGAATAAGGTCATATCGTTGTCTTCTGTAGAGCAATGTGGTTAAATTTAGAGATCTTAATCTTTCCTCGTATGATAATCCTTTTAATTCTGGCACTATTCTTGTGGCCCGTCTCTGTATATTTTCAACAAGTTGGATATTTTTCTTTGAAGAAGGATACCAAATAGTAATTCCATAGTCTATGATAGATCTTATGAGACTTTTGTATTCCGTTAGAAACATGGGCTTGTTCATGAAAGTAAATGTTCGTTTTATCATTCCTGTAAGTCTGTTCGTTCTATTCACCACCTCTAACACTTGTTTATTGAATTTGAGTGAACTTTCAAATTTTACTCCCAAGTCCTTTTCTTCTTCAACACAAGGCAGTGTAATAAAAGTATTACTGCTATCTCTCATTTCATATTGAAATTTGTGTCTTACATATCCAAATTGAACAGATTTGCATTTTGGTATTGAAAAGGCCAAAAGCCATTTCTCACTCCAGTCACAGACTTTCCATAAATCTCTCTGTAAAATCTCCTGATCTGTCCTTGAATGAATTGTCCTGTATATCTTTGTGTCATCCGCAAAGATTTTGCAGATAGAGTCAATCACATCGGGTAAATCGTTAATGTATATTATAAATAACACCGGGCCAAGCACTGACCCCTGTGGAATGCCTGACGATATGCCCTTCCATTCAGAGTAGAAGTTGTTGACACGCACTCTTTGTCTTCTCCCCTCAAGAAAACTTTGTATCCAGTCTAATAAACCACATTTGATCCCGTATTCCCGTAATTTGAGGATAAGACGTCTATGCGGAACAGTATCAAATGCTTTTTTGATATCTAGATATATTGTATCCACCTGGTAACTTTCATCATGAGATGGAATGACTTCTCAAGCCCTGCCGTCCAATGAAACCAATAGGGTTTATAAGCATGGAAAATTTGATGGACAAATTGTACTGACTATGAAAACTCGTCCATGTACTAAAATATCCTTATTTCCTCTCCAAACATACAGTACCCAGCAGGCACACGTCGCTAGGGCAACGTCAAATCAACGTCGGTGCAACGTCATGACGTTGCACCGACGTTGATGTGACGTTGCATAAACGTCATAACGTTGCATCGACGTTGATGTGACGTCACAATTACGTCATGTGCCTGCTGGGTAATACTTCGATAACTCAAACACGGAAAGTTCACTTACCATAGCTAATTTGAACTAATTCTGGAGCCCCTTGAGACTATCTCCCAAAGATCCAGATAACCAGTTAGGATAATATATGGGCCCCGTCAAGCGATTTTGGTACTTATCGCCTATGCGAGCAGCGAAGGTTCAGGCGAGCCTGCGCATCCGCGCAGTCTCGCCAGAACCTTCGCTGCTCGCTCATACAAGCATTGAATCAAGAGGAACCTTCAGACAGAAAGTCATATCCCTGGCCCCTCTGAATGGCTGGGCATACGCAGTTAAAGTTTGTCATTACGGAATGCTCGAAGACCCAAATTCGCTTGGCGGGGCTCATATGATATTTGCTCATTTATTTTTAAAAGGTGTGCTGTGTATACTCATTAGAATCCCCTCAGTGTGGCGATTCTAACGAGTGTACATAACATACTTTTATTCTAGAGAAGATCGTAAAGATACCCTTAAGTGATCCAACCATCCCTTATGCCCTGACACTATGAGTAAACCTCAGTAATTCGAACTATCCCTATCTGGAACCACTTTTCATGGGCCCAGAGGTGTTAATATTTATTGAAGGTTTACTGTATTTGGTGCCCGTTTGCATCTATGAGGCAGTTCAAACCAATACCTACGATATTTTAGCGACATTAAAGCAAATAAAGTATTCCCCTCTAAACTCCAATTTTCTGCATAAGATGTGGGGTATACGGGGTTGGGGTGGGGGGGGGGAGGAGGGTCGTAACAAATAAATTTTCCTCCTTATATATAGCTGGAGTCCACTTCAAAGTTTAGGGGTGACAGGTTGTGTTTTCTTCAAATTTTATTTAGAAAATGGCTCAACTTTTTGCAAGCAGTGTAGGCCCTGATCAGACGCCCCGTTCTGTGGCATCTGATCTAGGCCTGCACTGTTTGCCAATTGCCCGTTTTGGGGTTTCTGATACAAAATGGAACAGATGTTTATACCTTTACTAGCAGAAACATTTCAGTCTTGGTACTGCACTGTCTAATTTAAATCCTCTAGCATGCTTGGCTGTAAAATTCTCTGAATAAATTAGAATTAATTAGAAGCAAACATAAATGAAGTCAGCAAAAACTTTATAAAGTTCTTATCCTGCTGAATATTGTAATTAGCCACACCAATCCTGAATATCAGCCAATCAGCTGGCATGATAAAATGTTTTCTTTCAAATTCACAAGCTGAAAGAGAAACAGTGTAGATCCTGATCAGATGGATTCTTCCACCGTCATCTGATCTGGATCTACACTGTTTGCAAAGGCATGGCAGGATAAGGTCTAAATTACTCTGATAAAGTTTTTATGTTTGTCTAGCATGCTTGGCCATAAATCAGGATTAATTACAATGAGAGTAAAACCACATGTTGATAAATTCGACAAGAGCTGTCAAATATTTGATATATTGAGGTGCTCAGTCTGAGCAACTTTTAGTGAGTTTTATGCTGGAGTATTTATTAGTTCTTGCTTTATAAGAACCATTTTTTGGAGCGTTTCCTGGAGAGACTTTGCGGTCGTCGTCGGTGCTGCTGTCGTTGTACTGTTTTTATGGCCTCCGAATATGTCATTCCCGTGCCAAGGGCGCTAGCGTTTTTTGCTGTTTTTGCTTTTTGTTTCTAGAGTATTCCATTTTTTTCAATTAGTTCTTAGCATTCATACGTGACGTTAGCTTCAGGCTTGTCGGTTGGCTTACCTTTTAAACAAGGGTGGAGCACACACACGCACGCACACACACAAACACACACACACTCTCTCTTTCTCCATTTGCATCCTAGTTTGGGAGCTTCTTTGGTGTCTTCATCAGTATATTGTCCTCAGTCATATTCCGGAGTATGTGAATATATATGCCGTTTATTATCTCATCCAGAGCGATTTGTATCTAATGGTCTTGCAGTCGAGATATTGTTCTAGCTCTTTATTAAACGGTTTTTCAATCTTTGGGGCTTCCCTACGTTGGAACTTTTTGCCACCAGATTGAATCACATCCTTCCCCAGTTTGTTTTGATTCGATAGAGTTGATACTTTTTTGGCTCGGTTGGCTTTACTTTCAGTTATTCTGACTTCATGTCGTTTTTTTTGTTGCGCCTGCTATTAGCATGGCGCGATATAGGCGTCCGATTTTCCGTCCGTTCGTTCGTCCGTTTGTCAAGGCGTCAACAATTGCGACCACCCTAGCGTTCACCTCAAGGTTCAAGTTTTTTTTTCTCAAGAACTATAAGAATTTCATTAATAATACTTGGTGCAAATTTGTGTCTGAGGGTGGCAAGTTAAAGCGAGCATCCATATTTGGCCTTGACCTACGATTTATGGTTCACTGACTTTGTAAAATATTCCGACCACCCTAGCGTTCACCCAAGTGGTCAAGTTCATTTCAAAAGAACTATAAGAGCTTTATTAATGATACTTGGTACAAACTTGTATCTGGAGGTGGAAATTTAAATGCAAACATCCATATTTGACCTTGACCTACATTTTATGGTTCACTGACTTTGTAAAATATTGCAACTACCCTAGCGTTCACCCTAACGGTTAAGTTCATTTCTCAAGAATTATTAGTCCTCCATTGGCCCCCGCCCATAGGGGCTAGGAGAAATATATGGGCTGCATGATGCTTCCACGCAGAGCTGAATCCAGCCCACACACTAGTACTGGTAACCGCTTAGGGGATCTAAGCCTGTCCAGTAACCGCGGTGCGAGGCGGACCGTCCATGCTAATAAACCCTATTGGTTTAATTGGGCGACAGGGCTTGAGATGTCATTTCATCTCAATGTCGGGTAAAAGTCCCACAAAATTGGAAGCAACGTCTCCAAAATGACCGTGTTGACGGGGATGTTAAACCTCAAATCAAACAAACAAAAAAATTAGTCCTCCATTAATGATACTTTGTACAAGCTCGCATTTACGAATGGCAACTCTTTAAGTAAGCTTCTATGTTTGACCTTTGTCATGGTTCGGTGACTTTGCAACCCCACAGGCGCGACATAGCCTTCGGCGGAATTCTTGGTTTTTCTTGTTTTTTTGTTTGTTTCAACTTCCTGAGTCATTACGATAACCTGCTATCATTCCAGGTTAGTCTCGATCTTGTGGGTCTGATTCAGGTGACCGACTTTCATGCCTTGTAAAAGCTATATTTATTGGTCAATTAGGTCATGTGACCAATATCAATAAAGTTTGGATGTTTAACTGTATTGGCCAGTGACAGTCAAGAAGCCTCCGTGGTGCAGTGGGTACGCTACTCGCCTTGTAAACCAGGGATCGCAGGATCGATCCCGGGCTTCTCCAGACTTTCGGATGAGTCTTTAAACCGAGGTCCCGTCTCCGTATGACCTTAGCTGTTGGTGGGACGTAAAACTAAAACTCACTCACTCACCAGTGACAGTCAAGTGACCATTAGCAATACAGTTTAGGTGGTTTAGATGTTTTACTGGTCAATGACAGTCATGTGACCAATGACAGTCATGTGACCAATTGCAATACAGCAATGGTGTTTTAACATTATTTGTCATTGACAGTCATGTGACCAATAGCAATATAGATTTGAGGTTTTACTTTATTGGTCAGTGACAGTCATTTGACCAATAGCAATAACGTTTGGATGATTTAATTTACTTGATCAGTGACAATCATGCGACCAATAGCAATACAGTTTGGATATTTTACCTGTTTGGTCAGTGGCAGTCAACTGACCTTTAGCAATGCAGTTTAGATGTTTTACATTTACTGGTCAATGACAGTTATGTGACCAATACCAATCAAACATCTCCAAAATGACCTATACTGTGTTGACCTAAAATCAAACAAACAAACCAATTGCAATACAGTAAGCGTGTTTTAACTTTATTTGTCAGTGACAGTCATGAGACCAATAGCAATATAATTTGGACGTTTTACTCCATTGGTCAATGACAGTAATTTGACCAAAAGCAATAAATTTTGATGTTTAAATTTTTTGGTCAGTGAGTCATGTGACCAATAGTAATACAGTAGTGATGTTTTAACTTCATTGGCCAGACCAATAGCAATAAAGACTGGATGTTTAATTTATTGGTCAGTGCCTCTTGTGTGACCAACAACAAAACAGTTTGGACGATGTAACTTTATTGGTAAGTGACAGTCATGTGACCAAACCAAAACAGTTCAGACGATTTGCCTTATTTGTCAGTGTCAGTCATGTGACCAATAACAATACAAATTAAACGATTTATTTTATTTATATTTATATGCGACCAATAGCAATAAAGTCTGGATGTTTTACTTTATTGGTCAGTGACTGTCAAATGACCATAAGCAATACAGTTTAGACGGTTTAGATGTTTTACTGGTTAATGACAGTCATGTGACCAATAGCTATAGAGTAATGGTGTTTTAACTTAATTTGTCAGTGACAGTCATGTGACCAATAGCACTTTAGGTTGGACGTTTTACTTTATTGGTTAATGCCAGTCATTTGACCAATAGCAACAAAGTTCGGATGTTTTAACTTTAATGGTCATTGACAGTCAGGTGACCAATAGCAATACAGTTTGGATGTTTTACTTAGTCAGTGACAGTCAAGTGGCCAATAGTTATACAATTTTGATATTTTACTTCATTGGTTAGTGACAGTCATTTGACCAATAGCAACAAAGTTCGGATGTTTTACTTTGTTGGTCAGTGACAGTCAGGTGACCAATAGCAATACAGTTTGGATGTTTTACTTAGTCAGTGACAGTCAAGTGGCCAATAGTTATACAATTTGGATATTTTACTTTATTGGTTAGTGACAGTCATTTGACCAATAGCAACAAAGTTCGGATGTTTTACTTTGTTGGTCAGTGACAGTCAGATGACCAATAGCAATACAGTTTGGATGTTTTACTTAGTCAGTGACAGTCAAGTGGCCAATAGTTATACAATTTGGATATTTTACTTTATTGGTTAGTGACAGTCATTTGACCAATAGCAACAACGTTCGGATGTTTTACTTTGTTGGTCAGTGACAGTCAGGTGACCAATAGCAATACAGTTTGGATGTTTTACTTAGTCAGTGACAGTCAAGTGGCCTATAGTTATACAATTTGGATATTTTAATTTATTGGTCAGTTACAGTCAACTGACCAATAGCAATACAGTTTGGATGTTTAACATTTACTGGTCAAAGACAGTCATGTGACCAATAACAATACAGTAAGTTTTTTTTTTAACTTTATTTGTCACTGACAGTCCAGTGACCAATAGCAATATAAGTCGGATGTTTTCTTAATTGTCCAGTGACAGTCATTTGACCAATAACAATAAACTTTGGACGAATTAACTTTATTGGTCAGTGACAGTCATGTGGCCAATAGCAATAGAATTTGGACTTTATTTTCGTATTTTTTGTGCTGCATACTTCACAGTTGTCTTCAGGTTATACAGTGATATGGCCCTTCAAGAACAGAAATTTACTCTTCACAAAGGCTAGACTTCCCACGATATATTGTAAAAGGCTCCTTTGGCACGGGTCGCTGCAAACAGATGAATGTTTGCTGCAGCCCTATGCATAGCCTGTCTGGTCATGCCTGATTTGAGTTTCATGGCCCTTAAGAATATAAATTTTCCGGGTAGTAAGGCTAGCCTTTGTAGGTTATGTTGAAGAATTCTCCATGGCGTGGAGCACTGCACACGGATGAATGGGTATTGTTTTTTTTTCCATTTTATGTGCTGTAGTACCGTTCATATGTTTAAGGACATGTCTGAATTCAGTACTATGGCCCTTCAAAAATTATAAAGTTACCCATTACAGAGGCAAGGCTTACTTATTATGTTGAAGGTGACACGTCAGGTGGGGCCTTTGTTTCACTGGGCAAGCGCCATACAGAACAAGTACAACCTGTATCATGATGGGAGTTGTCGCGTTGTAAACGTGTGCGAAGACGCGTAATGGGGTGCTGCGCATGGTTGGATTTCAGTTTTTCTTTTTTTTATTTTTGGTGTTGCGGTACTAGCTGGAAGGTTACCCATTATTTGAGAGCTATGACCCTTCGTGAATATACATTTCCCCTGCACAAGGGCTAGACTTCCCCCTGCTACGTTGAAGAAGGCCACAATGGCACATAGCGCTGTTATCTGTGTGTGTGTGTGTGTGCTGCAGCCCTCTATATATGTTAGTAGGTTGTGACATTTGAGTGTAATGGCTCTTCAAGAATATAAATTATCCCCACACATAGGCTAGCCTTCCTTTGATAGATTGCAGAATTCTCCCATGGCGCGACACATTGCGCACGGTGCGGGGTTTTGTTGTTTTTTGTGATGCAGTGCTGCACATTGGCTGGTAGGTTACATCTGATTTGAGTACTATGTATGGTCCTTCAAGAATACAAATTTCCCCTGCTTAAATGCTAGACTTTCCATGGCATGTTGAAGAAGACTCCCATGGCACGGGTTGCAGCGCACTGATGTTTTTTTTTGTGTGTGTGTGCTGCAGTCCTGTTGACATACACATGCTGGTAGGTTATGTCTGATTTGTCCTTCAAGAATATATTTTTTTTTTCAGTACAATGGCTAGCTTTCCCATGTTATGCTGAATAATTGTCCCATGGCACGGGGCGCTCTGCATGGATGGATGAGTTTTGTTTTTGTTTTTTTGAGACCTATAGTACTTACATAAAACCGGTGGGATATGTCTGTTTTGAGTACTACGGCACTTCAAAACTATAAATTTGCCATATACAAAGGCTGGCCTTGCTATGTTATGTTGAAAGTTTCCCGCTTATCAGTATCACACCAAGTAAGATGGGGACTGGTTTGTTTTGTTCGCTTTACTTAATTGTGCTGCAGTACTGTATGTTAGCAAGTAAGCTACATGATTTCAGACTTATGCCCTTCAAGGATATAAATTTCCCCTGCACAAAGTCTCGACTTCCTGGTATTTCGAAGAAGCTTCCATGGCACGTGGCGCTGCGCACAGACATGAATCATGCAGGACTGTACATCTGTTTTAAAGTCCGATCTTGGTGGCACTCAAGGCCCCACTGATAATCAGGAAAATTGGCTATTAACATGACATTGGTGGATATTTATTAGTCTCTGGACACCCACCAGGCTGAAGCTGATAATCCCTGCAGTTTCATATGCATATCAGCCAGTCAAGCAACAGATTAAAAACTTGATCCCTCAAATTTATTGAGCTATTTCATGTGTAATTATAGACCTTTTCATGTAGGCCGTTTGCCCTAAACATAGAGAAATGTTGTTGTTGCTTTCTTGTTTTGCTATACTTACACAGTAACACTAAATATTCCAAACATTGGCGGAGACATGGTTCTTTGCCGGCTGATGTTACATGTCTATAAAAGGAAAGGCGTTGGTGAGTTTGTCCATATGCGCAGGCTCGCCCAAGAGTCTGCTGTTCACCTATATCATAAGTACCTTTTTCACAAAGGTGGGCTCAAGTGAATCTGTGGTAAAATCAAAAGCAAACATGCTGAAGTAGCTCAACATGGGGCATGTGTAAAAGACTTTGTATAGCTTCTTTGCGTTTTTTTTAACTTTCTCAGTATTGCATTACAGATTCACTATGTCAACCAGCTGAAGCACAATATTTTGACATGCCTTTTACACACGAACTCCGGTTGAACACGGTGTTGTTTACACATAGCTACCACCAAGTTTCTTCACTGAACGTCTCGTTGAATTTTAGGCCTTTCATGTGTGGAAGCTACCATCCTAATTTCAGAAATGAAAGAAAATTAGAAATATAAAACACATTATATTTCAACAGAAACAAAAACTATATAAACCTATCATAAACATTCTGCATGCAATAGAATTTATACAAAATATTTCCCGACGAAAATGCAGGTTATGCAAAATTTCTATTTTCAGATTTCGAAAACACGCATATTCAATTATATTGGACCCCCCCCCCCCACCACCACCACCACCACCTGCAAAAAAAGGAAATTTCATATGAAAAATTCTGATATGATCCAATCAAAGACTACGGGAACTCATTAGAACCATATCGTTCTAACTAGTACCCACAATCTCTGTTTTTAGCAGAAATAAGAAAGATAAGGTTTACCCCTGTAAAACCCAGTTTTAAAAGTGGGTTTAAGGGAGTCAAAGTCATATAGGTGTGCTGACGTGATGATTTATATGGTCACATTTTGTTAATATATCCATGAAAATGTATACTCCGCTGTGTACATTGAAACAAGTGGTTTACAAGGGCAACACATTTTTCTCATTTTTGTCCACAGATCTGCCTCATTATCACCTCATTGAGGCAATTCTAATGAAACCCACATTTTTACATTTACAGATGAGAAAAATAGACCCATTAGACAGAGTCCATGAGACAAAGTGCATTCTTTGATATCTCCAAAGGGTTATTTTTCTGATAAAAATATTATAGTATTCCTATATATATTCCAAACATTGTTTGTTGGTGCTCGTTAGAACCGCCTAAATAGGGCGGTACTAACGAGTACTAATAACCTATGTCTTGGAGTAATATAAAAATAAATAATGTACACCCCTATAAACCCCAGTTTTCCATATGAAGTGAGGTTTAGAGGGGTGGTTCATGGACTTATACAGCTCTGTGTCTACACTGTTTGCCATTAAGTACATTTTGTGGATCAAACAGGAAATATGCATCACATTTCACTACTGGCTTTTCCAGCACATGCATAGTTCAGTAATCTGTACATGTACTTGACCTAGCTGATAGCCAGCAGTTATTCCTGACCACTGACATGCTGAGAGTGTTATGGCATTTAGCTGTTAAAAAGAAGAGATTATGTCAACCAAGTTTCAGTTCTACAGTGCTACCAAGATAGGCCTTTTAAGTGCTATTGCCCTTCACGAATGTAAATTTTCCCTGCACAAACGCTATACTTCCATTGGTATGTTGAAGACTCTCATGACACGGGTCGCAGCGCACGAATGGGTGCTATTCATGTGCTGCAGCGTACATATGCTGGTAGGTTATATATGTTCTATAAAAGGGTTATCCTTTGGAAGCAAGGAATACACCACAGAAGTGAAAAATATGGAGTGTACATGTTTACTAGGCCAGACTAGCTAGTTTTGGCCAATTAGGCCTCATCAGTGACCCTCAGATATTTTCAACATTCCATAATGGAATCAATGATCCCAAAGGACAAGAAAATATAATCTATACTATGATGTAGGGCAGGGAGACGTTTTACCGCCGCCACACATTCCCACACACCAGCTGTAGTGAAGTTAAATATGTTCTATAAAAGGGTTAGGTTATCCTTTGGAAGCAAAGAATACACCATAGAAGTGAAACATATGAAGTGTACATGTTTTCTGGGCCAGACTAGCTAGTTTCGGCCAATTAGGCCTCATCAGTGACCCTCAGATATTTTCAACATTCCACAATGGAATCAATGGAATGTCTGATTTGAGTGTCATTGCACTTCAAGAATATATATTTCCCATATTTCAGACACGGCCTTCCTATGTTATTTTGAAGAATCCTCCCAAGGACACGGGATGCTACAAACGGATGGATGTTTTATTTTTCTTGCACAGCGGATCAAGAAATCAATATTTTTAGCTTGGGATAGAAATACGGTTCTAACCACGATGTTCTTACCAAAAAAACGAATATTCTGGCGTGTTTGGTAAATGCACTGGTTGAATACGACCTCATATGCACCGTCGTTAAGGTTGACGTCACAACGCGTTACGTGACGTCACTAAACATACCTGTAACGTCACACAATATGGCGGACGTTGGTGGCCGAAGTTACTGCAGCGCTAAGAAATGTAAGGTATGCAGGAAAAAGAATCCTATATGGGTGTGAGGGGTGGATATATAAATTTGTCCCTCGGGATCACTGTCTGGCATCACTTGGCAAGCCTCGTGATGCCAGACAGTTACCCTCGGGACGGATTTTTCCATCCACCTTTCACACCCATATAAGATTTGTATATTCTTTTTTGTGCAACAGTACTGTACATATGCCAGTAGGATATGTCTGATTTGAGTACTACGGTTCTTCAAGAATATAAGAACCTTATATGGGTATGAGGGGTGGATGGAAACATCCGTCCCAAGGGTCACTGTCTGGCCTCACAAGGCTTGCCGAGTGATGCCGTACAGTGATCCCGAGGAACGGATTTTTCCATCCACCCCTCACACCCATATAGGAGTCTTTTTCTTGCATACCGTCCAATTCTTAGCGCTGATTTTAATGCTGCAGTCACTTCGGTCACCAACGTCCGCCATATTGTGTTGACACTGCAGGAATATTTAGTGACGTCACGAAACGTGCTGTGACGTCATCCTTAACGACGGCGCATACGAGGTCGCAATCAACCAGTGCATTTATCAAACACGCGATTATATTCGATTTTGGGTCGGAACACCAGTCAGAACATAAATTTCTATCCCAGGGTCAAACACGGATTTCCTTGTCTGGCTTGCAAGAATATGAATATCCCCTGTGCAAAGGGTGGCCTTGCTAAGTTATGTTGAAGAAAGGTTCCAGCTTGTCGGATTTTGTTTAGATTGAACTTGTTTTGCTGCTGGACAAGAGCCATGCAGAATCAGTCCAACCTATATCATGTTGGGTGGTGTCACGTTGTACAAGGAGCGCCATGGCGCACTGCGGAGTACTGCGCACGGAGGATGTGTTTTTGTTTTATCTTTGTGTTGCAGTACTGAACTTAGCTGATAGTTGATATATGAGTACTATCGCCATTGAAGAATATTATTCAATGGCACAGGTCACTGCACAAGGATGGGTGTTTTCTTGTGCTGCAGCCCTGTAGACATGCGGGTATAACATGTCTGATTTGAGCGTCACGGCCCTCAAAATATATATATTTCCCCTAAAAAAGACTAGCCTTCTTATGTTGAAGAATCGTCAAACGACGCGGGGCGCTGCGCAAGGAGGGTGGGTTATGTATGCTGCAGTTCTATGCACTTGCTGGTAGGTTAAGAATATAAATTTCCCCTGTACAAACCACACCGTTGCTTTGTGCTGTTTCCAGCTTTTCAGGTCAGGTTAGACTACGACTATGTAGTAAATTATCTTTGGTGCCCGGCTTCAGCTACCGTACTGATTCGTCTATTAGACGATTTGGCTATAAGACGGAGGGTATATTTTTTGCCTTTCTTTGGGAGATTTTTGCTTAGTCTTGTATATAGGACAACTATAATTTTTTGCAAAGATACCGGGAGGGGTGCCGTCGATGTGGAAGCGAGACAACCTGTATCATGGCTGGTATTGTCACGTTGTGCAACGTGTGCCATGGCCAGGTGCGCGCCTCTGCACACGAAAGGTGGATTTTTTTTTCTTTTTTGTGCTTAAGTATTGAACATAATCTGGTAGCCTGCGTCCGATTTGAGTACTTTTGCCCTCAAAGAATGTAAATTTATTAGTCTCTGGACACCCAGCCTGATTCCTGCAGTTTAACATGCATATCAGCCAGTTAAGCAACATATTAAAAACTTGATCCCTCAAATTAATTGAGCTATTTCATGTGTAAATAGGGAAAATTTGTTGTTGCTTTCTTGTTTTTCTATACTTACACAGTAACACTAAATATTCCAAACATGGGCGGAGAAATGGTTCTTTTCCGGCTCACGATACATGTCTATAAACGGAAAGGCATTAGTGAGTCTGTCCATATGCGCAGGTTCGCCCGAGAGTCTAGTGTTCACCTATATCATAAGTACATTTTCACAAAGGTGGGCTCAAATTAATATGTGGTTAAATAAAAAGGAAACATGCTAAAGCAGCTCAACCTGGGGCATGTGTGAAAGACTTTGTGTAGTTTTTTTTTTGCGTTTTTTAGCTTTGTCAGTATTGCATTACAGATTCACTATGTCAACCAGCTAGGGCACAATATTTTTACATGCCTTTTACACATGAACTCCGGTTGAACACGGTGTTGTTTACACAAAGGTACCACCAAGTTTCTTCACTGAACGTCCCTTTGAATTTTAGGCCTTTCATGTGTGGAAACTACCATCCTAATTTCAGAAATGAAAGAAAAATCAGAGATATAAAACACATTATATTTCAACAGAAACAAAAACTATACAAAAATACAAAACTATCACAAACATTCTGCATGCAATATAATTTATACAAAATATTTCTCGACGAAAATGCAGGTTATACAAAATGTCTGTTTTCAGATTTCGAAAACACGCATATTCAAATAAATTGCACCCCCCACCTGCCAAAAAGGAAATTTCAGATAAAAAAAAATTGATATGATCCAAACATAGACTGTGGGAACTCATTAAAACCATATCGTTCTAACTATTACCCACAATCTATGTTTTAAGTAGACTTAATAAAAATAAGGTTTACCCCTGTAAACCCCAGTTTTAAAAGTGGGGTTTAAGGGGGTCAAAGTTATATAGGTGTGCTAACGTGATGATTTATATGGTCACATTATGTTAACAAGTCCATGAAAATGTATACTCCGCTGTGTACAATGAAACAAGTGGTTTACAAGGGCAATACAGTTTTCTCATTTTTGTTCCAAGATCTGCCTCATTATCACCTCATTGAGGCAATTCTAATGAAACACGTTTTTACATTTACAGATGTGAAGAATAGACCAATTAGACAAAGTCCATGAGACAAAGTGCATTCTTTGATATCTCCAAAGGGTTATTTTTTTCTGATAAAATGTTATAGTATTCCTATATATATTCCAAACATTGTTTGTTTGTGCTCGTTAGAACCGCCTAAATAGGGCGGTACTAACGAGTACTAATAACCTACGTCTTGGAGTAATATAAAACGAAATAATGTACACCCCTATAAACCCAGTTTTACATATAAAGCGAGGTTTAGAGGGGTGGTCCATGGACTTATACTGCTCTGTGTCTCCACTGTTTGCCTTTAAGTACATTTTGTGGATCAAACAGGAAATATGCATTACATTTTACTACTGGCTTTTTCCAGCACAGGCATAGTTCAGTAATCTGTACATGTACTTGACCTGATAGCCAGCAGTTATTCCAGACCACTGACATGCTGAGAGTTTAATGGCATTTAGCTGTTTAAAAGAAGAGATTATGTCACTCAAGTTTCAGTTCTACAGTGCTACCAAGATCGGCGTTTAAGTGCCATTGCCCTTCACGAATGTAAATTTTCCCTGCACAAACGCTAGACTTCCATTGGTATGTTGAAGACTCTCATGGCACGGGTCGCAACACACGGATGGGTGCTATTTTTGTGCTGCAGCGTTGTACATATGCTGGTAGGTTATGTCTGATTTGCAAGAATATAAATTTCCCCTATTTCAGACACGGCCTTCCTATGTTATGTTGAAGAATCCTCCCATTGACACGGGATACTACAAACGGATGGATGTTTTATTTTTCTTGCACAGCAGATCAGGAAATCAATAGTTTTAGCTTGGGATAGAAATTCTGTTCTAACCCTGATGTTCTTACCCAAAATCGAATATTCTGGCGTGTTTAAATTCGACCTAATATGCACCGTCGTTAAGGTTGAAGTCACACCACGTTACATGAAGTCACTAAACATTCTTGTAGTGTCATCACAATATGGCGGACGTTGGTAACCGAAGTGACTGCAGCATTAAAAATCCGCGTTAAGAATTGTAAGGTAAGCAATAAAAAGAATCCTATATCGGTGTTAGGCGTGGATATATAAATTTGTCCCGCGGGATCACTGTCCGGCATTACTCGGCAAGCCTCGTGATGCCAAACAGTTACCCTCGGGGCTGATTTTTCCATCCACCCCTCACACCCATATAAGATTTGTATATTCTTTTGGTGCAATAGGATATGTCTGATTTGAGTACTAAGGTTCTTCCAAGAATATAAGAATCTTATATGGGAATGAGGGGTGGATGGAAAAATCCGTCCCAAGGGTCACTGTCCCTTTGTCCCACTGGATTTTTCCATCCACCCCTAACACCCATATAGGAGTCTTTTTCTTGCATACCGTCCAATTCTGAGCGCTGATTTTAATGCTGCAGTCACTTCGGTTACCAACGTCCGCCATAATGTGTTGACACTGCAGGAATGTTTAGTGACATTACGTAACGTGCTGGGACGTCAACCTTAACGACGGCGCATACGAGGTCGCATTCAACCAGTGCATTTATCAAACACGCAATTATATTCGATTTTGGGTCGGAACACCAGAGTCAGAACATAAATTTCTATCCCAGTGTTAAACACGGATTTCCCTGTCTAGCTTGCAAGAATATGAATTTCTCCTGTGCAAAGGGTGGCCTTGCTAAGTTATGTTGAAGAAAGGTTCCAGCTTGCTGGGTTTTGTTTAGATTGGACTTGTCCTGCTACTGGACAAGAGCCATGCAGAATCAGTCCAACCTATGTCATGTTGGGTGGTGTCACGTTGTACCTGGAGCGCCATGGCGCACTGGGGAGTGCACGGAGGGTGTGTTTTTGTTTTTGTTTTATCTTTGTGTTGCAGTACTGTACTTTAGCTAATTGTTGATATATGAGTGCCATCGCCATTGAAGAATATAATTCAATGGCATGGGTCACTACAAAAGGGTGGGTGTTTTTCTTGTGCTGCAGCTTTGTACACATGCGGGTATAACATGTCTGATTTGAGCGTCACGGCCCTCAAAATATATATTTTCCCTAAAAAAGGCTAGCCTTCTTATGTTGAAAAATCGTCCAATGACGCGGGGCGCTGGTGGGCTTTGAATGCTGCAGTACTGTGCAGTTGCTGGTAGGTTAAGAATATAGATATCCCCTGTACAAAGGACACCGTTGCTTTGGGTTAGCTTTCAGCTTTTCAAGTCAGGTTAGACCATGAGGAACTAATACAACCTGTATTATGGTGGGTGGTGTCACGTTGTGCAACGTGTGCCATGGCCAGGTGCGCGGCGCTGCACACGGAAGGTGGATTTTCTTTTTCTTTTCACTCCGAACAAAGTCTCGGCATTACACGGTATGTTGAAGAAGGCTCCAATTGCACAGGACCCCGCGTACGGATATTGTTTTTGATGCAGCCCTGTGATTTGCCGATATTTCTGATTCGGGTGTCATAGTCCTTCAAGAATATAAATGATTTCCCATACAAATGCTAGGCCTCCTAGGATATGTTGAAGAAGTCTCCCATGACACGGGGTACTGCGTACGGTCGTGTGGATTTTTTTTATATTTTTTCAACTGCAGTACTTTACACATGCTGGTAGGTCGTGTCTAATATGGGTACTATGGCCCTACAAGAACATAAATGTCCCTTGTCAAAGGCTAGCCTTCCTATGTTATAAAAGAGGAGGGTTGGTTTTATTTTTCATTTGTTTTGTGCTGCAGTACTCTACACTATTAGCTGGTAGGTTACAAACGGTTCAAGTGCTATGACCATTCAAGAATATAAAGTTCCCTTGAACAAAGGCTAGACTTCCCATTGTACGTTGAAGAAGGCTCCCTTGGCATGGCACCCTTCGCACAGATGCGTTTACTCTACATTTGCTGGTAGGTAACATCTGACATGCGAGCGCCCTCCAAGAATATTGATTACTCCTGTTCAAGGGCTAGACTTCAGGTTGTATGATGAAGAAACCTCCTGTGGCATGGGGCGCTGGGCATTTATGGATTTATTGGGTTATGTTCTCGTAGGTTATGTAAAATTGAAAGTCATGGCTCTTCAAGAATATAAATCCCCCCACCCCCTACAAAGGCTAGCCTTCATATGTTACCTTGAAAATGGCTCCAATGGAGCGAGGCGCTGCACACGAACCGGTGTTTTTCTTCTTGTGCTGCAATACATTTGCTGGTAGGTTACCCCTGATCTGAGTGCTAAGGCCCTTCAAGCATGTAATTTTCTCCTGAACAAAGGCTAGACTTTCCATGGTATCTTGAAGAATGCTCCTTTGGCACGAGGCGCTGCGCGCGGATAGATGTTTTGGGCGTTGCAGCCCTGTACACACACGCTGGTAGGTCACAAATGATATCAAGGTAATAGCCCTTCAAGAATATAAATTTCCCCTGTACAAAGGCTAGACTTTTTTTGATATGTTGAAGAAGGCTCCCAAGGCATGGGGCTCTGCCCATGGATGTAATTTTAGGTGCTGCAGTCTATACATATGCTGGTAGGTTATTAGTGCCACGGCACTTCAGGAATATAAATTTCACATCTTCCTCTTGTGTGTTGAAGAAGGCGCCCAATGTGCGGGGCGCTGCACATGGCTTGCTACTTGGGAACTGCCATGCAGAACCAGTACAACGTGTATCCTGGTAGTAGGTGACATCTGTTTGAGTGCTATGGCATTTCATGGATGTAAATTTCGCCTGTACAAAGACTAGAATTTCCACGGTATGTTGAAGACGGTTCCAATGGCATGGGGTGCTGCGCATGGATGCGTGTTTTTGTGTTACTGCCCTGCCAATATGTTGGTTGATTGTTTGATTTGATAACTATGGCCCTTCAAGAATATAAAATTCTCTGTAAAAAGACTAGGTTTCCAATGGTATGTTGAAGAGGGCTCCTATGACGTGGGGCGCTATGAATGAATGAGTTTTTTTTTGTACATAACTTCGTAGGTTATATCTGATTTGAGTGCGACGGCCAATCAAAAATAACATTTATCCCATACAAAGGCTGGCATTCCTTTGTTGTTGAAGAAGGCTCCCGTGACATAAGCGCTGCGCACGGACGGTTTTGTGGTTTGTTTTTGTGTAATGCAATACTGTACATTTGTTAGTGGGCTATGTTGTTTTTTTATTTTAACCTTTCCGGAATAAGGTAATACCCTGTACACAGGCTAGCCGCCTGTTGTTATGCCATCTGTCACGTCCTGGCTTGCTGCTGGTAAGTGTCATGTGACCAGTACAACCCGTTTCATGGTTGGGGGTACAACGTGTTCCATAGTGCGATGCGGGGCACTGCGTACGAAGGGTAGGGTTTTGTTTTTCATTTTTTTGTGCTGCAGTAGTGTTGAGTGCTCTGTCCTACAAGAATATAAATTTCCCCTTTACAACTGCTTGACTTCCCATAGTTTTGTTGAAAAGCCTCTAATGGCACGGGGCGCTGAGCACAGGTGGATTTGCATGTATTTGTTTTGTTTCAAATCAGTATATATGCTGATAGGTTATGTCTAATTAAAGTGCAAGAATATAAATTTTCACTATCTAAGATATGTGATGCATGTTAGCTACCCCAAATACCTATATAGTTCAGATCAGCCTGTCTCATTATTGTATCTGTTCTGCTCGTTTTGCTTTTATCTGTTCTTTCTGATCTCTTGTTTTCTATCATCTAGCATCCACTGCTCCAGGGCTTTTAAAAAATTACAGAGGTGGCCTGGTCTTGCCAAAGGAGTAATTGTGTTCTATAACCGGGTTGAAGCAAGGACTACATCACGAAACTGTAAATTGCGGGGTTCGAAAGTTTTTATACGCCCGTTAAAATGCGTTTTCCGGCCGGCCGTCAGTTCGTCCGGAATATTCTGACGAATCTTGAGTAAGAGGTCAAGATAGCGTGTCAGATACAAAAAAAAAATGCTCCATTTTTCTGCGTTTCGTACTTCATTCCCTCTGATTAGTTTTCGTTTGTTTTCGGACTACCCTTGTGTGCGCCATTGGTAGATAATCATATCTGAAAGACACTCCGTTGCAATATATACGAGGTACGAGTTCGCAACCATTGGCGAGCTGTTTTCTCCCGACTACTTTGGTTTAGTTGTGTTATTAGTTGGTCATTTTTGGCTCTTTTTTATATTTGTCATTGTGTTCATTGTTGAGTTGGTATGTGTCTTTTTATGTCACGTGTGTTATTATTTTGTCATTTTATGGGTTCTTTTGGTGTTTGCCGTTGTGTTCATTACTGAACCCTACTTTAGTCGTATCTCCGTCTTTTTTAGGGGCGTGGGGTGTGGTACTTACTTGAATAACAGAGTTTATGTGCTTTATGTGGTCTTTTCTTCTGTTTGTGTTTCTTAATGTGATACTTTTGCTTCATTGGCTTTTTAAGTTTGTTTTTATAGGTTTCTGCTGTTGGACTTTTCCAAGGCTATTTGGTGTTTTGTTTGTTGGTTTATCAGGCATGTTTTAAGTGGTTTTGTTGCTTGCGTTGGTCTGTGAAAGGTCGGTTTTGCTTTAGTAGGTCTTAGATGTGTGTGTATTTGGATTGTCGTTCTTGTGTTGGTATTCGGGCGTTTGTTTGCGACGAGGTCTTCATTGAGTTGATCTGTCATGAATATTTTTTTTCGTCAGTCGGTGTTAAATTCACCTTTTTTGTTTGCCTTGTTTTTAGTTATATCCAAAGTTGCTTCGTTTTGAATGTTTCATCTTAATGTATAAATGTGTTTATGCATGTTTTTCGGTTATTAGAATGAAACTTTGTCTCATTTATATGTATTTTATATGTCATTTACATGTATTTGTTTTGTCATTCATATGTATTTGTTTTGTCATTCATAAATATTTGTTGCAAATGCTTTCCATCCATTTGTTCATCCATATGTTTGTTCGCCAAGCCCTCACATTTGCTATAACCTTAGTGTTTATCCTTAGGTTGAAGTGTATACAAGCGAAACATATTTTCGCTGGAAATCTAGTTCTTAATTAATGCTTTGTTTTACGGGTTGTTACGTTTACTTAATTCAGCTTTGCATTTCAGACTCTTTGTATTTTACTTTTGCTTAAAATTTCTATTATCCTGCTTTAATTAGTCACGAAAACACGCCTATATAATTTTGACCCATTAAAGCCCCACTTTTATATAATAAAAACTGGGTTTACAGGGGCATTCATTATTTCTCATTTCTGCTCAAAAGCATAGATTGTGATTACTCGTAAGAACCACCTCAAAAGCATTGTGATTAATAGTAAGAACCAGCTCGCCGTGGTGATTCAAACGAGTCCCAACAATCAATGTTCTGTTTGTTCGTATTGATGTTTAACGGCTCAGTCAACACTATTTAGGTCATTTTGAGCCGGTCAATTAACCTATCAACACTTTTCTTAGGCAGGCTTATACGTAAGCGGTTAACCAGTACATTGCACATTCTTTCGTCAGAAACTGACATCTGCCCTTCTTGAATCAGGTGAATACAGAGAATGACCGTAGAAAATATGTCGTGATCAATCTTAACGAAAGAATATTGCCGACGCCAGTAGGTATCGAACCCGCGCCCTTCTGATCACCAGACAGACGCGCATCCGACTGAGCTACCCAGGCCGACACAATTTATGTTTAGAGGCTTTGTTTGTAATACATATCGGGATATGGGTTTACCAGCGTTCTTTCAATCATCAAGCAACCGCTGTAGCTCCATCGGATGCGCGCCTGACTGGTGATCAGGAGGGCGCGGGTTCGATACCTGCCCGGATCGGCAGAATTCTCTCGTAGAGATTGATCATGAAATCTTTTATCCGGTCATTCTCTCCCTTCTGCTGATTCGATCAAGACTGGTAGTTGTCCGGCCCCCGCTCATCGGGGCTTGAAGAAATATATGGGCTGCATGATGCTTCCACGCAGAGCCGAATCCGACCCACACACGATTACTGGTAAACTGCTTAGACGATCTAAGCCTGCCCAGGCAAAGCGGTGAGCACGAGTCGGACCGTCCATGCTTAAAACCCTATTGGTTGCATCGGGTGACAGGGCTTGAGATGTAATTTCATCTCATTACACCTCAATGCCGGGTAAAAGTCCCGAAAAAATTGGAAGCAACGTCTCCAAAATGACCTATACAGTGTTGATGGGGACGATAAACAAACAAACAAACTGGTAGTTGTCAGTTTCTGGTGAAAGAATGTGTATTGTACTGGTTAAACGCTTACGTAAAAGCCTGCCTATGGAACATGTGGAGGTATGCGCTAAATAGTGTTGAATGGGTCGTTTAACTCCAAAACAAACAAACAAACAAAAAATTAAGCTTTTGCGGCAACAGTCCATGTCCATACAGACAGGACATAACCGTCGGTGCATTATGGGAACACGTCTTTTCAAACATAGTGAAACGTCTACCAACAAAAAAGTGAAAATTTTCAGATAAAGATTCTGAAAGATTTCGTACCACTGCCAAAAAAAAAAAAAAAAAAAAAAAAGATTGTGGGTACTCGTTTAAAACGCGTCGACGAGACTGTGATAACGAGTATCCACAATTTATATTTTTAGCAGAAATAAGAGAAACAAAAAAAAATGTATACCCTTGTAAACCACAGTTTCACTATAAAAAGTGGGATTTCAAGGGGTCAAAATTATATGCGTGTTTTCGTGATTGGAATTCTTGTTAAAACTAATACTTTACTTTATTACATGACGTCATTGATAAGCAGTGGTAAACGTCCTGTAATAAATATCGTATGACCACACGTTCAATAACACTTTGGCGGGATTATTTACAAGCTGCTATTTTTGCTTAATTCAACTTTGCATTTCAGGCTCTGTGTATTTTGCTTCGCAATTTTTGTTGAATCTATTTTAAGCATGGCATTATATAGGCGTTCAGTTTCCCACCGTTCGTTTATCAAGCCGTCAACATTTGCGACAACCCCTCGCAATAACGTTCAAGTCCATAAGGCACAACATAGCAATCTGCGGATTTCTTGATTAACAATACTTGGTTCCTTTGTAGCCGTATGGAAATGATGGCAGTGATCAGGAATCGATATCATCACGTGAGCCAGTCCGTGAAATGAACACCCCTAAACCCAACATTTTGTAGAGAAAACTGGGGTTTACGGGGGTTTACATTTCCAATTTCTGCTCCGTGACATAGCTTGTGGGTACTCGTTGGAGCCGGCTCAATAAGATGGTTCTAACGAGCACCCACAACATATGTTTGAAGTCAAAATAACAAAAATAGCACAGATTTTCATCTGAAAAGTAACCATTTTGGAGATGTGAAAAAAAAACATTGTCGCACTGGTGTGTTATCGTAATGGAATTACCTCACACCTCCAATCAAATACACCAAAGGGAAAGAAATGCAAACTTAAAATAATTTCACCAAAATGAAAAAAAGTCACAAGTGAAAAGCCAAAAGGACAGTTACTTTACCGCAAAATGGCCGAAAGGCTTTCCAAAATTAAAATATTTAACATTCCGATAGATCGGAATATCTGTCTTGTCGTTAACAACGCCGTGTAGTATAGTCAAGTAGAGATATGTGACGTGGTCAGTTACCGTGATGTAGTCAGTTCCTACAGTGTACAGCTCACAAAATAATTTTGTATTGATCGGATCGGGCAGTTTGATCCAATGGTGACGAATGATCGCCTGTTTCAACAAAATTCCACTCTGCAACAAATTACGCGTTATAAATGTATCATATTTGAGAGAAACAAGGTGTTCTGCAAACATTAACAATCAGACATTCATGTATAAATCTAATATGTTGTCACACACAGTCCTCCGGTAATGTCAGAAAGTATCGAATTTTTATTTCCACAACGCCTTTTTTCAACGATCACTACGTACTCTTTGTCCATTAGGCGCGTCAATCTGCATCAATTTGTTGGTTATTTGTTTTAGTCAGAAGTTAAGACGAGATATTAGCTATACAAATATGCAAAGACGAACTATAACAATAATACACCACAAAAGAATAACCGCCTTGCTAAGGTCAGCAAAAACGTTTTATTTATTTATTTTACATAGCCACAATCCTCACCCTTGCTTCAGTCGTGGTTTAGACAATTTGTTCAGTCCACATGAAGGATTTGTAACTCATCAGTGCATCGTTCCCGAGAACATTAAATTAAACGAAAACGACGAGGACTCCACAGCATTAAATAATAACTGCTGGACCAAAAGAAAACCAATTGTTGGACTCCGGTGGGCTCGACTATTTTGTCTCTTTACCAGCCAGAGGCATTCTGGCTTTCTGCAGATGTGCATGTCTGCAAAGAGGCTGGGCACTTCCTTGCATGCGACTTCCTAATTACCTTTTTCGCCGAAGCTCGCAGTGAGGTTCTACTTGAAGTAATGTAGTAATTCCTGTGTCATAGTTACAAATGGGTTCTCTTTACTGATGACGGTCTTTCTTCACGTCAGGGGTCTGAGGTCAGAATTGGAAAACGGAACACCATCAAGGAATTTGTCTGTCCCCAGTGGGCACACAACGTTAAAATGACGTATCAACGTCGGAGTGATGTCATCTCATCGCATCGATGTTGATAGGACGTCATTTTAACGCTGAGTGCCTGCTGGGTCTTATGGCTAATACCAGTCTGCTTAGCCAATGCAACAGCCCTCTGTTGCCAGCAACTGCTCTCAGTTGCCAATGCACCAGCATGTCTGTTTCCAGCCTGCATCCGGTCTGTGGGGACTACGAAAGCAGGGTCCTCGTCCCAGTCCCCGGGTACAATTGTTTACGATGCTGTCATAAAATTAATTAGATGTTGTTTTGAAGCAGTTGATCATTAATAGGGCCCATCTGGAATTTCTTATTCTAAATATTGTTTGTTTATATATATTTTAGAAATTGGAATATTTTAATAATAATTTAAGAGCATCATAAAACAATTGTAGCGAATGCTTTCATACTTGATACCTTAAGACCTATTAGAGATAGGATATTTTTATAGATGTACTCTGTCGCACGGATTTGTTATCATGATGCTGTATTTTGACAAGTTTTATGTTCTCGGAGTTGTGGCGATGAGAAAGAAATCCTTCACGCAGCCTGAACGAATTATTAAGACAAAACCAATGGCTTGGATTGTGGTCATGTCAAATCTGTTTTAGCCCCCGTCACGAAAACATGCATATATAATTCGGACCCCCTTGAACCCTACGTATTGTGAGCGCAACTCCTCCAACAGTTTAATACCGATCCTTCCAAAACTTAAATATTGCTTGAATTATGGTATTTTTTTTTTACAGAATCTTAAAATAATTCTTTTCACTTTTTCACACTTTTAACTTAAGAGTTTTTTTTTTTGCACATCTATAATATGAAACTGGATATGTAGTAGGTACATTGTGAGTGCAAATCCTCCTACAGTTTAAAACCGATCCTTCAGAATCTTTACAGGTGTTTTGATCATGGTCTGAAAATGTGCATGTGCCTTTTACAGAATCCTTTATTTTTATTTATTTTTTTTTTATTATTTTTTCACTTTCCGCGTTAAGTTATACCAATTGTTGTCTGGTTAACTTCCTTATTTTTTTAACAGCACAAATGAGTGGAATTTGCTTGTTACCTACTGTCTGGTGTGGTTTATTATCGTCATACCTCGTCTTCGCATGTACTATGTACTGCTATCTCTTTATTTTTGATAGCCATTTGTCAATTTGTGGGAAAGTAACTGCCCTTATCATCTTTGCACTTATGACATTTTAATTATGGTTAACTTGATTTATGTTAGGCATTACGAAAACACGCCTATACAAATACTATGTAAGTTTACTTACCAACGAAAAATCAATAAAAAAAATAATGTATACCCCTGCAAATCCCAGTTTTACTGTATAAAAGTGTGGTTTAAGGGGAGTCACATTTTTATAGGCGTGTTTTCGTGATGGATTTCTTTCCCTTTGGTGTCTTGGCTGGAAGGTGTGAGGTATTTGTTATTACGATAACATTTGTGCGTCATATGTAGGATCCTACTTGAGTTACATGAGTGTTCATGTATAATTGGATTTATTAAACGAGTTGAGGAAAAGTGATAAAATGCGAGGCTTTACCGAGCATTTTATCACTTCTTCAACTGGTTTAAATCAATAATACATGAGCACGAATGCAAGATTCCATGTAAAACGGATCTTGGTCACTATTGATCAACAACAATGTCAATATTCGCCATTAGTAAACGCCGTACATGTAACGTTTCTGGGCGTATCTAACTAATTTGCATATTTAATCCACTAGTGGTTTTCCGAATTTATTACGAGTACACGACGTTATTACATTTTCAGACGATAAAGTGTGTTCTTTCATTTCTCCAAAACAGTGAAGTTTTTTGAATGAAAATTTGTAGTATTCATTTTTTCCTCACTTATTCTCGAAATTATAAGATGTATGTGCTCATTTGAGCCGCCGCATTTAGGCGGTTCTAACGAGTACCCACAACCTATGTATTGATCATAGATCATAAATAAGGAAAAAAACGCGTACCTAGGTGAACCCCGATTCCGGGGGTGTTCATTACACGGTCATATTCTGGTGATGTAAATTTTCATCTTCGTCTGCTTAGCGGAGAACTTTCACATGCTTTCATGTAGTTTTTTTTTATTTTACTAACTAGCGGCTTTGGGTTTTAATGCCCTTGCAAGAATACACATGTACTTGTATTTTAGTGTCACGACAAGGCGTTTCTTTCATTAACCCCAAGCTTCCAAGCATATAAATGCTAAGATGGCTCAGAACAGTTCAAGTGCGCATATACGACTTATATCCAACGGTTGATATGCTCTGTCAGTATAATGGCATGTTCATATTTTTCTTAATAACAGTAAGTTTATTTGCTTTCATGGGCAGTTTCATGCATGCCCGTAACATGTTATTTTATCTCCTGTCATATCAGATAGATTTAGTCAAAAGGTTGTATTTCCAACTCTTTGAATGAAGTCGCAGCTCTTGATATTCGCTTCCGGTTGGCCTGTGCAATATTCCATACAGGCGACAGGTCGATCATGCAAATCGTTTTTATGTGAGCAAATGCTGTATGGCCATCGCATGATCGAATTACTTGGCCTGACAAATCCCTATATAAGGTACGGACCTTTTAGCGTCGTCTGTGGGACACAACATTTCCATAGGTGAAGTTGCAGGGTCAGCAGTGAGTAAAATAGTTTTATTATCTCTGTTTTTTTCCAGATACAGCGCTTCTCATTCATGTAATTTTCTTCTCGGGTTAATATTTCCATTTTCTCCCTGTATAGCATACAGGGATAGCTCTTTGTGTTGTGCAGATGAGAAATGGGTCCCAAGCGCTGGATTTGTTGCATCCATAGCTCACCGGTCATTGCAAGGGTAGATAATTGCGTTACAATTGCTGTACCATTCATTGCAGGGGCAGATAACCGTGTTACGAGATGGAATAGGAAACCTTTCTTGTGCTTATGCACATCTAAATTATTTCTTGTGCGGTTGGCGATTTTTAGGCAAATTTTATAGAAATCACAAAATATTTTGTGAGCTGTACACTGTAGGAACTGACTACATCACGGTAACTGACCACGTCACATATCTCTACTTGGTATATGCCAAGGCTGCGCGACTGAAATATTTTAGGTGAAATATGGTAGGCAAAATATGCCGCTCCACACACAAATCGTGCACATACGATGTATGCATGTTTGGTCTGTTGTGGAAATTATTTACCATACAGTCGGCCGCTATAAGGTTGATTTCTATATAGTCTGCGTAAAAGTCGCCAACCGCCAAATTGTTCATGCCAGTTACAATGTTGTGGGTGTTCGTACTGTCGGGAGTTATACCATTGATCTGTAGGGAAGTTTCATCATTTTTTCCCTAAGGGAAAAACAATTGTAACGTAAATCAGTGATCTGCAGAAATTTGTTATATGGCTATGATTATGATTATGATAGTGGGTTCGAGCCTCGCTCGGGTCACGTGTGAGACGCCAAGTTCTGCAACGGAAGGTCAGGTGGTTTTTCTCCGGGTACTCCGGTTTTCGCCCACCTCTGATTAACGATCGGCTCGATATGAGTGAAATAATCTTGAAAGGGCCGTAAAACCCAAACCAAAAAAAAAAAAAAAAAAAGTATCTTTACTTGTCACAATTTTAGCGAGCTACCACGGGTATGCACAATTATGATTTTCCTGTAGTATTCATAGATATAAATGCCCTGAAAATGAACATTATACCAGCAGCAGGTCAATTGTGAATGTTATGAGATAGTATAGGCAACTTCTCTGGTGCTTATGCACATCTAAATTAATTAAGTAGGTATATGGCAAGGCGGTGCGAGTGAAATATTTTAGGTGAAATACGGTAGGCAAAATGTGCTGCTCCATGCACAAGTCATGCACATATCATACGATTTATGCATGAGTGGTTTGTGGAGATTTTTTTACCATATAGTTGGCCGCTATAAGGCCGATTTCTATAAAATTTGCCTAAAAATCGCCAACCGCCAAATTGTGCCATATATAATTTTCATTCCAGTCACGAAGTTGTGTTTGTTCGTTTTGACGGGAGTTATACCATTGATTTATAGGGAAGTTTCATCATTTTTTCCATAGGGGAAATACTATTTTAACGCAAATCAATTATCTACTCGATTTTTTCTATATGGCTATGATTGTGGACGGTATCTTCACTTTGCAACGATTTTAGCGAGCTAACACGAATATGCATGGTTTTCCGGTAGTATTCATAGGTATAAATACCCTGAAAAACGAACACTATTCAGCAACAGGTCAAGTGCGAATAAATGAACACAACATCGTGGCGGGACAGAGAACGAATATAGAACGTCACAACGGTGTGGTGACCTGCTGCTCCCTGCCAGATAGCAGGTACTGGTGAGCCGCTTTCGGTTTTGTGTCCAGCAAGGGCGGACAGACCCAATAACAGACCGCCGAGACCATATTAGACAGGTCGTGGAAAACAACCTAGAGTCGATTCAACCATATTAAACAGGTCGTGGAAAACAACAGAGTCGATTCAAACGAAGAAGTTACCGGGACTTCCAAGTTCGTATTCAATCGATAAATAATATAAATCAACTTGTGGTCGACAAGGTCGACGAACTAGTTGACAGCAGTGCGCGAGAGGGGGTTCGCCCTAAGTGAACTTGTAATCTGGCCATTCGCGTTTTTGTGTTGTTTCTTTTTCTTATTTTGTTGTTGTGTTTGTTATTTGCTTCTGTAGAAACTCACGTCACCCCGGTCCGAGCACAGAACATTGTTTTGCCTTCGGGACGGACGTCGTGAGTGGGCTATAGAAGCAAGTAATGTGATGTTTTGTGTTAGCATTGAGCAGGTACTGGTGCGACGCTGTTGGTTTTGTGTCCAGCAAGGGCGGACAGTTTTGTGTCCAGCAAGGGCGGACAGACCCAATAACAGACCGTCGAGACCATATTTGACAGGTCGTCGAAAACAACCTAGAGTCGATTCAACCATATTAAACAGGTCGTGAAAAACAACAGAGTCGATTCAAACGAAGAAGGTCCCGGGACTTCCAAGTTCGTATTCAATCGATAAATAATATAAATCAACTTGTGGTCGACAAGGTCGACGAACTAGTTGACAGCAGTGCGCGAGAGTGGGTTCGCGCTAAGTGAACTTGTAATCTGGCCATTTGCGTTTTTGTGTTGTTTCTTTTTCTTATTTTGTTGTTGTGTTTGTTATTTGCTTCTGTAGACACTCACGTCACCCCGGTCCGAGCACAGAACATTGTTTTGCCTTCAGGACGGACGTCGTGAGTGGGCTATAGAAGCAAGTAATGTGATGTTTTGTGTTAACATTGAGCAGGTACTGGTGCGACGCTGTTGGTTTTGTGTCCAGCAAGGGCGGACAGACCCAATAACAGACCGTCGAGACCATATTAGACAGGTCGTGGAAAACAACCTAGAGTCGATTCAACCATATTAAACAGGTCATGGAAAACAACAGAGTCGATTCAAACGAAGAAGTTACCGGGACTTCCAAGTTCGTATTCAATCGATAAATAATATAAATCAACTTGTGGTCGACAAGGTCGACGAACTAGTTGACAGCAGTGCGCGAGAGGGGGTTCGCCCTAAGTGAACTTGTAATCTGGCCATTCGCGTTTTTGTGTTGTTTCTTTTTCTTATTTTGTTGTTGTGTTTGTTATTTGCTTCTGTAGACACTCACGTCACCCCGGTCCGAGCACAGAACATTGATTTGCCTTCGGGACGGACGTCGTGAGTGGGCTATAGAAGCAAGTAATGTGATGTTTTGTGTTAGCATTGAGCAGGTACTGGTGCGACGCTGTTGGTTTTGTGTCCAGCAAGGGCGGACAGACCCAATAACAGACCGTCGAGTCCATATTAGACAGGTCGTGGAAAACAACCTAGAGTCGATTCAACCATATTAAACAGGTCGTGGAAAACAACAGAGTCGATTCAAACGAAGAAGTTACCGGGACTTCCAAGTTCGTATTCAATCGATAAATATTATAAATCAACTTGTGGTCGACAAGGCCGACGAACTAGTTGACAGCAGTGCGCGAGAGGGGGTTCACCCTATGTGAACTTGTAATCTGGCCAGTCGCGTTTTTGTGCTGTTTCTTTTTCTTATTTTGTTGTGTTTGTTATTTGCTTCCGTAGACACTCACGTCACCTCGGTCCTACCACAGAACATTGTTTTGCCTTCGGAACGGACGTCGTGAGTGGGCTATAGAAGCAAATAAATGTGGTGTTTTGTGTTAGTATTGTTGTATATAGATACTGTAAATAATTCATGCCATTCATTTGATATCTTTCTTGTGCCTTACCCCACAGCTGCCCGTACACCTGTCAGGTATCATGCTCGGTTGTTTTGTCAGCATCGGGGTTTGCGGGACGCCGTAAACCCACATGTACCACATACTTCAAAGAAATATTATGGGTGTGATGAAATTGTTATTGACCATCAACTCTGTGTGTGTCCCTTATGAAGTCTGCAACAATATTTATGAGTTAAAGGTTATATTCATCAGAAAAGGAATTAATGACTGTTACAAGGCAGGCTGCAGTTAGTTTAATACTACTGTATAAAAATGACAAGATTAAAGATTATTGATCATTTCCATTCTTTGTTCTATAAATTTGGTGCATTCAAAATAAAAAGAATACTGTTGTTTTCTTTATGTTATCATGACAGTTATTACAGAAGGGTGAGCCATTAAGATGGTCTTTAAATAGATCACTGTTTAACTGACTTTTCTCATTCCTCGGTTGACATATAATAATGTTGTACCTTCTTGTTGCAAAAATAATAAATTCTTCCAAAGATTTGTTGTTCAGATAAAAAAAAATGATTTAGTTTTGGGCGTTGGGCGTTTTAATTTTACTCTCAGACTGTTGCTCACTGAATCTGTGCAGAATAGTATCCAAGTAATTAGGGACTGCATTATTTAAAATTTCATAAAACTGTATTATGTTTTCTCCTTTCAGCAAGCGGGCATAGGCCAAACTCATTGTAGAGTACATTATGAGATGTTCCCTTACGCAAACCTGTGATTATTCTACATGTATCGAGTTGAACATCTTCGAGAATATTTGATTTTGATGGTTGATGTTGTCCCAAACTATGTCACCACATTCCAAGGTAGATCTAATGAACGATGTATAGAGAGATGTTCTATCTAAGTCATGCTTAAGCATTCTAAGGATGTTCAGTCTATGTGCAGCTTTTAAATAGGTTCTTTTAATATGTTCATACCAAGGTGCATCAGAGGTAAGTGTTAGACTAAGGTAGGAATGGTGTTTTGCATCTTTTAGTGTTTTATTGTCAAATTTAACATCGAGTGACTGTGAATGTCTTTTTTATTGTCAAATTTAACATCGAGTGACTGTGAATGTCTTTTTTTGAGTAAATGTCATTGAGGTACATGTAGTTTTAGATGGATTAAAAATAACGCAACAATCCTCGAACCACTTTGCATTTTATACAAGCCATCCTTCAAGGCCTGTATGGAGTTAGCGTTTTCAATTACAGTAAAGAAAGATGTCATCTGCAAACAATCGAATATTTGTGTCGGTGTTATTTACGATGTCATTAATATATAACAAGAAAAGATAGGTACCTGTACAGACCCGTGTGGTACTCCAGCACCGGTAGGTAGCCAAGTTAAAGAAAATCCTTCACTTGTTATACGCTGTTTTCTGTTTGATAGATAACTTGTAAACCGTTTGAGAATATTTCCATTGATACCATAGTTTCTAAGTTCATGTAAAAGTCCTTGGTGCCAAACTATTCAAAAATGCTTTACTTATATCGCGAAAAATGAATTTCAATCTAATCCTTCGTCTTAAGTTTTCAACAATATTTTTATACAGTTCAAGAAGCAGGTTTACTGTTGGGTCTCTAGATCGGAAGCCTGATTGATAGTTTATTAGGATTTTGTTTACTTCTAAATAATTATACAGATATTTGAAAAAATATTTTTTTCAGGATTTTGCCAAGGCAGCTAGTAACTGAGATGGGTCTATAATTGGTTGAGTCTTGGTTATCCCGTTTTCCTTTGAATATAGCAGAGAGATGTTTGCCATATTCCATTGGTGTGGAACTAGACCAAACTCAAGAGATCTATTGAAAAGTAAGGCAAGTGGATAATGAATACAGTTAAATATCAATTTCAAAAATTCAAGGGAAATTTCATCAGGTCCCGCAGGTTTTAATGTCGCCCTCGCCCTTCGGGGCTTGAAGAAACATTTGGCCTGCAAAATGCTTCCACACATAGCTGAAACCGACCGCACACGAGTACTGGTAAACCGCTTAGAGGATCTAAGCTTGCCCCGGCAAAGCAGTGCGAGTCGGACTGTCCATGCTTATAAACACTATTGGTTTCATTGGGCGACAAGGCTTGGGGTGTCATTTGATCTCAATGTCGGGTAAAAGTCCCAAAAACTAGAGGCAACGTCTCCCAAATGACCTATACAGTGTTGACGGGGACGTAAAACCTCAAATCTAACAAACAGGTTTTGATGGGTTTCAGTTAGTGTAATTGGTCTTTTACATCTTGGCTTGTACCCTGTATTAAACTATAAATAGATTTTAAATCTGAAAATGGCCTTGTTTTATGGAAGTCTGTACTGATTTGTTTGTTAGAATTGGGGTTTAACGTCCCCGCCAACATTATTTAGGTCATTTTGGAGACATCGCGTCCAATTTTGTGGGACTTTTAGTCATACTACGCGGGTTACCAATACTCGTGTGTGGTCAGATTTAGCTCTGCGTGGAAGCATCATGCAGCTCAATCTATTTCTCCAAGCCCCGATGGGCGTACTGAAAGCAAAGTAATCGTTGCGGTATCTGATCTGGGTCTAAACTGTGTGTATTTTTGAGACGCTATTCAATAATCGACTAATCAGAAGTTTAGGCTAAACTCTCCACCTGCCTTTTCAAATCTATTGAAAAACCACCCCAAAAAAAATTTCAGATTGAAAATCTGATATTTCCGTTCAAAACATAGATTGCGATACTCGTTAGAACATCCTCAGCGGGGCGGTTCTAACGAGTGCTTCGGGTATTCGTTAGAACCGCCTTGGTAGGGAGGTTCTAACGGGTACCCACTATCTATGATTTTGAGCAGAACTAAAGAAACTAGTGTATAGTATACACTGTAAACCCATGTAAACCCCAGTTTTACTGTATAAAAGTGGGGTTTAAAATTACATAGGTATGTTTTCCTGATGGATAGTATTATATTTTTCATCAGGAAAACACACCTGTATAATTTTGACACCATCGAACCCCACTTTATATACTAAAACTGGGGTTTGCAGGGGTAAACCTTACAGTCCTAATTTATGCTCTAAAATATAGATTGTGGGTACTCGTTAGAACCGCCTCGATGAGGCGGTTATAACGATTACCCATAATCTATATTTCGAGCAGGTTAAAAAAAATATCACAATTTTTCATCTTGAATTTTTCATTTTTTTCGGCGATAAAGGTTACACTGTATTTGTATAGGCGTGTTTTCGTAATGTATACCAGGTCGCTGACAGACAGCACGCTACACATGGAAGAACCTGATGAGGTAGAAGTAACATTTCAAAACCTTAAGTCCACAGCATACAAAACTCTTGTCGACCGCAATTGGAATATGCTTCCAGTGTCTGGTCCCCCTATACAGCTACAGATATCTACAAATTTGAATCTGTCCAACGCAGAGCTGCCAGGTGGGCCACACTAGGCTATAGGTACTCATCAAGTGTTACAGCTATGCTTGGAAAACTCCAATGGCGTCCACTAGATCAGAGACGCATCGATAATCGCCTTACCATGCTATACAAGGTCACGCATGACCTTGTTGCAATCCCTGTCTCAGAGTCGAAATTTATCCACCCTTTGGCATACAAGCAAATCCCCACCCAGACCAACTATCACAAGTATAGCTTCTTCCCAAGATCAGTTATACAATGGAACGCTCTTCCAGCCTATATTGTCTTGCTACCAACCTTGGCACAGTTCTGTCATGCTGTCTGCCAGGTGGTGCATGTGTCCCCCTAAGCCACCAGATTCTGTTTTAACTTTTAACTATACTAACTTTCTTTTCGCACTGTATAAACTCATTTCACCTACTTTGCTTACCTTTTATTTCAGCTAACCCCCTTTAGCACTTGGTATACCGGATACCCTTCAGTTGTCCTCTTATGAGGTTTAGAAGTATCGGAAGAAAGAAAGAAAGTCGTCGAGAGTGGTACAGGAAGTTAGTGTCTAGTGACGGGTTTACATTCACTTTAAAGAGAAAGAACAGATGAGGAACAGTTGAGTGGCGATGTGGCATCAGAAACAAGACGGCGACGTGCCCTGTAACCATCCAACAGCGTGGAAACGACTGCGTACAGCACAAAGACCATCTGCATGCTGCTAGACCGGGTATTTTGAGAACCGTTGAAATGCAGAAAAATGTGGGTTTCACTTTAATGGCTAATGTATTTTACTATTTTAATTACATGTAATTAAATCCGCTTTAAACGAATCAGTGACATGAAGACACATAAATATAACGAATAACATATATACTAGTAGTTTTGCAGACAAAAATGTGAGCAGCTTCCTGATCATTGCTTCCACTTCTATTTTGCTCACATTTTTCAGCAAAATTTACATACACTTACAAATTGCCTAATCAAAGCGGCGTCTAATAACCCTGTCAGCAAAGAATGACGGGTCAACGGCGGGCCGATAGCGATAAAACGTATCGCTGTCGGCCCGACGGTGGTCCGTTGTTGAGTGCTGACTGGGAAGGTTTTTGTTTTGTTATTGTAGAAAATAAAAAAGGCCTGAGACTTCATGCGGATTATCTACTGTAATTATCTCCATTCAGGCGGTGAACAAATGTGCACTGTACTAGCTAACCGTTTAATTTGTGTGTGGGAAACTGACCAGCTCATACATGAGCTATAAAGTGTTGACATGGCCGTAAAACACCTAAAAAGTAACCCAAAAATCAGGCTGGTGACATTCATACTGACTGGATCTTAGGCACAGGGTATTAACTTGCGTTTGTGAAAGAGAGTGACTACCCCGATACCTGGATGTCAAATGTTTGTGAGTGTGTGAACTAGGCTTGGGATTCGCGGGTTGGAATATCGATTTTGTCTAACATTCACAAATATTTTACTATACTTCAATAGAATTCCAAACTCCATACTCCAGACTCCAAGCCAACTTCATACACTTATTGTTTGTTTACTTAAGTTTGTTCATCCATTTTGTCTTTCAGGTAAAAGAGGTTGCAGTGGCCCATGTATTTGAGCCTGCACATGTCATTATAGACCATATACTTGACGAAAGCGCTGATCCGCGAGAACCAGCCTACCAGAACTGACTACGTAACTGTAACCGGATTAGACAAAATACAAAGGCCAGAAGATCCTAAGGATATGGATTTCGAGGTAACTGTGTAATTAATTAGCTCTTTTGGCCTTCAAGGCCTCGTCTGTGACCATTACTACAAAACTGACAATGTAACATAAGACAGAAAGTGTAAATTTAGACTTATCTAAAAACACTGCTACTAAACGGTTGAGTACTGGTAAACCGCTTAGAGGATCGAAGCCTGTCCAGGAACCGCGGTGCGAGGCGGACCGTCCATGCTAATGAACCCTATTGGTTTCATTGGGCGTCAGGGCTTGAGATGTCATTTCATCTCAATGTCGTGTAAAAGTCCCACAAGATTGGAAGCAACGTCTCCAAAATGACCTTTACAGTGTTGACGGGGACGTTAAACCTCAAATCAAACAAACAAAAAACTAAACGGTTGAATAAGATTCACTGTTTTGTTATATTTTATCAATTCTCGTATACCGAGCCGCGTATCAGGAAAAGATAACTATTGTCCTTGCCGGAAACGAAGAAGCCTCCGCATCTGTTCAAACATGCTTTGTAACCCCATTGCACGATGGTGACGGGGTATTAAAGTATCACGTAGGTCGTCCGTTTGTTCGCCTTTTATCTTCATTTCCGAACAATAACTGGAATGACTGTCAATGGATTTTCACTTAACTTAGTACGAGTTTTATATTGTGAAAATCTGGCAAATCACCACAACCATGATAGTCAAATTGTACGAATTCGGGTGATGATGAGTTTTTTGATAACCGAATGTCTAAAAGACACATTTTTCTTGGGCATGACCTATCCGTTTGTTTGTTGTTATTCCAGCTTGATCGTGATTTCATTGGTTTCAAGATACCCAAAGTGTTTTTCGACACGACGTTCGCCATTCAGACAGACAACATTTCCTGTTCGCCACCGACAAACAGCTGGAACTCCTGGGTAAAGCGAAAACCTGGTACATAGATGGGACATTCAAGATAGTTAACAAAGTAGAAGTAAAACAAAGATCAGGAATCGATACAATTAACTTACTCCACCCATCAAAGACACCAAAGGGAAAGAAACACAAACATTAAGCGACCAGACCATAATGGAAACCTAAACAAAGGAAGGCCATAAGGACAGTTACTTTCCCACAAAATGGCCATATGGCCATCCAAAATAAAAAGACACAAGTGATACACACAGTAAGTAACAAACAGCACCATAAATAAACCGTCACAGAAGAACCGCCTTGGAACGGTCAGTGGAATGATTTCCACTGGGGGGCTTAAATCGATTTTACGTGGCCACAATCCTCGCCCTTACTTCCGTCGCGATTTAGACAAATAATTTGTTCAGTCCGCATGAAGGCCTCCTAACTCATCAGTGCAACATCTCCGTGAACACAAAAATAAAAAAAAACCCACAGAGGTGAGACAACGGTGAGGACTCGACAGCAAGAAACCACTGAAATGCTGGAGCAAAAGAAAACCAACAGTTAGACTCTGATGAGCCCGACCAGAGACAGAGCATCAGGCACCAACCAACATTACTTTGAATTAGATCTCTCTAATTCTCAATAAGCCTTTACGTTGGAGCCGTCATAGAATCTGAGGCCTGACCCACCGGCGTGCAATTAAAGAGGGAAGCATAGTTGCCAACCGTGATTGGGTTAACTACCATGCATGCAGTCTGTCGTATAACATCCATGTTGTACCCAATCTTTTTATATCGAAGAATGATTTTACGAAATTGGGTGCTGAAGTCATTGCGGTTGTATATTTTTCTGAATTTATATACTAAGTCACCATAAAATTCGGGTTCCGATAGACCTTGTTGCAGAAGAGATTTAAGTCCAATATTTAATTTTGAAATTAAATCAGAATGGCGTCTATAAAATTTTGAAAAGGCTTTGCGTAGTTTATGGTACCGATATCCCTGATTAAGGAGTTTAGCCGTTAATAATTTATTACGAGTGTTGAAGTCAGTTACATGACTACACACTCTGGCAAATCGAATTAATTGCGAAATATAATATCCAAAAAAGGAAAATTTACAATCTCAAAATCAAAGTCATCGCTTTTATCATAAATTTTGCACGAAACAAATCCATCTACAATAGATAGATGTAAATCCAAAAACGGGGCCTCGGTATCAGAAGAATTTGCTTTATTTAACTGAAGTTCTGGGGGGGGGGGGGGTAAATCTGACTGATCAAACCATCGAAATAGGTATTATCAATATTTAATAAATCATCTAAATATCTAGAAGTGGAGCTAAAAGCTTCAATAATTCCAGATTGGTTATCAATGGAAAGCGACAACATGAAGTCTCTTTCATAACAATACAAAAACAGATCAGCCACAAGAGGTGCGCAATTCGTACCCATCGGAATACCCACAATTTTCTAAATAAATTAGTACCGAATCGAATATAAATATTGTCAAGTAGAAAGGCGAGGGCATCACACACTTTCTGACATGACCAAAGTGTATAATTCTTATGCTCTTTAGAAGTGAAAAATGCATTTCTGACATTACATGCAAGATAGAGAAAATCTTCTCTGTGAAAAGCCCATTTAATTAAATCATTAAGCTTTTCTTTTATACGATTATGAGGAAGTGTAGTGTAAAGGGTGGAACAATCGTAAGTAGACAGACTTGAAGCACGAAAATGTCTGGATTTCAATTTATTTAAAACCTCATTCGAATTTTTATAGACCAAAACAGATTTCTTCCTGATCTTTCAAAGACTTTATCACAATATTTAATTACATGCGTTTTAATAGCATTAAGACAGGAAGTTAATAATTTAGAAAGTTCAGTGGTAGTGCAAGAGCTAGAATTTGCAATAAACCGTGCTTTGTAAGGTCTTTTATGAAGTTTTGGTAACCAGTATAGCGTAGGAAGCTTGTCTTGGCCTTCGTTAACACACACAGCAAACTTGGTGGTTGAAAGACAAACATGTTTATCTACTATAGCTCTCTCTTCAGCTAAAGGCTGAAGTTCATAGTACCACCAAGCTCCTGCTTAAGCGTGTTAACATAGTGGAGCCGTCACACAACGACGACGTTGTTAGCGACCTTGTCTGCAGGGGCCAAAACAAACTTCTTATGAAATTCTTGAATACCTAGTTTAATATGACGTAAAGACGTCTTGGGCTTAGAAGGTAATATGTTAGTATTTTGAGAATAGAAAGAAATGCGTTTATTCACTAGTTTTAAAATGCTAAGTTCCCAGTCCTTAAGGGCTTTATGCTCAACATACTCTCGCTTACACCATCGATTACCGAATTCATTCAAGGAAGCAGCGATTTCATCTCTACATTTACTGAAATCAATTTTAGAAGGAAACCGATATTTCGGTCCTTTAGAAATTATATTTCTTATCCTAGAATCAGGAATAATTTTCAAATTGCCAGTAATTACATGACCAGCAGCAGGATAGCAATACTTTGAGTTTTTACAATCACATTTAAAGCCGTTCTATCAGCTGCTATCCATCCATAATTTTGTGAAGTCTGGCGAAGATATGAAGCAGTTATCACTTATGTTTGTTTTGCTGTTAGGAAGAGTAAACGGGTTATAAAAAGGTAATTCAATCACCGTCGAGACAAGACTTTCGTTACTAGTTGTCACAAGTCTTATATTTACTTAGTATGCGCCTGTACTGATGCATTCATTGTGCGTCCAAACACGATTTATTGTTTTGTGGTACATTGTTTACAATCGACCCAAAGTAAACATGCACAAAGATTTCCTTGCTGTTTATGTGATTATCATTGACAGGTGGATGGGAACCGCGTATTGAAAATAGGAAAGGACCATTTACCCAGATTACACTGAGACAATCAGTTCTGTCAGTGCTTTGATAACTCTAGTTACGCATGAGTTTTGGTTTTACTTATATTTCACTTATATTGGGCCGATCATTAATAAGATGTTGGCGAACAGTGGAGTCCCCGGAGACAAAACACCTGACCTTCCGTTGCAGAACTTAGCGTCACACATGTAACATGCATATGACTGTAATATTATGTGTTATTAATCAAGTAATTTCGTATTGGCCCAGTTACAGATCCGAGGTCTGCTGTATTGGCCCGAGGACGAAAGCCAAGGCCAAAACAACAGGCCTAGGACTGGTAACTGGGACAATACAGAATTGTTTTATTAATGACAATTTTATTAACTGACACCATTAAAAACAGGATTATTGGTTTTTGAACTCGGTGTTAATATGGATGACTTCCAAACAATACAGGATAGTCACTTAATAAAGTCAGAGGATTTTGTTTTACATTGCCAATGCAGCCTTATAAACAGTGGTATATTTTAGTTTAGTGGAATTATTTTGTATGTTGCAGGTTTTCCAGGCGGTTCTTCATATTCTTCCAGTTCAGCCATCCGTTGAGAGATTCGTAACAGATTTTGAAGTAGTGATATGGCAAGGTCTCAGATGGGTCTTTGACAACCCAGATATTCGTGGCTGCATATTCCATTGGAGCCAAGCGCTTTGACGGCAGGTTCAGCAATTCAGGTATATCGTCATTCATATATTATGTTTAAATGTGGCATGGATGATACATATATACCGCATGCTGAAACCGATTATATTCATTTATTGTCGTTCACAGTGTTCGGGTCGCTCGTTTTGTTTACAATCGACCAGGTCGATAGTTTGCACTCGATCCAATGTTTTCATTTTAATATCTCCAATTATGAACAATAACTTGAATAAATGTCAAGGGTTTTTCACTTAACTTATGATGTGCATTGATATTATGCCGTGGATATCTGGTGTTTGATTGTAAATTGACAATTTCTTCAATTTTTGACTAAGTTAGGTTTCAATAACAGTGGGGTAATAGCCTATCATTTTACATTTAATGTGTTATATTGGATAGCAAATATTGATATGTTTCAGGTAGCCTACGCGCAACGAGACGACGTATACAAGTTCATCAGAAAGGTCTTCGCTCTCCCCTTCCTACCTGCTGAACACATCGAGCCAACCTTCCGGAATCTGCGAGAGAAAGCGGACGGCGAACAAGTGACGGCACTTACGAGATATGTTGAAGACACATGGTTGTGCAGTACTTTATGGGAAATCCAGTCGTGGTGTGTATTCGGCCAGACTATACGAACGAATAACGACTGCGAGGGATGGCATCACAGAATCAACAGACGGGCGCAGAAGGGAAATTTACAGTTCTATCTTCTCATTAGTCTCCTCTACAAGCAAGCTTACTTCCAACTCAACTCTAGATGGTATCGGAAGGAAACGTACGACGCTAGCAGAGAAAGAACAGTAGAGATATACAAGGGAAACATTTTCGCATCTGGAGTGATTATGAAGCAGGGACTGTCAGCGTGAATGATTTGCTGAAGAAGTGTGGTGGAATATATGGACCGGGGGCGTAATATCTTTGGAAAATATTTTCGGTGATGTCTACATATATAAGTGGCTGTTTTTAGTTTTAAAATAATTTCTTAAAAGTGACGAAGGTAAAAAATAGCAATTAACAATTCTAATGGATACATATATTTTAGTGTGAGTTCTGTTTGGAGTATGTAAAATTATGGGCAACTTTTCAATATGAATTTAAGTGTCAAAAGATGTGGCTGAATCCTCCAAATTGTGAAGAAAAAGGCAAAAATACATAAAACTTTTGGGCCATGACTTGAAGCGCCTCCTCGTGGTGTGGCCTGGATACATTTTTCAACCTTTTATTAAAAAAAGAAATGAAAACAAAACCGCAAAAGGTTACAAAATGTAACGAAACGCTTCGAGTTTTTAACGGAAAGAGCTACTAGTATGGTTCATTCAATTTGAGACGTCACGGACCAATATACATGCACATTCGATCCGAGGTTACGGGACTACATGTATATGGGGTGCCGTTTTACTATTTAATCCGTATTTATAGATATCTATAAATCGAATAATGGATATCCATCATTCGATTTATGGATATCCACAAATCAGCCGAATAATGGATATCCATAATTCGAATTATGGATATCCATAAATCGAATTATGGATATCAATAATTCGATTAATGGATATCATTAATTCAGATCGATTTATGGATATCCATAATTCGATATATGGATATCCATAATATCCAATATTCCTCTGATTTATGGATATCCATAATTAGAATTATTGATATTCATAATTCGATTTATGGATATCCATAATTCAGATCGATTTATGGATATCCATAATTCGAATTATGGATATCCATAAATCAACGCCAAAGCTTTTGGTTTAATGATTTCTCCCTAAAACACGTGATTGTTTATTGTAAAAATCTTCAAAATCTTCAAGGCCTCATCATCGCTGGAAGATGATGGCCAGTCAAAGGGACCTCTCTGCCGTGCAGCCTTTTCAGCCCGTAAGGCTTCCAAAGCAACGGACGCCAGACGCTGAACGCCCGCCATGTGTGCAGTTAAATATCGGAACCAGCCGTAAGATCTGGAAATTCTGGCCAACGCGTCCGGTCCCTCTGGAATCACCTCTATGAGGACTGCACACCTAAGGACACTGAAAGTCGTACTTAAGATTAAAATGATCCAAATGGGAAATCCGTGTATACTTTCTGGAGAAAAATGCACATGGTCGTTATATATAGTCTTAACATATATCCATATAATACTCTACTTGAAATGTATGGAGTACCGGGCAGATTCAGATATATCTCCTGGCCCCCGCCCATTGCGGCTTGGAGAAATATATTTGGCTGCATGAGTCAACACTAGTCAACACTAATTTATGTCATTTTTGAGCCGGTCAGTTTACCTGTCCACACTTTTGCTGTGCAGGCTTATACGTAAGCAGTTAACCAGTACAGTAACCAGTACAGTGCACATTCTTTCGCCAGAAACTGACAACTGCCCTTCTTGAATCAGCGTAAGGGAGAGAATGACTGTAGAAAAGATTTCATGATCAATCTCTGCTAGTCTGATAATTAGTCTTATCAATTTTAGTATTTTTATTAAATAAAAATTTATCACCTTGTTGATAATGGCAAGTCCATTTGGTAGAATCTCCAAACTTAGTAATCTCAAAATTAAGCCAAAGAGACTAGACTAGTTAAAAGTTTATACACTATTCATTTCAATGCAAACGATGATTTTAATTTCATATTATCCATTTTAACGCCTAGTTGCTAGGCAAGGTGTAAGTGGGTATTCATTTCACGGACTTGTGAAAGTGAAAGTGATGTGTATATTTTTTATGATTCCGAAACAAAACTGCTCTTCTTGAATCAGCGGAAGGGAAAGAATGACCGTAGAAAAGATTACATGATCAATCTTTACGAAAGAATGTTCCCTACCCTGGCAGGTATCGACCCCGCGTCCTCCTGATCACCAGTCAGACGCGCATCTGACTGAGCGACCGGCGGTATTGAGATGTCATTTCATCTCAATGAAGGCTTTATGCCCAACATAATTGGAAGCAACGTCTCCAAAATACCATAAATAGCATTGAAGGGGACGTTAAACTTCAAATAAAACATATCTCTCCTACACCATAGGCCAACACTAAGCCTACCCTACATTACCTCCATCCCGGCTTTTATTACACACCTTAATCGGAAACCTGACGGGAATAGTCGATTTTTTTTTTTTTTGCAAAGGGAGCAGTCATTATTCATTAGGTTTATTTGCACAGGAGAGTTATTGATATCCATAATTCGATTTATGAATATCCATAAATCATCCGAATAATGGATATCCATAATTAGAATTAAGGATATCCATAATTCGATTTATGGATATCCATATTTCCATCAAAACTAATGATATCCATAAATCGATTTATGGATATCCATAATTCGATTAATGGATATCCATAATTTGATTGATGGATATCCATTAATCAGCCGAATAATGGATATCCATAATTCGATTTATGGATATCCATAATTCGATTTATGGATATCAATAATTCAATAAATGGAATAATGGATATCCATTAGTCGATTTATGGATATCAATAATTCAGTTCGATTTATGGATATCCATAATTCGTATTATGGATATCCATAATTATGGATATCCATAAATACGGATTTAATAGTAAAACGGCTCCCCATACATGTACAGGTTATTTACCCTCTGCTTGTCATCAAATTTGTTGCGTTATCTGAATTCATCAGACGCAGAGCAATAAAGGTGCCACCATCAAAATATTTTAATACATAAGGAGGTGCATGGTCTGATTTTTTTTGCCGAGTTGTCTTCTACTAGTTCTGGCGATTTGGGCCGAGTTATCTTAAAAATTGGGACGATTTCGGCCGAGTTGTCTTGGGTCAAATTGTTATGGGCCGAGGTAACCTGAGCCGACTTGTCTTTGGGCGAGTTGTCCTGAGCCCCTGTCGAATAGTCTCTGAGTAGTTCATACCTATTTGACCGGGATCGGTCATATAATCTCCACGTCATTTGACAAGTCCCGATCAAATAGCCACTGCCATTAAAAAATAGAACAAATAAAATTTTCATTACCAACACCCATATATCTCGACTGGCTGTCAGCAGCGAATTCGCTATTGACAACCAATTACCTGCGTAACCGGTCAATTGTCAGCAGCGATTTCGCTACGGACAACCGGTTGGTAGCAGCCGTCAATGTCAACCTTTTTATTGGTTTTGATGCTTGGTTTCTCGTACTTTTCAATTCATTTTTGGTCTCACAAGAATAAATCAAAGCGCCAAAGGCACTGAAATGACATATTCCTGGAGAAAATCATAGTACTGTGAAAACTTAAAGAAAATCTTTATAAAAAAGATCTTAAAATTCAGAAAAGTAGTTCTGCAAATTCCATTATATGATAAGTTTGCAGATGTCTATACACCGGTGGTATTATGAAATGTCATTCGATGTTTCAAATTTTTGAAAGAAACTATTTACGTTTTCAAAACCAAACATTAAAATTCAAGTTTTAACAAAGTAACAGTTTTTGTCTGGTCGGTTGTGGATACATCTCCCAAAAGATACTCTATGAGGAGAAAGGCTGGCTAGTCCAGTACATGAATTCCATTGGCTTGAAGAAATTTTTGAGTAAGAAGAGCACTATGAGCCCGTGCGTAATCCTGCTGGATAAGATATCCCGGATTCTGAGCGTAAACAAATAAATGGATCCATGTGAGGCCGAAGCACTTGACTGATGTAACGTCTCGATGTTCAGTTCACGTCTCAGCCATGATCTTGAATGTTCTTAATGACACTAAGCTGCGTTCGCTAACTACATGCAATACCACGCCACACAATTGCACTTGTTCCACCCGATATGTCACGCTCTATTACACACGAGTCGCCTCGGTATACCTTACAACTATACGTCGAAACACCCGGAAACGATAATCGGCGTGATTCACGTTGAAATGCGATTTGTCGTTGCAACGCATATAACGTCAGTCGCTTAGACGCCAATTTACATATTTCATGCACCAGCGTAAGTGTTCCATACTGTGTCGAAGCGTTAACTTTGGTCACGACAGGGACGTCCAGCTCTCAACAATGCATCGCATAAGGGCGACGAACAGTGTCAGTGCTTATTAGTCGGTAGTTCAGACCCCTTGTTTATCTACAGGTACAGTCTAGCAGCTGCCGGCGGAAATCTGTTCCGCACATGCATCTGACGGATGAATCGATCTTGATGTACTGATGTCGGTCTTCCGCTACGTCGACGTCCACTAGCGTCTTCTGTATATAGAAAGATGTCGCTCCAATAGACGATAGATCACACACATGTGGCACCCAAAATCCGGGTCAATGTCATCCGCCTTCCGACCAAGGGGCACGCTTACGATCCTTTAATGAAAAATGTTGCAATACGCTCTCAGTTAATGGCTTTTGAGAACAAATTTCACTTTCTTCTTTCCTAGGTACGACCTTACATTACACATCAAAACTTTGATCCTGAACATGTGGATTCTATCCGTACTAGGTCATACGGGAAAAGTTCGGCCATATGAAATCAAAGGAAATCAAGGGAACGAACCTGTACTGGCAGTTTTTCCAGGTAGCTTCCAGAATTACGCTACTTGACACCTGTTTTAATGCAATTCGGCTATAGTCGGCAGTTTTCGATGAATATCGGTTGTGACCGTTAATCCTTGTCTCAGACAATTGCTTTAGGGTATTACAGTGGCATATTTGTTTTAACTGAATATGATGATTTATTGGTCCATATATAATACGGATTAAATTGCTTTTCAAATATTATAGTATTGTAAGGGAAAGTGTTTGTTTTATGCCGCATTTATAAAATAACCTAATGCCACTTTTATTTATTTATTTATTTATTTTTTTTTTTTTTGCGAAGTCGTTAGTTAACGAGTCGTTAAATTTTTTATCATTTTGTACAGCAAAAAAAAAAAAAAAAAAAAAAAGTGCGAATAGGGTTTGCATCAAATTTGCAAAAAAGCTACTCACATTTTCCAGCAGAAATACAAGAGTATTAGGTACCTATTGAATAGTTCACGTTTTGACCATTAACGAGTTCATTAACCCATTCCGTATACTAGAAACACCTAAAGGGGTACCTTGGCAAACAGTGCAGGCCCAGATCAGATGCCAAAGAACGCGACGTCTGATCAGGGCCTGCACTTTTTGCTTAAAGTTCAGTCATTTTCCAAATAGATTTTGATGAAAACACAACCTGACACCCCTAAATTTTGAAATGGAGCCCTGCTGTATATAATGTGGAAGATTCCATTTGGTACAAAAAGGGTTAACTTACGCTGCTTTGAACAACTTGGCCTTGACTATCAATGTGTGTTAAGTAGAACGTAGTTGACTCAATGTTAAAGATTTGATAGTTTTGAGACGGATTGACAAACGCTACTAAGTACAGTTGCTTTGCACTGCTGATTTCCACGTGCCTTTCACTGGTCTGTTTGAAACCCATCATTGAGACTGCTCTAACGAGTACCCACAATCTATGTCTTGAACCAGAAAGAGCAAAATAATGTATGCCCCTGTTAATACAGAGAGTGTTTTTGAGGGGTTCTTCAAGGACTTGCTTTACATGATGGGAAACGGCTATTTTAAGCCGCACGTCAGAGAGCGAAAGCATGTGCAATATACTGGTTAACCGCTTACGTATAAGCCTGTCCAGGAAAAGAGTGTATAGGTAAACTGACCGGCTCAAAAATGACCTAAAATAGTGTTGACTGGACCGCTAACTTCCAATACAAACAAAAGCTCTGTTGGCCTCGTTAAGCAATAAAGGGGAACACAGTAAGCAAACTGTTTCATTTTTTAATCATTTCATTTGACAACCAATCGGATTTTAATCCGTTGAACCCATACTGTCATAACATCACTTAACCCTTTTTGTACCAAGTGGAATCTTCCTCCTATAGCAGGAGTCCATTTCAAAATTTAGGGGTGGCAGGTTGTATTTTCTTCAAAACCTATTTGGAAAATGGTTGAATTTTTGTAAAACAGTGTAGGCCCAGATCAGTCTGATCTGGGCCGACTGATCTGGGCCTGCACTGTTTGCCACGGTACCCGTTTAGGGGTTTCCAGTCTGAAATGGGTTAATCACTATTAGCAGTGAAATATTTGCATATCTGAAACACTCGTGAAAACTATGACGTTTTCAACGCACTCGTTAGAAAAGTTTCTTTTTTTCTGCACGAGTGAAAAGTTTTATGTTTTCAATACAATCGATGAAATTATATTTTTGGTATTTACCTTAAAAAAAAGTAAAAACATACATTAGGTTAACAAGTCCGTGAAATGAACACCCCATAAACCCCACTTTGTAAAGGGGAAAACTTGGGTTTACTAGGTATACACTATTTTGCGCTCATTGAAGCGGTTCTAAGGAACACCCATAACCTATGTTTGCAGTATAAATAAGAAAATTATCACGGATTTTCATCAGAAAAAAAGCTATTTTGGAGATAGGAAAAAAATGCACGTTGACGCGCGAGTGTGTTAATTCTTGCTCCAAAACATCGATTGTGGGTACTCGTTAGGACCGCTGTAAGAGATATATCTTGGAGAAGAAAATAGGATACTTGATAACTAGCGAATAAGATTATATGACAAACCCCAGACCAACCTGGCATCTGCACAATCTGATCAGAGTGTTCATTGTTCGTTATATGGATATATTTCGTTATAATAGAAAGACTTGAATTGTGCTCAACCCTTTTTCTTTCTTTTTTTTTTGGGGGGGGGGGGGGATGGAGGCGGGGTTGGCTCAATTCTAATTAACAGAAGCTTAGGGGTGAAAGGGAAAGCGTTAACTGGACTGAGTCCATTAACTACAGAGAACGTTTGTCTAAAGATTACCTAACATAAGTATTATGATGCAAAATTTTGGTATTTTGCTATAAATTTATATGTGTAAATCAAACGATAATGTTTGGTATCAAAATGTTCCTTATGAAAAGCGGATTCTGAGACTGCTATTATTATTTTAAAATTTTTAAAATTTTGTCAATAAAGATACTTTTGATTTATTTTTATGTTTTTGAAACAAAGAAACGGGTCTCATTTTAGGATTATCGGGCTAGCTTTTAACATGTTTTGCTATAGGATTAAGTAATCATATTTTCATCTCAAGAAGGAAGCCGTAAATTGAATAGAAGAATAGGCCTATCAAGTTTTCACTCTGTTAAACAAACATGAATGTAGGTACTGAGATGCAATTCATACTCAATGTGTCAGTTTGGTAGCGGAAGTCATTTTTGTTTTGATTTGTTTTTCATACTTTTTGTGCAATAAGCATCTCACGTTAACGCGAACACTCCATTGGTTAATAAGTTATTGTTTGCTTGTTTAGGGGGCGTTACATTTGAATTTTAGCGTGGATTTGTTGAGTTTTGAAAAATTACAAGGTAGTTAGGAATTTCCAACTGAAGGATTCAGAAGCAAAATAAAGTACATATAATTAAGGCTTGGAGTTTACCAGCAGAATATTGTTGAAATTATAAGACTGAAATTATTGTGAATTTTAATGTTTATGTAATTTGGATATAACCAGTTACTATCGTATACTGAAAGAACATTTTGTTATTTGATTGAGTTTTTGATGGACATTATTAAAACTGGAAAATAGAACTTTATCCTGTCTCCTGTGTTTTGAACTAATTCCCCACATTTAGATGAACATTTAAGAACTGGAGTTACCAGCTCTTAATAACTTGGTGTGAGCAATCCGGGGTAACATCTTTTAAGCTTGTTACACGATCTTGTGCGATGCCTTCATACATGGATTATATCAGGAGTCAGAAAATGAACTTTGAAAATTTCTACGGTGGCTTCGGTAGGCCATACTGGCTGCCTTATGGACAGTATCGGCAGCCTTCAGTACTGGTGATCAATATTCCATTACCAGCGCGATCGCCGTTCGGGGATAAACAGCCGACTTTCAACAGGGATGAACAGAAACACTTCGTGAAAACAAAAAGTAAGTCAACGAGAACCAGGGACTTAAAACGCAGGCAAACATTTTTCGAAGGTAAAACAATTTGTTCGGGACTGCCTTTCTATCAACTTGATAATTTAGAACTTCAAGGTGAAATGGCTAATAACAAGGATTTTCAAAATTCAAACTCAAAGTTAGCAGAGAGGAAATCTGTATGTTCTTCTCTACCAGGTGCCGGACTGTCAGACAAACAGTTTAGAAAGTTTTTCTCCAGACAAGACGACCGCCAAATTGTGGTAAATAACGCGTTAATACGCAGTCTAGAACTGTCCGACAAGCGGATATCCAAACTTCAAGAAGAACTCCAACAGCTAACCTCGGAGCGACAGAGATACTCCAACGAAATGGAGCAAACAATGGAAACATTGAATTTGTATAAATTTGATGCCGAACTATGCCGACTGAAGATCGCAGACCTAGAGGAGAGGAACAGACAGCTGAAGGAGAGCTTCAGTTTGGTGAACACTGCGTGCTGCCGACTAATAGAGACTAAGGACGAGCTATCTACAATGGTACGCAAATGCTTTGAAAACATGAATTCGTACAAAGAAATGACTAGAGAACATGTTCAACAAAGTGATACACGTCCAAACTCTCAGACCAATAAAATCGGAGAACCACACTCAATTCAAGAACGTTCTTCTCTTGGATATTTGGGCTGTGAATGGTGTGGTATTGTCGGGGCATTTTATAAGCTGTGTATGCCCCAATAAACAGTTGAACAGTGCAATGGAAACATGATCGACACGACAATATGTTTTAGTATTAGTTTCAATGTATTTCCATGCATTTTATATTTTACCTGCTTAGTTATATTTGATTTTTCTGCTCTGATACACTTTAATTTGAAAATATTATTAGGCATATTTTAAGTGTTTGATAAGGTTTAAGGTTTCGCGGCCATGTTAAAAGCCGTCGAAGAATTTTGATGTTATAGTTAAAAAGCTGATACCATCAGTTTTGACATGCAACTCCGTCCATCGGAAAAATATAATAATTCAATGTTCATCGGAAAAATATTAGAATTGTCAATTGAGAATTAATCTTTTCACTGGTTGGCAAAAATAATGTATTTTAATGATTTATCATATCAGCGATTTAGGTTTTCTTTCATTAGGTAGAAAGCGATATTTAGCAAACTATTTGTAGCACAAACCTTTCACGTGTAGTTGTAAGCAACCTTAAACAAATGAATTTTGTTGACTAGAGTGCTATTGATGGCTGGCCCCCATCATCCCGCTGAAGGTACATGTGAAACGTTTCTTGCTCAATGAATTATCAACGTGAAGGAATAATTTTTCTAAACACTTTTTTTGAAAAGCTAGTGAGTCGAAATTTCCAATCTGATATGATTTTCATTTTTTTTATTTATTTAATTGCAATGTCAGATATTTTCATATGTACATGGCACCAGAACTAGAAATGTCATGCACATGTACAACGGAATCGTATTTTATTGCGTATGTATAAATATTATAGTTCCTTTCCGACTAGTACTATGGCGAATTTTAGCAATCTAAGCTTCCTAAAATAGAAACTTTTTCTGTAAGTGAAACAAATGCAGCTATATAAATTTGTTTGTGTAAATGTAGCTATTTACAAAATTCAGGCCGTCATAAATAACAATTCCGCTATATTTGAGGTTAAGATCTCAGCGTATCTTGTTCGTACTTGTTTGTTTTTGTTTGATTTGAAGTTTAACGTTCCCGTCAACACGGTAAAGGTCATTTTGGAGACGTTGTTTCCAATTTTGTGGGACTTTTTCCCGACATGGAGATGACATGACATCTCAAGCCCGGCCGCCCAATGAAACCAATAGGGTTTATAAGCATGGACGGGTCGACTCGCACCGCATTGACTGGACAGGCTTAGATCCGCTAAGCGGTTTACCAGTACTCGTGTGCGGTCGGTTTCAGCTCTGCAGCCCATCTATTTCTTTAAGCCCCGATGGGCGGGGGCGAATCTTGTTCATACATGTTCATGTTTGGTCTTATGTAAGTACTAATAGTATACATAAAATCAAGAGCAATTATGATAGGTTTCTTTTATTAACGGTTTTAACTTTTGGAACTAAATCAGCATGATATTTTGTTTTGTTCTGATGAACTTGCTCAAGTTTTTTTGTTTGGTTAATTTTCATCTCACATTTCAATTGCACTGTCAGAGAAGATTTAGGTTTGCCGAAATATGTTTTGCTAAGTCTCGAGAAATCTGCAGATACTCGTAATAGTAGTTCATTCAATATGGGCGGTTCGCAATTTTGTAAAAGTCAATTATTTCGATTCATATTCCAAATTGAAAACAGTTGCATTGCGATTTAATTGGTCGTAGTTTGAAAAACAGTTAAGCGGATTTTGGCTTGTGTATAGAAGCTAAACGTCACGTGCCTGAAGACATCTTGGTCTATCACACGGATGACATATGCTTAGAGCTTGGCAGAATCCGACTTTATGCACGCCCGCTATCGATAGTCATGATAGCCGTGGCCGACAATTTGTTGGGGACAACTTTTGGGGACAATTTAAGGGTCCTTAGCTGTAGAGCTAAGGATTATATTGTGTCTGGTATGCGTCTATCAAAAGCATAGGAATTAGCCACCCTGTTCCACGTGTACATGGTAGAGCATATGCAGGTTTTAGGCCAACGAGAACAGCGAGACAAGCCCACTAGATGGATCTGAATTACGAAAAGGTATCTGAGAGCTAGTCCTGAAAGATGAAGCACTGAGTCGATATTTGACATTTGCGTTTCTCTTCGCATGACAGCTGTCCGAAACCAAAATGTACTATTGTCCGTTGGCTGGATTGTGCTGATTTTAATCGCATGCACATGAGTGATTTATCATGTGGTGTTGGAGACATTGGTTAGCATGTGCAGGTTTAGGGCCAGGAAGATCCTAATGCAATGTTAACAATGTGATTTAAAGGTGTTGCAACACGACTGTTTTTTTATATATATACATGGCGAATACTTTGTAGTTTTTTAAGGACATTGTTGCCCAAAAACATTATGCTGCTACAATCTGAGTCTGACGTAAAATTAGACATTGTTGTGGGAACAATAATGTTATGGCAGTCAGCGTCTGAAACCATATAGGACATTGTTGCCCAAACCTGTAGTCAGGTTAATGGCAATCCGAGTCCAATGAAAGGGTACTTGTTATAACGGGGACGCCCGCGATAACCAAAATCCATGTATATATATTTCTGTAATTAAATTATGTGTGCATATGATAACGTGCAGCCATATAACGTATTTGCACAGTAAGGTAGCGCGAATATCTGATGCTACCGTGTTTACGGCAGTTATTTGCATTTGTGGTGGCTTTGGTTACGAATAGAATACACGTATGAATAGGGCACTGCCCGTCAACCTGCTTTAAGTAGCAGTGTATTGACATCGTTGTCATACTTGCGTTTAAATAGCATGAAGATTTAAAATACAAATTCCATGAAACCAAAGCCTACACCACCGTGTACACGTAGTACATACATTTGCAAATTTCTTACATGTAGCACATTGCATGTTAAGTGAAGTCTGCCGAAATGTTTGGTTGTATGTTACTACAATCATGTACAGTTTATTTTGTTGTATATAGTGATAATCATTTTAAAACAAAAATAAAGAAAAAAAAAGCAATATAAATAAATAAAATAACAATATAAGCTTACTTTGGAGGCCAAAGTTTTTCAGCGTCGGAGGAGTTATTATGATGCAAAATTTTGGTATTTTGCTATAAATTTATATGTGTAAATCAAACGATAATGTTTGGTATCAAAATGTTCCTTATGAAAAGCGGATTCTGAGACTGCTATTATTATTTTAAAATTTTTAAAATTTTGTCAATAAAGATACTTTTGATTTATTTTTATGTTTTTGAAACAAAGAAACGGGTCTCATTTTAGGATTATCGGGCTAGCTTTTAACATGTTTTGCTATAGGATTAAGTAATCATATTTTCATCTCAAGAAGGAAGCCGTAAATTGAATAGAAGAATAGGCCTATCAAGTTTTCACTCTGTTAAACAAACATGAATGTAGGTACTGAGATGCAATTCATACTCAATGTGTCAGTTTGGTAGCGGAAGTCATTTTTGTTTTGATTTGTTTTTCATACTTTTTGTGCAATAAGCATCTCACGTTAACGCGAACACTCCATTGGTTAATAAGTTATTGTTTGCTTGTTTAGGGGGCGTTACATTTGAATTTTAGCGTGGATTTGTTGAGTTTTGAAAAATTACAAGGTAGTTAGGAATTTCCAACTGAAGGATTCAGAAGCAAAATAAAGTACATATAATTAAGGCTTGGAGTTTACCAGCAGAATATTGTTGAAATTATAAGACTGAAATTATTGTGAATTTTAATGTTTATGTAATTTGGATATAACCAGTTACTATCGTATACTGAAAGAACATTTTGTTATTTGATTGAGTTTTTGATGGACATTATTAAAACTGGAAAATAGAACTTTATCCTGTCTCCTGTGTTTTGAACTAATTCCCCACATTTAGATGAACATTTAAGAACTGGAGTTACCAGCTCTTAATATAAGTTTGTCGATATCATGTCAACAATTAAGGCTTCCGGGCCATAAAGCGATTAGTTTGCATATACACACAGCGCGTGTCAACTCTTAAATTATATGCATGTATTAATTGATGCCTGTTAATCGAAACTTTGTTGAATACTGTTTAGCATTAAAATATATTTTGATTTGTAACCCTGACAACACATTACAAAACATGCCTGTACAACTACACAGTAAACTTTATTGCCGAAAAAGAGAAAATTTTAAGATGAAAAATTGTGAAATTTTCTGTTGCTCAAAATATAGACTTTGTAACGAGTACCCACAATCTATATACAGAGTAGAAATAAGAAGCAAGGTTTACCTCTGTAAAACCCAGTTTTATTATATAAAAGTGGGGTTCAAGGGTTCAAAATTATATAGGCGTGTTTTCGTGATGATTATTTTTCTATGTGTAAATACATGCAATTTATCCCAGAAAATAATATTTGAACCAGGGCACAGCACTCCCTACAATTTACATGTGCCCAGCAAAGAATCACATAGCGTGCGCTAGAAGTCCTAGACTTCTCTTGCTGCATGATGAAGCATTGGATCTTTCGCACAACGTAGACTCTGATCAGAAAAAGTACCTAAGGGTTTTAAGTAGTATTCCCACAACCGGCATGATTGGCAGTAATTAGCAACAATTGCCAATTAAGCATGTGTGTGAAGTACCCGAAAAATAAAAATAATAAAAAAAAAAAATCACCGAAATCTACGGAACCCGGGAAGGGACATGATTTTTGTTTATTTTATAAGTTGTGCGCACAAGATAATATCTTGTGCGGACAAGATATTATCTTGTTCGGACAACATAATATCTTGTGCGGACAAGATATTATCTTGTGCGGACAACATATTATCTTGTGCAGACAAGATATTGTCTTGTCCGCACAGTATATTAAGTTGTGCGAACAAGATATTATCTTGTCCGCACAAGATAATATCTTGTCTGCACAACATAGATCTTGTGCAGACAAGATATTATCTTGTTCGCACAACTTATTATCTTGTGCGCACAAGATATTATCTTGTCCGCACAAGATAATATCTTGTGCGCACAAGATAATATGTTGTCCGAACAAGATAATATCTTGTCTGCACAAGATAATATCTTGTTCGCACAACTTCCCAATATCTATGTTGTGCAAACAAGATAATATGTTGTGCGGACAAGATATTATCTTGTCCGCTCAAGATATTATCTTGTTCGAACAACATAATAAAAATAAAAAATCATGTCCCTTCCCGGGTTCCGTAGAAATCAATATATTTTCGCAAATCATTTTTTTTTTTTCTTCTTCTACTTCTTTTGTAAACAATATGAAGTGTTTGTTAATTGCGCATCAGTCACATGCAGAAAAAATATATGAAACAAGAAAAAAAAAAAAAAAAACAAATCATAAACAGTAAATATATAAATAAGACGAAATAAAAATAAATTTATTCTAGCATCAAATGTCATTAACAAAAATGTTTTCAGCAGCTCACTTTGACATTCGTCTTGAACCAGCTAAAACCCGGAAATTTCCGATTTTTTCCGATGATCGCGTAATATGAGAACCGATAGCTATAAATAGATACAATGAGGAGAGACGGCTAAAAGTACTGAAAATGGCAAGAAAACAACCTGAAAATGACCAACTTTGTTTTTATTTGATCTTCAATTATTTAATACTGTGAGAAAGAAAAATCATTTTTCTTCAAGAATCTAAGGTCACATTTTTAACAACGTATTTTATAATTTAATTATTACAGTATAAAACAGACACCCTCGTGTGTTTTTGCTAATTTTCTATTGAAGTAAACGAGAGGTTCACGAGACGAAGGGTCCTATTTTCATTTCAAAATTGACCAGTTTAAATTTTATTTAAAAAATATAAAATTATAATCAAAATTAAGATAAAAGATTGAATTTTTATAATTTTTAATCACATTTTCGCTATCTAGCCTAGTATTTTTTCAATCATGTCTTAGATTCACATGCCCTATTAATTTCTATACACTTTGTCGCGCGGTTTAAAACGGACACAGGTAATAGGCGGATTACAATTGTCCCACATGGGTGCACAGGATTGACGTGGCTCGACTGGTAACCAGACGCCACGGTTGATTGATTTAACCTTTTTAGCTTAAGGGCATGTGTTTGGTTTCAGAATCAAAGCACTGAGAGTGTTGGTGGGGGTGTAGGCTGGGGTAATAGTCCTGGGCTGAGATTTAAACTGTTTCATTTAACTCTGAAATTCCAAAACAAATAGTGAAGATTTTGATAAGAAGCCGCGTTCTGCAGAGTCCGATCTTGGTCTGTACTATTTGCCAAGTTCACCCTATGATTCCAGGATAGCCATATTCAGTCTTATGGAATACCCTGATCTCACTGAGGCTATTTTCTACAAGACAAAATGTTATTCTGACAAGCCAGTGATAGTCGCGCAGACGTTCGCACTGAAGAACTTCGGGTCGAATGCCAACAATCAACCAGAAACATGGCCGCGTCGTTTGTCAATGTTGGGTACATGTAAGTGTTATCTGTCAAATCTGCACTTGAATCAAATGTTGGATCTGGCAAACAATGAAGACTCAGATCAAACACCACAGAACACTTATCCGCAACTATTATTGACATTTATGCCTTTGGCGCAAAGGATTCAGCCTTTTACTGTGCGCTGACCTTCTCGGCTTACCTGTACAGAATCTCTTGTTGGAAATAGCAGGCCCTTTAATGGAAAAATAATTTTTAAACAAATATAACTTATTTATTTTTCAATTTGACAACTTTGTTCCGCTTTAATCTCATTGTCCGTTTAAATACCTTCAAAAAGATATCAAATATGTGGAAATTTTATTTAATTATGTGCCGGCATTTTTATTTTCAAAATAACAACCCTTAATCCTTACATGAAGCGTACAAAACTTTGGAAAAACGACAGTACCTACTTTAACAGCTAAAATCTTCACTTTCTGTTAATATTGCAAAAACGCCTGCAACAGACGCAATGTGTTTACAATATTGTGCATTTTGATAGGAACTATAATTTTTCAAAATAACATTTGATAGCGGCAGTTTGCGATTAAATTTGGAGCTTATTCAGAAAAAGCTTTATCGTATACACACGCGTGTAATCCGACCCAGAAATGAACACATCTTCGCCTTGGCATCTCCTTGGAGTGTAAATCAATCTAAGAATGCGGTGTCTGATCTGCGTCTTCTAAAATGCGGTGTCAGATCTGCGCCTTATTTATTTATTTATTTTTGTTTATTTATTTATTTATTTTTCATGACCCGATTAGATTTTTTATACTTACTAAGCAAGTTGCTAGTAATAAGATTACAATTGAAAGAAAGAAACAAAGAAAGAAAGAAAGTAAGAAAGAAAGATGCCGTATGTGCAGGCTAATTTTACATTTCGCTGTTCGCATTTCTGACATTTCGCTGCTCGCACATTGTTTTGATTGAATACAAGAATACAAAAAGGGATGTCTTGGAACAAAATTAAGAAAAATAATGTATACCGCCGTAAACCCCAGTTTTCTCTATATGAAGTGGGGTATAGGGGGGTCTTCATTACACGGACGTGTTCACGTGATGATTTACAAATTATCAAGAATGGCCTGAACGTAGGCATGTGTTATCGTAATTTATTTATTTATTTATTTATATTTTTGCTCACTGCGTGGATTGTTGGTTATATTTAGAACCAGCTCATTACGATTTATTTATTTTTATATATATGTACATGTATTAATTTCAACTGTTAAATGATTGATTAAGATGAGGGGTGTACCCCTTTTCTGGTATTCCTTCCATCATGCCGGAGAAAGAATATGCATTTAAACCCAACTTTATATATTGAACAGTCGGGTAATCAGGGATCAGCATGATTTTAACATAACACAAAAAGATAGGTCGAAAGTACTTGCTTATTGTACTTGCTTATTTTTCTTCTATATTATTTTAGGCACTGTTGTTTTTTTCATCACGGCAACAAGCCGTGTGATGAACACCCCCTTAAACCATGCTTAATATATAGAAAACTGGGGTTTTCTGTGGTATTCATTTTTTATTTCTTCTCCAAGACATAGGTTGTGGGTACTCGTTAGAGCCACCTCAATGAGGCGGTTCTAACGAGAAGACAAAATCGGTTTTGAGTATCGATAAGTTTTCATTAACAAATTAACTGTTTTTGAGAGTAGGCCCCCTCCCATCGGGGCTTTAAGAAATAAATGGGCTGCGTGATGCTTCCATGCAGAGCTGAAACCGACCCGAACACGATTACTGGTAAACGGCTTTGAGAATCAAAGCCTGCCCAGGTAAAGTGGTGCGAGTTGCCCGTCCATGCTTTAAACCCTATTGGCTTCATTGGGCGATTGGACCAAACAAAACTATTTTTTAGATATCAAGAATACCCTACTATGCCGCACGGATGTGTTATCGTAATTTATTTGTATTTACGATTTATTTATATAAAACTTATTTATTGCTCAATACGTTGATTGATGGTACTATTTAGAACCAGCTCATTCTGATTTTTTTTTTAATTTATCTATGCATCACGTCAACAAGTCCGTGAAAAGAAGAAATCCCTTAAACCCCTTTTTATTTAGAGAAAACTGGAATTTACGGGGTATTCATTATTTTTCTTATTTCTGCTCCAAGACATAGGTTGTGGGTACTCGGTAACGAGCACACACAACCTATGTTTTGAGCATGATTTTGACTTAATAAATACAAAAACATAGGTAGAAAGATTTCAATTTGGCGATTCTGCTCGAATTTTTGGGCTCGAATGGAAATAGGTTTATCTGAGGTGAAAAACATTATAAAGTCAGTTTTATCTCTCTAGTGTGGGTAATATCAGGTTAGTCTGCGCTCAGAATGTATACCTTTGAGGTGAAGGCTATTACATCCTGGCCAGATGTCCCTTGAGATGCAGTGTCAGAATCAGTTGGCTACTTAACTGCACTGCAGTGCAGGAAAATTCTACAAAATGTTGGGTTAGGGTTATTTAAAAAGATAAAGCAGATATCTGTTTGTGTTTCTTCACCTTCTAACCAGAGGCTTTAATTACTAATTGCTCTTTGGACGAGATGTGGTCCGTGCATCTTTCACGAAGATTGTTTGTTTGATTTAAGGTTTAACGTCCCCGTCAACACTGTATAGGTCATTTTGGAGACGTTGCTTCCAATTTTAGGGGACTTTTACCCGACATTGAGATGTAATGGAATCTTAAGTCCTCAAGTCCAATGAAACCAATATGCTTTATATGTATGAACGGTCAAACATGCAACGTGACTTTTCCTGGGCAGGCTTAGACCTCCTAAGCGGTCTACCAGTACTAATGTGCGGTAGGTTTCAGCTCTATGTGGAAGCATCATGCAGCCCAATCTATTTATGCCCCCCATCGATGCTTGAAGAAATATATGGGCTGCATGATGCTTCCACGCAGAGCTGAATTGGAGGATCTAAGCCTGCCCAGGCAAAGCGGTGTGAGTGCCGGACCGTCCATGCTTATAAAGCCTATTGGTTTCATTGGGCGACAGGGCTTGAGATGTCATTTCAGCTCAGTGTGGGGTAAAAGTCACACAAAATTGGAAGCAACGTCTCCAAAATGACCTTTACAGTGTTGACAGGGACGGTAAACCTAAAATCATCTATTTCGTCAAGCCCTGATGGGCGGGGCTGGGAGGCAACGGTGTACAGACTATGTGAATGCTATATGCTGCAACTAGTGATACCATTACATGATTTTATCTGTCTTGTTAAATCTCCGAGATACTATTTTGATCTATGTGACCACCAATTTATAACTCAGTTAAGAAACAGGGCAGGCAATAGACTGGTATCAATCCATTTAATTTATAAATAAAATGAAACAGCCTGTTCTGTATGAAAATACGCAACAGTTTGTAGATTTACCCAATCATGAAGTGCCGAACTCTGTGACTTACTGTCTTTTATGCCATGTAACCCTGTGGAATCCAACCTGCTATGGAAAGTGTTTTTTCTCCAGGGCCTCCTGTTTTCACACGTTTGATTTATGTACATATACAGTGGAGTTCCGCTTAATATTAATATTAAGACCAGCTAAAATAAAGACGAAATCTGATTTAAAAAAATTGCAGAGATTTCAGTTATCTTTCTTTGTATTTTCTAAACTAAGTAACCACATTTGGGACTGTTCAAAAGTGGCCTTTAAAAGGCCTCTTTTGAAAAGTATTAAAGATGGTCTCAATAAAGGAATTTTATGATAGCACTAAATGAACTGGAGGATAATTCCTGTAGGTTTATAAGGAAATCGTGTAGACTCTGTTCAGATGCCCATTGTGGTATCTGCTAAGTGTGTACACTGTCCCACTAGAGGGTCGCTTGTCTCTAAAGAGGTCCAGAGTCTGGACTTAGACCGTTTTCTTTTGTCCTTTAATTCCTGTAGTTCAAGATCCTGTTCACACGTCATATTCTGTGACGTCTGATCATGGTCTACACTGTTAGTGCCCCATTTTGGGACCCTGGCAGAGGATCGGGTCTACACTGTCCTTATACCATTTTGGAACCCAAGACATGTGGCCTCTGATCTGAATCTACACTGTCAGTTTCCCATTTAGGTTCGAGACATGTGGTCTCTGATTGGAGTCTCAACTGTTTGTCTGACATTGTGTTATCCTGGAACCATAGACATGTGGCGCCTGATCTGGATCTACACTATTTGTCAGTGTTTGATTTTGGAACCATAGACATGCGGCCTCTGCTCTGGGTCTACACTGTCAGTATTCCATTTTGGAACCTTAGACATGTAGCCTTTGATCTAAGTCTTCCCTGTTTGTCAGTATCCCATTTTGGAACCCAAGACAGGTTGTCTCTGATCTCTGTTTACACGGTCAGTATCCCATTTTGGAACCCTAAACATATTGCCTCTGATCTGGGTCGCGACTGTTTGTCAGTATCCCATTTGGAACTCTAGACGTGGCTTCTGATCTGGGTCTTAACTGTTTGTCAGTACCCCATTTGGAACTATAGACGTGGCCTCTGATCTGGGTCTTAACTGTTTGCCAGTACCCCATTTCGGAACCCTAGACACGTGGCCTCTGATCTGGTTCTTAACTGTTTGTCAGCATCACAGTTTGGAACCCAAGACACGTGGCCTCTGATCTGGATCTTAACTGTTTGTCGGTATCCCATTTTGGAACCCTAGACACGTGACCTCTGATCTTGATCTTAACTGTTTGTCGGTATCCCATTTGGAACCCTAGACACGTGGCCTCTGGTCTGGATCTTAACTGTTTGTCAGTATCCCATTTTGAAACCCTAGAGAAGTGGCCTCTGATCTGGATCTTCACTGTTAGCCAGAATCCCATTTTGGAACCCTAGACACGTGACCTCTGATCTGTGTTTTCACTGTTAGTAGGTATCCCATTTTGGAATCCTAGACATGTGGCCTCTGATCTGGGTCTACTTTGTTTGTCAGTATCCCATTTTAGAACCCCAGACATGTGACCTCTGATCTGGGTCTTCACTATTTATCAGAGTTCCATTTTAGAATCCTAGATATGATGCCTCTGATCTGGGTCTTCATTGTTTGTCAGTATCCCATTTCAGAACCCTAGACATGTGGCCTCTGATCTGGATCTTCACTGTTTATCAGGAACCCATTTTAGAACCCTCGATTGTTGCATCTGATCTGGCTCTTCACTGTTTTCAGTATCGCACTTTTGAACCCCTGACATGTTGCCTCTGATCTGTATTATCACTGTTTGTCAGTATCTCGCCTTGAAACAAGACATGTAGCATCTGATCTGGGCCTACACTGTCTGTTAGTGTCCCATTATGAAGCTTACCTGCAATGACCCATGCACGACCAATGAAACCTCGGATCATCCTGCACATCTGCACAGTCTGTTCTGATTTGTTTGTTTGTTTGATTTGAGGTTTAACGTCCCCGTCAACACTGTAAAGGTCGTTTTGGAGACGTTTCTTCCAATTTTGTGGGACTTTTACCCGACATTGGGATGAAATCACATCTCAAGCCCTGTCGCCCAATGTCACCAATTGGGTTTATTAGCATGGACGGTCCGCCTCGCACCGCGGTTCTCGGACAGGCTTAGATCCTCTAAGCGGTTTACCAGTACTAGTGTGCGGGCCGGATTCAGCCCATATATTTCTCCAAGCCCTATGGGAAGGGGCCGCAGTCTGTTCTGAGCTTGTGCTGATCACATAGGTCTTATTGGAGCTCTGGGATCTTCTGGCTCAATTAAAAAGAATGAATCGCGTGTTTCGATGTTGTAATCCAAATTTTAGTAATCCAGGTTTTTGCTTGTTGCAACTCAAATCAAGCAGGAAAACAAACTTGGTAATTATAATCTTGACAGGGGCCCATGGGAGCAATTCTCTTTAACAGTTCCTCCAACCAGACAACAAACAAAATTGAAAGGTCAATGACTGACCTTGTTTCGCCTATGTCCTTAGTCAAACCCGTTTTCATGCGAGCCCAAAAATTCGAGCCCAGACCCAGCCCATGAGCCCAGCCCAGGTTTTACAGGTAGCCATATTCTGCTGCTTCTGATTGGATTTGGTGCTAAGCCATAATTTTTCTGAGAAGTATTATTGCTTATTAGAAGAAATGTTAGTAGATTTTTGCTATTGTGAAAAGCAGCTGATTTAAATTGAACCAGAAAATTGTGCTGACTGGCCACTGGAAATGCCTGGATTTATTCGCTGCGGTATGGGTTTGTTGCACTGGCTGCCCAAAAGGCCAAAATATGCCGCACAGCACCCATATTTTTTAGCTGCTTCTGGAAGGTAAATGGTCAGCCTGTCAAATTATATGCCTCATAATGGAAGCATTAGACTTGCTGAAATGTGGTAGAACATGGAATATGCCCCAATTTACATTGTGAGTAAGGGGATTTTTTTTACTGTAGTGCCACCTTCCACTGACCGTTCCAAGGCGGTTCTTCTGTGGCGGTTTATTTATGTTGTTGTTTGTTACTACTTACTGTGTGTATCACTTGTGTCTTTTTATTTTGGATGACCATTTGGCCATTTTGTGGGAAAGTAACTGTCCTTATGCCCATCCTTTGTTTAGGTTTCCATTATGGTCTGGTCGCTTCATGTTTGTGTTTCTTTCCCTTTGGTGTCTTTCATGGGTGGAGTAAGTTAATTGTATCGATTCCTGATCTTTGTTTTACTTCTACTTTGTTAACATTATAGTGATAGTCAGGCAGATTTAAGTACATTTTGGACGGGAAAGCCCAAACATGGACAATTATGCTGGAAATTGTGCATGCTCAGATCAGACGTCGAGCTTAGATCAGGGCCTTTGCTGTCAACCCATTACGGCCTCCGCCCGTCGGGCCTTGATGCTTCAAGACTGGGCTGCATGATGCTTCCACGCATAGCTGAAACTGACTGCACAGCACATGAGTACTAGTAAACTGCATGAGGGCTCTAAGCCTGTCCATGAAAAGTGGTGCGAGTTGACCGTCTATGCAGATAAACCCTACTGGTTTCATTGGGTGGCAGGGCTTGAGATGTCATTTCATCTAAGTATCGGATAAAAGTCCCTGAAAATTGGAAGCAACCGGTCCGCAAAATGACCTATACAGTGTTGACGGGGACGTTAAGCCTCAAATCAAACAAAACTGTCAATCCATTAAGAAAACATATCCCTGTGACAATGTTTTCTTTCTTATCTTCAAAATGTTAATTTATATCTAAAAAACAACACCATTATTTTTATGATGAAAAATACAATGTCTTGGTGCGGATAACACAAATTGTAACCTCTGTAAACCTCTCATTTCTGTATATAATGTAAAGTGGGGTTGACAGGGGTTTTATTATATGGACTCAAGAATATGTTGCTTTTCTAAACAATGCAATTTTAAATAATGCAATCTGCCATCCATTAACCCTTTTTGTACCAAATGAAATCTTCCTCCTTATATACAGCACGGGTCCATTTCAAAATTTAGGGGTGTCAGGTGGTGTTTCCATCATTATTTATTTGAAAAAAGGACTGAACTTTCAGAATACAGTGGAGGCCCTGATCAGACGCCACGTTCTGCGGCGTCTGATCTGGGCCTGCACTGTTTGCATGGGTACCCGTTTTGGGGTATCTGATACTAAATGGGTTAACTATAAATGTTTATTTTTTTTTTTTTTTTAAATAATGTGCAATATCACATTCCAGAAAAAAATCCATAGAACCCATAATATTTTAAGTACAAAAAGGCTCAATTTTAACCGTTTGACAAAAGGAGAATTTTTTCTCTCTTCAAGTACCAAAACACGCATCGTATCTATCGTTTAATATCACCCGGGGCCATTTTTACACAGCCGGATTAAAACACAATATTGATTACACGATAGGTACACGATAGGTTTTATCATAGGCCTCAGTCAAAGGGAGGCAACCCAATATTGACTTTTTGTGTGACTGTCACGGTTGAAAGTCATCGGGCTAATGTCAGATAAAGTTTGCCATGGGTGCTGATCTTGTTCTACACTTTTTTGCATTAGTTACTAACATCTAAGTTTAAACGAATCAGTCCAAGTCACGGTTCATGACCAGCCTGTTAGAAGCCTCCGTGGTGTAAAGGTAACGCTACTCGCCTTGTAAACCAGGGATCGTAGAATCGATCCCGGGCTTCTCCAGACTTTCGGATGAGTCTTAAAACCGAGGTCCCGTCTCCGTATGACCTTAGCTGTTGGTGGGACGTAAAACTCACACTCACTCTCTCATGACCAGCCTGTATTCAGAGACAATCGACATGAGTGTTGTCAGTGCTTTGATTTATTCACTGCTTTGAGTTTCTGGAGTGCACTCTTCCATTACTGAGGTTGGGCTCGTCCATTCTACTAAATATGGCACCTAGAAATATATCACAGGACCTATACTGTTTACATAAGTATATGTACCATATTCCAGGGTTGAAAGGGACAGCCTTTATTTCCAGTTTCGCCACGCAAAGTCTAATATACACCTAAGTTGTAACTGGCCTAGACTTGACCTCGAAAGGCATAAAACCTATTAATGTTCTTGTCTGCAGCTGACCTGGTTCAACAGCAGGCTGGTTTTTACGGATTTAATATTAACAACACTGTTAGAAAACAGTGTAAAACCTGAGCAGACGGCTGAGCAGACGCCGTATTGATCTGGATCTTTGTTAACCCGCCGCAAGATGCAGCTGAATCATATGAACTGCTGAATCGATTCTCTGAAAGGTAAGATAAAATCGTCAAGTCGTCTGCTTCAAAACTTTGCATTGCGCTTATAGGATAAATAATACGCTTGTACAGTTTCGATTACTCCGCCAGATCGGACTTCGTTTCGTGCGGACTCATATTTCTATGGCGGTTAAAGCCGGAAGAAAGCTGGAAGAAAGCCGGAACTACTTTAAAACCTGCAGGATAGCTAGAAGTGACAGATTGAATCTGTCATTAGAAATATATTTCACAAACCGACAGACCTCCTTCCTTCTGAAAGGGTCGGGCAAAGGGAAACAAATACATTTCAAATGTTGGCCTAATTAAATGCTACAGTTGACACTCATAATTGTGTTAACAACTTAGCAAAAGATGGTACTATTCGAAGTGCAATGGATCCAAATACAAAACAAGCATAGTTCGTCTTTACAACACTTAAGCATACAAATACCACCAATTCACCCTGAAAATCTTGAGTAGGGAGTAATAGAGGTCCTTTCACAAGAACATTTGGAATAAAGGTATTGCTTGAAAAACAGATAAAAGTGATTCAGATTCCATTAATTTATTTACACAAGACCAAATCGGGTCTACGTCATACCACTTTTTGCATGGGTTGGGAAGCAAAATAATATAAACGATTCCAGCTTTTTAAAATGAAGCACTTGGAATAGAAAAAAAAAAACAGGTAGCTTACTCTACTATTGATAAGGTTTGATTTGTGGTACCAACCCTCCTGAGCCATATCAAATAGCAAACCCTGTATGCATACACAAACCCTGTATGCAGGAGAAATCTAGTATAATGGCAAAGATAAAGCAACACAGTATATAAAGGTATTTCATGAGCCAGGCGGGTAAATATTGTGTTTTGACTTTGGTGTTTCATGTTTTGACTTTTGTTGCTGTAATGAGGTATCATGTCCCTGTCAACACATGTCATGTTGGAGAGGGCTTGTGCACCTAACCACACTTTTCCCGGACAGGCTTAGACCTTCTAGGTGGTTAACACGTACTAAGCGCCCATCTTATCGCCAGCCACCGATGCTGTCTTACTTGAAGCAGTGGAAGGAGGGTATATTTTCCATGGATTTGTGCCGGACCGGAGGATGGAACCCACCTTCTGATCTTCATCGAACGCAATTTCGAATGCGCTACGCGGCCCGGCAAACTTGACTTTTGTGTTTTGGAGCATTGAACTGTTGTTCTATGCACAGATGCGTTATTAGATGGTCCCAGTATTGGTAAAATTCATTCAAATATTTTCACATTTTGAGAATTCTAAGAACACGCCTAGTAAGTGTATTCAACAATTTAATACCCCCTTTTTGACGGTATCATACATGTATGATTCCAAACAAAAAACATTTTATCATATGACGTCGCGTCTGAGAGTGTAATAACGCCATGTAATATTTTCGATAATCCACTAGTGGATTAAATATGCAAATTAGGTAGATACGTCCCGTAACGTTACATGTACGGCGTCCTTAACGACGTCGCGTTTACTCATGGCGGAATGTTGATATTTTTGTAAACAATCGTGAATAAAATGCGTTTTAAATGTGTCATATGATAAATAGAATCTTGCATTTGTGCTCATGTATTATTGAATTTATTAAACTCGTTGAGGAAAAGGGATAAAATGCTCGGCAAAGCCTCGCATTATATCCCTTTTCCTCAACTCGTTTAATAAATTCAATAATACATGAACACTCATGTAAGATCCTCTATGAAGTCAATACACGGAACACGAAGCACGAAAATCAAAACAATTTTCTATTTCCTCTCTTGCTGGTCACTGAAAAACCATAAGTGAGCCCCGCCAAGCGATTTTGTGTCTTCGAGCATTCCGTCATGACAAATTTTAACTGCGCATGCCCAGCCATTCAGAGGGACCAGGGATATGGCTTTCTGTCTGAAGGTTCCTCTTGATTCACTCCTTGTATGAGCGAGCAGCAAAGGTTCTGGCGAGACTGCGCGGATGCGCAGGCTCGCCTGAACCTTCGCTGCTCGCATAGGCAATAAGTACCAAAATCGCTTGACGGGGCCCAAGTATACTTTTCACATGGCCGCCGACAACTGAAAAGTGTCGGCCCGTCCATGCTTATAAACCCTATTGGTTTCATTGGGCGGCGGGGCTTGAGATGTCATTTCATCTCAATGTCGGGTAAAAGTCCCATAAAATTGGAAGCAACGTCTCCAAAATGACCCTTTACTGTGGTGACGGGGACGTTAAACCTTATATCAAACAAACAATCAACTTTTTTTCTTACATGCTTTTCAATGAATGATAGAGATTTATCAGTGAAATATAAATCGATATTTTCACTGTTTCAAACAGTGAAAATCCGACTTTTTTTATTTTTCACTGTTTGGGACTACTTTTTTCTTCAAATCTAACTCTAATTTCAATTTTATCTTTGTCAGATAACTGAACAATACTGAAATGTGTTCTAATTGACGCATAGCCCGTTCATGTGTGACGGGGACGTTACTGACGTCATTTATGACGCTGACGTCACGTCTTTTGTCGCGCGACGTTAGACTTGCCAGCAACTTCTTTGGAAAACTACTCTCTCAATTATTTCATTAATCATTCATAATAATACCATTCCAGGCCATTTCTCAGGTGCAAACTTTCAGTTTACACCCAATAGTATACCCACTAAACACGATGGACACCACTAAATTGACGCGAAACGAACAGGAACAAAGATAATTTTCTCCGAATGTGAGCGACACCATTAAAGACGCTAAATATTGCCTTTTGAAGCATGTAAGAAACAGAAAATTTGATTTTTTCAGTGCAAGATCAAATTTTATTTCACTCATGAACACCAAAACTGCTATTTTCACGAGTGCCACTCGTGAAAATAACAGTTTTGGTGTTCATTCGATGAAATAAAATTCGATCTTACACTGAAAAAATCAAATATCCTCTATATCATGGCCGCCGTCAACTGTGAAAAATGTCGGCCCGTCCATGCTTATAAACCCTATTGGTTTCATTGGGCGGCGGGGCTTGAGATGTCATTTCATCTCAATGTCGGGTAAAAGTCCCATATTATTCTTTGCAACCTTACCTTAAGGAATATGGAAAAAATATTCGGCGGAGAACGCTAGTCGCCTTATTTGCATTATCTGCTAGTTCCTAGTCTGAAGGTTATCAGTGTTGGAAAAACAGGTAACCAGACCTGAAAGGTCAGGGTGGGGTGGGGGGTGGGGGGATTACCTGTTTTTTTTTTTCCAATATTGACAATGTGCAAGCTGGGAGCCAGCAAATATGGTGAATGACTTTTCGGGATATTTCTGATAGTGCGATTCTTTTTTTTACCTGGTGCGATTATGCCTCGTACTTACATTTAGTAATTCCTGTGCCTAAGACATTCCATCGAGATCTGCTGCCAACATAACCCCTAACTTGTGCAGATTCCCGGTGCAGAGGTGGCCAGTGAGAGTAAAACCAGCAACTTAACCTCGGTGACCTCTGTAATGCAATAGAATGTTATTTATATAATTACAATTTGCCTTAACTACTTTTTTTATCTGCGGCTGAGTAGGCCTATGTGCATTAATCAGTTACATTAGGCAGCGTGCCGGTCGAGTGCCAAAGTTCTCAACACGTCATTAACATAACGCAATGACAGGGACCATAACCATAGAAAGAGCCTCAAAGAGTAGTTAACAGTAAAAGTATTCGTCTTTTTTTTTTTTTTTTTTTTTTTTTTTTTTTGTTTGAATCCCCTTATAATTTGTAAATCACGCCATCATCCAAAAGCAGAACTCGTTTCACAATCTGCTTTTTGTTCAGTTGGATCGTGTAAAACACGGGTGACAGTCAAAATGACCCGGAGTCACAATAGCCCAGGTCAAAAACGACACAGGTACCATTAGTCAGAAAGGACCCATCTACCATCACATCGCTGATTTCAAGACCTTTTGCCTCCAGAAGATTTGGCCCCAGTCGTTTTGGCCCTAGACATTTTGGCCCTTTAGACGATTTTGGCTCCCGATTTTCCGATATTCCTAGACGTTTGAGCCCCAAGACGTTTCGGCATGGGTTTGATGTTTTGGCCCTCGATATATAGATGGATCCCAGATAACATGAAAACGTTGGCCAGACGTTCACATTGGATGTACAACACGTGCTGTACTAACTTTGACCCAGCGGTATTCAAATCTACTAATTAATGAGTCCAGGATGCTCTGTGTATCACATAAGGAAGTCGGCTTTTCAGCAGCACAGTGTCAAGTGTAAAAAACACGAATAGCCACTGTCTGTTGAGATTGTCGGATGAGCAAAAATGAGCTAAACCCAAATACTGTTACTCACATTTCCGTTTTCATTTTTTCTTTATCTTTTTCTTCTTCTTTGTGACCGTGCTTCCTCCGACTGCTTTCTCTGATTATCCCGCCTTTTACAACGTAAATCACGATATACAATACAAATAACAAAGAACACAAAAAAAACAAGAACTTAAAATACAGAACTCAAAATTTGAAACACAAAACACAATGTCACATATAGGCTACCCGATAGCTCAGTTGGTAGAGTGTCCGCTCCGGGGAACGGGAGGTCTCGGGTTCGATCCCGGGCCGCGACATACCAAAGTCGTTAAAATGGTACTAGCTGCTCCTCGTTTGGCACTCAGATTTACGGGGTAGAGCTAGTGGATATATGATTCTATTCCTTTTTGCATACTTCTGTCTAATGTTTTTCAGATTAATTAACTATTATTATTAATAGCAATTAGCTAGTATGTCCCAATATTTTCAATATTTGTTGTAATTGATGAAATAAATTTGCATAGTACAACCACAGGCGCTTGAAGTTTGGTCCATCAAACATACTGAAAATGTCCACATACAAAAGCTCTGGAAGCAATTTTACGAAATGGCTTACTGTCAGTTTTGTTTTTGGACAATATGGATTATTTATGGACAGAACTTCATGCTCCTGTGGTACAACCCTCACTTTTCTACCACTGGCTACCATAAAATACCTAAAGGCCGTCTTCGTAGTCATGTTTTGTTTTTGGTGTATGGCCTATATAGAGGATCTTACATGAGTGTTCATGTATTATTGAATTTATTAAACAAGTTGAGGAAAAGGGATAAAATGCGAGGCTTGCCGAGCATTTTGTCCCTTTTCCTCAACGAGTTTAATAAATTCAATAATACATGAGCACGAATGCAAGATTCTATTTATCATATGACATTTAAAACGCATTTTAATTATGATTGTTTACAAAAATATCAATATTCCGCCATTAGTAAACGCGACGTCGTTAAGGACGTCGTACATGTAACGTTACGGGACGTATCTAGCTAATTTGCATATTTAATCCACTAGTGGATTATCGAAAATAATACATGGCGTTATTACACTCTCAGACGCAACGTCATATGATAAACAAGATTATTTCAGTTGTTTTGTCTGATTGTTAATTAGAGGGTGTGGGGGTGGTGGTTGGTGGTGGTGGTGTGGGGGGGGGGGGGGGTCGGGGGTTCAAGCCTGGAGGACCTCCAGAAAAACCACCTGACCTTTCAGAACTTGGCATCTTACATGTGATCTGAGCGAGGCTTGAACCCACAGCTTTCAGAGACACGAGTGAGGCTTGATCCCATAGCAGTGAGAGACCTAATGCTTTAGCGGTAGCTCACTTGCAAACTAGGCCAGGGAAAAAGAAACTGACAACTGCTTTTCTTGAATCAGGGAAAGGGAGGCAAATTACATGATCATTCTCCACAAAAAAAAATGTTGTTGAAATCAAGTGTGGACGGAATCCTTGACCACCTTATTACCAGTCTAACTGACCCATCAGGGCTGGCTAGATTTATGCTCCCCATGAACAGTGTAAGTAGGTAAACTGACTGGCTTAATATAGCCTCAGCTGTGTTGACTGGGCCACAAACCACAATCTACCATGATGATCCAAAGTATCAGGACAGATAGGCCTAAGCAAACAGTGAAGACCCAGATCAGACTGCTCCTTCAGGAGCTGTCTGATCAGCCTGCTCCTGAAGAAGCAGTCTGATCAGGGACTACACTGTTTATCATTCTGCCTATACCTTTGTTTGTCAAAAGTTTAGGAGAATTACAGTAAGTCCTTAAGGTGTCCGATTTTTTTAGGATTTTTAGGGTACACTACGGAACCCGGGAAGGGACATGATTTTTTATTATGTTGTGCGAACAAGATAATATCTTGAGCGGACAAGATATTATCTTGTTCGGACAACATATTATCTTGTGCGGACAAGATATTATCTTGTGCGGACAAGATATGATCTTGTTCGCACAACATAATATCTTGTGCACACAAGATATAATCTTGTTCGCACAACATATTATCTTGTTTGCACAACATAGATCTTGGGAAGTTGTGCGGACAAGATATTATCTTGTGCGGACAATATAATATCTTGTACGAACAAGATAATATCTTGTGCGCACAAGATCTATGTTGTGCAGACAAGATATTATCTTGTGCGGACAAGATAATATCTTGTTCGCACAACTTAATATCTTGTGCGGACAAGATAATATCTTAGAATTGGGACAGATGTAAATAGAGTAAGCCCAGGAGCAGTCTGATCTGAGCCTACACTGCTGGCAAGCAGTCTAATCTTGACCAAAACAGTTCACAATGCCACAGTTATGCACCTTTTTTATGCTCAACTGGGTGTTCAAAATTAAGAAATATTACAGCAATTGGACTTTGCACCAAGTTTTAGGGTTTTTTGGTGCCTTAATGATCCTAAGTATTGGGACAGACAGGCCTAAGCAAACAGTGTAGACCCAGATCAGACTGCTCCTGAAGGAGCAGTCTGATCAGGGTCTATACTGCTTGTCATTCTGTCTCACGTTTTGGACTTCTTGCTGGATCATGATTTTTTTTTAATTTTGGGAGAATTACAGCAAGTCCTCAAGGTGTTCCAAGTTTTAGGATTTTTACGGAGAGTCAATTATCTATTTCTGTCTGGTCAAAGCACTGACAGTACTGGTAGGTCGATCGTCTCTTGACAGTAGGCTGGGTAAATTGTTCTGAATGGGAACTTGGGCTGTTTCCTTTAAGCCTTAAATTAATGCATCTTAAAGGCATTTATTCTTGAACAGTAGGATACACCGTGTGTCCATAATTGTTTTATTGCCCCTTATGATATATTGACTATAGCAGATCAAAGGGGGCCCTTAATAGGGTGATTAATAACTCTTGTTGTATCCCCTGACTGAGGCACTAAAGGGGAAAATCAATAATGTACACCAGTCAACAGTTAGTACATTATTGATTTTCCCCAAGGAGGCCCCTTACCTGCTGAAGACCTCAGTCAGCTCTGAAGGCTACATAATATTATATAATCAAATGATAGTCCTCAATAATCAAGAATAAATGCCTTTAAGCACAGTGTAAACCCTTATCAGATGTCACGGTGTCTGTTCTGTGTCTGCACTGCTTGCCTTTGTCCTTTTTTGGGACCCTTTACCAGTTTGTATCTGCTAGCGCACGACAAAACCTACATAAAGACATCTGACCTTCAGATACCCAGACCTGTTTGCTCCTTTACTCACTAAGACAAGAGGTGCCGTGTATTATTCTTTGAATAGCCTGCAGGCTGTAGAAGCCACATGCGATCACTGAAGGCTCTGATCAGACTGCACAAAAGTGCAGGCTGATCTGAGTCTTCGCTGGTTGCACAAGCCTTAACATAGGTTTTGTTGTGCGCTAGCTGATATAATACTTAAACGCTGTGTCTACATCCTGATGTTTTGGTGTTGGCTTTACGGTCCTTTTAAGATTATTTCACTTATTTTGATTGATGGTTAATCAGACGAGGGTGATGGTTCTATACTGCTTGTCAATTTAGGCATGTATGGGTTTATCAATTCAAAAAATACCTAAAGGCATGTATGGGTTTAACAATTCCATGCTAACCCTTATCCTGTTGAATAATTAATTTTGCCACATTCATTGCTGATTATCAACCGATCAAATTACATGATATAATATTTTCGTTCAAATTCACAAATTGCGTGAAAAACAGGGTAGATCCTGATCAGATGAGCCATCTGATCTGGATCTATACTGATTGCAAAGGTAATGGTTGCTGTGAACAGCAGAATAATGGTTAAAACAAATCTTAGATAAACCTATTTACATTGCAGCTCAAACCTAGCACATGAGCCCAGTCCAGGTTTTACAGACAACCCTCTTTGCACAGCCCTTCAACTTCACTGTGACAATAGTGTTTCTATTAATGTTTATATCTGGATTTTGTACAAATGCTGCTTGCATGGTTTAGTTTTTGTTTGTTTGTTTGATTTGAGGTTTAACGTCCCCGTCAACACTGTAAAGGTCATTTTGGAGACGTTGCTTCCAATTTTTTTGGACTTTTACCCGATATTGAGATGAAATGACATCTCAAGCCCTGTCGCCCAATGAAACCAATAGTGTAATTTATATTTTCTTGTCCTTTGGGATCTTTGATTCCATTGTGGAATTTTGAAAATATTTGAGGGTCACTGATGAGGCCTAATTGGCGGAAACTAGCTAGTCTGGCCCAGAAAACATGCACACTCCATATTTTTTCAGTTCTGTGGTGTGTTCCTTGCTTCCAAAGGATAACCCTTTTATAGAACATATTTTGGTTCAGGAGATGTCGTCTGAAGAATTTCAAGAAGGCCGCCTTGGCAGCCATCCTGGATATCGGAACGGAACGATTTTAGCAAATCTGAATCTCCATGTCGCCCCAATGCCTCCCATCAGGTTTCAGCTTGACCAGACCTCTGGTTCGGGAGGAGATGTCATTTGAAGAATTTCAAAATGGCCACCATGGCAGCCATCTTGGATATCGGAATGGAACCGTTTTAGCAAATTTGAATCTCCATGTCACCCCGATGTCTCCCATCAAGTTTCAGCTCTATTCCACCTTTGATTCGGGGATGTCAATTGACGAATTTCAAGGAGGCTGCCATCCTAGATATCAGAACAGAACGATTTTATCGAAATCTGAATCTTCATGTCACTCTGATGCCTCCCATCAAGTTTCAGTTTAATTCGAGCTTTGTTTCTGGATATGCTGTTTGAAGAAATTCAAAATGGCAGCCATCTTGGATATCGGAACAGAATGATTTTAGCAAATCTGAAACTCCATGTCACCCTGATGCCTCCCATCAAGTTTCAGCTCAATTCCACCTTTGATTCGGGAGGTGTTGTTTGAAGAATTTCAAGGGGGCCGCCATGGCAGCCATCTTGGATATCAGAACAGAACTATTCTAGCAAATCTGAATCTTTATGTCACTCTGATGCCTCCCATCAAGTTTCAGCTCAATTCGATCTTTGGTTCTGGAGATGTCGTATGAAGAAATTCAAGATGGCCACCATAGCAGCCATCTTGGATATCGGATTGGAACAGTTTTAGCAAATCTGAATCTGCATGTTGCCGTGATGCCTCCCATCAAGTTTCAGGGCAGTTCTACCTTTGGTTCGGGAGATGTTATCTGAAGGCTTTCAAGATGGCCACCATGGCAGCCACCTTGGATATAGGAACGGAACAATTTTAGCAAATTTGAATCTCCATGCCTCTGAGCAAGTTTCAACCTTTGGTTCGGGAGATGTCCTTTGGAGAATTTTCGCCATGGCGGCCATCTTGGAAATCCGAACAGAACCATTTTAGCAAATCTGAATCTCCATGTCACCAAGATGCCTCCAGCCAGGTATCAGCTTAACCCTTGTCCTGCTGAACCCGGATATGCCTTTTCTTTGAAACAATGTAGATCCAGATCAGATGGCTTCTGAAGAAGCCATCTGATCAGGATCTACATTGTTTGTCATTCAGGTTGTGAATTTGTTGTAATAATTTGCATCAAGCAATCTGATTGGTTGATAATCGGTAGTGGGTGTGGCATATATGAATATTCAGCAGAACAAGGGTTAATCTGACTTCCAGTTCGGAAGGTTATCAACGGAAGGACGACCGGCCCCGATAGCTCAGTTGGTAGAGTGTCCGCTCCGGGGAACGGGAGGTCTCGGGTTCGATCCCGGGCCGCGACATACCAAAGTCGTTAAAAATGGTACTAGCTGCTCCTCGCTTGGCACTCAGATTTACGGGGTAGAGCTAGGACTGGTCGATCCAGTGTCAGGATAATGTGACTGGGTGTGGTATCATGTATTGTGTCTGGGACATGATACTTCAGTGAGGCAGCACTATAAACGTGAGCATTGAGCTCCCTGTCGCAACCAGACACCGTCGTGATATGACTGAAAAATTGTTGAAAGCGACGTTAAACCCGAATTCACACACACACACACACACACACGGAAGGACGAGGAACGGAAGACAGACAACAGGCCATGACATAAGTTGACCTGGAGCTTTGCTCCAGGGGAGATAACTGACCAGACTAGGTCTTCATTAACCCTTGTCCTGCTGAATATTTATATATGCCACACCCACAACCGATTATCAACCAATCAGATTGCTTGATGCAAATTATTGCAACAAATTCACAATCTGAATGGCAAACAATGTAGATCCTGATCAGATGGCTTCGTCAGAAGCCATCTGATCTGGATCTACATTGTTTCAAAGATAAGGCATATCCGGGCTTAGCAGGACAAGGATTAAACTTGCTGGTAACTAGGACAGCTCAGGTCTTCAGAAAACTTGCAGATAATTAGGACAGTCTAGGTATTCATGAAACATGCAGAAAACTATAGACATACTAGGCCTTCCTGAAAATTGCAGTAACTAGATCAGAGTAGGTCTTCATGAAACTTGCAGATAGCTAGGACATACTTGGCTTTCATGAAACTTGCAGATAACTAAGACAGACTAGGTCTCCATGAAACGTGCAGATAACTAAGACAGACTAGGTCTTCATGAAACTTGCAGATAACTAAGACAGACTAGGTCTCCATGAAACGTGCAGATAACTAAGACAGACTAGGTCTTCATGAAACTTGCAGATAACTAAGACAGACTAGGTCTTCATGAAACTTGCAGATGACTAGGGGATACTAGGCCTGCACGAAACTTGTAGATAATCAGACAGACTAGGTCTTCATGAAACCTGTAGATAAGTAGGACATATGAGGCCTTCATGAAATGTGTAGATAACTAGGACAGCTTAGATCTTCATGAAATTTGCAAATAACTATGTTTGTTGTTTTCTTTGGGTTTTTTTATGTGACATCCAGAAAAACTAGAAATGTTTTCAGAAGAAAATGATTATCATCCATCACAATATGATCAAATGAACTGTGTGGCCTTGAAAATGAGGTCAAGGTCACCAAAGATCACTCAGATCTTTTTTATGTTGCCATGATATACTGTACCAAGTGTGGCCAGTCAATCTGTTCAGACATGCAAAAACTGAACAATCATTGGTTCTGTGTGACATTGAAAAATATGTAACGGTCACTTTAATCTAATCAGGTCTTCTTATGTTGAACTAATGTACTAGTTATCAAATATGTTTGTAATTCACCAACTGGCCAAGGAGATGCATTGAAGGCATGGTCGTAATTCATGAACTGGATGGTAAAATTTGACAATCTTTGCAATTGTGTGACATGGAAAATTAACCTTTACCCTGTTGTAGGCGACAAGTCCTATCTCTGCAAACAGTGTAGATCCAGATTAGATGGCTTCTGAAGAAGCCATTTGATCAGGATCTACACAGTTTGACATTCAGTTTATGAATATGTAGAAATAAGCTGCATCAAGTATTCTGATTGGTTCAAAGTCAGAAATGGGTGTGGCTTAATTGAATATTCAGCAGGTTAAAGGTTAAGGCCAGGTTACCCAACTCTGATCATGTCTTTGGTATGTTACAATGATACACATGTACTGTACCAAGTCTGATCACAACTCATACTTTTATTCGGTAGATAGGGTGCAGAAAAGCTATTTTTGGCCTACATTTAGGGGATAACTGTACTGAAAATTGTCATTTGGGGAGGTAAATCGGAGGTTTTACGGTCGGAAATTTCGTTTTACGGCGACGCGTTAGCGGAGCGGTAAAACGTAATTTGCGACCGTAAAACCGACGATTTACCTCCCCAAATGACAATTTTCAATACAGTTATCCCCATTCTAATGCACTTTTTCGGTTGTTAAGCTAAAAAGTGTACTATTTTGCACAAGGCGACAAGCGCAGTGAGCTGCGTAAAACCAAATGCCAGCCAATGAATAGCGACGTTACGTGATGAGGTCGGGTTTCCGACAGTATATCGCAGAATATACTGTCGCAAATTTTTGACGTTATCCAATCAGACGTCGCGTTACATACGCAAGTGCATTAGAATTAAAATTTTCCAAGCCCAGCACACTAAAAATGAGGTCAAGATCTCCGAAATCTATTAGTCTTTGGTAGGTAGCAACAATTATATTGTTCAAAAAGTGATCAAATTCATAAATTTGTTCTGTAGATAAGGTGCAGGCAAGCTATTTTCGGCCTACATTTGACAGTCTTTGGGAGCCCGTGACCATGAAAATATGGTATAGGCCATCAAAAGGTAACCACTGCTTTTCCCCCTCCTGTTGAGGTCACCAAGCAAGTTTGAGAAAATCTTACCATACAGTGCTTCAAAATGCCAACCCCAATGCAAACATCCACGCTGTAACAAAAAGGAATCCACATGAAATACAACAAGTCCCTCCCCTTCGGTCGGTGGATATAATTAGACTATGCTCTATACATGGGTTGAAAAACAAAAACACCTTTAGAACATATAAATACTTCATGATGAATTTATTTACATATAATACACAACAGGATACATAACAATACAAAACCCAACTTAATGGGAATGGATAGACCTTCAGGGGAGGCAACTCCTGCTAAAGTATTTTTGTCTCTCATGTCAATAGGGGTTAAATCGTAAAGGAAAATGGTTCACTCTTAAAGGAAAGAATTTGCTCCTTAGGAGCAAATTCTTTCCTTTAAGAGTGGACCCTTTTTTTCAGTGGGACTGGGCTTGTAGAAAAGTGAACAGGGAGTCCCGAACATTGGCTCCTTTTGAAAAATGGTGGAAAAATATGCCAGGTATATCCATTCCCCTTAGTGGCTTGAACCTTTCTGAGAGCATGAAACTTTGTTGCACTTGAGTCATGAAAAAAAAAGAGTTTGCACACAATTTCCATATTCCAGATATATGTGTCCAATAGAAGTTCAATAATTCACAGTACTTCATTTCCATGGAAATTGTCTACGTTCTCCAATGAGGCCTTGAACAAAGAGAGAGAGACAGAGAGAGAGAGAGAGAGAGATGCTTGAAGGATACTTGTTTTCATAATCAATTTGCATTCCATCATATCTTGAACAGTATGGTGAGTGTCCTTATCAAAGTGTTCCTTATTTTCTAAGCAACATGTAAAATATCATTGAACAATAATAAGATAACAAATAGTTTCTCCTATACAAGACAAAACTGATGGGCACCAGACTGTGCATAAAAAAAAAATTAGGAAACAAATCATCTCCTCCAAGAGTGATCCCCATTTTGAACCCAATACCCCCAAACTTCGTTGCAACACTATTTTTGGGGCCCAGAGTAGAATCATTGAAACATATATATTCAACTAGAAAAAGTGTCCATAGGACAAGGATGCCCCCGCCAAATGCCATTCATGAAACGGTTTACTATATGGAACTAAGTCAAGGGCAGATAATTCAAAAACAAAAAATAACACATCGTCTCAGTGTGATGAATGCACCTGTGAAGTTTCATGAATATATTCCATACCGTTTAGGAGTTATGGTCCGGACAAGGTTTACTATATGGAACTAAGTCAAGGGCAGATAATTCAAAAACCAAAAATGCAAGAGTTGTCTTCCTTGTTCATGACACATCGTCTCAGTGTGATGAATGCACCTGAAAAGTTTCATGAATATATTCCATACGGTTTAGGAGTTATGGCCCGGACACGGTTTACTATATGGAACTAAGTCAAGGGCAGATAATTCAAAAACCGAAAATGCAAGAGTTGTCTTCCTTGTTCATGACACATCGTCTTAGTGTGATGAATGCACCTGTAAAGTTTCATGAATATATTCCATTCGGTTTAGGAGTTATGGCCCGGACACAGTTTACTATATGGAACTTAGTCAAGGGCAGATAATTCAAAAACCAAAAATGCAAGAGTTGTCTTCCTTGTTCATGACACATCGTCTCAGTGTGATGAATGCACCTGTGAAGTTTCATGAATATATTCCATACTGTTTAGGAGTTATGGCCCGGACACGGTTTACTATATGGAACTAAGTGAAGGGCAGATAATTCAAAAACCAAAAATGCAAGAGTTGTCTTCCTTGTTCATGACACATCGTCTCAGTGTGATGAATGCACCTGTGAAGTTTCATGAATATATTCCATACGGTTTAGGAGTTATGGCCCGGACACGGTTTACTATATGGAACTAAGTCAAGGGCAGATAATTCAAAAACCAAAAATGCAAGAGTTGTCTTCCTTGTTCATGACACATCGTCTCAGTGTGATGAATGCACCTGTGAAGTTTCATGAATATATTCCATACAGTTTAGGAGTTATGGTCCTGACACGGTTTACTATATGGAACTAAGTCAAGGGCAGATAATTCAAAAACCGAAAATGCAAGAGTTGTCTTCCTTGTTCAAAACACATCGTCTCAGTGTGATGAATGCACCTGTGAAGTTTCATGAATATATTCCGTACGGTTTAGGAGTTATGGTCCGGACACGGTTTACTATATGGAACTAAGTCAAGGGCAGATAATTCAAAAACCAAAAATGCAAGAGTTTACTTCCTTGTTCATGACACATCGTCTCAGTGTGATGAATGCACCTGTGAAGTTTCATGAATATATTCCATACGGTTTAGGAGTTATGGCCCGGACACCGTTTACTATATGGAACTAAGTCAAGGGCAGATAATTCAAAAACCAGAAATGCAAGAGTTGTCTTCCTTGTTCATGACACATCGTCTCAGTGTGATGAATGCACCTGTGAAGTTTCATGAATATATTCCATACGGTTTAGGAGTTATGGCCCGGACACGGTTTACTATATGGAACTAAGTCAAGGGCAGATAATTCAAAAACCAAAAATGCAAGAGTTGTCTTCCTTGTTCATGACACATCGTCTCAGTGTGATGAATGCACCTGTGAAGTTTCATGAATATATTCCAAGAGTTGTCTTCCTTGTTCATGACACATCGTCTCAGTGTGATGAATGCACCTGTGAAGTTTCATGAATATATTCCATACGGTTTGGGAGTTATGGCCCGGACACGGTTTACTATATGGAACTAAGTCAAGGGCAGATAATTCAAAAACCAGAAATGCAAGAGTTGTCTTCCTTGTTCATGACACATCGTCTCAGTGTGATGAATGCACCTGTGAAGTTTCATGAATATATTCCATACGGTTTAGGAGTTATGGTCCGGACACGGTTTACTATATGGAACTAAGTCAAGGGCAGATAATTCAAAAACCAAAAATGCAAGAGTTGTCTTCCTTGTTGATGACACATCGTCTCGGTATGATGAATGCACCTGTGAAGTTTCATGAATATATTCCATACGGTTTAGGAGTTATGGCCCGGACACGAAGTCGGGACGGACAGGGGTAACACTTAATGCCCTTTCCACCATTCTTCGAATGGCGGAGGCATAAAGATTTGTGGTGAAGCTGTATCCATTTCCTTTAACCCTTAAGATGCCGAGAAAAACTACATCTGAAATGTCATCTGCTGATTTTTTTTTTGCAAACTTTTTAAAAATACTTTTGCATACCTGCAAACAGTTTGGGCCCAGATCAGACTGCCGATTTGGGTCCACACTGTTTGTTGCAAAACATTTACTTATAATGTAACCGGCAGACGGCAAACCAGATGACAGTTGTCGTGATTGGCATTTTATGGGTTAAGTACATAGCAGAACAAAAGGAAGTAACTCTAATGCTTTGGATTCCCAGCTGCTCACCCATTTATGCAGTTCCTAACCCTTTCAGCACTGTAGACTGGAACAGGTACATATGCAAACAATGTAGATATGGATGAAATCATCAGGAACTACAGTTTGTTGATCTGTTTTAGTGTTTGTTTGTTTCAATTGAGGTAAACATTCCCAACAACACTATTTAGGTCATTTTGGAAATGTTGCTTCCAGTTTTGTAGGACTTTTACCCCACACGGAGATAAAATGACATCTCAAGCCCTGCCGCCCAAACAAACCGAGAGACTTTAAATGTAGGGGCTGTCCGACTAGCATGACTTTGCCTGGGCAGGCTAAGCCCCTCTAAGCTGTTTACCAGTATTCAAATGCAGTCGGTTTCACTAACGTGGAAGCACCAGGCAGCCTAATCTATTTCTCCCAGCCCTGATGGGTGGGGCCCCTCTGTTTTAGTGACATACGTGATTTGGACTTATGGGCCTTTCAAGATCATTTCACTAAATTTGAGCCAATCTTTAATCAGGTGGGTGAAAACAATATCCCGAGAGAAACCACATCCTTCCATTTGAGATCTTGGCATCCCACATGTGACCCGAGCCAGGCTAGAACCAACAGCGCTGGCAGACCTGCTGATTAAGAGTCAACATTCTTACCCACTAGGCCACAGAGGCCTGTGACACATGTAAAACACCTACTAAGAGAAGTAAATCCTTATTTTGGCCCCCAGCCAGAAGTAGATGTTCTGTGAGTCCTTAAATACTGTAATTGTATTTATTTTCCTGTATACAAATGTTAGTGGTTCACAAGAGTGGTGCACAATCACAGATATAAAAGTTCGCTGATTTACAATTTTGTTGTATTTTTATTCACCAAATTCCTATATTTGCAGTGTATAAATTTTTGCGAATTTCGCATTCAGCAAAATTCGCAAACATTTATACACTGCAAAATTTTTTATGAATACAGTATTGGCATCATATTAACAAGTCCATGAAATGAATACTGTAATTGTATTTATTTTCCTGTATGTTAGGTGTTCACCAGAGTGGTGCACAACCACAGGTATAAAAGTTTGCTGATTTACAATTTTGTCCTATTTTTATTCACACAATTCTCATATTTGCTGCAGTGTATTAATGACTGTGAATTTCGCTGCATGCAGAATTCACAAACATTAATACACCGCAAAAATATACAGGATTACAGTATTGACATCATTAACATTATTTCTGCTCAAAGACATAGGTTGTGGGTACTCTTTAGATCCACCTCAATGAGGCGGTTCTGACGAGCACCCACAACCTACATTTGGAGTGAAAATAGGAAAACTATCACAAATTTTAATCAGAAAAGTAGCCGTTTTGGAGAAATGAAAGAGTGTGTTATCGTAGTCAGCTGAGCTGAGGATTTATCACGTGGGGACCTGCAGAGAGTCTGCCACCAAGGGAAGTAAATCTTCTGTCTTGAGTCGCCAGTTGTTAATGTTCTTGGAAACTCTACACCAGTACTCTCCATGATGTGGTTCACAGTTCACACACCGCTTTAATATCTCTTTCTGAGAATCCTGAAAAAAATGGAAAAGCAGATGTGGAAGCAGGTTCCGTTTTATTTTTATATAAACCATAGTTACCGTATGTATTCAGACAGGCCTGTGCTAACAGTGTAAACCCAGATGGGATGCCACAGATATTCTATCAGGGTCTACACTGTTTGCCACAGCAATTCTATCAGGGTCTTCACTGTTTGCGACTCTTCCATCTACTTTGAGACAAAACAAGGGATACTTATTCAATTTTTAGAACAAGAATGGTGAGGAGTTGTTTGTTTGTATTGTGTTTAATGGCCCAGTCAACACTATTTAGGTCATTTTTGAGCCGGTCAGTTTACCTATCCACACTTTTCCTTGGCAGGCTTATACATACGTAAGAGGTTAACCAGTACAATGCACATTCTTTCACCAGAAACTGACAACTGCCCTTCTTGGATCAGCAGAAGGGAGAGAATGACTGCAGAAAAGTTTTCATGACCAATCGCCACGAAAGAATGTTGCTGACCCCGGCTGGCATCGAACCCACGTCCTCCTGATCACCAGTCAGACTTGCATTTGACTGAGCAACCGAGGCCTGTAAGGAGTTGGGTGCCTGTATACATAGGGTATTTATGGTACCCTTTTCTTTTCTTTTTGTTTAAAAACTATAAAAAAAATATTCTGCATATCCAAAATACCGATAACAGATGTCCTTCAACACGAACGAACATTTCTTTTTTCACGGTTGACTGTGAAAACAGGCTCACGGTCAGCAAAATCTTATCATGTTAAAGCAATGTTTAAATGAGATATATTCATCAAGTCTGATGATTAGTTTGTGTGTTAATAATCAATTTCATACTCCGCTGAGTCGAGCATGGCAAGTTTTATATTCTCGCATCCAGATTTCAAAACAAAAGTTGTCCCAATTTCACCTCCACTGTTACAACTTTTTCTTGGTTTTACAGCCCTTTAAAAATTATTTCACCCATTTTGAGCCAATCAATTATCAATCAGAGAAGGGCAAAAACTGGTGAACATGGAAAAAAACAGGCTAACCGTCCATTGCAAAACTTGCCATCTCACATGTGACCCAAGTGAGGTGCGAACCACAGCAGTGAAAGATATAATGATTAAGAGTCAACACTCTTACCCACTAAACCACAGAGGCCCATTTAGACTACATGACTACCTAGAGGCCCATCTAGACATCACTGGATAAAGCTTTTTCTCCCTACTCTCTCCTCTGCTAATGAATTTTTTTATTTTATTTTGGATTAACAGCCCTTTTTAGAATTATTTCACTTAAACTGATTTCCACTATAACAGTTTTTTTTCTTGGTTTTACAGCCCTTTCAAGATTATATCACTTATTTTGATCCAATCATTAATCAAAGATGGGCAAAAACTGGAGAACCCGAAGAAATTCCGGCTAATCTGGAAGCCATCTGATCTGACTCTGATGATGATAATGATGAGCCAACTGTTAACCAGAAAAGCACAAAAACCAGAGTACCCATAGGAAAACATCGTATTGGGATACTTTATAGTGGCATATGCAGACTGTTGTTATAGAAGGGCCCTTAAGGGGAATAGGAACACCTGGCTGATTTTTCTGCCATTTTTCAAATGGAGACAACCTTCGGGACTGCCTGTTTGCTTTTCAATAAGCCCTGTCCCACTGAAAAAGGGGTCTACTCTTAAAGGAAAGAATTTGCTCCTCAGGAGCAAATTCTTTCCTTTAAGAGTTGACCCCTATTGACATGAGAGACAAAAATACTTTTGCAGGAGTTGTCTCCCCTGAAGGTGTTCCCATTCTCATTAAAATGCCAAGATAACCTGCATCTGAAAATGTTGTCTGTTACTGTCGTCTGCTGCTTTTCAAAAATATTTTTGCATTCAGGCAAACACTTCGGACTCTGATAAATGTGTCTGATCTTGGTCCATACTGTATGCAACAATGAATTTTAAAGTAAACAGCAGACAACAATCGTTGTGAGTGAAGTCTTAAGGTGAATGGGAACGCCTTGGGGGTGGGGTGGGGTCGGGGGGGTGGGGGTGGGGCAACTCCTGCAAAATTATTTTTTTCTCCCATGTCAATAGGGTCAACTCTTAATAGAGGAGACCCCTTTTTCCGTGGGACAGGGCTTATAGAAAAGCAAACAGGAAGTCCCGAAAGTTGTCTCCCTTTGAAAAATGATGGAAAAAAATCTGCCAGATGTTCCCATTCCCCTAAAGTAATAATCCCACACCAACCAAAATTATACTTACTGTATCCCCATGCATGGATTCAAACTTGTAAAAGTATGCCCAAGTATCTCCGAGATCAGGTTCAATCTTCAATGTCCGATTAAACCATTCTCTGGCCTTCGCTATCTTACGCTCTGACCAGAACATTCTGAACAAAGAGAAGAAAAAGGATTTGTTGATATAACTGTGTCAAATTACTGTTTATCATATGACGTCGTGTTTGAGAATGTATTAACGGCATGTAATAATTTTGATAATCCATTAGTATAATATGCAAATTAGTCAGATACTACATTACATGTACGACATTCTTAGCGACGTCGCGTTTACTAATGGCGGAATCTTGACATTTTTATAGAACAATCTTGAATAAAATACATGTACATTTTAATGTCATATGATAAATAGAATCTTGCATCTGTGTTCATGTATTATTGAATTTATTAAACTCGTTGAATAAAAGGGATAATATGCTCTGCAAAGCCTCGCCTTTTATCCCTTTTCCTCAACTTGTTTAATAAATTCAATAATACATGAACACTCATGTAAGATCCTCTATGATCATAAGACTAGTCCTGCTGAACTGGAAGTTGCACTACATTTTGCAAACACTGTGGATACAGGTCAGATAGTAGCCGTCGGATCAGTATCTACACTGTTTGATATTCAAGTCATTGATTTTTAAGAATAAAATATATCAAGTAATCTGACTGGTTGAAAGTCAAAAATGGGTGCGGCTTAATTTATTCAGCAGGACAGGAGATAACATTGTTTTATAAAAAATCTTCCACAATTCAGAATTATAGTTATTTCCCTTAGCAAAGAAAGAACATATTATCTAAACATCCATAGTGGAGACATATTTAGGGATAAATATATACTATAACCTCATAATAACACTGTTATAGCATGATTCTGGATATAACACGGTTTCAAGATGAATCTCAAAAATGTATAGATTTATATAGAAATGGTCATTTTTCTATATAAACTATACATTTTGTTTGGATATAACATGGTTGTTCATCTAACATGGTTGCTGCTTTGGACTCCAATAACAGTGTTATGAAGAGGTTGTGGTGTATATGTGTGCTCACTGTGATTCGAACCCACATATAGATGTGGTGATGTTACAAACTGCACTAGTGAGACATCCCTATGTTTGTTGAAGCCTTTGAAGCAATGTTTGTAAGGACACTAGGCACTGCAGTGAAAGGCAACTTCATAAAATCTTTTGGTCATGCATTACATGAAGTTTTGTTTTCTTTGTTTGTGTTGACGTTTTATGCCCTACCCTAAACAACACTAGGTCATTTTGGATACATTGCTTCCAATTTTAAGGTACTTTTACGCGGCACTCAAATGAAATGACATCTCCAGCCCTGCCTCCCAAAGAAACTCCTGGGTTTAAGGAGATGTCCGACTTGCACCAGTTTTCCTGGGCAGGCATAGACCTTATAAGCAGTCTACCAGTAATTAATAGTTTGTTCAGTTTCAGCTCTGGGTGGAACCACCATGCAGTCCAATCTATTTCTCCAAGACCGATGGGCGGGGGCAAAATTAGATGAAGTACATGTACATGTGAGACATCAAATATTTGAAAATACACTCTAGCCTCTTTAAAACACTCAGTGTTTTTTTTTCACATTTTTGGGACTGGTACCGGTACCGGTGGAATTGGGAAAATTTTCTTCTCAAATTGGGAAAAATAGCGTCCTTTTTACTCAAATTGGGAAAAAGGGTGTTATTTTAATAAGTATGTCAAAACAAACTCAATTTAATAAACATGTAACAGAATTCTAATTAAACAATGCCGCGCTAAAGGTGGTTTCCAGACGGAAGAGTTACATATTGGACTTACCTACGACTTTGAACTTACCCGAATTTTGGCAAATCGTTGCAATAGTACGCGAATTATGTCAATAGCCGTTTCTTCAAAGGGACGTTACTTCGGATTTCCGGAAGGTAAACAATACGAGCGATAAAACAACCGATTTCTCGCGACGAAAAAGAGAGAGAAAAAAAAGGATGCTGCATCATGATTTTGGGAATTTTTAACCTTTGAATTGGGAAAAAAACATACTTTTGGCGATTGGGAACGGGTCCGTTTTCCGGACCCGGTTTTATAGGGAAAAAAAACACTGACACTATTGTTGGGATCAAAAGCAGAAACTGTGTTAGTTAAACAACGTGTTGTAACCAAATAAAAATGTATAGATTAAATAAAAAAATGACCATTTCTGGTCATTTTTCTATATAATCTACACATTTTCGGGATCTATCTTGAAACTGTGTGATATCAAAAACCGTGTTACAACGAACTGTGTTATAATGAGGTTGTGGTGTATAAATATATATAATAAATAAAGTCGGTTTTCCACAAAGAAATGACAAAATCATATTATTAGGAGTAACTCATACTCCATTTCAATTTAGATTCATGTTAGACTCTTTCAGTGGTCAGTCAGTGCTTAACTCTTATCATGCTGTTCACGACAACCCCAATCTTTGGAAACAGTGTAGATCCAGATCAGATGGCTTCTGAAGCCATCTGATCAGGATCTACACTGATTAAAACATTCAATTTATGAATTTGTGGGAATAAATTACATCAAGTAATCTGATTGGTTCAAAGTCAGAAATGGGTGTGGCTAAATTGACTATTCAGCAAGAGAAGGGTTAGTGCATATTCTTTCACAAAGAGCTGACAACTGCCCTTCTTGAACCAGCAAAAAGAAGAGACTGGCTGTAAAAATTATTTGAACCAACACACGGGAAAATGTCTCTTCAACCAACTGGGCTTGACAAATGATCATTTGCAAAATTTTTGTTTGAATTCAGGTTTAACATCCACATCAACACAATTGAGGTCACTTTGGAGACATTGCCACCAATTTTGTGGGACTTTTACTCATCATTGATACGAAATCACTCTCAAACCCTGCTGCCAAATGAAACCAACAGGGTTTATAGGCATGGACTCATAACACTCTGCCTGGGCAGGCTTAGACCTTCTAAGCAGTTTACCAGTACTCATGTGCAGTCTGTTTCAGCTCTGCTTGGAAGCACCATGCAGCCCATCTATTTCTTCAAGCCCAGATGGGCGGGGGCCATCAAGTAATCTGATTGGTTGAAAGTCAAAAATGGGTGTAGCTTAATTTATTCAGCAGGACAAGAGATAACATATCAAGTAATCTGATTTGTTGAAAGTCAAAAATGGGTGTAGCTTAAATTATTCAGCAGGCCAGGAGATAACATTGTTTTATAAAAATCTTCCAGAATTAAATGTTTTATAAAATCTTCCAGCATTATAGTTATTGCCCTTAGCAAAGAAAGAATATGTTATCATATACATAGTGGAGACATATTCAGGGATAAATATACACCATAATCTCACTACAACACGGTTTGTTATAGCACGGTTCTAGATATAACACATTTTCCAGATGGATCCCAAAAATGTATAGACTGATGTAGAACTAGAAATGTGTCCAGACGACACAGATGCCCCCCCCCCCAAGGGCCCCGCCTCACCCCGAAAATCCATGTTGCAACAAAATTTTCTAAGTGTGTGACCTTGTCATCAGGAACATTTGTGAGAAGTTATATTGAAATTGGTGAAAAAATGTAAGCGCTAGAGCAATGACAAAGTTTTTCTAAAAATAGCCACAGTGACCTTGACCTTGAAAGTCAAACTCGCTCGAGGTATTGTCATAAGGAACATTTGTGTGAAGTTATATTGAAATCAGTGAAGAAATGTAGTCACTAGAGCGATGACAAAGTTTTTCTAAAAATAGCCACAGTGACCTTGACCTTGAAAGTCGAAATCGCTCGAGTTATTGTCATAAGGAACATTTGTGTGAAGTTCTATTGAAATCGGTGAAGAAATGTAAGCGCTAGAGCAATGAGAAAGTTTTTCTATAAATAGCCACAGTGACCTTGACCTTGAAAGTTGAACTCGCTAGAGATATTGCCATAAGGAACATTTGTGTGAAGTTATATTGAAATCAATGAAGAAATGTAAGCGCTAGAGCGATGACAAAGTTTTTCTAAAAATAGCCACAGTGACCTTGACCTTGAGGCCATGACCTTAAAAGTTAAAATTGCTAGAGCTATTTTTATAAGGAACATTTGTGTGAAGTTATATTGAAATTGGTCAAGAAATGTAGGTGCTAGAGCGGTGACAACGTTTTTCTGAAAATAGCCACAGTGACCCTGACCTTGAGGTCATGACCTTGAAAGACGAATTCGCTCGAGATATTGTCATAAGGAACATTTGTGTGAAGTTATATTGAAATGAGTGAAGAAATATAGACGCTAGAGCTATGTTGTGAGGGGATAATTAAAAAAATTTAAGTCTGTGACCTTGACCTTGAGCTCATGGGCATGAGTGGGGGTATTGCCAAATAAACATTTGGACCTGTATCTATCATCATAGCATACGTAAGCCAAATCCATAATACAGTTTGGAAAATTTGAGCTCTTTAAAATCTTTCACATTAAAATTGTCTAAGTCTGTGACCTGGACCTTGAGGTCATAGGCATGGGTGGGGGTATTGCTGAATAAAACATTGTACCTATATCTATCATCATATGAACCAAAGCCATCATAAAAGTTCAGGTTCTACCAGGTACAAATACCTTAACTAGAGTCTTTAACATGGAAAATTTCTAAGTCCATGACCTTGACCTTGAGGCCATGGGCATGGGTGGGGGTATCGCTGAATAAAACTTTGGACCTATGTCTATAATCATACCAAATATGAACCAATTCCATCTAATGGTTTGGAAAATATGAGTTCTAAAATGTTCAAGCCTACCTGTTACAAAAACCTTAACCTGAGTCTTTAACATTGAAAATTTCTAAGTCTGTGACCTTGACCTTGAGGTCACAGGCATGGGTGGGGGTAATGCTTAATAAAACTTTGGACCTATATCTATCATCATACCAAAGATGAACCAGTTCCATCAAATGGTTAGGAAAATATGAGTTCTAAAAGTTCAGGCTCTACCTGTTACAAAAACTTTAACCTGAGGTTACAGGATCACGTACGTACGTACGTACACACACACGTACAGACGGACGAACACATGTACGCACGTACGGAAAACCGAAAAACTATATGCCCCCGGCATCATATGATGCTGGGGCATAAAAATGACCACAAATGGTAATTTTTCTATATAATCTATACATTTTTGTTTGGATTTAACATGTTTGTTTAACTAATACGGTTTTTGCTTTGGACTCCATTAATAATGTTATAAAGAGGTTGTGGTGTATATGTGTGCTCGCTGTGATTCAAACTCACATACAGATGTGGGGATGTTACAAACTGCACTAGTGAGGCATCTAATGTTTGGGGAAAGCCTCTTAAGCGCTGTTTGTAAGGACACTAGATACTGCAGTGAAAGGCAACTTCATAAAATCTTTTGGTCAATTATTACATGAAGTTTTGTTTTGCTTATGTTGAGTTTTATGTCCTAATCAAAACTAGGTCATTTTGGATACATTGCTTCCGATTTTGTGGTACTTTTACCTGATATTGAAATGAAATAACATCTGAAGCCCTGCTGCCCAAAGAAACTCCTAGAGTTTAAGGAGATGTCTGACTCGCATCAGTTTTCCTGGGCAGGCATAGACCTTCTAAGCAGTCTACCAGTACTTAATAGTATGGTCTGTTCCAGCTCTGTGTGGAACCACCATGCAGCCCAGTCTGTTTCTCCATGTACTGGTGGGTGAGACATCAAATATTTGAAAATACACCCTAGCTTCTTTATAACACTATTGTTGGGATCGTTAAACAACCGTGTTGTAACCAAATAAAAATGCATAGATTAAAAAGAAAAATGACCATTTTTCTGTATAATCTACACATTTTTGGGATCCATCTTGATACCGTGTTATATCAAAAACTGTGTTATAACGAACTGTGTTATAATGAGGTTGTGGTGTATAAATATATATAATGAATAAAGTCTGTTTTCCACAAAGAAATGACAATTAGGAGTAACTCATACTCTATTTCCATCTAGATTCATTATAGACTCTTTCAGTGGTCAGTCAGTGCTTAACTCTTATCATGCTGTTCACGACAACCCCAATCTTTGGAAACAGTGTAGATCCAGATCAGATGGCTTCTGAAGCCATCTGATCAGGATCTACACTATTTAACATTCAATTTATGAATTTGTAGGAATAAATTACATCAAGTTATCTGATTGGTTCAAAGTTAGAAATGGGTGTGGCTAAATTGACTATTCAGCAAGCGAAGGGTTAGTGCATATTCTTTCACAAAGAGCTGACAACTGCCCTTCTTGAACCAGCAAAAAGAAGAGACTGGCTGTAAAAATTATTTGAACCAACACACGGGAAAATGTCTCTTCAACCAACTGGGCTTGACAAATGATCATTTGCAAAATTTTTGTTTGAATTCAGGTTTAACATCCACATCAACACAATTGAGGTCACTTTGGAGACATTGCCACCAATTTTGTGGGACTTTTACTCATCATTGATACGAAATCACTCTCAAACCCTGCTGCCAAATGAAACCAACAGGGTTTATAGGCATGGACTCATAACACTCTGCCTGGGCAGGCTTAGACCTTCTAAGCAGTTTACCAGTACTCATGTGCAGTCTGTTTCAGCTCTGCTTGGAAGCATCATGCAGCCCATCTATTTCTTCAAGCCCCAATGGGTGGGGGCCATATCATTTGCAAGAAGCTACTTCAAGTACCTCAGTTTGTGTATGCAAACAGCAAAGGCCCAGGTGAGACTGCACATATGTACAGTCTCACCTGTGCCTTTGCTGGTTGCATATTCAATAATGTAACGCAGAGCACTGTGGAGCAGTGGTAAACCATCAGATCCAAGATCGAGAGGTAGGCGGTTCGATCCCTGCAAGCGCTAAGTGTTTTTTCCTTGAGCAAGAGACTTTATCCACATTGCTTAGTACTTCAGTTTCTGCCCAGGAAGAGGAAGAAAAGAGGGCCACATGGAAGATTAGTACAAAATGTGTCGATACCGACTGCACACAAGTACTAGTAAACCGCTTAGAGGATCTAAGCCTGCCTAGGCAAAGTGGTGCGAGTCGGCCCGTCCATGCTTATAAACCCTATTGGTTTCATTGGGCTACAGGGCTTGGGATGTTATTTCATCTCAATGTCAGGTAAAAGTCTCACAAAATTAAAAGCAATGTCTCCAAAGTGACCTATATAGTGTTGACAGCGACAGTAAAACCTCAAATGACTGTTTGTTCAGTCTCAAAAACTTACTTTGAGGCTGCAAGCAGGACATGTGGGTCATGTTCACACCGCCGCAGGGCATCCACTGACTTTGTTTTCCTCTGTGGCCGAGCTTCCATAAATATTGCTTCTGCCCATAATATACCAGACGTGGAACATTCTTGTAATGCTGAAACAAACAAGATTTGAAATTAAACAAAGTCTGAATGAAATTTGTTGACTGACATGTGAACATGGCAGAAAATTCTGATCAGGGTCTAGTTTTTCAAGGCATCATTACCCTAATGAGCTCATTAGTGATCAAATTGTTTACTGTTATATAGCAAGTTCAATATCTAATACATTAGAATTTTTGCTGCAAAAAAAATGTGAGCAGGTTTTGCATTTGCAAAAGCTACTCACATTTTTCAGCAAAAATACAAGTATATTTGCCTTATTAAATGATCATTTTTTTTTATCATACGTTAACAACATTGTTGGTTTTGAAAAAATTGGCCTCAAATTGTACATATTTGGCTGCCCAATGACCTTACAGCATGAAAACATGAAAATATAATTTTGACCCCCTTAAACCCCATTTTTATATAGGGAACTCGGGGTTTACAGTGATATTATTTTTCTTATTGCTGCTCAAAAGCACAGATTGTGGGTACTTGTTAGAACTGCCTCACTGAGGCAGTTCTAACAAGTACCCACAATCTATGTTTTGTGTGGACATATTAAAAATATCTTGAATTTTTATCAGAAAATTTTCGTTTTTTTTTTTTTAGAAGTAAAATTTTCAACTTAATCGAATAGACCTGTTTTCGAGATGAAACTTCTCAATACAGACATGGGAGGTTGAGTTTTGAGTGGATCAAGTTTTGTAGTCTCCCTAATGAAACGGGGTGAGCAAATTCTATCATTCAAGAACAGAACCCAGCTTCGGACGGTCATCTTGACAGAAAAGCAAACATACTTAACATAATAATCCTATGTATTGGGACATATAGGCCGAAGAAAACAATGCAGACCCAGATCAGACTGCTCCTTGCAAATAGTGAAGACCCAAATGAGACTCCTTGCAAACAGTGCAGTCCAAGATCAGACTGCTCGTGAAGGCGTGCAAATTTTAAGAAGAGAAGCAGCAGTCTGATCAGGGTCTACACTGTTTGCCATTTTATCTGCACCGTTTGGACTTGTTTCTTTATCATGAAACAAATTTGTTAAAATTTTAGGAGAATTAGCCTGGAAACCCATAACTCCGTTCACCTAAGGAGCTTTCAATTTTTTGTTGCAAGAATAATTTTCTGCAGGTACTTTTTAAACATTTGTCTAAATGCCTAAGAGAATCTCAAGATTTAAGAAAATAAACATCACTTCTGTTTATTCAACAGCCGTCCAGAAATGCAGGGCGTATTTGGGGCATGTTCTCATAACTCTGTTCACCCAAATTTGTTTGATTATCGTAAGTAATCAGATTCATTCTATGAATATTATACATGATGAGTATTTTATTTAGACAGTGCACTATTCTAATTTGTTGATACTTTTTATTTCCAGTCACATGGTTGTCATTGGTTAGAGATTACTTTTGGGGACCCCCAAAAATATTAAGCATTTTGTGTCAAATTTCAATTTCTATGAATTAAATTGTAAATCAAAACTTATTTACTTCAAAACAGGTTGAAATGTTAGTTATTAACTGCAAATTCTGATGTATGATAACTGTAAAAAATAATTCCTTTTCATATCAATCAAGAGGGTGAACGGAGTTATGAGATTGAACAGAGATATGAGAAAATGGGATACAGCAAGTCCTCAAGGAGTCTGAATTTTTAGAAGTTTTATGGTATACAGGAAAAAAAAACTAATTTTACCAAAAATAAATTATTTCTGTATCTTCCTTTATTAATTTGTTTTTCAAAGAGCAAGGTTTTTGTTATTTTTTTCAACTTCCCTGCGGGCTTATAGTCTCTGTTTTTGATGAAAAGTAACTCTGCAAATTTGCTTCCATTTTATCCGTGACCTTGACCTTAATAAGAAGTGGGGGACTGGTGGTAAAGTTAAACAAAACACTGGACCAGTGTGTATTATCATGCCAAAATACAATTGGAAAAACTAGAAAAATGAGATCTCAAACGTTGTCCAGCTGAATAAATTATTTTAGCCACACCCATTTCTGTCTTTCACCCAATCAGATTTCATGATGTAATTTTAATCCTACAAGTTCATGAGCTGAATTTCTAACAGTGTAGAGATTAATCAGATGGCTTCTGTATATGAGCCCCGTCAAGCGATTTTGGTACTTATCGCCTATGTGAACAGCGAAGGTTCAGGCGAGCCTGCGCATCCGCGCAGTCTCACCAGAACCTTCGCTGCTCGCTCATACAAGCAGTGGATAGATTCAAGAGGAACCTTCAGACAGAAAGCCATATCCCTGGCCCTTCTGAATGGCTGGGCATGTGCGTTAAAATGTGTCCTGACAGAATGCTCGAAGACACAAATTCACTTGGCGGGGCTCATATATCCTGCTTGCAGAGTTAGTGCATACTCTGGTTCAGCAGGACAGGGGTTAAAATTATTAATACCGTAAAAATCCTGAAAATTCAGACATTTTGAGGACTTGTTGTAATTCTCCGAAACTTTAAACTTATTTATTTTTTTCACAATCCAGCAAGGAGTCCAAAAAGTGCAGACCGAATGACAAACTGTGTAGACCCTGATTGGACTGCTCCTTCAGAAGTCTGATCTGGGTCAGCACTGTTTGCTTAGGCCTATCTGTCCCAACAGTTAAGATCATTATGGTACGAAACAAATTTGCATATGCTGATGTCAATAACACATACTTTTGTAAAGGTACAAAAGGGGCTTGATTTTTTAAAAAGCTTGCTCAGAATAGAAATGCATTATATTGTTTTAACCTCACCTTTAGCCATTTGTGTCTGTGCAATGTTTTTGAGACCAGCTCTATTCTCTAGACGTATTGCTTCTAACCTGCAAAAGAACCACAATGTGATAAATGTGACATATAAGCTGAGGTCACAAAAGAGACTTGATTTGAATCAAAATGGTATGAATCAAATTGATCCTGATACATTTGTATTCACACTAAATAGTGAAGACTGAGAAAAGACTGTGCCTTACCTAACCACAATCTGCCTGGGCAGGCTTACACATTAATGGTTATCCAGCGCATATTCTTATATCAGAGACTGGTAACTGCCCTTCTTGAACATGCAAAGGAGGGCATGACTGCAAGAATGATTTCATGATCATTCTCCACAAAAGAATGTTTCTGACCCAGCAGGTATTGAATCCACAACCATCAGATCAAAGTTTTCAAAACTCAAGACACAAAATCCATACTCCTGTCCCTTCTCTGACCACCGTGTCAAACCAGCGAATCATCCATTTTTGAATGATAGATTTTCCATTTCTTGAGATAGCTGCCCACAATTAAACAAGCTTTTTTGCTTACAAGAATTGCCACTGTTGGCGATATTGGTGGAAATACATACTGCACATGACCGGAAAAGAGCTGGGTACCAGTAAATATTGGTTCTGGTTCACCAAATAACAGGGCAACGAAACACTGTAACTCATTTTATCATATGACGTTGCGTCTGAGAATGTAATGCCATAATAATAATAAATTTGAGAATCCACTAGCAAATTACTTAATGTTACATGTAAGACGTCCTTAACTACGTCACATTTACTAAAGGCAGAATATTGACATTTTTTGTAAAACAGTCGTGAATAAAATGCATTTTAAATTGTCATAAGGTAAATAGAATCTTGCATTCGTGCTCATGTATTATTGAATTTATTGAAATTGTTCAAGAAAATGGATAAAATGCTCGACAAAGCCTTGCATTTTATCATTTTTCCTCGACTCATTTAATAAATTCAATAATACAAGAACACTCATGTAAGATCCTCTATATCATTTTTTCTTTTACACATCAAAATTTTATTTGTTCTTATAGATCAGCTTTATCTGTATCAGAATTGCTGTATGGCCGTATTGACCTAATTCATGATTTTTTTTTTTGTACAGATATACCAGAAAAATGTGACATATACTGGTTAACAGCTTACATATAAGCCTGCCCAGGAAAAGTGTGGATAGGTAAACTGACCAACTTGATTTGACCAAAATAGTGTTGACTTGGCCATTAAACTCCAAAACAAACATACTGGGAAACTGTATACTCTGACACCTATGCCAGTATGAAAGTAGCAAGTAGATGCTACCTGGTCTGAAAGTAGGTAGCAGAGGGAATCTACAGTAGAACTTCGATGGCTCAAACACCGATGGCTCGTTTACCATGGATGTGTTGAACCTATTCTTGAGCCCCTAGCGAAATCCTCTACTTAAGAAATAGTGGGGGATAATTAAGGAGATTTTAGTCTTTTATCTTGCAAATGTATGCTGTGTGTACTCATTAGAATCGCCTTGTCAAGGTGATTCTAATGAGTACACACAGCATACATTTTTATTATGGAACACCGAAAAGATGTCCCAAAATTAACCCCGTTATGCCTCCTGGAAGTAACCCTCAGTGGCTCGAACTACCCCTGTCTTGAACAGATTTTCATTGTCCTAAAGGTGTTCGAGCCATTGAAGTTCGACTGTATACTGATTAACAGCTTATGTATAAGCCTGCCCAGGAAAAGTGTGGATAGGTAAACTGACCAACTCAATTTGACCAAAATAGTGTTAACTTGGCCATTAAACTCCAAAACAAACCAAACTGGGAAACTGTATAGGCTGACACCTATGCCAGTGTTAGAAAATAACTTTTTTTTGAAAGTAGCAAATAGTTGCTATCTGGTACGAAAGTATGTAGCAGAAGGCAACTACTTGGCAGCAAAATGTAATGTGTCATTCCAGTAGGAATATATATGATTATGAGGTGGGGATCTTAGTGGTGTCCAAGATATATGGCCTTTTATGAAGTGGAGGGGTGGGTCATGGCATCGACACATTGCCCTAGCACAAATACACCCAAGGTTGATGTGACTGATTAGACCTTATCAAAAGGAACACACATATACATGCTTTAGGGGTGGGGATTTGAACAGTTTCTGAGATATATGGCATTTTAGGAAGTGTAGGGTTGGGACATGGCCCCAGTGCACCCTGGGAGAGCCCTAGGTTGGTATCACTAAATGTATCTTATCAAAATGAACAAGAGTATATATGGTTTAGGGATGGGGATCTAAATGGTTTCTGAGATATTGGGCCTTTGACAAAGTGGAGGGGGTGGGCACATCCCAGGGGACACCAAAGTTGGTGTCACTGAATGCGTCTTATCATAAGGAACAAGAATATATATGGTTTTGGGGTGAGGATATGAATGTTTCTGACATATATCGCCTTTTTGAAGTGGAGGGTTGGGGCATGGCCCGGGCACATCCCAGGGGACCCCGAGGTTGGTGTCACTGAATGTGTCTTATCATAATAAACAAGTATATATATGGTATTGGGGTGGAGATCTGAATGGTTTCTGAGATATATCGCCTTTTATGAAGTGGAGGGGTGGGGCATGGCCCAGGCGCACCCTGGAAGACCCCTAGGTTGGTATCACTGAATGCCTCTTATCAGAAGGAACAAGAATATATATGGTTATGGGGTGGGAATCTAAAAAATTTCTGAGATATTGAGCCTGGGTGGGGCATGGCCTAGGCACATCCCAGGGGCCCCCAAGGTTGGTGTCACTGAATACGTCTTATCATAAGAAACAAGAATATATATGGCTTTGGGGTGGGGATCTGAAAGGTTTTTGAGATTTATCGCCTTTTATGACGTGGAGGGGTGGGGCATGGCCCCTGCGCACCCCGGGTGACCCCTAGGTTGAAATCACTGAATGCGTCTTATCATAAGGTACAAGAATATATATGGTTTAGGGGTGGGGATCTGAACGGTTTCTGAGATATTGAGCCTTTCATGGGATGGAGGGGGTGGAGCAAGGCCCAGGCACATCCCAGGGGACCCCCAGGTTTGTGTCACTGAATGTGTCTTATCATTAGAAACAAGAATATATATGGTTTTGGGATGGGGATCTGGATGGTTTCTGAGATATATCGCCTTTTATGAAGTGGAGGGGTTGGGCATAGCACCGGTGCACCCTGGGAGACTCCTTGGTTGGTATCACTGGATGTGTCTTATCATAAGGAACGATAATATATATGGTTTAGGGGTGGAGATCGCAACAGTTTCTGAGATATTGGGTCTTTTACAAAGTGGAGGGGCTGGGGGCATGGCCCGGGCCCATCTCAGGGGACCCCCAGGTTGGTGTCTTATCATAAGAAAGAAGAATATATATGGTTTTGGGGCGGGGATCTAAATGGTTTCTGAGATATTGGGCCTTTTACGAAGTGGATGGGGTGGGCATGGGCCCGGCACATCCCAGGGGACCCCCTGGGTTGGTATCACTGAATGTGTCTTATCATAAGAAAAAAGAATATATATGGTTTAGGGGTGGGGATCTAAAAGGTGAAGCTTCATACCAAATATCAAAGACCGGAGCCTTCTGGTTTCAAACAAAAATTTTTTTTTAAAGGTTTTCCTTATATAAGTGGATAAAACCTGTGGGCCCCGGGGCAGGGCCATTTTAGGCCCCAGGGCTATAATTTGAACAGTCTTAAATATCAAACACCTGGGCCATGCGGTTTTAGCCAAGAAGTCAATGTAAAACCAAAGGGCTTCTGAGCGAGGGCAATTTTGGCTCCAGGGCTATAAGTTGAACAATCTTGGTAGAGGTCCACTAGATGAAGCTACACACCAATTGTCAAACACCTGGGCCTTGCGGTTTCAGAGGAGAAGATTTTTTAAGAAATCATCTGCATTAATAATATTTGGGCCACTATCTAGCATGACTATACCAGGTAGCAACTTTTTGCTACCAATTGTTTGACCAGGTAGCAAACTGAATTTTCAGGTAGCAGATTTGCTACTCGTTACTGTTAATTTCAAACCCTGTATGCCAGTCAGGGCCCCGTCAAGCGATTTTGGTACTTATTGCCTATGCGAGCAGCGAAGGTTCAGGCGAGCCTGCGCATCCGCGCAGTCTCGCCAGAACCTTCGCTGCTCGCTTATACAAGCAGTGAATCAAGAGGAACCTTCAGACAGAAAGCCATATCCCTGGCCCCTCTGAATGGCTGGGCATGCGCAGTTAAAATTTGTCATGACGGAATGCTCGAAGACACAAATTCGCTTGGCGGGGTTCAGTCAGATGCAGATCAGCCTGAGCTTCCAAGGCTGAGAGATCAACTTGATATGAATCAAGTTAGTCCCAGTGTGAACATAACTTGATCCGGCTCAAGTTTCTAGTGTGAAAATGGTCACAGATATTCAGTACTTAGTATTTAAGTAAATAAATAACAAGAACATTGACTGTTTTCTGTCCGTTTGTGAACACTGGTCACTAACAATGATGCTATATTTTGGATTATATAAAGGTTAAGCCAATAGGTGACTTTTTTCACAGAATCTCATAAAACTGTAATACTAAAGCTGTACCAGGCACACTTAACCCTTATCTCGCTGAAGACGACAACCCCATACCTTTGCAAGATCATATCGCTTCTGAAAAAGCCATCAGATCACGATCTACATCGTTTGTCATGCAGTTTGTGAATAGAATTAATACATTATATCTAGTAATTTGACTGGCTGATAGTCAGAAACAGAAGTGACTAAATTAATTTATTCAGCAGGATAAGGGTTGACTAGTTTTGTAACTTTTGTTTGTATTGAGGTTTAACAGCCCTGTCAAAACTATTTAGGTCATTTAGGAAACATTGCTTCTGATTTTGTGTGACATTTACTCGACACTGAGATGAAATGACAGATCTACTGCCCTAAGAAACCACTAAGTCTTAAGGAATGACGGTCTGACTCATGCAACCTGGGCAGGCTAAGACCTAAATGGTTCACCCCTAATGGGTGGGGGTGCAACATGTGATATTTAATGTCTTCTAGTTAAGTCTTGCACCCCCACCCTAATATTTAATGTCTTTTAGTTAACTCTTGCACCCCCACCCTAATGGGTGGGGGTGCAAGAGTTAACTAGAAGACATTAAATATCACATGTTGGGTCAGAATAACATGTATGTGATCAGAGGGAACTTACCATAAGTCTGGATTTTGAGGATTTTTTAACCTTCCCTTCTCCAATATTGATCTGGCCTTGATCAGTTGACCTGTCTTTTCTTCCAGCCGAGACAATAACAACCACAGTGGTACAGCATGTGGGCATTTCTTTAACTAAAATATGAAACATACAAAGTTTATAAATACTGTCTGTGACAAAATATTGTACTTCTAAGAACAGTTTTACCAGACAGCCAATAAGAGCTATCGCAGGACAGCTTAGCCGTTTTGTGCCTTATCTTCATATGTTTTCCATTAAAATATGGAAAGCTTCCAAAAGAAGTTTGCATGAAGTACTATCATGTTTTATTCCATAAGCGCAAAAGTATTGGCCAGAGGTTGCCTACATATGAACTTTTTAAAGAAATTTGTTGTAAAACTTTAATGTGAGTGTGACCTTATTCTTGACCCCTAAGCCCGATGAATAGGCAGTTCTATTGAGTACACACAATAAACCTTTTTACAGAAGATCAAACCAATATCCCTACTTATCATATGACGTCGCGCCTGAGACTGTAATAACGCCATGTAATATTTTCGATAATCCACTAGTGGATTAAATATGCAAATTAGCTAGATAACGTCCCGTAACGAAACATGTACGACGTCCTTTACGTTGTCCCATTTACTAACGGCGGACTATTGACATTTTTGTAAACAATCGTGAATAAAATGTGTTTAATTGTCATATGATAAATAGAATCTTGCATTCGTGCTCATGCATTATTGAATTTATTAAACTCGTTGAGGAAAAGGGATAAAATGCTCGGCAAAGCCTCACATTTTATCCCTTTTCCTCATCTCGTTTAATAAATTCAATAATACATGAACACTCATGTAAGATCCTCTATGACTTCCCAATTATGCCTTCTGACCCGGCACTATGATATTTTTTTTTTTTTTCATTTTGGTATTACGGCCCTTTCAAGATTATTTCACTTATATCAAGCTGTTCCTTAATCAGAGGTGGGGGAAAACCAGTGTACCCATAAAAAAACACCTGACCGACCGTTGCAGAACATGGCGTCTCACATGTGACATGAGCCGACTCAAACCACCGCAGTGAGAGACCTAATGATTAAGAGTGAGCACTAGACCATGGGGGCCCGTTACCGGGGGATATGATAAACCCTCAGCGACTTGAAATACCCCTATCTCAAAGAAATTTTTCTGGACCCAAAAGGTATTCAAGCCACTGAAGTTTGACTGTTACATAGCAACAGTTTAGATGATAATTTGGTGATAAACAAAAGATAATTTTCCTTATTTCTCCATACAAACCTGTTGTGGGCATTTGAACCACCTCAGTGAGGCGGTTCAAATGAATACCCACAATATAGGTTTTTGTTGGTTTGTTTGTCTGAATAGGGGTTTGCCGCGGAATGAAACCAGAAGGCTTATATGCATTGGACGATCTGACTCACACCGCTTTGCCTGGGCAGGCTTATTAATATATAGAGGTTATTATATGGTAAAGGTGTACCTCTAAGGCATATTAGCACCGGTATGTCATATTGGCCCTAGGGCTTTAGCGCCAATATGACTTAGAGGCACACTTTCACCATATCATAACCTCTTTATTACATCATTTATATAGCATAGTTATATTGCAACATGAAGAAATGAAGGCAAAGAGAATATTTACTTTTTAAAGGTTGATACCGGGAACGTTTCATCGAGTGTGTTGAGGATATATTTTCGGTATCCGCCGAAAAAAAAAGAAATTCCTTTTAAATTATATAACTGATTAGTATGCCTACACTAACCATGCTCACGGTAATACAGTAACATAGTAGTGCGCAGCAAATTACGTCACAAGTGACGTCGCAACTGTAAGTTTCAGAACAAAAACAAATCACCATTTTAAATACAGAATTTCTGCAGTTCAAAGAATGCTTTTTAAGGTATTTTACAGAATGTTTTGTGCTTATTTGAAGACCATTTTAATTTTAAAGGCTCTTAGTGTCATTCATCAAGCTACTGCATTCCGTGTGTAGCAGTCGGTCACGGTGGTTGTTTACCTTAAAATACAAGACAATTTTTGGGGACATTTTTCCCTCCCACAGATTTCTTCCGCACAATTTCCAGCTCCTCATAAGTGAAGGGATCTGTTCGTTTAAGGTTGTTGGCAACAAATGTTGGGACATCCCTGCTGTGCTTAAAAGCAACATACTTCATAATGCTTCCCAATCGTGAGTGAACTTCTTTTATTTTGTTTTTTCATTTTTCATGCTTGCCACGAAATACGTATCAGACTTTTCTCAAAATCAATTGTTATCAGTGTCTTCTATCGCTCTGTCTAGGTCCAGAAGTGGGGTTGACATTGCTTCAAGTGATTTTTCTGCGGCCATTTTGAAGCTTATGGAGTACGGCATTAACGTTCGATTGCTATAGTAACGGAGTGGAGCAGTGCCAATATGGAAAGGCAGTGCCAAAAATCCATATCATATGGATTTTTGGACCCGTCACGTGACTGCACCATCAAAATAGATAAAAAATGAGCCTGTATTGAAAGATTCTAATATAATTTTCCTATAGTAGGTATGTAATAAAGGTTTTGAATGTGAACTGATAAAAATTATCCCTTAAATATCACCAAATACCCACCAAATATACTGTTCCTATGACTAAACATACCCCTTTGCTGTAGGCTTCCCTTGCTGTATCATAATTCTTCTCCTGTTCCTCTATCTGGCCTTTCATCATCCATAGCTAAAAATTCATAAGAAAGTTCAAGAATTATTAGATAATTCATGTGAAAGAAATTACCTTGTTTTGGGCGTGGCAAGTAGTTGCTACCTAGTCTGAAAGAAGTAAGTAGCAAAAGGCATCTGCTTGATAGCAAAAAGTATTGTTTGATTTGATTTGAGGTTTAACGACCCGTCAACACTGCAAAGGTCATTTTGGAGACGATACTTCCAATTTTGTGGGACTTTTACCCGACATTGAGATGAAATGACTTCTCAAGCCCTGCCACCCAATGAAACCAATAGGGTTTATAAGCATGGACAGGCCAACTCGCACCCCTTTGCCTCTTGGGCAGGCTTAGATACTCTAAACGGTTTACCAGTACTCGTGTGTGGGCCAGTTTCAGCTCTGCTTGGAAGCATCATGCAGCCCATCTATTTCTTCAAGCCCCGATGGGCGGGGGCGAGATAGCAAAAAGTGCCACTCAGCTAGAAGCCCTCTAGTAGATTTAACCTTTACCCATTTTGTACCAGAAACCTCAAAAACAGGTACCCTGAAAGACAGTGCAAGCCGAGATCAGATGCCACAGAACATGGCGTCTGATCAGGGCCTACACTATTTGCAAAAAGGTCAGCTATTTTCCAAATAAATTTTAAAGATAACACAACCTGTCACCCCTGCCATATTTAAGGAGGAAAATTCCATTTGGTACATAAAGGGTTAAGTTCTATGCACACTCAGCTGACAGACTTTTTAAGTATTTTTTATTCTTCAGTGAAGAAGATTAATTCTCTAAACTCAGCAGACGGATTTTTTTAAGTATTTTTTTTTCAGTGATTGACATTTCATGTGAATCATCTGCTAAACTCTAATCTCAGCAGATGGATTTTTCGAAGTTTTTTTTTTCAGTGAAAATAGGGCTTAATATTTCATGTGAATCATCTGCAAACTCTAATCTCAGCATATGGATTTTTCGAAGTTATTTTTTTCAGTGAAAATAGGGCTTGACATTTCATGTGAATCATCTGCCAAACTCTAATCTCAGCATATGGATTTTTCGAAGTTTTTTTTTTCAGTGAAAATAGGGCTTGACATTTCATGTGAATCATCTGCTAGGCAGATGATTCACATGAAATGTCAAGCCTTATTTTGTTGAATAAATATTTCCAGTTGCTCCAGATTTTTGCAGAACTTGAAGGGTCAATCATTAGTTATTGTCTAGGTTAATATGGAAGGGTAAAAAGCATGTTTGAAAATGAAGTGGAGGTCTGTTTCATTGACAATTTGTATTCTTTTTTAGTTGAATAATCATACTGACATATAATGATTTTCTTAGACCCTCACAACACTTCAAATTGATCAGAATCTACACTATTTGCCATTCAGTTTGGAAATTTAAATGAAAACACAATATCAAGTAATTTGATTGGTTGATATCAGAAATGGATGTGGCTAAAGCAATTAATTCTGCGTGATAAAGGTTCACTGATTACCTTTGGGAAGTCACCGTAATGTTTTGTTGCCTCTTCTAGTAATGTTTTAGAATTGCGTATTTCTCCGAGACACCACTCTAGTTTTACAGACTTCATCATCACCTGGAAATAGAAAATCAAAAATATTTTATTTAAGAAATAGATTAGCTCTAGCTGTTATTTGTTGAGTAATAAATCACAGTTTGGAGGTCAGTTGTAAAGAAGATCAAATCACGAGCGCAATAAATCACAGTTTGGAGGTCAGTTGTAAAGAAGATCAAAGCACAAGCATGTAGCACACGTGATTTGTCTACTTACAACTGACCGACAAACTGTGATTTATGACTAAACAAGATGTGTTTGTGAAACACTGATGCCCCCGGACAGCGCCAATGTTAATGTTTTTAAAAATTTTGAAAAAAATAGGTCAAAGGTCAAGGTCAAGGTCACGAAATCAAAAATTATGGTACCACTGGAAAGGTCTTGTGATAAGGTATACACATGTGAAATATGAAAGCTCTATCTATTACCATTCAAAAGTTATGCCCAATGTTAAAGTTTTTGCAGACGGACAAACGGACAAACGGACAAACAGACGGACAGACCAAAAACTATATGCCCCCGAATCTCTTAGATTCCGGGGGCATAAAAAATCACAAACTATAACTCTAACAGGCTGAAAATCGGCAATAAAGCTGTTGTTTCCTTCAAAATCTCAACGTACTTTTCGCCATTGTTAAGAAGAAATCCTGCTAAAATTATCGACCGAAACTCATGCATTTATATCCTTTTCTAACATTTTCGATGCGAGAAAATGATGTTACACTGTCTAACATCAAGGAAATCGACCAGTGATGTCGTAAATTGGCAGTTTTTAATGATGTCACTCGTCAGGCTCTTCCTTGTTGTGATTTGTTGTAGAATAAAACACAGTAATTTTCCATTGCCTATATAGGTGAGCTGTGTTAGAATTGTTTGTTTGTTTTGGAGTTTAACAGCCCTATCAACACTATTCAAATGAGCCAGGGCATGACAAAATCTACAAGAAGGCTTGGGCGACCAGCAAAGACTCAGATCAGCCTGCACTTTCGTGCAGTCTGATCAGAGTCTTTGCTGACCGCATGTACCTACTATAGGCTAATATCTATGCAAACGGACAAAAGCTCAAGGTCTTGTCATAGTGGATGGGTGTGCAAGTTGATTTGAGTCTCTGCTGGTTGCACCGGTCTTATTGTAGGTTTTGTCATGTGCCTGCTCAAACTAGATAAAAGTGCCCAGTGGGGCACGTATACCCCCGGCCAGTGCCATCACCTCAGCTGAAACAAGAACTACAAAGGGAAATAACTCTAAAAGGCCTGACCCCTTGGCCCTTATTTTCTTTCCCACAATACAACTAGTCATACTGATCATGTTTGCAAAATTTCAAGTTTCTATGTACAGTAGTTATTGAGAAATCTTTGACACAAAATAAAAATATACACTATTAAACAGCAAGAACTACAAAGGGAAATAACTCTAAAAGGCCTGACGCCTTGGCCCTTATTTTCTTTCCCACAATACAAGTAGTCATACTGATCATGTGTGCAAAATTTCAAGTTTCTATGTGAAGCAGTTCCTGAGATATCTTTGACACAAAATAATTGTTTACGGACACACAGACAGACGGAAAAGACAAAAACTATATACCCCCCATTGCATACTTCGTATACCGGGGGTATAATCATATCAACCCAGTCACTTCTCCTACTATACTTTCTGGGCAGGCCTCTCCCTGCCTTTCATCACTGTGTAGGTTATATTTTCTGGTCCTTTGAGATTGGGATTCCAACATGGAACTTTTGAAAGTATTTGAGGGTCACTGATGAGGCCTTATTGGCCAAAACTAACTAGTTTGGCCCAGAAAACTTGTACACTCAGACAGTTTTCAGTTCTTTGGTATACTCCTTGCTTCCAAAGGATAAACCTTTCAAAGACCATATTATAAATAAGTAGTTAACCAATACAGCACATATTCTTTCATCAGAAAATGACAACTGCCCTTCTTGAATCAGCAGAAGGGAGTGAATGACTGTAGAAAGGATTTCTTGATCAATCTCCACAAAGAATGTTGCCAACCCTGGAAGATATCATACCATGACCCCCTGATCACCTTTCAAACGAGGATTGACTGAGCTACCGAGGCCAGCAAATTGTACGCTAACTGAAAGACAGTGTCCGCATTACTCAACGAACAAAAATATAGATTTCAATATACAGTGAAACATGAATGGCCTGAACACAAGGACTTGTTTACCATGACTGTATTGAACTCTTTCAGGAGTCCTTAGGGACAATTCCCTATGATTCATTTAAGAAATAGATCAGCTCTAACTGTGATTTGTTGTGTAATAAATCACAGTTTGGAGGTCAGTTGTAAAGTAGACAAATCACGAGCGCGTAGCGCGCGTGATTTGTCTACTTACAACTGACCGACAAACTGTGATTTATTACCCAACAAATCACTGGCTAGAGCTGATCTATTTCGATTCTAACACGCTGAAAATCGGCAATAATGTTGTTGTTTCCTTCAAAATCTCACAACTTTTCGCCATTGTTAGAAGAAATCCCGCTAAAATTATCGACTGAAACACATGCATTTGTATCCTTTCCTAACGTTTTCGATGTGAGAAAATGACGTTACACCGTCTAACGTCAAGTTAATCGACTAGTGACGTCATAAATTTGCAGTTTTTAATGACATCACACGTCACGCTCTTCCGAGCTGTGATTTGTTGCAGAATAAAACACAGTTATTTTGCATTGCCTATATAGGCGTGCTGTGTTAGAATTATGCTTTCAATGTAAACATTCCAAAATAATATTTAAAATTTTTATGTTAAAATAATGTTTAAAATTGATTAAGCTGAAAACATAGATGAGGTTATACCTTTTCAATGTAATCATTAAAATAATGTTTAACCCTTAAGGCACAGAGAAAAACTACGTCTGAAAATGTCGTCTGCTTATGTCGTCTGCTGATTTTTTTTGCAAACTTTTTAACAATATTTTTGCATATAGGCAAACAGTGTGGACCCAAATCAGACTGCTCCTCTAGGAGCAGTCTGATTTGGGTCCACAATGTTTGCAAAAATTACTTTTAAAGTAACTGTCAGCATATTATGGGAAAACTTATCTACAGGAGCACTCTGGTCTGGGGCCAGACTGTTTGCAAAAAATTATTTTTAAGGTAACCTACAGACAGCACAGCAGACAACAATTGTCGTGATTGGCATTTTATGGGTTAAAACTTTAACTTTAAAACTTTTACTTTTATGTACAATATTCTGAATAACTGGGCCTACCCTAGCGGTTGGTGCACTAGCTCTGGCTTTCTGTAGCAGACGTCTTGACCTCTCAAACTCATTATTCTCACTCTCCAACTTAACGGCAGCCAACCAGATCTCCTCGCTGTTCGGGTTGGCCTGGAAAGCTAGGGCCAGGATACTTCTGGCTGCAGGAACATCTCCCTGCAAGACGAGACAACATGATTTACACCTGATATTGTTTGGTTTTACAAGAAAGAAATTTGGGGAGCTGGCAGAGATCAAACCTCAGATAGCCTGATCACCTGCATCTGATTGAGGTACAGGTCCGGCTCAAAGGGAAATATATTTTCCTTGGCGAACCTCTCCTATCTCATTTTTTCTCCCCAAACATTTGAAACTTAAGGGGAGTGGGAACACCTTCAGGGGAGGCAACTCCTGCAAAAGTGTTTTTGTCTCCCATGTCAATAGGGGTCAACTCTTTAAGGAAAGAATTTGCTCCTGAGGAGCAAATTCTTTCCTTTAAGAGTAGACTCCTTTTTCAGTGGAACAGGGGTTATAGAAAAGCAAATAGGAAGTCCCAAAAGTTCTCTCCCTTTGAAAAATGACAGAAAAATCTGCCAGGTGTTCCCATTCCTCTTAAGTGATTAAAGTTACATGTAAGAACATAGATGTTCACCTTTGACACTTAATTGGGTGCAATTATATATATATGCATATTTTCAAAGAGTCCTCAAAACGGTTTACTCGATTCAATGTCAAGATAAAAAAAGAAAAAAAAAATCGAGCATAGCTGCCATCCCCTGTTACAGATAAAAGTAGGTTTAAGGAAAATGGAAACATCTTCAAACAAAGTAACTGTCTCAAAAATACTTGTTTTGCCCTTATCGATAGGGGCCTACCATCAAAGAAAAGAATTTGCACTCAGGTGCATATCCTTACCTTAACAGTAGGCCCCTTTTTCTGAGGGGCTCAGCTTTCAGGTAAGTCAGGAAGTTGTCTCCCCTGCAACTGTCTCAAAAACGTTTTTGTGGCCCATATAAATAGGGGCCTACCCTTAGAGAAAAGAATTTGCCCTCAGGTGAAACTTCTAACCTGTAACACTAGGCCCCTTTTTCTTAAGGGTTCAGTCCACAGGTAAAAAAGAAGAATTCCCTAAAGTTGTCTACCTTGCAACCATCTCAACAGAGCCCTTATCAATAGGGGCATTCAGGTGCAAATTCTTTTCCGGTTTTCTGAGGGGCTCATTAAATACAGTTATGTAGGGTTATGGTGTTCAGCAGGATAAGGGTTGAGACGCCAAGAACAAGAGGGCCCAGAGGGCCCTGGGTTCGCTCACCTGATCCATAGTGTAACAAGTGGGCCTCAGGCAGGACCATTTTAGCCCCTGGGCTTTAATTTGAACAACCTTGGTAGAGGTCCACAAGATGAAGCTTCACACCAAATATCAAAGACCTGAGCCCTGTGATTTCTGAGAAGAATTTTAAAGGTATTTCTAACAGAAGTCTATGTAAAACATGTGGGCCCCAGGGCAGGACCAGTTTCTTCCCATTAGGGCTATAATCTGAACAATCTTAGTAGAGGTCCACCAGATGAAGCCTCATATCAAACACCTAGGCCTAGGTAGTCGGGGAAAAAGATTTTATAGGTTTCCCTATGTAAGTCTATGTAAATCATGTGGGCCTGGGGGCAGGGCCAATTATGACTCCAGGGCTAAAAATTTGAACACTCTTGGTAGAATTCTGCTGGATGTAGCTTCCTAGTAAATATTGAAGACCTGGGCCTTGGGGTTTCATAGAAGATTTTTAAAGATTTTCCCTATATAAGCCCATGTAAAACCAAAGGGCCCCGGGGCGGGGGCATTTTTGGCCCTAGGGCTATAATTTGAACAATCTTGATAGCAGTCCACTAGATGTTGCTTCACACCAAATATCAAAGACATGAGCCTTGTGGTTTCAGAGAAGAAGATTTTTAAAGATTTTCCCAACATAAGCCTAAGTAAAACCAAAGGCCCCCGGGGCGGGGGCATTTTTGGCCCCAGGGCTATAATTTGAACAATCTTGGTAGAGGTCGACTAGATGAAGCTTCATACCAAATATCAAAGACCTGGGCCTTGTGGTTTCAGAGAAGAAGATTTTTAAAAATTTTCCCTACATAAGCCTATGTAAAACCAAAGGCCCCCGAGCGGGGTCATTTTTCTTTCTGGGGCTATAATTTGAACAATCTTGGTAGGGGTCCACTAGATGAAGCTTCATACCAAATATCAAAGACCTGGGCCTTGTGGTTTCAGAGAAGAAGATTTTTAAAGATTTTCCCTATATAAGCCTATGTAAAACCAAAGGCCCTCGGGGCAGGGGCATTTTTGGCCCAAGGGCTATAATCTGAATAATCTTGATAGAGGTCCACTAGATGAAGCTTCACACCAAATATCAAAGACTTGGGCCTTGCAGTTTCAGAGAAGAAGATTTTTAAAGATTTTCCCTATTTAAGCCTATGTAAAACCAAAGGCCCCCGGGGCAGGGGCATTTTTGGCCCCAGGGCTATAATCTGAACAATCTTGGTAGAGGTCCACTAGATGAAGCTTCATACCAAATATTAAAGACCTGGGCCCTGTGGTTTCAGAGAAGAAGATTTTTAAATATTTTCCCTATATAAGCCTATGTAAAACCAAAGGGCCCAGGGGCGGGGGCATTTTTGGCCCTAGGGCTATAATTTGAACAATCTTGGTAGAGGTCTACTAGATGAAGCTTCATACCATATATCAAAGACCTGGGCCTTGTGGTTTCAGAGAAGAAGATTTTTAAAGATTTTCCTTATATAAGCCTATGTAAAACCAAAGGCCCTCGGGGCAGGGGCATTTTTGGCCCCAGAGCTATAATTTGAACAATCTTGATAGAGGTCCACTCGAAGAAGCTTCACACCAAATATCAAAGACTTGGGCCTTGCAGTTTCAGAGAAGAAGATTTTTAAAGATTTTCCCTATATAAGCCTATGTAAAACCAAAGGCCCTTGGGGGCAGGGGCATTTTTGGCCCCAGGGCTATAATTTGAACAATCTTGATAGAGGTCCACTAGATGAAGCTTCACACCAAATATCAAAGACTTGGGCCTTGCGGTTTCAGAGGAGAAGATTTTTAAAGATTTTCCCTATATAAGCCTATGTAAAACCAAAGGCCCCAGGGGTGGTGGGAATTTTTGGCCCCAGGGCTATAATTTGAACAATCTTGGCAGAGGTCCATTAGATTAAGCTTCACACCAAATATCAATGACCTGGGCCTTGCGGTTTCAGAGAAGAAAAGTTTTAAAGATTTCCCCTACATAAGCTTAGGTAAAACCAAAGGCCCCCTGGGCGGGGGCATTTTTGGCCCCAGGTCTATAATTTGAACAATCTTGGTAGAGGTCCACTAGGTGAAGCTTCATACCAAATATCAAAGACCTGGGCCTTGTGGTTTCAGAGAAGAAGATTTTTAAAGGTTTCACAATATAAGGCTATGAAAAACCAAAGGGTGCAAGGGTGGGGCCATTTTCGGCCCCAGAAAATGGCCCCAGGGCTATAATTTGCACAATCTTGAAAGAGGTCCACTAGATGTAGCTTCACACCAAATATCAAAGATCTGGGCCTTGTGGTTTCAGAGAAGAAGATTTTTAAAGATTTTCCCTGTATAAGCCTATGAACAACCATAGGCCCCCGGGGCGGGGACATTTTTGGCCCCAAGGCTATAATTTGAACAATCTTAGTTAAGGTCCACCAGGTGAAGCTTCACACCAAATATTTAAGACCTGGGCCTTGCGGTTTCAGAGGAGAATATTTTTTAATGATTTTCCCTATATAAGCCTATGTAAAACCATAGGCCCCTGGGGCGGGGGCATTTTGGCCCCCAGGGCTATAATTTGAACAATCTTGGTAGAGGTCCACTACATGAAGCTTCACACCAAATATCAAAGATCTGGGCCTTTCGTTTCAGAGAAGAAGATTTTTAAAGCTTTTCCCTGTATAAGCCTATGTAATAACAAAGGCCACCGGGCGGGGGCATTTTTGGCCCCCAGGGCTATAATTTGAACAATCTTGGTAGAGGTCCACTAGATGAAGCTTCACACCAAATATCAAAGATCTGGGCCTTGCGGTTTCAGAGAAGAAGATTTTTAAAGCTTTTCCCTGTAAAAGCCTATGTAAAACCATAGGCCCCTGGGGCGGGGGCATTTTGGCCACCAGGGCTATAATTTGAACAATCTTGGTAAAGGTCCACTAGATGAAGCTTCACACCAAATATCAAAGATCTGGGCCTTGCGGTTTCAGAGGAGAATATTTTTTAATGATTTTCCCTATATAAGCCTATGTAAAACCATAGGCCCCTGGGGCGGGGGCATTTTGGCCCCCAGGGCTATAATTTGAACAATCTTGGTAGAGGTCCACTAGATGAAGCTTCACAGCAAATATCAAAGATCTGGGCCTTTCGGTTTCAGAGAAGAAGATTATTAAAGCTTTTCCCTGTATAAGCCTATGTAATAACAAAGGCCCCCAGGGCGGGGGTATTTTTTGGCCCCCAGGGCTATAATTTGAACAATCTTGGTAGAGGTCCACTAGATGAAGCTTCACACCAAATATCAAAGATCTGGGCCTTGCGGTTTCAGAGAAGAAGATTTTTAATGATTTTCCCTATATAAGCCTATGTAAAACCATAGGCCCCTGGGGCGGGGGCATTTTGGCCACCAGGGCTATAATTTGAACAATCTTGGTAAAGGTCCACTAGATGAAGCTTCACACCAAATATCAAAGATCTGGGCCTTGCGGTTTCAGAGAAGAAGATTTTTTAATGATTTTATAAGCCTATGTAAAACCATAGGCCCCCGGGGCGGGGGCATTTTGGCCCCCAGGGCTATAATTTGAACAATCTTGGTAGAGGTCCACTAGATGAAGCTTCACATCAAATATCAAAGATCTGGGCCTTGCGGTTTCAGAGAAGAAGATTTTTAAAGATTTTCCCTGTATAAGCCTATGTAAAACCAAAGGCCTTCTGGGGCGGGGGCATTTTTGGCCCCAAGGCTATAATTTGAACAATCTTAGTAGAGGTCCACCAGGTAAAGCTTCACACCAAATATTCAAGACCTGGGCCTTGTGGTTTCAGAGAAGAAGATTTTTTAATGATTTTCCCTATATAAGCCTATGTAAAACCAAAGGCCCCCGGGGCGGGGGCATTTTGGCCCCCAGGGCTATAATTTGAAGAATCTTGGTAGAGGTTCTCTAGATGAAGCTTCATACCAAATATCAAACACCTGGGCCTTGCAGTTTCAGAGAAGAAGATTTTTAAAGTTTTTGTTTTAAAAATCTATTTTTAGCTCCTGTGACCCAGATGTGCAATGGACCAGAACCATTTGAACAATTTTGAAAGGGGACCACCTAAGGATCATTGCTGTGAAGTTTGGTCAAAATCTGATCAGTGGTTTAGGAGGAGATGTCATTTGAAGAAAAAGTTTATGCACACACACACGCACGCACGCACACACGCACGCACTGACGACGGACGAAAAGTGATCACAAAAGCTCACCTTGTCACTACGTGACAGGTGAGCTAAAAACATCTGAAAATGTCATCTGCTTATGTCGTCTGCTGAATCTTTTTGCAAACTTTTTAAAAATATTTTTGCACACAGGCAAGCAGTGTGGACCCAAATCAAACTGCTCCTAGAGGAGCAGTCTGATTTGGTTCCACAATGTTTGAAAAAATGACTTTTAAAGTAACAGGCAGACGACAAAGTAGACGACAATTGTCGTGGTTGGCATCTTATGGGTTAAGTTATGTAGGCTAGGAAAACTTTCCGCAAGCCATTTAGACTTAGCTCCCATCAACCAGAGCTTAAGTCGTCTGCTAACTTTTTGCAAACTTTTAAAAATATTTGGCATACAGGCAAAAAATGTGAGCCCAGATCAGACTGCTCCTACAGGAGCAGTCTGATCTGGGTCCACGCTGTTTGCAAAATGACATAAAAAGTAAACCGCAGACAACAAAGCAGACAACAATTGTGGTGATTGGCATCTTATGGGAAAACTTACCGCAAGCCATTTAAACTTAGCTCCCATTAACCAGAGGACCTCAGCTTTGGGACAATGAGCCACAACTTGGACAATGAAAAACAACTTCTGAAAATGCCGTCTACTGAATCTTTTTGCAAACTTTTTAAAAAAAATTTTGCATTTTGCATCCAGGCAAACAGTGTGGACCCAGATCAGACTGCTCCTACAGGAGCAGTCTGATCTGGGTCCATACTGATTGCAAAAATGACTTTTAAAGAAACCAGCAGACGGCAAAGCAGACGACAACTTACCGCAAGCCATTTAGACTTAGCTCCCATCAACCAGAGGACCTCAGCTTTGGGACAATGAGCCACAGCTCTCTGTAGTAGTGACTCCAGTGACTCTCTGAAACAGTGTTAGATACAAGCTGATGTTTTTCAATCAGGCCTCATACTGACCAAGCTTTTCAAAGCCTGAAAGACCCGATTTTGCAGCCCAAACCCTCATCCTGCTGTACATGACACTTTGCAAACAGTGTAGATCCAGATCAGATGGCTTCTGAAGAAGCCATCTGATCAGGCTCTACAGTGTTTGTAATAAAGTTTGTGACTTGAATACATTATATCAAATAATTTGATTGGTGAATAGGCAGAAATGGGTGTTGCAAAATAGTTTTATTCAGAGGATAAGTGTTCAATAGTCATTTTAAACAGAATATAGGAGGAAAAATCAAAATCTAAAAAGCCTGAAATCAAGAAAAAATCAAGAAACAATCAAGTCCTAAAAGCCTGAAATCCTGCATATGCCTGAAAAATATGAGGCCTGTTTATTTGGTTTGGAGGTGGGCCACGCCTATCGGGGCTTGAAGAAATAGACTGGGATGCATGGTGCTTCCACCCAGAGCTGAAACAGATCACACAGGTACTTGTAACGTCTAAGCCTGCACAGGCAAAGTAGAGCATGTTATTTTTTTCACTGGGCGGCAGGGCTTGAGATATCATTTTATCTCAATATTCGGTAAAAGTCCCACAAAATTGGAAGCAACATCTCCAAAATGACCTGGTGTTGACAGGGATGATAAACCTCAATCAAACAAAACTGGTTTGGAGGTTAGCAGGCCAGTAAACACAATTAAGGTCGTGTTCAGATGGTCAGTTTACCTAACTATACTTTTCCAAGGTAGGCTCATACATAAGTGGTTAACAAGTACAGTGCACATTCTTTTGCCAAAAACTGACAACTGCCCTTCTTGAATCAGTGGAAAGGAGAGAATGACCATAGAAAATATTTCTGTGCCTATATCCAATCCTTTGACATTTGTATGTATATTTTTGTAGTACAGATGTATCTATGTCATGGAATTTCGAATAAATAAAAAGAGAAAAGATTTCATGATTGATCACCAAGAAAGAATGTTGGGTAGGGATGGTTGCTGCAAACTCCGGATTAACAGTCAGTATACCTGCCACACTTTTGGTCGAACCACTGAGGCCAGCTAAGGGTATATTAAGCCGGACAACTAACCATATCACATTTTTCCTAGGCACCCTGATACTGCTAGCCATTGCAGTGCATGTTCCTTCGCCAATAACAGAAAACAGCGTCTCTAAACTAGTGGAAGGAAGGCAATGACAGCAGAAAATATATCAAGATTAATCTCCATAAAAAATGTTGTTGTACCCTCCGATTAGAATCAAAAACATAACCTCACCAGTCAAATGGGCATCTGAGCCAAGATCCTGTTTAAACTGTGTAATACTGTAACAATCCTAAGTATTCGGACATGCAGGCCTAAGCAAAAAGTTCAGACCCAGACCAGACTGCTCCTGAAGAAATGGCAAACAGTGAAGACACTGATCAGACTGCTCCTGGAGGAGCAGTCTGACCTGGGTCTGCACTGTTTGCCATGTCCGGTCTGTCCCAATACTTAGGATCATTAAAATAACTAATTCTAAGGAGCTGATCAGACTGCACAAATGTGCAGGCTTATCTGCACCTTTCTTGTTGGCAAATGGCAAAAAAAAGTTTTAGAATGTCATATATGAAGACTTGTTATACATAATTTACCTGCAGCCCCCGCCCATCGGGCTTGAAGAAATAGATGGGCTGCATGATGCTTCCACGCAGAGCTGAAACCAACCACACACAAGCACTGGTAAGCCGCTTAGAGGATCTAAGCCTGCCCAGGCAAAACGGTGCGAGTCGGCCCGTCCATGCTTATAAACCCTATTGGTTTCATTGGGTGGCAGGGCTTGAGATGTAATTTTATCTCAGTGTTGGGTAAAAGTCCCACAAAATTGGAAGCAACGTCTCCAAAATGACCTTTACAGTGTTGACGGGTACGTTAAACCTCAAATCAAACAAACAAACAAACAAACAAACAAACAATTTACCTTGTACCATGGCTTTTCTCAAAATAGGCAGCTCTCAACCAAATACTCTTCTTACTGGGAAACACAGATAAAGCATAGGCGTAGATTGCTCTAGCACACTCATAGGCTGCGTGGGTAGCACACTGAAAAGAACCACAACTACTCGTAATACGATACATCAAGCCAAAATAAATTTTCAGACTGGCAGTGAAAGTTCAATGTTTCTAACATGGATGATTCCCAGGCACATGATGTAATTGTGACGTCATATTGACGTCGGTTCAACGTCATGACGTTTATGCAATGTCACATCTACGTCGGTGCAACATCGTGACGCTGCACCGACATTGATTTGACGTTGCCCTAGCGACGTGTGGCTGCTGGTTTCATTTACCAAGGCTGAGTCCAATTCTTTCTAGAATCCCTAGTGATTTTTCCCACAATTCCACATAACAGAATTTTAGGGTAATTTAGTGATATTTTTCTTTCTTATTTTGTCTTGAAAATGAACATTGTGTGCACTCATTAGAATCGCCTCAATGAGGCGATTCTAATGAGTAGACACAACAAACCATCACTCAAAAGACTAGTAATGTGTCCAAGGGACACAGATGCTCCTCCTGGTAGTTGTGACATTGATTAAATACTTGAACACAAATTGCTGTCGCCAACTTGGATGCGGATGCAGATGGATGGACAGGAGTAACACTATAAATGGCAGGGGCATAAAGATAAAAAAATATCTCCATAAGCCTCTTGACCTGGTACTATGACAACTGTCAGTGGCTTGATAAACCCACATCTCGAACAAATTTTCATAGTCTCAATGTGTTCAAGCCAATAAAGTTTGTTGGTATGTATAATGCGAAGACTCAATTCAGACTCAGTCCAGGTCCAGAATGCGGCATTTGATCAGGGCCTGCACTATGTGCTAACAGAATTTTTCCATCAAAAATAGAATGAAAATGACAAAATAGGCCTACCACCTCTAATATGACAAATGGACTTGTCGAACATATAGCAATGGAAGAGTTCACTAGTATACAATGGGTTAATAATTATTTGCATTACGATTTTCATGCTCAGGTGAAATGAGCATGAAAAAACGTTTTATAACCTCAAGGTATGTTTGTTTTGTTTGTTTGATTTGAGGTTTAACATCCCCGTCAACACTGTAAAGGTCATTTTGGAAACATTACTTCCAATTTTATGGGACTTTTACCCGGTACTGAGATGAAATGACATCTCAAGCCCTGACGCCCAATGAAACCAAAAGGGTTTATAAGCATGGACAGTCTGACTCACACCGCTTTGCCTGGGCAGGCTTAGATACGGTAAGTGGTTTACCAGTGCGGGTCGGGTTCAGCTCTGCTTGGAAGCATCATGCAGCCCATCTATTTCTTCAAGCCTCGATGGGCACGGGCCGCCTCAAGGTATGTAAATATTAGATTTCAGAGATGCTGATGTAAGGATTCTGTTCAAGTTTAATCCAGTGTATGCTAGTGGACTCTTCCAATGCAGTATGTTGGACAAGTCCATTTGACATATATGGGGTGTCAGGCCTATTTTATATTTTTATTCTATTTTTGACGGAAAATCCTGCTAGCAAACAGTGCAGGCCCCGAACAGACACCGCATTCTGCGGTGTCTGATCTGGGTCTGCACTGTTTACCAAGATACCCCTTTAGGGTTTCCCACATGTAATGGGAGATCAGCAGACTTTATTCATCTGTTCCTAAGCTGCACCATGAATAAAATGGGGAACAGAGAATTATGTCTCAGGATCAAGGATATGTTTTTCTCTAGTAACCAGAACCTTTTTATAACACCATTAATGGGGTCCAAAGCAGAAACCGTGTTAGTTAAACAACTGTGTTATATTCAAGCAAAAATGTATAGATTATATAGAAAAATGACCATTTATGGTCATTTTTCTATATAATCTATACATTTTTGGGATCCACCTTGAAACTGTGTTATATCCAAAACCATGTAATAACGAACCGCGTTATAATGAGGTTGTGGTTTGGTTTGTTGGTTTGATTTGAGGTTTTGCATCCCCGTCAACACTGTAAAGATCATTTTGGAGACGTCGCTTCCAATTTTGTAGGACTTTTACCCGACATTGAGATGAAATGACATCTCAAGCCCTGTCGCCCAACGAAACCAATAGGGTTTATAAGCATGGAAGGGCCGACTCACACCGTTTTGCCTGGGCAGCCTTAGATCCTCTAAACTGTTTACCAGTACTCTTGTGGGGGTCGGTTTCAGCTCAGCGTGGAAGCATCATGCAGCCAATATATTTCTCCAAGCCCCGATGGGCAGGGACCGCTAGAGGTTGTGGTGTATAACTTCCTTACCGATTCTGCATCCTCCATCCAAGTATGTTTTCTGTCTTCTTCTTCCACTCCAATACCTATCACTGCTCGCCTGCAAGATACAACATTTAGTTTATACAAATTTGTTTTAGTTTGATTGCGATGAAAGCTCGAAGCTTACTGAATCGCTCTTAAACACTCATTCCAGATGTTATCACGCACCATGCGAGAGAGGCAGTGACTTTTTACACCACTGCTACCCATTTACACCTGGGTCGAGTGGGGCATTATCATAACGTATCTTGCCCAAGGACACACCTCGCCTCCGGATTCAAACCCACAACCTTTCGATCATAAGTCTAATGTGCTAAGCAATGAGCTATCGAGGCTGACAATATTTGACCTTCAACATCTCACTGTGACCTTGACATTACATTACAACCTCTTTACAACTCTATTGCAGGGTCTAAAGCAGAAGCTATGACAGCTAAACAAAACTGAGCAGCCTCTATAGCTCAGTGTTATTTTTGTTTTTACGGCCCTTTCAAGATTATTTCACTCATATTGAGCAGATTGGTAATCAGAGGTGGGCAATATAGATTGGGCTGCATGGTGTTACCATGCAGAGCTGAAACTGACCACACATGAGTACTGGTAAACCACTTATATGAGACAAAGCCTGCCCAGGCAAAGTGATGTGAGGCAGACCATCCAATGTATAAAAGCCTTTTGGTTTTACTGGGCAGCAGGGCTTGAGATGTCATTTCATCTCAATGTTGGGTAAAAGTCCCACAAAATTGGAAGCTGGAAGCAACATCTCCAAAATGACCTAAGTGTTGACGGGGACGTTAAACCTCAATTAAAACAAACAAATGTCATTAGCTAACCTAATGTTAAAAATTTGATCATTTAATATGGCAAATATGCTGATATTTTTGCTGAAAAAAAAAAGTGAGTAGCTTTTGCAAATGCAAAAGCTACTCACATTTTTTTCAGCAAAAATACCAAAATATTAGATATTGTAAATGCTAGAACAGTTAACAATTTTACCACTCACAAGCTTGTTAAGCTAACAATACTTTGAACAACTGGCCGTCAGTTTTCAAAATTAACATCATTAGCTAAAATGACCTTAAACCTTTAATCATTTAATATGGCAAATATGCTTTTTTTTGCTCAAAAATGTGAGCAGCTTTTGCTAATTCAAAAGCTGCTCTCATTTTTTTTTTCAGCAAAAATGACACTATAACAGATATTGTACTTGCTAGAACAGTTAACAAGAGCACCGCATGCGGGTGCCACCGCTCGGCTGCAAAATTTCTAAGTCGAAAAAGGGGCATAACTGTGCCAAAAATATTTTGAGGGTTACCTCACCTATTGGTATGAGTTTCCCTTTTCACAATGAACAACTAGTCCGAGTTTCAAGTAAATATGTTCAGTAATGACAACGTTACAAAATGTCCAAGTTTTTGCCTGACGAAGACGATGCAGACGTCGCCAGAGCTATGACAATACCTCGTCGTTTTCTTCGAAAACAGCTAAAAATCTGACCAATAACAAACTCTTTAGGCTATTGAAGCTTTGAACAACTGGACCCGGGTCTCGTGATAGAGATCACAGACAGTAACAATGTACTCACACGATAGCCTGACACGTGTTAATACTACCAGCTTTCTCACAATCTTCCGCATCTTTCAGCCACAGTTCCTTGTTGATCTCCACCATGTTAGCTCTTAGGGAGTTCAGGGCTGAAATGTAATGACTAGTCTATCATCAATGATTTGCACAATTTTTCAAAATTACTCTTATTCAATATTTCAGCCAGAGGCCTTTATCAAGAAAAAACGTGTACTTTAAAGCCAACTACATTCTCTCTTTTCCACCATTCTAACTTGTATACAGGAAGTGCATCACGACATCATGACGTCATGCCATGATGTCGCACCGCATTTCCTGCAAAAACGACACTTGGTTTGTTTGTATTGGAGTTTAACAGCCCAGTCAACAATATTAAGGTCTATCTACACTTTTCCTGGGCAGGCTTATACGTATGCGGTTTACCAGAACAGTGCACATTCTTTCACTAGAAACTGACAACTGCCCTTCTTGAATCAGCGGAAGGGAGAGAATGACCGTAGAAAAGATTTCATGATCAATCACCACGAAAGAATGTTGCCAACCCCAGAACACAGCGACAGGTAGTAATATAATGTGACATCAAAGAGCACGCTTAAAAACCCGTATGTTACATCACTGTTTATGAAGGGACGTCAACAGCGTTCGAATAAAAGTTGGAAAACTATTGAAAACATAATGTGAGAAGACAAATAAACTGAATTTAAAGACTTGTCATTTTTTTTTCACTTGTATTTCTTTCAAAGATGGCAGCTTGTAACTGAACAATCATTCCGCCATGGCCTTTGGTAAGTTCATTCCTTACGCTTTCGAAAGAATTCCTAAAATTTACCATTTTTGGTGACATTTTTTAACATTTCAATGACATTATAAGGAATGAATCATTATTTTTGTAGATCTTATCGATGTGTCAACTCCGGCGAATCCCTGCGAAAGGGCTTCATGCCGAGTTTGTGAGCGATTCGCCGGCGTTTACATGAAAGACTTCCTCCTGAGTTTGTGAGTGAGTTTACACATTGATAAAATCCACAGAAATGAAATTCATTCCTATGTTGTCTGCTAAAATCCCAAAACGGGTACCCCGACAAACAGTGCAGGCCCAGATCAGATGCCGCAGAACACGGCGTCTGATCAAGGCCTCCACTGTTTACTAAAAAATCAGTCATTTTCCAAATAAATTTTGATGAAAACACAACCTGACCCCCCCCCCCCCCTCCCCCGAATTTAGAAATGAACTCCTGCTATATATAAGGAGGAAGATTCCATTTGGTACAAAAAGGGTTAATAAAGAGTTCAAATCAGCCATGGCAAATGAGCCATCATTGTTTGAGTCATTGACGTTTTGCTGTAATATACCTCTGTCAATGATTTTCTCCACCATAGGAATATTATCATGGGCCTCCTCCAGTTTCGCAGCACTAATCCACACCTGGCGATCAGTGGGGATGTTTTCACGGGCCTTGTTCAACACTTTCCTGGCATTACTGTAGTTCTCCAACCTTGCTAGGGCCAACCACAGCTGTAAACAGACATAAATAGAGCTCATCCATTTGAAAAAAGTCTTCAGCATTCTCTGATTTATGTTATTCAAATGTGTGCACAGTCAACTAACCGGGCTAGATGCACACAAGATAAGGAAATCTGTGGTTTTAGCCTGGGCTAGAAATTCTGTTCTTACCCTAGTGTTCTTACCCAGGCAAACTACATAAGTATAGTGCGTGAAAAATAAAATGTTACATAAAGTAAAATGAAAATTTTCGGTGGTGTTGTGCAAGAAAAAGAAACTTAATGAGGTTTTGTTGTTGATGGGCATTTTGAACACTCAGGATGACTGTGCTGAGCAGAACCTCAGCATAGCTTCGGTTCTGCTCAGCACGGTCATCCTGAGGGTTGAAAAAGCTGATCTACAACAGAACCCAATATCATATTCTTGTATTCTTGCATGGAATTACCTCAAGGTCTTTTCACGTATGTTTGTGCAGTTTTGGTGGTGTTGTGCAAGAAAAAGAATCTAATATGGGGTTCTGTTGTTGCTGAGCAATTTGAAACCTTGGGATGACCGTGCAGAACATTGAAATAGCTTCGGTTTCTCTCATCACGGTCATCCCTCGGGTTGAAAAAGCTCATCTACAACAACACCCCTTATCATATTATTATATTCTTGCATGAAATTACCTTATGGTCTTTTCCACATCTGTGTGAGCAGCAACAACTCTGGAAAGATTGCCAACTGCTGGTCCCCAGTGTGCTGGCTCAGTTAAATTTATAGCAATTTCACATCCAAGCTTTTTCAGATATTAAGGAAGGAATTTGCATAATTACTAGTATCAAGCAAACAGTTCAGTATAAAAAAGAAAGTGAAAATCTAAGTACCAAAAGCATACTATTGTATACTTAAGGGGAATGGGAACACCTGGCAGATTTTCCTGCCGTTTTTCAAAGGGAGACAACTTTGGAGACTTCCTGTTCGCTTTTCTAAAAGCCCTGTCCCACTGAAAAAAGGGGTCTACTCCTCAGGAGCAAATACTTTTCTTTAAGAGTTGACCCTTATTGACATGGGAGACAAAAATACTTGAAGGTGTTCCCATTCCCCTAAAGCCTCTATATAATACTTCATCATAAACAGTTTAAAAGTAGATCCAAGGGTTTTGTTTGGGGTTGGATATCAGCCATAGTCCTTAATAATTAAATTTCAGGCCTGTCAGAACAGAATGTCCTAAAATAATTTTGGACTCTTTTTTTTTTTTTTTTACATCAATATTGTTCTCAGAGTCAATAAACTGTTATTTAAATAGTGACATTGACTATTTTAGCATAAGAAAATTTCATCTTTACAAACTTGTCGAAACGGTATTCGATATGTCCGATAAATGATGGAGCTGTGTGGACAATTTGTCCTGACTGCAGTTTGGGCCAGCAGACCCCCTGGATCAGATCCCAAAAATACGTGTCAGTTACCGTAAAAATAAAAACAAGATATGTTTGTCAAACACGAACATGTCCCCTGCATGGTCATTTTTTTTCAAAGTTGGTCACAGTTCAAAGTCAAGGTCACGGGTCAAGATTTTTTGTTTCAGTGGGAAGCCCTTGGCACAAGGAACTTACATGCCAAATATGAAGGCTCTATCTTAAATGGTTCGAAAGTTATGACAAATAATATTTTTTTCTTTAAAGTAGGTCATGGTCACATGCCACAAAATTTTGCATGAATGTAAAGCTCTTGTCACAAGAAACCTACATGCCAAATATGAAGGCTCTATCCTAAATGATTCAAAAGTTATGATCAATTTTATTTGTTCTTTTAAGTAGGTCGAGTTTATGGTAAAAAAAAAATTGCAAGAATGTAAAGCTCTTATCACAAGGAACCTACATGCCAAATATGAAGGCTCTATCCCAAACGGTTCCAAAATTATGACCAAAATGTTAATTTTTTCTTTTTAGTAGGTCAAAGGTCAAGGCCACAGGTCAAAAAGTTTTGCATGAATGTAAAGCTCTTGTTACAAGGAACCTACATGCCAAATATGAAGGCTGTATCTCCAATGGTTCAAAATTTATGACCAATGTTAACTTTTTCTTTTATGTAGGTCAAAAGTCAAGGTCACAGGTCAAAAATTTTTGTGTGAATGTAAAGCTCTTGTCACAAGGAACCTACATGCAAAATATTAAGGCTGTATCTCAAATGGTTCAAAAGTTATGACCAAAATGTTATTTTTTATTTTAAGCAGGTCAAAGGTCAAGGTCCCAGGTCAAAAGTTTTTGCATGAATGTAAAGCTTTTGTCACAAGGAACATGCATGCCAAATATGAAGGCTGTATCTCAAGCGGTTCAAAACCAATGTTATTTTTTTCTTTTAAGTCGGTCAAAGGTCAAGGTCAAAGGTCATTTTTTTTGCATGAATGTGAAGCTCTTGTCACAAGGAATGTTCATGCCAAATATGAATACTCTATCTCCAACGGTTCAAGAGTTATGACGTACGTTAAAGTTGTCCACGTACAAACCAACAAACAAACCAACAAACAGACAGGGCAAAAACAATATGTCCCCGCTATCGCTACCGAGGACATAAAAATTCAGACACCTTGAAGACTTGTTGTAATTCTCCAAATATTTTAACAAATTTGTTTCATGATCCAGCAAGCAGTGCAAAAGGTGCAGAATGTATGCCAAACAGTGAAGACCCTGATCAGACTGCACTGTTTGCTTCCGCCTATGTGTCCTAATTACAGTACATAGAAAAATGACCATGACTGTTCACTTTTCAATAGAATCTTTACGTTTTGTTTTAATATAACATTGTTGTCTAACTATCACAGTTTCTGTTTTGAACCCCAACAATATTGTTATAAAGAGGTCATGGTGAAATTATTTGTATAAAGGAATTTGACTGCCATTTTACGAGGGCAAGTCTGTTAGTAACCAGCCTATCCAGTTTCCAACTGACCAAGACAACCAAGATTTTCATGCCTTGTTTCATACATGTTTTAGGCATGCAGGCAAAATTGCACCCTCATCGTGTCATTCACTCATAATATATTGAAAGTCAAACATGGCTAGCGATGCAAAAGCAAGCTTTTTGTCAAAAGCTGAGTACCGTGCTGTAATTTGGTACTTGTATTTGAAAGGGAAAATAGGTCAGGAAACATATTGCGAGTTGACCAATGTTTTCCACACTTGCAAAATTGCAATGGATACTGTTGAGCGGATTGGGTACGAGCTAATATTGCATCCCAGCTATTTTCCAGGCACAGCTCTTAGTAACCATTTCTTATTCCCCAACTTGATAAAGGTTATCAGTGGACGTCATTTCCGGTCCAACGAAGAAGTTGTGGCGGCAGGTGAGAAGTGGGTTAGAGACAAGGGCCCTGGCTGTTTCAGTTCTGGGCTGATGGCACTGGAACAGCATTGGTCAAAGAGTATCATTCTAGAGGGTAACTACATCGAAAAAGAAGAGATCGATCTCACCCAGAAATAAGTTAGGCTGGTTTTCTATTGACTCGCCCTCCAAAATGAACCCCCAAAAGCTCTACTGGCTGCTGAGCAAAGGAAAGAAATGAAAGAAAGAAAAAAATACAACATTAGAGAGGCAGATGGGAGAAAACAAGAATGAACAGTGTACTAACCTCTACACTAGTAGGACAACATTCAACAGCTCTACTCAACATAATCCTGGCATCTTCCTCATCTTCTAACTCTACAGCCAGTTTCCACAGTCTCACTGAGTTAGGAATATTCTCTAAAGCTATCAAAGATACAGGAAACACTTAAGGGGAATGGGAACACCTGGCAGATTTTTTCCCATTTTTCAAAGGGAGATAACTTTCGGGACTTCCTGTTTGCTTTTCTATAAGCCCTGTCCCACTGAAAAAGGGGTCTACTCTTAAAGGAAAGAATTTGCTCTTCAGGAGCACATTCTTTCCTTTAAGAGTTGACCCGTGTTGACGTGGGAGACAAAAATACATTTGCAGGAGTTGCCTCCCCTGAAGGTGTTCCCACGGCCCTTAATAGTATCAGAAAATGAATATTTGCAGTATACAGAAATTTCATTTTGATCACAGAAACAAGTTTAACCCTTTTTGTAACAAATGGAATCTTTCTCCTTATATATAGCAGGAGTTCATTTCAAAATTTAGCGGTGTCAGGTTGTGTTTTCCTCAAAATTTATTTGTAAAATGACTGAACTTTTAGCAAAGAGTGGAGGCCCTGATCAGATGCCGCATTCTGCGGCATCTGATCTGGGCCTGCACTGTTTGCCAGGGTACCCATTTTAGGGCTTCTGGTACTAAATGGGTTAACAGAGTCCAAAGCAGAAACCATGTTAGTTAAACAACCGTGTTATTTCCAAACAAAAATGTGTAGATTATATAGAAAAATGACCATTTATGGTCATTTTTCTATATAATCTACACATTTTTGGGATCCATCTTGAAACCGTGTTATATCCAAACTGTGTTTTTATGAACCATGTTATAGCAAGGTTGTGGATTATTATTGTCATGTATTAGGGCAATGTGCTCATAGAATTTTCATTTTTCTCAGAAAGGCTTTTGGTTGACTCAATCTGGTACAACTCTGCCCATCAGGGCTTGAAGAAATAGCATGGGCTCCATGATGCTTCCCCGCAGAGCTGAAACCGTCCGCACATGAGTACCGGTAAACCGCTTAGAAGGTGTAAGCCGGCCCAGGCAAAGTGGTGCATGTCCCTGCATATACACCTTCGGTTTTGCTTTGGTGGTAGGGCCTGAGGTGTCATTTCATCTCAATGTCGGGTAAAAGTTCCACAAAATAGGAAGCAACTTCTCCAAAATGACAAATATAATGTTGACTGGGACATAAAACCTCAATTCAAACAAAAGCAAACAATCTGGTACAACCATAATGGAGCCTATGATCATACGTACACTGAACATGTCCAACATGGACATAAAAATATACATTTTAAAATGTATGAGTTCTCTAACCTTTATCCTACTGTTCACAACAACCCCTATCTTTGCAAACAGCCTAGATCAGAAGCGATCTGATCAGGATCTGCACTTTGTCATGCAGTTTGTAAATTGAATGAATACATTACATCAAGTAATTTGATTGGTGGATGGTCAGAAATAGATGTGGCTAAATTAATTTATTCAGCAGGATAAGGAACAAGAGGGCCCAGGTTCGCTCACCTGTGTGTCACTGTCTCGAGTGCATTCTATTTTCAGCTCTTGTGGCCATCTTGTTCATCAGCAGAGTGATTTTAGCATATTTGGTAGGGAGTAACATAGGCAACATTCCTGGGAACTTTGAATCAAATTGGCCTTTGGGTTTTGTGGGGAGTTTCCGTTTGAATCAAATTTACAATATTTTTCTATTTTACCACCGGTGGCCATTTTGTTCATCCAAATGGGATTGTTTTAGCCTTTTTGGTAGAGGATAATCTAAGCAACATTGTCGCAAGGAACCTACATGCTAAATATGAAATATGTATCTCAAATGCTTTAAAAGTTATGACAAGTAGGTCAAAGGTCAAGGTCATGGGTCAAAAGTTTTGAATGGCTGAGAAAACCTTGTCACAAGGAACATGCATGCCAAATATGAAGGCTCTATCTCATATGGTTCAAAAGGTATGATAAAGTAGGTCACAGGTCAAGGTCACAGGTCAAATCTTTATGAGTGGGAAGGCCTTGTCAGAAGGAACCTACATGCGAAATTTGAAGGCTCTATCTCAAACGGTTCAAAAGTTATGACAAAATAACCTACTGATCTACTTTTTGAATTGACATGACCCATATTTGAACTTAACTGAGATATTGTCCAGATGATCATTCTGAGCAAGTTTTATGATGATTTGACTGAAACTGTGGCCTCTTAGAGTGTTCAAAACATTTTTCTATGATTTGACCTGCTGACCTACTTTTTGACCCGACATAACCCATATTCAAACTTGACACAGATATTGTCAAGATGATCATTCTCAGCAAGTTTGATGATGGTCAGACCAAAACTTGGGCCTCTAGTGTGTTCTCAAGGTTTTTCAACAATCTGACCTACATATTGACCAGACATGACCCATATTCGAAATTAACCGAGATATTGTCAAATGATCATTTTGAGCAAGTCATTTTGATCGAACCAAAACTGTAGCTGCCAGTGTGTTCAGAGGGTTTTTCTATGATTTGACCTACTGACCTACTTTTTGACACAACATGACCCATATTTGAACTTGACTGAGATTTTGTCAAGATGATCATTCTGGGCAAGTTTGATGATGATCGGACCAAAACTGTGGCCTCTAGTGTGTTCACAAGCTTTTTCTATGATTTGACTTACTGACCTACTTTTTGACCCGACATGACCCGTATTCAAACTTGACCCGGATATTGTCAAGACTATCATTCTGAGCAAGTTTGGTGATGACCGGACCAAAACTGTGGCCTCTAGTGTGTTCACAAGGTTTTTCTCTGATTTGACCTACTGGCCTACTTTTTGACCCTACATGATCCATATTCGAACTTGTCCGAGAAATTGTTAAGATAATCATTTGGATCAAGTTGCATGATGATCAGACAAAAACTGTGGCCTCTAGTGTATTCACAAGGTTTTTCTATGATTTGACCTACTGACCTACTTTGTGATCCGACATAACCCGTATTCGAACTTGACCGAGATATTGTCAAAATGATCATTCTGGGCAAGTCTGATGATGATCGGACCAAAACTGTGGCCTCTAGTGTGTTCACAAGGTTTTTCTATGATTTGACCTACTGACCTACTTTTTGACCCGACATGACCCGTATTCAAACTTGACCGAGATATTGTCAAAATGATCATTCTGGGCAGGTTTGATAATGATTGGACCAAAACTGCGGCCTCTAGTGTATTCACAAGGTTTTTCTATGATTTGACCAACTGACCTACTTTTTGACCCGACATAACCCATATTCGAACTTGACTGAGATATTGTCAAAATGATCATTCTGGGCAAGTCTGATGATGATCGGATCAAAACTGTGGCCTCTAGTGTGTTCAGAAGGTTTTTCTATGATTTGACCTACTGACCTACTTTTTGACCCGACAACACCCATATTAGAACTTGACTGAGATATTGTCAAGATGATCATTCTGGGCAAGTTTGATGATGATCGGACCAAAACTGTGGCCTCCCGTGTCTTCACAAGGTTTTTTTTTTCTGATTTGACCTACTGACCTACTTTTTGACCCGACATGACCCATATTCGAACTTGACCAAGATTTTGTGGTGGTACAAATTGTGTGCAAGTTTAGTTAAAATCAAATCATAAATGAAACATCTATCATGCAGACAAGACCAAAATAGGCAATTTTTGCCCTTTCAGGGGCCGTAACTCCGTAACACATGATGGGATATGGCTGGTTCAAGAAAGGAACCCAGATCTCATGGTGGTACAAGTTGTGTGCAAGTCTTGTTAAAATCAAATCATAAATGAAGATGCTATCGTGTGGACAAGACCAAAATAGGCAATTTTTTGCCCTTTCAGGGGCCGTAACTCCTTAACACATTATGGGATATGGCTGGTTCAAGAAAGGAACCTAGATCTCATGGTTGTACAAGTTGTGTGCAAGTCTGGTTAAAATCAAATCATAAATGAAGATGCTATCGTGCGGACAAGAAATTGTTTACGCACGCACGGACGCACGGACGCACTGACGCACAGACGGACGCACTGACGACGGACGAACGCACTGACGACGGACGACGGACAAAATGTGATCACAAAAGCTCACCTTGTCACTACGTGACAGGTGAGCTAAAAATAATCATACTGTCAATATTATTAAACAACTATTATCATTACCACAAGGCCCACAAGACAAGGCTTCATACAAATATCAAACACCTGAGCTTTCTAGTTTCAGACAAGAAGATTTTTAAATGTGTTCGCTATATAAGTCTATGTAAAACCAAAGGGCCCCGGAGTGGGGGGCATTTTTGGCCCCAGGGCTATAATTTGAACAATCTTGTTAGAGGTCCACTAGATTAAGCTACACACCAAATATCAAAGACCTGGGCATTGCAGTTTCAGAGGACAAGATTTATAAAGGGTTTTTTTTCCGTATATAAGACAATGTAAAGCCAAAGGGTCCCCAGGCGGGGACATTTTTGGCCCCAGGGCTATAATTTGAACAAGCCTGATAGAGGTCTATAAGATGAAGCTTGATACTAAATATCAAAGACCTGGGCCTTGCAGTGTCAGAGAAGAAGATTTTTAAAAATTTTCCCTATATAAGCCAATGTAAAACCAGGAGCCCTGGGGCGGGGACATTTCTGGCCCCAGCACTATAATTTGAACAATCTTGAAAGGGGTCCACTAGGTGAAGCTTCATACCAAATATCAAACACCTGGGCCTTGCGGTTTCAGAGAAGAAGATTGTTTAAGATTTTCCCTATATAAGTCTATGTAAAACCAAAGGGCCCTGGAGCGGGGCCATTTTTGGTTTCAGGGCTATAATTTGAACAATCTTGGTAGAGGTCCACTAGATGAAGCTTCATACCAAATATTAAAGACCTAGGCCTTGTGGTTTCAGAAAAGAAGATTTTTTAAAGATTATCCCTATATAATTTATGTAAAACCAAAGGGCCCTGGAGCGGGGGCATTTTTGGCCCCAGGGCTGTAATTTGAACAATCTTGGTAGAGGTCCATTAGATGAAGCTTCATACCACATATCAAAGACCTGGACCTTGCGGTTTCAAAGAAGAAGATTTTTAAACATTTTCCATATATAACCCTATGTAAAACCAAAGGGCCCTGGGGCGGGGGCATTTTTGGCCCCAGCACTATAATTTGAACAATCTTGGTAGGGGTCCACTAGATGAAGCTTCATACCAAATATCAAAGACCTGGGCCTTGTGGTTTCAGAGAAGAAGATTTTTTAAGTTTTCAGTGAAAAAAAATCTATTTTTGGCTCCTGTGACCTAGATGTGCAATGGACCGGAACCATTTGAACAACTTTGAAAGGGGACCACCTAAGGATCATTCCTGTAAAGTTTGGTCAAAATCCGATCAGTGGCTTAGGAGGAGATGTCGTTTGAAGAAATTGTTTACGCACGGACGGACGGACGCAAGGACGACGGACGACGGACAAAAAGTGATCCCAAAAGCTCACCTCGTCACTACGTGATGGTGAGCTAAAAATACAGAAGAAACTTCAGCCAAAATAGTACATATACACCTCTTTGTCACACTGTTCATTGCAACACAGTTTTGGATATAACAGATGGATCCCAAAAATAAAATAGATTATATACAAAGATTACCACACAAGATCGTTTCTTTACGTCAGCTGTACATTTTTGTTCAGATAAACATAGCTGTCGAATTAACACAGTTCTGCTTTGGGCCCCAATAATAGTGTCATAAAGAGGTTGCGATTGAGGCTGCCACGATTAATCGTATAATCGATTAATTTGATCGATAAATTCCACAAAAATGATTATCGTTTCTGATTTACTTTTAACCTTTACCCTGCTGTAGGCGACAAGCCCTATCTTTGCAAACAGTGTAGATCCAGATCAGATGGCTTCTGAAGAAGCCATCTGATCAGGATCTACACAGTTTGACATTCAGTTTATGAATATGTAGAAATAAGCTGCATCAAGTAATCTGATTGGTTCAAAGTCAGAAATGAGTGTGGCTTAATTGAATATTCAGCAGGTTAAAGGTTAATCGATCACTTGATAGGTACAATTTACTACCCAAAGTTATGCCTAAAATTGCTGGATGAGTGGCAAACAGTGCAGACCCTGATGAGACGCCGCATTATGCGGCGTTTCATGTGGTTCTACACTGTTTGCTCGGGCCTGTCTGTTCTAATATACATATGGTAAAGTGCAACATATGGTTAGAGTCATGTTCAGACAGAAAGCCAGACAGGTAAAATAATGACAAAAATCTTAGCGATTACTAATCGATTATCGATCGCAATGACAGGACTGATAATCGATTATCTTTTAAGGTCGGATTAGCCAGCCCTAGTTGCGATGTAATTACAGTCAACCCTCTCCATACGAACATTCAATATAATGGCAAAACTCTTTATAGTGGCAACATTAATGGAACAAATCCAAAGGTCAAGATAAGATGGGTTAAATGAGATACACAAGAATATAATACAGTAGAACATCAATGGCTCGAACACCGATGGCTCGTTTACCATGGCTGAGTCGAACCCATTTTTGAGTCCCTAGGGAATTCCTCTACATAGGCAATAATGCAGGATAATTAAGTAGATTTCTGACTTTCATCTTGCAAATGTATGCTGTGTGTACTCATTAGAATCGCCTCAAGAGGCGATTCTAATGAGTACACACAACATACATTTCATTATAGAACATAGAAAAAATGTCCCAGAATTAACACCTTTATGCTTCCTTGCAATAACCCTCAGTGGCTCGAACTACCCCAGTCTCGAACAGATTTTCGTGGTCCCAAAGGTGTTTGAGCCATTGAAGTTCGACTGTAGTCAATATTCCAGCAAACAAATGTTGCAGACTTTTGTTGAGACAAAACAAAAACAAAAGTCCACAACTATTTAGCAAGCGTTTCTAACAAATGTCCACAATATTTGTTCTCGGAGTAATAAGGTGAAAAAGCATTTTGAATATATCTATTCTGATGCTACTCTTCATATTAATTCTTTATTACGGCAAATTCATTATAATGGCCAACATGTAAGGAAAGACTACTGTCATTTTAAAGAGGGTCATTTGTATGTGATCCTTTTAAACTGAATAGACAGCAAAATCTTGCACTCTTAACTGGGTGCCAAACAAACTTCTTGAAGCACTGGGGCCAGTTGTTTAAAACCAATGTCGCTAGTTAATGTATCGTTAAAACGTCATTATTTAACAAATCATTATAACTTTGATCATTTAATATGTCAAATATACAAATATTTAATAGGTCAAATACACTAATATTTTTGCAGAAAAAAAAAATGCAAGCAGCTTTTGCAAATGCAAATGCTGCTCACATTTTTTTCAGCAAAAATAACAAAATGTTAGATATTTACTTGCTAGAACAGTTAATAATTTGACCACTATTGAGCTTGTTAAGCTAACTAGGTGAACAACTGGACACAGGTGTGGGTTTATTAGACTATGTGCAATAATTCCAGCAACCACTTCCACTGTATGGACATGCTGGAGTTGTGACAGGTTCTGCTGTTACCGTAAAAATCCTAAAAATTGCTCATCTCGGAAAAACTTGCTGCAATTCTCCTAAAATTTTTAACAAATTTGTTTCACAATCCAGCAAGAAGGCTAAAAAGTGCAGATGGAATGGCAAACAGTGTAGACCGTGATCAAACTAAGGGGCTCTCTGATCAGTCTGAACTGTTTGCCTTGGCCTTTCTGTTGTCCCATTACTTAGAATCATTACAGTATTGTTTTTTATTTGAATTTTACAAGCCTTTCACGGTTCACTTACATTGAGATGTTTGTCAATCAGAGGCAAGAAAAACCACCTGATCTTCTGTTGCAGTACTTGACATCTCTCATGAGACCAGAGTGTGCAATGAACACACAGCTGACAGAGATGAGAGACCTAACCCGTATCTTGCTGAATATTTAGTTTAGCCACACCCATTTCTGACTTTGAACCAATCAAATTACTTGATGTATTTTATTCCTACAAATTCAAAAACTGAATGTCAAACAGTGTAGATCCTGATCAATTGGCTTCTTCAGAAGCCATCTGATCTGGATCTACACTGTTTGCAAAGATAGGGGTTGTCGTGAACAGCATGATAAGGGCTAATGTTTAAGAATCAGCGACCTTAACCAACAAGACCCAAACAAAGGTAATTTTTTTTTCATGTTCTGAGGACATAAACAGGACACATAAAATTTCCTGCTGATCTCAGCTGAAACACTGCCTTATGTGCCTGTATTCGGCCCCCGCCCATCAGGGCTTGAAGAAATATATGGGCTCCATGATGCTTCCACGCAGAGCTGAATCCTACCCGCACACCAGTACTGGTAAACTGCTTAGAGGATCTAAGCCTGCCCAGGAAAAGCGGTGCGCACGAGTCGGACCGTCCATTCTTATAAACCCTATTGTTTTCATTGAGCGACAGGGCTTGAGATGTCATTTCATCTCAATGTCGGGTAAAAGTCCCACAAAATTGGAAGCAATGTCTCCAAAATGCCCTTTAAAGTGTTGACGGGGATGTTAAACCTCAAATCAAACAAACAAATGTGCCTGTATTTCACAGCTTTGAAGGTTACTGTTTTTATGCTTGAACAGAGTATGAAAACGTTTCATAATCTCTGTGCGTGACTATGCAGTTGTATATGACAACTTTTGCATTTGCCCTACACAAATAGATAGATCGATCCCGGGCTTCTCCAGACTTTAGGATGAGTCTTTAAATCGAGGTCCCGTCTCCGAATGACCTTAGCTGTTGGTGAAACGTAAAACTCAAACACTCACTTTGCTCTACACAAATAAAGGATCTTACATATGTGATTATTTGTTTGTTTGTTTGATTTGAGGTTTAACGTCCCCGTCAACACTGTAAAGGTCATTTTGGAGACGTTGCTTCCAATTTTGTGGGCTTTTTACCTGACATTGAGATGACATGACATCTCAAGCCCTGCTGCACAATGAAACCAATATGGACGGTCTGACACCAGTATTCATGTTCAGTCGGTTCAGCTCTGCATGGAAGCATCATTCAGTCCAATATATTTCTTCAAACCCTGATGGGTGGGGCGAAAGTGATCATTTCATATGAAATTTTATGAAACAGGCTTGTTTATGAAATGAGCATGAGTGTAAGATTCAGTTTATCATACAACTTTTAGACCTGATTGATCAGAAGAATTTCAACAGAAAACCGGTTGTCATCTACAGCATCATGACATTAACCCATTGTATGCGGGAAACCTCTAAAGGGGTACTTTGGCAAACAGTGCAGGCCCAGATCTGATGCCGCAGAACGCGGCGTCTGATCAGGGACTGCACTATTTAATGACACAAATTTTTGTCCAAAAATCAAACAATGAAAACGAAAAAACAGTCCTGACACGCCTAGTATGACTAGTGGACTTGTCCAACATATAGCAATGGAAGAGTCCACTAGTATACAGTGGCTTAAGGAGAATGGATACACCTTCAGGGGAGGCAACTCCACCAGAAGTATTTTTGTCTCCATGTCAATAATTCTATCCTTTAAGAGTAGAACCGTTTTTCAGTGTGACAGGGCTTTTAGAAAAGTGATCAGGAAGTCCCAAAAGTTGTCTCCCTTTGAAATTTGGCACAAAAATCTGCCAGGTGCTCTAATTCCCCTTAAGCACCAGTAAACATGTATTATAACGTGCGTTGATATCATTTTTATGACATGACAATATCCACTACTTCCAGGGATCGCAGGATTGATCCTGGGCTCCTCCAGACTTTCGGATGAGTCTTTAAACCGAAGTTCCATCTCCTTATGACCTTAGCTGTTGGTGAGACGTAAAACTCAACAATTCGACAACAATATCCACTAAAGAACAGAGATGTTATATAAGCTCTTTTATTGTCTATCTACCTTTTCTGAAGACTCTTTTCTTGGCTTTCAGTTCTGTTTCAATATCAGAAGCTTTGCTCCAGAGTCGCACTGACTGAGGGATCTGACGTACTGCCTGTGCCACTACGGCCTTAGCTTGGTCCCCTGGCTGGAAGAGTAAAACACATGTCACCACAGTTCCAGATAAGGGGGATAAACAAGGATAATTAAAGGGTGACTTTTCTCATTTCTTTAAATGACAAACTTATGTTGTGGGTACTTGTTAGAATCACCTCAATGAGGTGATTCTAACAAGTACTCACAACATAGGTTTCTGAAGAGAATTAAGGAAAACCCTACCTTAATTGCACGACCCTCAGAAAAAGGGACCGACTGAAGTCGGTTGATTTTCTAAGAGTGCCCTAAAATCACCGTGTCATTCTGTCAGTCTGTCTGTCCGTCCGTCCGTAACCCGTTTGTGAAAATTGGTGATAGTGACTTAACCGATTGGAATATTTAAATAATTTTTGGCATACTGATAGATATCAATGAGATCTAACCGATGAACTTGCCAAATATTACATTCCATTTAGTATAGCCTCGCCGAGGCAAAAAAATTTATTTGTTACTTGCATTATCTGGAGTTATGATATATAACAGTTGTAGGAAGGACATAATCAGAAAGTTTGGTTGACAATTTAAAATCATACTTTAGACTGGTAAGCAAGGTTTTGTCCAAAATAAAATAATTTGTGAAAACAATGTGTTTCAAGAAAATCTGACCCTAATTTCTCAGGTTTTGTTTGTATTGTTGTATTGGAGTTTAATGGCCCAGAACACTATTTAGGTCATTTTTGAGCGGTCAGTTTACCTATCCACACTTTTCCTGGGCAGGCTTATATGTAAGCTGTTAACCAGTACAGTGCACATTCTTTCGCCAGAAACTGACGACTGACCTTCTTGAATCAGAGGAAGGGAGAGTATGGCTGTAGAAAAGATTTCATGATCAATCTCCACGAAAGAATGTTGCCGACCCGAGCAGGTATCGAACCTGCGTCCTCCTGATCACCAGTCAGACGCGCATCCGGCTGACCTACCGAGGCCGGCCCAACTGACTGTATAAACACATTTCAATATGAACCCTAATCAATACAAGCAAAATACTCTTTCTGTCTGAGCCTGAGGCTATATAACTCATTTTCCTGCTCAACTTGATGAAATTTGTCCTGCTAATAATTTTAGAATCCCATCAATTCTTGGTATTATGGTATTAAACATCATACTCCAATAATAAAACGTGAAAGCAAGGGTTTGGTATCACAGTTCCATTATTTATGAGCAGTAAAATTTCTTACTCAGATGAGCTGAGCAACAAGTTTCATAACCTCAGAGCTAGAATAGATGTCTCACATTACAGTAAAATTCTGCTATTAAGACCACCAAAAATTCAGACTTATTCTGCATTAAAAAGAAGCGTCCGTGGTCTGGTGGTAATGCTACTCGCCTTGTAAACCAGGGATCGAAGGATCGATCCCGGGCTTCTCAAGACTTTCGGATGAGTCTTTAAACCGAGGTCCCTTCTCCGTATGACCTTAGCTGTCAGTGAGATTTAAAACTCAAACACTCACTCACTCTGCATTAAAAACTTGTTTAGAAAGTTTCAGTAATTATTAACACCCTGAGAGGAAGAGTTTGCGAGGTAGTGGAAACACTATCCCGCAGGAACGTGGATGTCTGTTGTGTCCAGGAGACCAGATACCGTGGTGGAAACCGCCGCACGATCAAGGGCAAGGACACCAAGTATAAGCTCTACTGGTCTGGAAACGATAAAGGCACTGCTGGTGCAGTGTTTGTGGCAGAAGAGTGGATAGAGAAAGTTTTTGAAGTGCAAAGAGTCTCAGACAGAATCATCATGGTGAAGCTTGTAGTCGGCCAGTGCGTGGTTACCCTTCTGTCTGTGTATGCCCCACAGAGTGGTTTAAGTGCTGAAGTCAAGGACTTGTTCTTTGACCAACTGCGTGCTGTGACTGCTAGGATCCCAGGATCCGAACTCCTGATCCCATGCGGAGATTGGAATGGCCACGTAGGCCGTGCAGGCACTGGATACAAGGAAGTGCATGGTGGGATCGGGTATGGTAGACCTGAACCAGATGTTGAGGGTGAGAGGATTCTAGAGTATGCCCTGGCATTTGACCTGCTTCTTGGAAACACATGTTTCAAGAAACGTGACAGTCATCTTATCACGTACAAGTCAGGAAGCGCAGCGACACAGATAGATTTCATCCTTTACCGCAGGACAATGCGCAAACTTGTCACGGATGTCAAAGTGATCCCTGGCGAGGAAGTAGCCCTGCAACATCAGCTACTCATATGCGACATGAGGATTGATGTGCCACCAAAACCCAAGCGCAAGTTCACCCCCAGACTAAAAGTTTGGAAGCTGAAAGAATCTCAGACAAGAAATCATTTCCAGGAGGTTTTCAGCCAGCATGTGAGTGCTTCAGCCGGTGTAGCAGATGCTACCACTGAGGATATATGGAACAGCATCAAGACCGGTCTGCTCAAGACAACTGAAGAGGTGTGTGGCACAACTCGGCCCCACCACTGGCGTCGCGAAACCTGGTGGTGGAATGAGGATGTTAATAAGGTCATTGCAGCCAAGCGGCAAGCCTTTAAAGCTTGGAAGACGGGTAAGGGCACCCGTGCATCATATCTTGCGGCCAAACGCATAGCCAGGCGAGCAGTGCACCATGCTCGCCAAGAAGCAGAGAAGGAGATCTACAAGAATATTGACCCTAAGTCCTCAGAAGTATACCGCCTTGCTAACCAGATGAGAAGAGAGAATGCCGATGTTGTAGGTGACAAACCAGTAAAGAATGATGCAGGGGAGATGTCAATGAGTGAAGACTCAAAGCAGAGGGCCTGGTTAGAACACTACCAAAGGCTACTCAATGTTGAGTTCAACTGGGACCCAGACCACCTGTCTGATGAGCCACCAGTGGAAGGGCCACCCATCCCAATCACTATTGATATGGTTAAGAAGGCTATCTCTCAGATGAAGACTGGCAAAGCACCGGGTCCCTCTGGCATAGTGGTGGAGATGATAAGAGCTGCAGGTGATGCGGGTGCCTCGATGATCTGCGACCTTGCAGCTGCAATCATCCGTGATGGGAAGGTACCCTCTGACTGGGAACAGAGTTTCATTGTCTGTCTCTACAAGGGCAAGGGCGATGCATTGGAACGGGGCAACTACCGTGGTCTCAAGCTGACAGAACAGGTCATGAAAGTCCTGGAGAGGATTGTGGATGGCCTCATTAGGCAGTTGGTGTCCATCAAAGATTCCCAGTTTGGCTTCGTCCCAGGAAGAGGCACAACAGACGCAATTTTTGTTGTACGGCAGCTGCAAGAGAAGTATCTGGCGGCTAACAGGAGACTCTACATGGCTTTTGTAGACCTGGAGAAGGCATTTGATCGAGTGCCTAGGAAAGTCATCTGGTGGGCACTAAGAAAACTTGGAGTGAACGAGTGGATTATGAAACTGGTCCAAGGGATGTATGCTAATGCTCGGAGCCGTGTCCACATTGGCGATGGTTACAGTGAAGAATTCGAGGTGAAGGTGGGTGTTCACCAAGGCTCTGTTCTCAGCCCACTGCTTTTCATCATTGTGCTTGAAGCATTGTCATGCGAGTTCTGCTCTGGAGTCCCCTGGGAGGACCTTTATGCTGATGACCTTGTCATCATAGCTGAATCCCTTGAGGAATGTGTCAGGAGCCTCTTAACTTGGAAAGACGCAATGGAGGCGAAAGGGCTGAGAGTGAATGCAGGAAAGACAAAGATCATGATCTGTGGTACAGGTCTGGACCTCTTGCAGAGTACAGGCCAGTTCCCATGTGCTGTATGTCGCACTGGAGTGGGCAGCAACAGTATCTTTTGTAATGGCTGCAAGTTCTGGGTGCACAAGAAATGCAGTGGGCTCAAACGCTTGATAGAGGACCCTGATTACAGGTGTACACGGTGCCAAGGAACTGCACGCCCCTTAGATGGCAGACCACAGAGGGAAGTCCAAGTCGGATCCGACAAGCTGGAGGTTGTAGCTTCCTTCTGCTACCTAGCTGATATGCTCTCTGCAGCGGGTGGTTGCGACCTTTCAACTACATCACGTGTGAAAACAGCCTGGAAGAAATTCAAAGGGTTGCTACCAGTTCTCTCTTCCCGCCACCTCTCGTTCAAGACACGTGGCCGTGTGTATAGCTCTTGTGTGCGGAGCGCAATGCTCCATGCCAGTGAGACATGGCCATTGACAAAGCCAAACCTCCAACGTCTACAGCGAAATGACAGGACAATGATCAGACAGATCTGCAATGTCAAGCCACAGGACACTGTCACCATCAGGTCCAGTGAGTTACTTGAGCGTCTTGGCATTCAGGACCTGGACCTCATCCTGAAAGAGAGAAGACTTCGCTGGTTTGGACATGTAGAACACTCCAATGGTGCAGTCAAGACTGCCTGTGACATACAGGTAGGTGGAAAGCGGGGGCCAGGAAGGCCCAAGATGACCTGGAAGCAGTTAACAGAAAGAGATTGCAGAGAATGGAAGCTCTCTGCTATCGATCCTCATGATAGACAAGCCTGGAGATCTGGTGTAAGATCTGCCATGCGTGCAGCAAGCCAGCTACCTGGAAGGGGGCCCACTTATGTGGACGCTGCCCCTGTACCTGCACGTTAATCAAAAATCCGTTGATGATGATGATGATGATTTCTTGTGTTTTCTGCATATCGTGTCCTCTGGTCAGAGACTACCTTTGGGACTGTTCAAAAGTAGTCTTTAAGACCATTTTTGAACAGTTCCAAAGGTGGTCTTAAATGTAAGACTTTTACTGTATACTGTAATCTCTTACCATGAGCCTAGCAGCTTCTAACCAGACATCTTCACTCTTAGGGCATTCCTCACAGCCTTTCATAATCAAGTTTCTCGCTGCTTGAATTTTGCCTGTTACTTCTTCAAGACGAGCTGAAGCTATCCACGCTGGAGGGTGTTTAGGATTAGTCTCTCGTACTGATTTCAACAGAAGTCTGGCTTTCTTGACATCACTGTGAGATAATAAAGGAAAGAAAATTTTTTAATTTTAACTTGCAAATCACAATTGTCGTCTGCTTTGTCGTCTGCTGGTTACTTAAAAAAGAAAAAAAAACGTTGATGTTAATACATGATAAAGATTATTTCGTGTTGGTGTTGATTTACTATACACATTGGTTACTTTAAAAGTCAGTTTTGCAAAAAGTGTGAACCCAAATCAGACTGCTCCTTTAGGAGCATTCTGATTTGGGTCCACAATGTTTGCCTGTAAGCAAAAGTATTTTTTAAAACATTTGCAAAACAATTCAGCAGACGACATAAGCAGACGGCATTTTCAAATGTAGTTTTTCTCGACTCTCAAGGGTTAAGGCCCTTTCAAGATCATTCCACTTAAATCTAGCCTATCATTAATCAGAGGTCCCCCTGAGAAAAAACATCAGGGCCCAGCTGTTCAAAACTAGTGATGTCATTGGATAACAAATCGTTAAAACTTTGATCATTTATTATGGCAAATAGACCAATATTTTTCGCTGAAAAAAATGTGAGCAGCTTTTGCATTGCAGTAAATTAAGTAAATTAAATATGTAATACTGTGGCATTTCTTAAAAGCTGTTCAGAACTTTTAACAGGGTCAGTCCTCTCTGTGGCAGGTGACCGCCAGCAGAAAATCTAGACCCTTATCCAATAGCTGAAATGTAACAGGTATATGCAGTACAATGATTGGCTGATTTCTAACCTTAGAAAAGAGGCAGCCAGAATTCTAAAGCCTTGATACAATCAGTGACAACAGCGATCTATATATAGGGGATCTTACACTTGTGGTCATTTCAAATGATATTTATGAAACAAGCCTTCTGCGAGTTTCATAAATTTCATATGAAACTAGAGCTGTCAGTGAAACTGACTAGGGCCCCGGCAGCGCTATCAGAAATTTGTGGACGGACAGACGGACAGACAGACAGACAGATGGATGGACAGAGTGATTACTATAGGGCACCCACACTTTCAGTGCGGGGCCCTAATTACCACAAGTGTAAGATTCTGTTTATCATATGACCACTTTAAATTGGATTTTATCTCCTTTAAATTTGACAAATTTTCCACGAAATATTCATGGTTGACATGGACGTCGTCATGACGTTACTTAATCCTACCAAAGTGTTATTACACATGGGGTCATATGATTTTTATAACACAACATTATCCACTGCTTATCAATGATGTCATGTGATAATTCCTTGTATTCAAACTAGATTATTTTCATTGGTTCAGAACCAACAGGCAAAAACAATTTTTCAGATACTTTTTTTAGTATCGAGTTAATCAGACTTGATCAGGAAATACAGAGAAGCTCAGACAAGCCTCACTATTCTTATCAGTTTTCTGGACTTGATATCAACTCTTGTCCTGATGAATAAATTAATTTAGCCACACCAATGTCTGACTTTCAATCAATCAGATTACTTGATGTTTTTGTTTGTTTGTTTGATTTGAGGTTTAACGTCCCCGTCAATACTGTAAAGTTCATTTTGGAGACGTTGCTTCCAATTTTGTGGGACTTTTACCCGACATTGAGATGAAATGATATCTCAAGCCCTGTCGCCCAATGAAACCAATAGGGTTTATTAGCATGGACGGTCCGCCTCGCACCGCGGTTCCTGGACAGGCTTAGATCCTCTAAGCGGTTTACCAGTACTAGTGTGCGGGCCGGATTCAGCTCTGCGCGGTAGCATCATGCAGCCCATATATTTCTTCAAGCCCCTAGGGGCGGGGGGCCACAGATTACTTGATGTAATTTACTCCTATAAGTTCACAAACAGAATGTCAAACAGTGCAGATCCTGATCAGATGGCTCCTTCAGAAGCCATCTGATTAGGATCTGCACTGTTTGCAAAGATAGATTTTGTCATGTTCAACAGGACAAGGGTTCAGATATCAACTTGATATTTTCTACAATCCCAGTGGTAGCACAGAAGTGGGACTTACTTGATATCTCCACCGTGACTTGGTAACATGGACTGTAAGTCAGTTAGGTATCCCTTTGGATCAACCACTGTTTGTCCACTTACAGAGTCAGATACCTAAATAGAGAAGAAAAATTAACATGTGAAAGGCTTTAACAATCATAAACTGGAAGTTTAGCAATACGACATCTGTCACCTATTTATTTAAGCGCAATTACATCTAAACTCAATGACATGCCGAACAAGAATTTGTGTCGCAAGGGACAGATTTGTCAAAATTCAAAGAAACTGCAATCCATATTTAGCATATTAAGCACTGGTAAACCCGGCCTTCTAAAGAAAGACGGTGGATCTAAGTAATTGTCAAAAATCTATACCACTGCAATTCCACCGTCTTCAGATTGGCACTCTGCCTTCAGATTTGCGCTACATATTTGTAAGTTGATGTCAGCTGTCTGAAAGTTTTGACTAATCACCCCATTGTGCTGCCCATGTTTAATTGTCAATCACCTCCAAAACCAGTTCAATAGACCGTGATGGAAAGTTAAACACCTTGCAACAAGGCTTTCGGCAGGTCTTTGATTTTCTTCACAAACACCATCAAAAGTGTGTTGAGGTGACGGCTTATTGTTAAATTGCTGGTTGCGTGGTTGTATTTTCTGGGTCATCCTGACTGTTATCCACAGAAAACCAATATCATAGGTTCAGTGAAACTTAGAAGGTTCAAACAACGATGGCTCATTTACCAAACTCAATCTCGAGTCCCTAGAGAATTCTTGCCATAGCCCTAGATAGATATATACAGTCGAACTTCAATGGCTCGAACACCTTTGGGACCTCGAAAATCTGTTCGAGACAGGGATAGTTCGAGCCACTGAGGGTTACTGCCAGGAGGCATAACGATATACTTTAGGACATCTTTTCGTTGTTCTATAATGAATATGACTGCTGTGTGTACTCATTAGAATCGCCTCATCGAGGCGATTCTAATGAGTACACACAGCATACATTTGCAAGATTAAAGACTAAAATCTCCTTAATTATCCCCCACTATTTCTTATGTAGAGGATTTCGCTAGGGGCTAGGGGCTCAAGAATGGGTTCGACACATCCATGGTAAACGAGCCATCGGTGTTCGAGCCATAGAAGTTCTACTTTACTTAGGATAATTTACGTACCTTTTCTTGTTTTATCTTGAAAAGTTTTGAAAGGTATGTTGTGTGTACTCATTAGAATCACCTCTAAGACACACAACATACTTTTAATTCATAGAAGAGACAAAAAATTCTATCAATACTATAAAAAATTTCATATGAAATGGCCATGAGTGTCAGATTCTGTTCATCATATGGGCCCCGCAAAGCGAATTTGTGTCTTCGAGCATTCCCTCATGACAAATTTTAACTGCGCATGCCCAGCCATTCAATGGGGCCAGGGATATGGCTTTCTGTCTGAAGGTTGCTCTTGATTCACTGCTTGTATGAGCGAGAAGCGAAGGTTCTGGCGAGACTGCGCAGATGCGCAGGCTCGCCTGAACATTCGCTGCTCGCATAGGCGATAAGTACCAAAATCGCTTGACGGGGCCCAGATAATTATTTCAGGGTTGGCACTGACAGCATCATGTCATTACTGGCCAGTAACCAGGATGTGTTATTACACATGTGGCCTTATCATTTTTACGGCATACTGTTTTCCACTGAATAACAGTGACGTTATTTGATGAAAATAGATCTGACCTGTGTCAGTTTGATGTCCATCAATGTGTTTCTGGCCTGTCCTATCTTCTTCATGTCAATATCTCCAGGTGTTGAGCCCCCAGGAGTGTTCAGTCCTGGGGTGATGGTGCCCCAAGGGGTTGTCATGCCTCCAAACTTCTGAAATTATTACATTTCACAAATATAGGGCACAGCTTTTTAAAAGTAAAGAAAGCTTTACTTTATACATGGCAACCTCATTATAACACTATTTATTATAACATAGTTTTGGCTATAACATGGTTTCAAGATGGATCCCAAAAATGTATAGATTATATAGAAAAATGACCATAAATGGTCATTTTTCTATATAATCTTTACATTTTTGTTTGGATAAAACATGGTTGTTTAACACGTTACTGCTTTGACCCCATAAATAGTGTTATAAAGAGGTTTGGATGTAATGTTAAAATTTCATTAAAATATGGCAATTGCAGTGGTTGAAATGAGTGCTTGCCCATTGGTCTGAGAACCAGCTATTTTGAACCAGAGCCACTTATTATGAGTAGAGACATGTCTGGTGGGCCGACTGATTTTTTGCAGTCCATTTCTGTATTTTGAAACCATAAATAGTCCATGGCTACTTTCACTGGATCAATACTTAAACTTTTTGAAGATTTCAGTTCTCGAGCAGACGACAATCTCATCTGCATTCTATTATTGTTTCAGAGAAAATAAGGCTTGACATTACATGTGAATCATCTGCTGGAACAAACAATTCACATGTGGGCCCCGTCAAGCGATTTTGGTACTTATTGCCCATGCGAGCCAGAACCTTCGCTGCTCGCTCATAAAAGCAGTGAATCAAGAGGAACCTTCAGACAGAAAGCCATATCCCTGGCCCCTCTGAATGGCTGCCCATGTGCAGTTAAAATTTGTCATGACGGAATGCTCGAAGACACAAATTCGCTTGGCAGGGCTCATATAATGTCAAGTGTGACTCATCCTTATACACTAGATGTGAATCATCCAAAAAAACCCTTGGCAATTCACATGTAATGTCAAGGCTTATTTCTCTGAAAACTTCAGAAAAAAAGCTTTAAAAATGTCATCAGCCATTATTTGTATCACTTAAAGGGAAATATATCATGAAATATCAGGGGCCAGTTGTTCAAAACTAACGGCATCATTAGTTAATTTTCCATTAAAAATTTGATGAATGAACATGGCAATTATACTATTTTAATATTTTTGCACTGCCCTTGATAATATAAGAATCTTATATGGGTGTGAGGGGTGGATTGAAAAATCCGTCCCGAGGGACACTGTCCGGCATCACAAGGCTTGCCGAGTGATGCCGGACAGTGATCCCGAGGGACGGATTTTCTATCCACCCCTCACACCCACATTGGATTCTTTTTCTTGCATAACTTCCATTTCTATTGCGAATTTTTAATGCTGCTGTCACTTCGTTACCGACGTCCGCCATTTTGTGATGACACAACAGGAATGTTTAGTGACGTCATGCATGACGCCGCCGCGCATGAGGTTGTAATCAACCAGTGCATTTATCAAACACGCGATTAAATTCAATTTGGGGTCGGAACACCAGGGTGAGAAGATAAATTTCTATCCCAGGGTAAAATCACGGATTTCCTTGTCTGGCGTGCAAGAAAACATATACCACATTCCTCGCTAACAAGGTTGTTAACCCTTCAAGTGCTTAGCAAAAGTAGCAGACAACAATTTCAAAGTACCGTAAAATTCCTAAATATTCAGACACCTTGAAAACTAGCTGTAATTCTCCTAATATTTTAAAAAATTTGTGTCACAATTCAGCAAAGAGTCCAATAAATGCAGACAGAATGGCAAACAGTGCAGACCCTGATCAGACAGCTCCTTCAGGAGCAGTCTAATCTGTGTCTGCACTGTTTGCTTAGGCTTTCAGGAGCAGTTTCATCTGGGTCTGCACTGTTTGCTTAGGCCTTCAGGAGCAGTCTCATCTGGGCCTGCACTGTTTGCTTAGGCCCTCAGGAGCAGTCTCATCTGGGTCTGCACTGTTTGCTTAGGCCTTCAGGAGCAGTCTCATCTGGGTCTGCACTGTTTGCTTAGGCATGTATGTCCCAATACTTAGGATCATTACGGTATTACTTTCTTTATTTTTTGACTTTATGCTGACCAATAATTATATTTCATAATCAATCTCAATAAAAGATATGTAACCCATGTTATGGCACATAATTCCTACCTTTAGTTATCTACCCTGGCAGCTTAACCATACCTTATTCACCATATTTGCATTATTTGCTGGCTCCAAGCTTGCACATTGTCAATATTGTAAAAACTGGTAACCAGACCCCACTGACCTTGAAAGGTCAGTGGGGTCTGGTTACCTGTTTTTCCAACACTGATAACCTTCAGACTAGGAACCAGCAAATAATGCAAATAAGGTGAATAGGGTTTTGGATTTTTTTTTATTTTGCTTTTAAGATATAAGTGAAATAATGTTGAAAGGGTACATGGAGAAAAGCCACCTGACCTTCCGTTGCAGAACTTGGCATCTTACAAGTGACCTGAGTCAGGCTCGAACCACAACGGTGAGAGACCTAATGATAAAGAGTCAGCGCTCTTATCCACTAGGCCAAGGAGGCATCAGATTATAGGTTTTAAACCAATCTTCTGTTCTTTTGCTCAGTGGTTGAAGCATTGGACTTTCACCACAGTGGCTGGGGTTCAAATACCACCACAAGCAGGGATTTTTCCAGCAATGCTGCATTCCTTTTATAAAATAACGTAAGAATCACCACACATCTTTGATTTAGTGTGACAACATACAGTCACCTCTCATTATCTCAAACTACAAAGGACTGGAAATGTTGGTTCGAGACAACCAGTTTGAGATAGCATGAGTTGAAATCTAATGAACATATAGCAAAACTAAATCAAGAGTACCCAAAATTAAGACTGACTTAAGGGGAATGGATACACTTTCAGACGAGCCAACTCCTGCAAAATTATTTATGTCTCCCATGTCAATAGGGGTCAATAGGGGTCAACTCTTAAAGGAAAGAATTTGCTCCTAAGGAGCAAATTCTTTCCTTTAAAAGTAGACCCCCTTTTCCTGGGGACAGAGCTTAAAGAAAAGCAAACGGGAAGTTCTGAAAGTTGTCTCCCTTTGAAAATGGCAGAAAAATACACCAGGTGTTCCCATTGCCCTTAAACAGTAGTTTGAGATATTAGTGTTTTAGAAAAAGAGAGTCAACTGCACCTTGAATTTGGGTTTAGCCAAGCTATCAAAGCAGTGTACTGCCTGTCTAACACCCTGTTAGGGTCTCATGTAAACCTACCTGATCTCTCTCTGATAACATACTATTCTGTCCCGTGCTTGCAGCAGCTCGAGCTAAGACACTGTCTGGTACTGGTGTAAACCTACCTGATCTCTCTCTGATAACATACTGTTCTGTCCAGTGCTTGCAGCAGCTCGAGCTAAGACACTGTCTGGTACTGGTGTAAACCTACCTGATCTCTCTCTGATAACATACTATTCTGTCCAGTGCTTGCAGCAGCTCGGGCTAAGACACTGTCTGGTACTGGTGTAAACCTACCTGATCTCTCTCTGATAACATACTATTCTGTCCAGTGCTTGCAGCAGCTCGAGCTAAGACACTGTCTGGTACTGGTGTAAACCTACCTGATCTCTCTCTGATAACATACTGTTCTGTCCAGTGCTTGCAGCAGCTCGAGCTAAGACGCTGTCTGGTACTGGTGTAAACCTACCTGATCTCTCTCTGATAACATACTGTTCTGTCCAGTGCTTGCAGCAGCTCGAGCTAAGACGCTGTCTGGTACTGGTGTAAACCTACAATTTTAAAATACAGATACCGTAAAAACCCTAAAATTTCAGACAACTAGAGGACTTGTAATTCTCCTAAAATTTTAACAAGTCTGTTTCGCAAACCAGCAAGGAGTCCAAAAGGTGGAGATTGAATGGCAAAATGAGAAGACCCTGATCAGACTGCTCCTTCAGGAGCAGTCTGATCTGAGTCTGCACTGTTTGCTTAGGCCTATCTGTCCCAATACTTAGGATCATTTCGGCAAACCTTATACTAACAAGTTTCTCCACACCACACCCTCAATGTTTATTTACCTTGACAGTTTCTGCTATTAACTGTGGAACAAGGGTGCCTCTAGACTCTTGGATCTATAATTCAAGTTTCACCACCATCACGAAGGAAAGTGGCCAATAGATGAACGAAGCTGTAAGTTGCAGAAACGTTTGGAAGAAGGCCACAGCTTTGAGTGATTGAGTGTTTGAGTTTTACGTCCCAACACCAGCTAAGGTCATACGGAGACGGGCAAGGCCACAGCTTATGTCCAAAACTGTCAAGGTAAATAAATTTTTAGGTTGTGACTTAAAGAAGCTTGAAAATTTACACCAACATAATTCACCCTTATCCTGCTGTTCACAACAACCTCAACCTTTGCAAACAGTGTAGATCCGGATCAGATGGCTTCTATAGAAGCCATCTGATCAAGATCTACACCATTTGTCACATAGTTTGTGAATTGAACAAATATATTGTCAAGTAATTTGATTGGTTGACAGACAGTGATGGGTGTGGCTTAATTAATTTATGCAGCAAGATAATGGTCAACAGTGTCAAGGACATACATAAACCTCTTCAGATAACCAATGTTTCAAGATAATTAAGGGATATTTTTCTTTATTTAACTTCAGAATGTATGTTAAGTGCATTCATTAGAATCACAATGATGAGGCAATTTTAATTTATACACACAGCATACACGTAGAAAGATACCATAATGCTCCAAAGTATTGGGACAGACATGCCTATGTGGCCCCCGCCCATAGGGGCTTGAAGAAATATATGGGCTGCATGATGCTTCCACGCAGAGCTGAATCCGGCCCGCACACTAGTACTGGTAAACCGCTTAGAGGATCTAAGCCTGTCCAGGAACCTTGGTACGAGGCGGACCGTCCATGCTAATAAACCTTTCTGGTTTCATTGGGCGACAGGGCTTGAGATGTCATTTCATCTCAATGTCGGGTAAAAGTCCCACAAAATTGGAAGCAACGTCTCCAAAATGACCTTTACAGTGTTGACGGGGACGTTAAACCCCAAATCAAACAAACAAAACAAACAGACATGCCTATGCAAAAGGTGCAGACCCAGATCAGACTGCTCCTTCAGGAGCAGTCTGATCAGGGTCTACACGGTTTGCCATTTGGTCTGCAGCTTTTGGACACCTTGCTGGATTGTGAAACAACTTTGTTAAAAGTTTAGGAGAATACAGCAAGTCCTGAAGATGTCCGAATTTTTAGGATTTTTAGAGTACTCTGTTTTATCTGGAGTTACAGCCAATGGGATAAAAAAACTATGTGGGTGCCTACTTATCTGGTAAAGCAGGGATCAAGATTCAGGCTTCTCCAGCCTCTTAAATGAGATTTTAACCTAAGATTCTTTGCCTTAAATACCTTTTCTGCTTGCCGGTTTGGGGTAGAACAGGCCTTCTTGCACACCAGACAAGGAAATCCGTGATTTTACCCTGGGATAGAAATTTATGTTCTGACCCTGGTGTTCCAACCCAAAATCGAATATTATCGCGTGTTTGATAAATGCACTGGTTGATTACGATCTCGTATGCGCCGTCATTAAGGATGACGTCACAGCAACGTCACTAAACATTCCTGCAGTGTCAACACAAAATGGCGGACGTCGGTAACCGAAGTAACAGCAGCATTATAAATCCGCTTTAAGAAGTGGAAGGTATGCAAGAAAAAGAATCCAATATGGGTGTGAGGGGTGGATAGAAAATCCGTCCCTCGGCAAGCCTCGTGATGCCGGACAGTGTCCCTCGGGATGGATTTTTCCATCCACCCATCACGCCCATATAAGATTCTTATATTCTGCTTGCCAGTTTGGGATAGAACAGGCCAGTCAACACTAGTTATGTCATATCAAGCTGGTCATTGTACCTAAACACTTTTCCTGAGCAGGCTAAAACACCAGAGGTTAATCAGTGCAGTGCAAATTCTTTCACCAGAAACTGTCAACCACCCTTTTTAAATCAGCAGAAGGAGAAAAGATTTCATAATCAATCTTCACAAAATGTTGCCAATCCAGTAGGTGTAGAAACCCACAACCTCCTAATCATCACATAGACACTCATCTGAGCTACTGAGGCCGGCCCTATAATACAGTAGAACTTCGATGGCTCGAACACCGATGGCTCGTTTACCATTGATGGGTCGAACCCGTTCTTGAGCCCCTAGCGAAATCCTCTACAGAAGAAATAGTGGGGGATAATTAAGGAGATTGTGGTCTTTTATCTTGCAAGTGTATGCTGTGTGTACTCATTAGAATCGCCTCGATGAGGCAATTCTAATGAGTACACACAACATACATTTTCATTATAGAACACCTAAGATGTCTAAAAGTATCTCATTATGCCTCCTGACAGTAATCTCAGTGGCTCGAACTACCCCAGTCTCGAACAGATTTTCGAGGTCCCAAAGGTGTTCGAGCCATTGAAGTTGGACTGTACCTAGCTGATGAGGTGTCCTAAAACTAAAAAGCTTGAAAATCAAAGCAAGGTAAATTTATCAAAGGGCTACATGTACTGAAAGGTAGAAAATAATGTTGATTTGATGTTTAACGTCCCCTTCGACACTGTAAAGGTCATTTTGGAGATGCTGCTTTCAATTTTGTGGGACTTTTACCCGACATTGAGATGAAAAGACATCACAATCCCTGCCGCCCCAAGGAAACCAATAGAGTTCATAAGCATGGATGGGCCGACTCGCACTGCTTTGCCTGGGCAGGCTTAGATCCTCTAAGCTGTTTACCAGTACTCGTGTGCGGGTTGGTTTCAGCTCTGCGTGGATCAAAATTCACTTGTTCTCCAGCAAGGTACACTCATTATGGTGAGCTAACTTGTGGTGTTTTTGTGTTGTTGTTTTTTCAGCCCTACAGTAAATTCAGAACATACTTCTCTGCCCTGGCATTCCTCTGCTTTCTGTTCCTGGCATCTCCAACTTCGGGAATATTCAACCATTCATCCATACTCACTGTGGCCAGATCTCTCTGAAATTTAGTGACAAAAGCTCCAGTTAAGAGAAAAGTTATTAAACTTCAATGGCTCAAACACATTTAAGGGGAATGGGAACACCTCACAGATTTTTCCACCATTTTTCAAAGGGAGGCAACTTTCGGGACTTACTGTCCACTTTTCATTGTTTCATCCAGTGAATAATAAATTTGTAAACTTTAAATGTTTGTTGTTTTTTATGACCAATCAAGCGCCCCAAATCAAGAGAAATAGGTGCAACAGTCTTGTGGTATAATAAGCTTCAGCTGTACTGCTAGTAACTAGTATGTAAAACATTTTATCTCAATAGCTAAACACTTAACAGTGTTGGGTGGAGAATGGTGCCTTGTGTAACCCACCATTTATTTTTGAAAGCTCCAATGATGCAGAATACTGTCTGATTGCTGCCTTTACTTGAGATGGTAGAGAACATACCTTTAAGTCTGAGAACTGCTGCTGAATTTTTGGCCTCTCCTGACGGTATTTCTCAACCTCTTCCTGGAACTTCTTTTCTCGCCGTTCTTTCCGCTTCTCATCCATTCTTTTGTCGACAGCCTCGTAGACCATGTCAGCTTCCTCGTCATCTTTGTCATAAGGATCTTTACTGCACAAACTTCCACCATACCCAGAGAACTGACAGAATACAGAAAATAGAGGATCTTACTAGAGTGTTCATGTATTACTGCATTTATTAATCCTTTTTGTACCAAATGAAATCTTCCTCCTTATATATAGCACGAGTCCATTTCACAATACGGGGTGTCAGGTTGAGTTTTCATCAAAATTTATTAGGAAAATGGCTGAACTTTACGCAAACAGTGTAGGCGCTGATCAGATGCCGCATTCTGCGGCATCTGATCTGGGCCTGCACTGTTTTCCAAGGTACCCCTTAAGGGGTTTCTGGTACTAAATGGGTTAAACAAGTTTAGGAAAAGGGATAAAATGCAATGAGTTTAATAAAGGAGCAGTCCCTATAAGGCCCATTTTATAGCCCCTTTTGATTTTCTTTAAACTTTGCATACTCAACATAGGATGTATTTGCTGTACTGTGGTGAAATTTCAGACCCACAGATGTAATGTTGTTGGCTCTATGAGCAACCAAAGTGGATGGGGTAATTCTACCCCATTGAGAGACCTGTGGTTCTTACGCTATTATCTCTAGCACAAAGCATCCTGGCAAGTGGGTCTTTTTACTATTGTTTAAACCTTCATAGATGTTAAACATAATGTATATGTTTTTGTGGAAACATTCTTCACTTTACCACTATGCTCACTTATAAGTCATACCTAAATTTCAGCTAAATTTACTGATCGTCTTTACGCAAAACCACAACATAAGTTTGTTTCCAAAGCTATTGCAAAAGTACTTGACAGGGATAATTAAGATATAATAGGCATTGCCAAGTTATGAGCATTTCTTTCTCCTGTAATTACTTATAGAGTTATCTGCCCCTGAATCCATTTTGTCGTAACTTTCTGTCATATTAAAAATCTAAAAATATATGGCAAAAGGATTCTTCAAAACAGTCAAAAACTCAGCAAACAATGGTTTTCTGTCAATCTAATGAAGCTATTAGGTGATTTGTAAATATCTTCTTTAATAATGACTTAAACAATACGGGTGGGTTAAATACACACCTTTGCTATTTCTACTCCGAAAATTCCTTGGCTTTATGTCAACTCAACTTCACAAATCATACTAGTGAAGAGTAAGCACTAACTAGTGCATACTATAATTGATGTTAAAAACAATAATTGTTTACATTCGTTACACCAGAAATGTCTAGCAATAAAGAAATTTTATCTTTTACTGAATGACAACACTTATTTTTAGATGAGTTTTTATATTTATTCTTTTGCTCTACACTACATTCTTTTAAAGGTAAATAGCATCGATAGCTCAGTGGCTAGTGTGTTCGACTTACAATCGAAAGGTTGTTGGTTCAAATCCGGCCACCAGAGGCAAGCTCTGTCCTTCGGCAAGACCCGTTATCGCGCTGCCCCACTCCACTCAGATGTACATGGGTAGCAGTGGCTCAAAAGTCACTGCCTGTCTCATGCACACGTGATAACACTCGAAATGTGTGTTTGAAAGCGATTCAATTAGCCTTCATGGCAACTGAACAAAAATAAATTGGTATAAACTAAGTAAATAGAATTTAGTGGTCCTATTGCTAAAAAGTTATTTGCCTTGTTTGCATGTTTTCGGCAGCTGTTTCAAATAGTTTTCTTGTTTGAGTCAGCTATTGTTGTAACAAGTGTTATTCAAAAAGTCCAAAAATGACAGTTTAGTACTTCTAAAGCATACCGTAGAGCATCTTGAAAGATGCTGCAGGTATCTGTTTTAACAATTACGTTGATACCGGGTTATGAAAGTAATTTGAAACCTTAAAGTTTCAATCTTATATTTTTTGTATCATATACTGCATTGATAATATCTATTTATATCTAATTCATTCTGGTGTCAGACACATACCATCATTACTTTTTTATTCCTTTGTGAAGCCTGCTTCTAGGTAATTAAGCAAATCATATTATATTCTACTAAGTTTTGCCCACTTATGGTCAATTTGCCTGCAAACTTTATTCCATGTGAGGATTCGTGGGTTCAATGCCGGCTTCTCCAGACTTTGGAATGAGACTTTTTGATGAGGTCAAATTGGCCGAAACTAGCTAGTCTGGCCCAGAAAACATATACACTCCATATTTTCAGATCTGTGGTGTATTCCTTGCTTCCAAAGGATAACCCTTTTATAGAACATATTTAACTTTAGCTAGTGTGTGGGAATGTGTGGCGGCAGTAAAACGTCTCCCTGCCCTACATCATAGTGTAGATTATATTTTCTTGTCCTTTGGGATCATTGATTCCATTGTGGAATTTTGAAAATATCTGAGGGTCACTGATGAGGCCTAATTGGCCGAAACTAGCTAGTCTGGCCCAGGAAACATATACACTCCATATTTTCAGATCTGTGGTGTATTCCTTGCTTCCAAAGGATAACCCTTTTATAGAACATATTTAACTTTACTACAGCTGGTGTGTGGGAATGTGTGGCGGCGGTAAAACGTCTCCCTGCCCTACATCATAGTGTAGATTATATTTTCTTGTCCTTTGGGATCATTGATTCCATTGTGGAATTTTGAAAATATCTGAGGGTCACTGATGAGGCCTAAATGGCCGAAAACTAGCTAGTCTGGCCAAGAAAACATATACACTCCATATTTTCAGATCAGTGGTGTATTCCTTGCTTCCAAAGGATAACCCTTTTATAGAACATATTTAATCCGAGGTACCTTATATGTATGACTTTGGCTGTTGTGGGATGTAAATATCTAAAGACACACAATTTTTTTTCAAATGAAAGTCATTCTGCATGAATTTGTTCATTTTCAGTCTGAGAGAACTATATATATACAGTTTATGGATCGAGTACTGTCAAGAATTAAATCCCATCAGTGGGTGGTACTGTGGGTGCCGAAGTGGGGCATGCACAGTTGGTTGCTGTGCACATGTAGCATCTGTACTCTGGTACTTAAGTTTCTTTAGACACAATACAGAAAATAATGACACTAAACCTAACAGAGCTCACATAGACCAAGTCGTAGATGCAGCCATAGACACTTGGAGAGCATCAAGTGAGTCGGATGAAGATGAACAGAAAGGATAGATTGTTACCGGGTATACACATAGCACTAAATGCATTTGTAACAGTAACATCCTTCTCGGTCTGATAGAGAACAGAATAGAAGACAAACGCACCAAAGTCAATCATCAGACTTGTAAACCCGTTACCAAAAGTAAACAGGAAAGGTTCAAGGAAAGCCACAATTACAAGATGTGGCCAAAGCAAGGACCGACAAAACACAAGTGACATGCAAAAAATCAACAATTTCTTCCTCACAACGGGTGATTAAAATGTGAAACAAAAGATACACAACAAAAGTAACACACAAAGGGGACATCAACAGGCCAAAGTATTACATGAACCACATCAGAACCACTGCCTTAGAATGGTCGGTAGCACAGACTACCAGCGGAATGGAGGACCCTCTACAGGCAGCCAACATTCACCATGTGTTCAGGTGTAAAATATTGAATGCTTGTTTTGTTTACTGGATTTCTAACGTAAATGTCGGTGTCTAAATCAGGATCTGTGTAGTGACTCTGCTTCCTGTCAAATCCCTAAGCAATAGTTTGTCAGCCAAAACTGATAATCTATTGAAGATTGGCTGTCAAAGTCCCTTGATAGGTAAAAAACAAACACACACCTAACAGTTGGAAAGTAGATAAATAATAAATACATGTATGTGGTGTCAAGAGTTAAATGAAAGGCTCAAAGAGTACCAGTTCCAAATACATGTAAAATCAACTTAACTGTTGTGATGTAATGCAAGATTTATTAAGTCCAGAAATATTTCAATGTTATAGGTAGGTATGACATAAAAGGAGACTTATTTTAAAGATTATGAGAAAGTTTCGGTTTTCTAACTTCATCTAAATTGTCAGTAAGATTGATTTATGAAGATGAAATGACATAAAGCCAAGGCATTTTTACAGTAGAAATAGCAAAGGTGTGTATTGAACCCACCCATATTGTTTAAGTCATTATTAAAGAAGATATTTACAAATCACCTAATAGCTTCATTAGATCGACAGAAAACCATTGTTTGCTGAGTTTATGACTGTTTTGAAGAATCCTTTGCCATATATTTATAGATTTTAAATATGACAGAAAATATGACAAAAAAATGGATTCAGGGGCAGATAACTCTATAAGTAATTACAGGAAAAAGAAATGCTCATAATTTGGCAATGCCTATTATATCTTAATTATCCCTGTCAAGTACTTTTGCAATAGCTTTGGAAATAAACTTTTGTTGTGGTTTTGCGTAAAGACGGTCAGTAAATTTAGCTGAAATTTAGGTACAACTTATAAGTGTGTGCCCCCGCCCATAGGGGCTTGAAGAAATATATGGGCTGCATGATGCTTCCACGCAGAGCTGAATCCGGCCCACACACTAGTACTGGTAAACCGCTTAGAGGATCTAAGCCTGTCCAGGAACGGCGGTGCGAGGCGGACCGTCCATGCTAATAAACCCTCTGGTTTCATTGGGCGACAGGGCTTGAGATGTCATTTCATCTCAATGTCGGGTAAAAGTCCCACAAAATTGGAAGCAACGTCTCCAAAATGACCTTTACAGTGTTGACGGGGACGTTAAACCTCAAATCGCCCAACCAACCAACAACTTATAAGTGAGTATAGTGGTAAAGTGAAGAATGTTTCCACAAAAACATATACATTATGTTTAACATCTATGAAGGTTTAAACAATAGTAAAACGACCCACTTGCCAGGATGCTTTGTGCTAGAGATAATAGAGTAAGAACCACAGGTCTCTCAATGGGGTAGAATTACACCACCCACTTTGGTTGCTCATAGAGCCAACAACATTACATCTGTGGGTCTGAAATTTCACCACAGTACAGCAAATACATCCTATGTTGAGTATGCAAAGTTTAAAGAAAATCAAAAGGGGCCATAAAATGGGCCTTATAGGGACTGCTCCTTTGATAATACATGAGCACAAACACAAGATTCTATTTATCATTTGACATTTAATATTCTCGACTTCTTTTTTGGCAACCGCCCCCGCCCATAGGGGCTTGAAGAAATATATGGGCTGCATGATGCTTCCACGCAGAGCTGAATCCGGCCCGCACACTAGTACTGGTAAACCGCTTAGAGGATCTAAGCCTGTCCAGGAACCGCGGTGCGAGGTGGACCGTCCATGCTAATAAACTCTATTGGTTTCATTGGGCGGCAGGGCTTGAGATGTCATTTCATCTCAATGTCGGGTAAAAGTCCCCCAAAATTGGAAGCAATGTCTCCAAAATGACCTTTACAGTGTTGACGGGGACGTTAAACCTCAAATCAAACAAACAAAATCTTTTTTGGCAGAGAAAATGGCATTTAAAGATGATAACTGACGTAAGGTATAGTCTATCCATAGCCCATTTTGTACCGGAAACCCCAAAACGGGTACCCTGGCAAACAGTGCAGGCCCAGATCTGCGGCGTCTGATTAGGGCATACACTATTTGCAAAAAGTTCAGCCATTTTCCAAATCAATTTTGAAGAAAACATACCGGTAACCTGACACCCCTAAATTTTGAAATGGACTTCTGCTATATATAAGGAGGAAGATTCCATTTGGTACAAAAGGGGTTAATCACTTTTTATAGGAATATATTTGACAATAACTAATAACAGCATGAAATTTTAGTCTACGGAAATTGAAAAAATGCTAAGAGATCACATTAACATATCAGTTATTAAGCTTTTGTAATACAGCAGGACAAATTGCTGACTTGGGTTTATTCAGGAAGTTATTGTGTTTTGAATATATGCTCCTAACCTCATTATTCTTTACATGAAATTGTATACTGCTGTTTATCATGTCTGAGAATGTAATAATGCCATAAATTAAAAATGCAACAATCCGCTGGTGGATTAAATGTGCAAATTAGTTAGATATGTCCTGTAACGTTACACATTAGACATTACTAATGGAGAAATATTGACCTTTCTGTACAGAAATATCAAAATATTAGATTGTTTTAGCTGAAAATTTTCATTTTTTTTCGTGGCAAAATTTTCAGAATATTTGAACTAGAGAAAGCGACCAGTGGGTCACGTATACCCCCGGCCAGCGCCATACTCTGATATAGCTTTCAAGAATAAAGATGTCAAGAAGCTATAAGAATCTATAAATGTGCTTGCAAAAGCTAAACTAAACATAAAATTTCTAAATGGACCAAGGGAGTGAGGGCATCAAAGTTAATGAAGGAGTGGGGGTATCAATGTTACTGAAGCAGCAGAATGGGTTATGCATCAATGAAATCTTTGGACTGGTATGCAACATCGATGCAAGTATGAATTGAATTTGTCTTAAGAGTTTAGAACATACTGGCATCTATAAACTTTGTCATAAAACTTTAACCAAATGTTAAATTTCTAAGTCCATGACCTTGAGGTCCAGGTCGCACTGGGTGGGGGCAGGGACATACATCACAAAATGTTGAGACTGGTACATTGATGCAAGTATCAACTGAATTTGTCTTAGAGTTTAGAACATAATAGGCATCTATAAACTTTGTCATAAAACTTTAACCAAATGTAAAATTTCAAAGTCTGGGTCCTTGACCTCAAGGTCACTGTGGGGGTGGGACATGCATCAATGATATCTTAAGACCAGCATGTAACTTCAGTGTAAGTATCAACTAAATCTATCAAAGGGTTCAGAAGATACAATTTCTCAGAAAATTTGACGCAAAACTTTAACCAAATGTAAAATTTCTAAGTCTGTGACCTTGACATCAAGGTCACTGTGGGGGTGGGACATGCATCAATGAAATCTTTAGACCAGTATGTAACTTCAGTGTAAGTATCAACTAAATCTATCAAAGGGTTCAGAAGATACAATCTCATGGAAACTTTGACCCAAAACTTTAACCAAAATGTTAACGACGGACGGACGGATGGACAGACGGACGTTCTCACGGATGTATACTTATGTGGCTATTTTTGGCAGGATTGATACTTAAGTGGCTACTTTTAGCCACAGAAAAGAAGTATTTTCTGCGTCTAACGGAATAAATCCCATTGACTTACATTGATTCTGTCCATTTACATAGCCACCTAACTATACATTTGTTAGTGCGGACACACGGACGGACGAACGGCAGGACGAAAACTATATACCCCCATAGTATACTTCGTATACCGGGGGTACAATAAGCATGTTTTGTAATGATAAAGAGCATGCACTTTTAACCACTGTCCAACAATACTGTTATGATTCTGTTCACAGCAGAAACCGTGTTATATCCAAACTAAAATGTATAGAAAAATGACCATTTACATTTTTGGGACCCATCTTGAAACCATGTTATATCCAAACCCTGTTATAATAAACCATGTTATAATGAAGTTGTGGTGTACTTGGCAGCGCTACATTACCTCATCATAGTTGGCGTCATTCAAATCTTCCTCCTCGTCCTTATCATCATCATCTTTACTCTTCTTGGTAGGCGGAGCATGTCGGTCATCACTACAATATACATGCCAGAACGCTTGTTAACCCTTAAACTACCGAGAAAAACAACATCTGAAAATGTCGTCTGCTTATGTCGTCTGCTGAATCTTCTTGCAAACTTTTTAAAAATATTTTGCATACAGGCAAACAGTGTGGGCCCAGATCAGACTGCTCCTACAGGAGCAGTCTGATCTGGGTCCACACTGTTTGCAATATATGACTCTTAAGGTAACCAGCAGATGTCAAAGCAGGCGACAACTGTCGTGATCGGCATTTTATGGGTTAACCCTCAAACTGCCAATCATGATACTTGCAGGCGTCATTTTCATTATTTTTTCGCAATTTTCAGAGAAAATAAGGCTTGCCATAACACGTGAAACGTCTGCTCATGAAATATCAAGCCTTTTTTATGCTGAAAATTTTGAAAGATAAAATAACTGTCTGCTCTAAAAAGTTTTGTGGCACTTTTAAGGTTTTTAAAGACAATTCCAAGATTTGCCTATTTTATTTATTTACTGTATTGACCCTTAGTATTCTGACACCCAATCTCCTTACTATACTTGTGGTAAAATTTGGTCAAGAATGGTTTATTACACGATTTTGTGTCTGGAGGTTGCTGAATGGGTGGCAAACAGTGAAGACCCTGATGAGACACTGCATTATGCAGTGTCTCATCTGGGTCTACACTGTTTGCTCAGGCCTGCCTGTCTGAATACATATGGTATGCACGGTAATTATAAATTCATCCATTTATATATTCATTTTTTTATTTGGTTTGTATGGCCCTTTCCAGATTACACATATGTCAAGCAAATCATCTTTCTGCAACATCCCCTCACGAGGATTACATGCAGTCAATCCAAGCGTGGTGAAAACAGGTGTAGCCAGAAAAAAAGCTACCTGACTTTCAATTGCAGAACTGTGAAGCAAGTGAGGCCAAAACCTACAGAGGTGAGAGGCCAAATGTTAAAGAGTCTGTGCTCAAAAGTCAAAACTACTTTCACAGGAGTTGCCTCCCCTGAAGGTGTATCCATTCCCCTTAAAATACAGCACTCTTACCCACTTGGCCATGGAGGTCAGTCACTTCAAGAAATAAAGCCTTGTCCTGCTGAGCCCGGATATGGCTTACCTTTCAAACAATGTAGATCCAGATCAGATGGCTTCTGAAGAAGCCATCTGATCAGGATCTGCATTGTTTGCCATTCAGATTGTGAATTTGTGGCAATAATTTGCATCAAGTAATCTGATTGGTAGATAATCAGTGGTGGGTGTGGCATATTTGAATATTCAGCAGGTCAAGGGTTAACAACCATCAATATGGCATACAAAATAGTTTTGCAAAAAATGGTGCATCCATTCCTCTCGAGACGAAAAAAAGGTAGGATTTATACTTACGAAATATCATCTGCATCCCTGGCTGGACCAATATCAGATCTTGTTGTGAACCCTGTGGCTCTGGAAGAAAATAGGAACAAAATTACTAAACATAGCCAGCCCAAGAGTTAACGCATTGTATGCTGGCGGACTCTTCCATTGCTATATGATGGACAAGTCCATTTGTCATATAAGGGATGGCAGGCCTATATTTTCGTTTTTTATTCTTTTTTTACTGTTAGCAAATAGTGCAGGCCCTGATCAGATGCGGCGTTCTGCGGCATCTGATATGGGCCGGCACTGTTTGCCAAGGTATCCCTTTAGGGGTTTCCCCCATACAATGGGTTAATCCTTTAACCTTATGAAGTGGTGTTTAGAGGGGTCTTTATTACATGGACTTGTTAACATGATTGGATGAGGAAAATTAGCCCCCGGTTATCACCAGAAGTTACTTTAACCCTTTTCATACCAAATGGAATCTTCCTCCTTATATATAGCAGGAGTCCATTTCGAGAGTTAGGGGTTGTGGTTTCTTCAAAATTGATTTGGAAAATGGCTGAACTTTTTGCAAACAGTGTAGGCCCTGATCAGACGCCGCTTTCTGCGGCATCTGATCTGGGCCTGCACTGTTTGCCATGGTACCCATGTAGGGGTTTCCAGTCTGAAATGGGTTAAATAGCTTCACAATCTGCTGAATTAATGATCAAAGAAGGAAGAGCATTCATCTAAATGTGAGGAAAGAGTCTTTGTAAATGTCATTTTTTGCAATGGATGTCTGCCACTTCTTAAATTGTTGTTGGGCTCTGAAGTTAGGAGCTATCACCTTTTTAAGCCAATCATTGTTCAGCAATCTGGGGCCAGCTGTTCGAAGCATCGTTAGCTTCACAAGCTCGTTAGTGGTCAAATTGTTAAACTGTCCTAGCAAGAACGAATTGATAAAACTTTGATTATTTATTATGGCAAATATGCTAATATTTTGCTGAAAAAATGTGAATAGCTTTTGCGAATGCAAAAGCTGCTCACATTTTCTCAGCAAAAATACCAAAATTTTAAATATTAAACTTGCTTGAACAGTTAACAATATGACCCCTAATGAGCTCGTTAAGCTAACATTGCTTTGTACAACTGGCCCCTGGCCAGTGGAAGAGTAAGTAATGATGCAACAACATAAACCTCTTTATGACACCATTCAGTATCATAATCAGAATTGTTGTTGGCGTCACATCCAATGACATTTCAACAGTACCAGTGATATGGGAAATTAGTCCTTAGTTCTCACCAATGAGGTAAACTTAGCAATGCTATCCTCTGCATTTTCAGCTAAGGAAATGATCAAATCTGGAAGGGCATTCCAATCTCTTTCTTTCTTTCTTCTTATACTGCGATCGGTCACATCTGACCATTACTTGCAGGTGTACTTTACAAACACACCAGGTTTGCAGGATGAAAGCCTACACAGTAATCATATAATTACGGTTGGGATCATTAACTTGCACAGGGCATGACTCCCCTGCACAGGGGGTCTCCAGTTAACGTCCTGATCCAAAGGACGATGCACTTTATGACATTCATCCCTGCAAATGATACCAATGGAGCGTGTTCGAACACCAACATTTTATCGCCGCTGCCTCTAGCATCAAAGGCAAGTGCACTAACCACAGAGCTATCATGCTCCTCCTAATTCTTTTGAGGGGCAGGATCCTTCATAAATGTCAGATCTTTTAGTAGGGGTCTAAAAGACCAATGAGTGATCATTTCTGCAGCACCTAACTTGGGGAAAAAGGTCATCTGTTGGATTTCCTGTTGCACCCTTTAGACCTCTGTACAACAGAGTTTGAGCTCTAATGTCACAGAACAGGTATTATCATATAATTTGTTAGTTTGTAGTTTGGACAAATACCAAGATAAATGCCATTTTTTCATGTACCTAGCAGATATTGTTGTCAAATTAAGTAAAATTTGATTACTTTGACTGGTCAGAAATCATAAAAATGTTACACTGAATCACTGATTGGATGTATAAATTAACAGAAAATGAAAGGGAAGAATTTCTTTAATTCAGTTAAAAGACTGGTTTCAAAATTCAGAAAACTCCTGTTGTTTTCTAAGTACTGAATACGCCCTGTGGTATCCATTTGTTAAGACAGATAACGCTGTATTGACCAGGTGTGTGATGTCAGGGGATTTAGATCTATAGAATACGCCTACGTCTCCACTCTTGTTGAGAGACTCCAATCTTAACCCATTCAGTACCAAAAACCCCAAAACGGGTACCCTGGCAAACAGGGCAAGCCCAGATCAGACGCCGCAGAATGCGGCGTCTGATCAGGGCCTACACTGTTTGCAAAAAGTTAAGCCATTTTCCAAAATCAATTTTGAAGAAAACACAACCTGACACCCCTAAATTTTGAAATGGACTACTGCTATATATAAGGAGGAAGATTCCATTTGGTACAAAAAGGGTTAATTGTTTCACAATTTCAGTCAAATGCCCTGTTTCAAAGAAGTACATGTAATTGCTAGTTACAAATCTAGCAGCACTATTCTGAACCTTTCCCAATTTCTTCTTTACCCTTTTTGTACCAAATGGAATCTTCCTCCTATATATATAGCAGGAGTCCATTTCAAAATTTAGGGGTGTCAGGTTGTGTCTTCTTTAAAATTTATTTGGAAATGACGGAGGCTTTTGCAAACAGTGGAGGCCCAGATCAGACGCCGCATTCTGCGGCGTCTGATCTGGGCCTGCACTGTTTGCCGGGGAACCCGTTTTGGGGTTTCTGGTACTAAATGGGTTAAAGAACCTCTCCCTGGTAGTCCTAGAAACGATTACTACATTCCAAGATTGGGCGAACAAATCCTATACATGTATATATATTATATATACCAGGTAAACCGTAGCAATTTCTTTGGGTGGTAGGGCTCGAGATGTCATTCCATCTTAATGACTGTCAGGTAAAAGTCCCTTAAAATCAAAAACTGTGTCTCCCAAATAACCTAAACAGTGCTGATGGGCACCTCAACACAAACAAAATACTGCCCGGCTGACAGCAGTTTTCACATTACAACAGTTTTAGGATGTAACAGCTCTCTAGTGGTTATGACCAATTCAGACCACAGTACATAGAAGGAGATACTCTATTTTTGTTTACATGCTTTCACCATGTACTCAAGAGCAGCCATGTTTCTTCAACTTCAAGTGCATGAGGTGGCAAGATGAAAATTTGGTCAATTTTGTAATGCGTACCTGTGATACCTCCATCATCAGGAGGGAGACTCCCTCATTTTGATGTTAACTTTTGCCTAGTTTATGCTAAATTTTAGCAAAATTTTGGAGTCTCCCTAATTTGAACTGAGAATTTCGCTATACATGTATATTCTTTACATCTCCCTCATCAGAATGGCAAATCTCCCTCATACAGTAACTGTTCAAAAAATTATCACAAAAGAATTTTTAAAAATCATTGCTAGGTTTTGTTAGGAGAGGTTAACTCGTACAAAAGACTGATTTGTGCTAAAAAGAAACATTGGATGAAAATACAGCTCTGCATTAACGTTTGAAATTTGACAGTTTTCACATTTTGAAAACTAAATGTTAGTAGCAATAGGGCTACTTAAAGCCGAAATATTATGCTTTCATGGAATTACTCACACAAAAAAAATCATATTTGTGATAATTTCTTTTTAAAAACAATTTCATCTTCACACTTGACAAATTTTCAATACAGGGTGTCAGCCTTTTTTTATAGCAGTTAATACATGTAGTTTCAAAAATCACCCAGTGCTCTCTTTTTAAAGCTAAATTCTAAATTTAGCCACCCACAAAACTGAGGTAATGGCCAAATATGACCAACTCAGTATACGAAGATAGACAGATAGATAATCAAAGCACTGAGAGTACTGGTGGGTTGATTTCTCTGAGTTTTGGTTGGGAAAATAGTCCTGAACTGAGAACAGAACTGTTCGTTTAACCCTTAAATTCCAGTATTTTAAGCAAGCACAGTAGCCCTGATCAGACAGTTATGTGGCGTCTGATTAGGTATACACTGTTTGCCAATGAGCACAGTCCAGAATTTACTTTTTACAAAGCGCTCGACTTCTTAGGAGGCAATTATCGACGCTACAAACAAGATTTTGTTGAGGGTCGGCGGCAGTCAGATGGTCAGTGATAGTCACGCAGACTAAAGCAAGCTTTATAACGTAGACTGTGGGTACTTTTTTAAAAGCTTCAGTATAAGAAAAGTATTCAGTAAAGTTTTTCACTGAAAAAAAAATTATGGTAGCATTTTCCGTCAAAGTTTTCCAAATTATTTACTTGTCACTTGTTATTGTGTTGAATTATTTCCTTTCTGTATTGAACCAGCACAAACAAATGCATCCAGCTGTGACACTCTAAATGAGTGTGGGAATGTGAGGTTGCCCATTATCACAGCTGCCTCCTAACCTTCAGGGTTACGAGGCTGCCACAACCTGGGTGGCAGTGGTAGGAAGCAACCATCTACAGACCGATGGCTTGGTGTACTAGCTACTGTGGTTTGGTAGATGATCCTTGCTGTACAAGGACAACGGTAAAGCACATCTGCCCTAGTGAATGGCTGCTTGCTCAGGTGCCGTAAAAGAACTGAGGTGGGACGTCAGCTAGGACAGGTGGTCCTGTAAATTAAAACCGTCAGCAATTATCATGGAAGCTACAAATTTTGATCCTCATGATAGACAAGCCTGGAGATCTGGTGTAAGATCTGCCATGTGTGCAGCAAGCCAGCAACCTGGAAGGGGGCCCACATATGTGGACATTGCCCCTGTACCTGCATGTTAATCAAAAATCTGTTGATGATGATGACAACAGATTCATCTTTCTGTATTTACAATATTTCATTGATAATGCTTAACCTCATATATGCAAGACAATCTGTGCTGGAAAAGTTATTACATGTATAGCATTTTATCCTGCTGCAAACAATGTAGATCCATAGATGGCTTTTGTTTGTTTGTATTGAAGTTAACAGCCCATTCAACACTATTTTAGGTCATTTTTGAGCCAGTCAGTGTATCTGTCCACACTTTTTCTGGCAGGCTTATACCTAAGAGGTTAACCAGTACAGTGCACATTCTTTCTCCAGAAACTGAGCTACTGAGGCTGGCGTCAATGGCTTTTGCTCAGAACCTACAAGGTTTGTCATAGTTTAAACTCTCTCTCTTCTCCTCGCTCAGTTCCACCACTGCATCCCAGCTCATGCATACATGTGATAACTTTGCGATGACCATGCTGGAGATTGGGTTTTCATTTCCTGGAGATTGGGTTCTCCTTCCTGGAGACTACTCAATGACAAGTTTGACACATCAATTTGATGCTTTTTTTAGGTAAAATTGAAAAAAAAAGTAAAAATAATCAAAGAACAAAAGTACAGCTCATTTCAGTTTTGCCTATTTTACTCTTAAATAGAACAAAATTTAAACTAAAGTATATATAGTAAACCTCTTATACTGAGACCACCTTTGGGACTTTCAGGGCCTGAATTGCCCACTGGGCAAGTAAAATATTTTTGCAGTTGCCCAGCTCAAAATCCTACTTGCCCAAGATTTTGGAATTCAAAGTTGGGTGGATGCGGGGGGATAATGGTGACGACGATGACGACCAACATTTATAAATATAATCCAAGGTTTATATCAAGTTTCAAGCACAACAACTTTCCATTAGGGTCTAGTTATTTTCATGTTTGTGTTTCCCTTTGGTGTCTCTGATGGGAGATGTGGGTTAATTGTATTGATTCCTGATCATTCCCATCACTTCTATTTATTTCCTTCTGTGTGGTAATACGGTAGAAAATACTGTGGTTGTCACGGACAATAACGGTACTTTTTAAGTTAATTGCTGACATGTCATAACACCTTAATCGATTATAAATTTAAGATACTTAGCTTGACACGCATAATTATCACGAGCTGCAGCCGATAAACATGTAAGTGTCAGTGCAGCAAGATAAGAGATTAAAAATGCAGTTTAGTTTACAATTTAATTATCCACCCACAAGACGAGGACACCCTCCATCCAAAACGAGCCCAAACTTTCACACCCGCCCTACAAGCAAGTTCAATGCTAACATCAAAGTTTTCCGCTATCCGAATCGCCGTCCACAAACCATCGCTACCATTTTTTCAACCCGCGATCGGTAAATGACGTCATCCGACCCCAGCAACCCCACACGTGTTCAATGTCATTGTTTTATTTTAATCGGGCATTTCTCTTTCATAAAAATCGTTTTGAACCAGTAAATTTTCTCGAAAGCTTAATGGTTGTGGATAGAGATGGATAGAAAACAGCGCTCTGCACATCCCCGGAATTTCTGTCTCATTAACCAACAACTACATACACTACAGATGCGTTTACACAAATTAAAGCGTTCGACTTTTCCTACCAAGCCTCTGCTATTTGGCGCCAAACATAACCGTTCACGAGATAGTCGAATAGTCCGTTTTTATTATGCATACATTTTCCGTTTGATGTAGCTAATCGTCTTAGGAGCGATTAAATCATTTTCACATTGATTTTGGATTAAATTTTATGAATAGGGGATAAACGCAAATTGGAGACATAACTTGACCATATTTTCATACCTTGTCATGCTGGACATTGTAGCGCCGGGGGTACACGCGCCGCAGATTAGCAATTATATGACAGGGATTAACAATAGTGCCATAACTGAACCGTTATAAGTACACAGATTGTTTGTCTCTTAATTTCCGAAAAAGCAGGACAGTGCCGCAATTATTGTGATCTACTTACTGGTCTAGTTTTGCCGTATTTAAGTACTCAAAAGGCTGACAGTTGTAGACACGATTTTATTTTGCACTTTCCTGACCGGGGCGTCGTTAGTTCAAAGCGCACCTGCCCGGCGTGATGTAAACATGTACACTCCATATTTTCGAGTTCTGTGGTGTATTCCTTGCTTCCAAAGGATAACCCTTTCTAGAACATATTTGACGTCACTACAGCTGGTGTCTGGGAATGTGTGGCGGCTGTAAAAAGTCTCCCTGCCCTACATCATAGTGTAGTTTATATTTTCTTATCCTTTGGGATCATTGATTCCATTGTTGAAATTTGAAACTAGAATACTGTCGATGGCGCGCCATCGCAAATCCCCTAATTTTCTACAGAGGGGCCAAGTACCGAAAACCCCTCACCCTGGGCCCTAATTTGACTCCATGGTCAAAATATTACCTGTATTATATTCTACTAATCATGCCCTTCAATTTCATATGCCACATGACTATGTTCCAAAAAACTTAAATTTTGACCCTTTGACCCCTCTCCCAGGGCCCCAATCTGACCCCAGGGTCAAAATTTTACTTGTAGTTTATTCTACCCATTATCCCCTTCGCATAGATATGCAACATGACTATGTTCTGAAAAACTTTAATTTTGACCCCCGACCCCGACCCCCAGGGCGTGACCTAGGGGTCACAGCCAAAATCCCGTTCAATATGTTTTACTTTTTTCATAACTAAGTACATGTGCAAAGTTTGGCATCAAAATCTTCAAAATTGACTTTGTAATTGAATTTTATTGATATTTGACCTTTTGACCCCTCCCCAGGGCCCCTGGTTGCGGGGACAAAAAAAAATGTGCTCTTGCGCAAGCCATTCATGTAAGCAACTCGCATACCAAATTTGGTTGAATTCTGGCTAACGGTTTAGGAGGAGAAAGCCGGACAGACAGACGGACGGAGGCGATAACAATATCCCCACTTTTTTTTAAAAACGTGGGGATAAATATCTGAGGGTCACCACTGATGAGGCCTAATTGGCCGAAACTAGCTAGTCTGGCCCAAAAAACATGTACACTCCATATTTTCGAGTTCTGTGGTGTATTCCTTGCTTCCAAAGGATAACCCTTTCTAGAACATATTTGTCAATAGATTTGTCAGCCCCTGGACTATGTCATATTAATCACCCATACCCTAAAAAAGATACCTATTCCAGATATAATGATCGCTGTACAGGTACCTTTATTAATGCATGAACCACTTTCACACCTCAGTGCAGCTTATCAGTGAATATACCGTTCATTTCCAGCAGACTGACAGCGCGATAATGGCACCGTGCTGTGAAGTTACCCATTTAAGTTAATCTCTTGTCGAGTCAGTACCCTTACATCCCGCCGGATAAAAAATGGACGGTTCAGAAAAAGTGATAGGAAAATTCAGTTTCCGGGAGTTTTTTAGTTCTGTCCGGGAGCCCGGGGATCATGTCCATTTCCGGGAGCCTCCCGGATGATCCGGGAGATATCACATGTATGCTCATGAATAACAGTGATCAGAAACAGAGCCCCTTCATTGATATGCTTCAAAAACAAAATTTCACTCTACCTGTTCATGCAGACCCGCACACAGGGTGGGGAGGGGTGCAAACGCACCCACACCTTTTTGGGGGAAAATTCTCAAACTCAAGATAGTTTTTCGCCCTGTGCAAAATTCCTGAAATTCCTTTTTTAAGAGTCTGTGTATGACCTGAATCATGTTGAAACTTGCTGTACAGTGCCGACCTGAACAGAAGGAATGTACTGTCTATCCGATGTGGGTCTACGCTCTATGTCTAATAACGATACCACCTTTAAAAGTCTGGGCTGCTCATTTTTGCTCTTAAACAAATTTAAGTTCTTTGCAGAAGTGCAAAAAGTTTTTGTTTATTTTTAGTACAATGGACTATCTAACAGTTTAATGAATGGAATGTTCCGAAAGTTGTTACGTGATAGCGTGGCCTAGATTAAGAAAAAAAAACTGAAAAAGAGACTTTTCAGTAATTATACATTTTATCTGAAAACAGAGTAATTTTGAAAATTATTAATTTCCAAAATTGAAAAACTTGATGCATATTATTACATGATAAAATTAATTAAATTTATCTTTAAAATATAGTCCAACAGGTGGACAGTCCAAGGAATACACCCCTATTTTTCCAACTTGGATTCAGTTGGATTTTTCCAATATCCAACTGATTTAGTCCAAGGATTACACCTACCCTTATTGTTTCCCTTTCATTACATGAGCAAAGTGGTATTCATATACTATTTCATTTAACCCTTAAATGCCACTATTTAAGCAAACAGTGTTGTGTAGTCCACGTGCAACCGGCTGAGCAGACTCCACGGTGTCTGTACTGGTATTCGGTGTTTGACAAACCCAGCACACAATTACTGTCCAGACTCTATAAATAGCCCTGACCTGCATGTAACATCAATAGAAATAGGGAGACTTTTTCTATTATTACTGATGTGCCGTTAGGCTGTAGCTATATGCACATTCGACAACAACAAGATCCCCGACAAGATCTACGGAGAAGGACGGAAACAACCGACATTGAATCAGGTGACCAACTTTGGGCACGAGGAACACGGAGGGCTGACCACGCTACTATCGCCACTTACCGTTCTGCAGCCTACCAGTGTGCTTCGAGTCTACTCAAGCCAGGGCTGTGGGATTGGTAAGTACCATTTTCACATCAATGGCGCTGCGACAAATGAATTGGCGCGGGTGAGTGATGCATTTTCAATTTACATAAGGTAAGAATTTATTTTTAGCTGCATGCTTGTATTTCCTTCGACTGAATCGGCCTGTTCCCTCGAAGAAAATACGACCATGTCAATCCCATGCCATCTGTTTCTAAAATTGATTTAATCTTCCGAAATATGTTCTAAAATGTTAAAATAATTATTTAAATGTCCGTTTCAAACCTAATTTTTTAATATATTTAGGGAAATATTACTTTATTTTCTACTTTCGTCCATGCACCATTTCGGCTATCTTTCGCACACACCCTTTCGGCTATTTTAGTTCCTCATATATTGTTTACTTTTGAAAACGAAAGTAGTGTCAGAAATAAATTTTTTATACGTGAAAGAAAGTTTTTACAGAAAATTTCAAGGTAATTTAGTGATTTATGGCCCTTGCTTTCACGTTTTGAACGTATAATTTTGTCGTTACCTATAACGATAATTTTCTACGTTCCGGATGGCTTTTTCAGACTAAAACCTGCATTTAGACATTTTTTTTGTGTGTTTATTTGGCGTCGAATACTATCACCGATGTTGTCGTCTAATTATATCGACGATTTATCTTTTCACTCGTCGACAACGTTTTTTTCTTAACAGAGCGCCAATTTTTGATCTTGGTTATAAGAGCGCCAACGTTTGATCTTGGTTTTATAAAAGCGCCAATTTTTGATCTTGGTTTTAAAAGCGCCAATTTTTTATCTTGGTTATAAGAGCGCCAATGTTTGATCTTGGTTATATAAAAGCGCCAATTTTTTATCTTGGTTATAAAAGCGCCAATTTTTTTATCTTGGTTATAAAAGCGCCAATTTTCGATCTTGGTTTATATTCAAGCGCCAATTTTCATCTTGGTTATTCAAGCGCCAATTTTCATCTTGGTATACACAAGCGCCAATTTAGATCATGGTTATTCAACTGTTTTATATTTTTCTCTATATCTGTTCTCTTACATGTCATAGCCATTTTCCTACCTTGCATTTTTCTTCAGCTCATTTTTGCTTTGAATATAGCTTTTCATTATAAAAGGGGGAGAGATTATATGTGTATTGTTTGAGCTAGAACTGAGGGTTTGTGAAATATTTGCAGTTCTGTAACTTTGAAGGGATATCTAAATATAGCTGCATGACATGGCTAAACTTGGTGTATTTCTTGTTTTATATTTTGATTATCTTTATATACATGTAACTGGTAGCGTTTAGTTTATGCTATCTTTCAGTATACCCCGTGATGTGCGTCGGTCACGCAACACTGTCCTAAGTATTTATCAAAATGAGCTTCTTGGCAAAATTAATGGCTATGTGCTTTACCTTTATTTTGCTGTAGAATGATGCATCTTTTCCATGAATTGTAGAAAATGCTTATTGGCTTCTTTTCTCAAACTAGGATTTAAGATCTTGCTTGGCAATGTTCGAACCTTTCTTGCTGAACTTAGTGCAGTTAATTTGCATTGCAGACAAATTTGTGTGTGCCCTTGCATTTGTAGCTTTAATGCTGATCTTTCGAGGCTTATCATTTTTCTGTGGAACTGTTTCGTGGCTCTGTTAGGACTTAAGGTACAGTAACTTAGTAGTTATTGTATGGCACACCTATGTATTTTGGGCATTGGCTTTGTTTGTTTATTTGGAAGCAGTGTTCTGTGTATGTGAATATGGAGGCTGGTAGAGCTTGTATGTTGACCAGCTGATATATCCGCATGTGCAGAATAGTGCAGGTATTGTTAAAATATGCACTGTACTGGTTAACTGCTCAGGTCTGAGCTTGCCCAGGAAAAGTGCTGTTAGGTTGACTGGCTGGCTCGATATTACCTTAATATTGCCTAGTCCTTAGAATATCAAATCATGTCTGTTTTATTGCTTTGTGTCTTTGGCAGGGGTACCTGTGAAACATTTGACTAGTCCATTGGACTGTCAGGTTTTCTGTAGGTGCTCCTCCCAACAGTACACAATGTACTGGCTATCTTTTCATTCTGATACATTTCTGTATGTTGCATGCTACCATGTAAAATTCTTAATATATCTGTTTATACACTGTGCACTGTGATATGTTCAAAACATGTACTGAACTACACTCTGTAGACTTATATACTCTATCATTGTCTGTCAAGGTTCAGTTTTTGAACCCCTCCACTGCATACTTGTTCTGTCAACATTTCTGAGGAGCTCCTTCTCAGAATTTGATATGAGAGCGGGAATGGAGTATGACACCTGGATTATTTGTTTAAACGATGCTCTAATATCCAGGCTCGTCCTCATTGGCTACTCCATTCTGTCATCCCTTTTTGACTTCAATGTAAAACCTCGTTCAGTAGTAAACAAAATAAAACAGTTGCTCTCTATCTTATTATTTGTACATAAACTGTCAGATCTGGAGAGCTCGGTGATTAGTATTAACTCTAAATGCCGTAAGTATAATTAGTATATTTGTTATTAGTTCTAAATTATTCCAGGCTTTACTTTAAATGTGTATGCTAAAATTATCTTGTATGTCCACTTTTGTCATGTGCCTCCTGTAAACAAAGCATGAACTACATATCATATTTCATTGCAACAGTTTCTACCACATATTAATCTTTGTCTTGTCTTTTGAGTATTTGTTTTATCATGCTGGTGTGTGCATAATACCAGAGTGATATTTTATCATGCATGTGCAGCAGTACATGTACATGTGTGATATGTTTTAGTATTTTTGTCAGGCTGGGTATATGGTACACCAGAGTGATATTTTGTCATGCATGTGCTGGAAGGGTACATGTGTGATATTTATTTTATTACTTGCCATCTTAGTCTGACTGAACGCCTCGACGCTTTGCTCGGCGAGTCAGACTGCGAGATGGCGAGTGCTTTGTCATGCTGGCGTATATATTGCGCCAGAGTGATATTTTGTCATGCATGTGCACGGAGTACATGTGTGATATTTTGTAATGCCTGTGTGATGTTTTGTCATGCATGTGCATAGAGTACATGTGTGATGTTTATATAATGCCAGTGTGATATATTGTCATGCATGTGCATAAGGTGCATGTGTGATATTTGTAATGCCAGTTTGATATTTATTCATGCATGTGCATGGGTAGTACATGTGTGATTTTTGTCATATATGAAATAGTTGTTAATTGTGGTAGATTCTGTCCTGTTTGTTTTATATTAATATTTGACGTATACTTTACACTTGGCAGCAATATTTATTATATGGAACAAGCAAGCTAAAAAATCAGTATTTCCAAATTACACATAGATAAAAATTCAGATGCTTGTTCTCTCTGTTTATGTAAAGCATACACATTACAGTGATTCTTGGATATTGTTCTTTTATTAGTTTTAAGTATATTTGAGTTATTTCTATTTAGCAGTGATATTTGGTCATTACACTGTTAAAATTCTTTATTTGTAATTGCTAGTCGTATATCTAAAATCAACCGAGACTCTAGTGCTTACATTGCTTTATGTTGTCCCTTCAGGGTGCAGCACTTTGTAGTCCCTTGTTACTGACAACTTGTGTGCAGTGGATATACATAGATCTGTAAATTACTATCAGCTCAAAATTGGTTTCTCTATGCATTTATATAACAAGATTGTCTCACACTGCTTATTCAGTAAATCATTCACCATTCTTAAGTTATTCAGGCCATTTACAGAAATCCATTTCATAAATGCTTATTACCTTTAATCAAGCTATTCATAGTGGTCAGCTACTCTAAAACCTTTGATAAATTCATTAACCATTTATATTAAAAGTAAAAACCTCTAGCTTATTAGAAATTTTATTAATAGATCTTGTTTGTTACACTTGCTAATTTCTAAATTCTGTTCCCTATTGAGCCTCCTTTTTCATAAAAGGAGGCGTAGTAAAAACCATAAATTTTAACAACAATAATCTCATGTGCATATAGCTTTCTTTAGCCACCTCTAGGTTCTTCATAAAAGGAGGCGAGTGATGTGCCGTTAGGCTGTAGCTATATGCACATTCGACAACAACAAGATCCCCGACAAGATCTACGGAGAAGGACGGAAACAACCGACATTGAATCAGGTGACCAACTTTGGGCACGAGGAACACGGAGGGCTGACCACGCTACTATCGCCACTTACCGTTCTGCAGCCTACCAGTGTGCTTCGAGTCTACTCAAGCCAGGGCTGTGGGATTGGTAAGTACCAATTTTACATCATTACAGTAATACTGGTTTTCCCAAATCAGTGATGGTCACGTGGACAACAGCATGATTTCGGATTTTGCTATTTAGTAAATAAAATCGACTGTTTTACAATCGACACAAAAACGAGAATATTGGGATCGCGAAAACTAATGTCATAAATATTCTATTGACTTATCAGACAACTGCTGTTGAGGTTTTGAAGAAGATAATGAAATTTTAAGACATAATAGATTTGACGTGTTATACCCTCGTCCTAGACCAGGTACGTAGCCTAAAGGAGACGGTAGGCCAATAAAATTCTTTTTCTTACGACTGACAAGCGACTGAACGGACATTTTGATCGACCTGACGCTTGATTATAGGCGCCTATAAAACCAGGAAGACGGTCTACCGAACTACCGAAAAAGCGGGTCCATAGAAGCCAGCAGCCAGCCCCCCCCCCCCCCCCCCCCCAACCAAAAAAAAAAATACCCTCAAACCACTTCCATATGGTTGGGAAGGGTCTACTAAGGAATGCTGGGGTTTGTTGTAGTTAGGTTTAGGATTACTGGGTAGAGCACAGTACACCAAACTACTAAGCAAACCACCCCAAACCACATACTTGGAGGACCGAAGAGACTTGACCGGTTTATCTATCTATATTTATACTGCATCACCCCCTCGCGGGGATTACGTGCAGGTGCGCGTCTGTGCAATGTTAGTATAAGAGTTATAAAATAAAAGTTTCCATAAGCATTGTTAGTGAGGGTGGAATAAAGATGATATGGTTAAAATGTTAGAAGTCAGAAAGCAAGCTGACAGAGAAAGTTAAAAGATAAAACAGCGCACTGGCTTTTATGGCATTGAATGGCTGACTGTACACACTACCCTTAAAAAACGAAATTGGGCAGTAGTGCAATTTGGGATGACAGCCGATTCCACTGCACGATTGCGAGGGGGTAGAACGAGTATTAATAGTAATCTACTCTTGTATGGATCTGACGGTAAACCAGCGGATGCGATGCTCGACATACGGTGGCAGGTCAATGACTACTAAGCTGTAAATGCATTTAGCAAACAAGCAAAGCCGGGAATCACTCATTTTCTGTTCAAGGGAACGCCAGCCATTTATTTACACTTCTATAAATAGCAATATATTAACAAAGTTGGTAACAAAATAGTCAAACAGCATTTGATGAATAAACTGTCAGAAACAAACATGAAAATTAACGAGCACACTTCGACAGAGCTTATTATTTATTGGATGGCCAATTTCCTAGTCATTTTCAAAATGGCATTTAAGTTCGAGGATGCAGTTGTCATGAAGATCATTAAGGTGCTGTGCGGGGTAAAAATAAAATGAAGGTATGTAATTGATAACAATATGCTTTTATTGTAAATAACAAATTTTACTGGAAATCATTTGGAAAATGATGATTTTTTCACTCATTGTCCATTTGTGTTCAAAAGTTTATTCTTCTTTTAGATATTTGTTTAGTTCATTCTGTTCTATTCCATACGAGTCCAAAAATTTAGCTCCATTTTAAAATGTGTTCATTTATATATACTTCAAACGAGAATTAGATGCCCCAAGAACAAGAACAATGACCTAAAGTTTTTATTATTAAGGTTTTAATATTTCTAAAGAGCATCACATTCACTAGTGCTCTCCATTTCACAGAAGAAAAATTAAGCCTCTGAAGTAATAAGGACAGCAGGTATGCTTAGTTAAAGAATTTTCCCACATTGATCCTCATACGAAAATAATGGATGAACAGGTCTGCTGGTATATGTCAACAGTAAACAAAGGACGCTTGATATTTCTGCCAGAATGTGTGTGAATGCAGAAGAAATCATTGGGTTAAAGTTGGGTGTAAAGGTATTAGCAAAACTGACGGATTTTTGTAATTTTTAATGACTCAAGCAATATTTACCTCTCTGATCGGCATTGTAAGAATATTATACTGCCAAAATGTTCGCTTGTATTTGTGGTTTGTTGTTGTTGATTCACGAGAGAATAGCATCACTAGTAATCAATATATTTATATACAAATGACGTAATCGAACTTGCGTCACCCTCGAAGTTGCATGGCGTCACTAGACAACAGCATTTGTTTATTACAACAAAACATCCCAAACAACCCTATGTGATCAATGTAAGACAGTGCAGAGTATAATATGGTAGGAAATAGAGAAGAGATATTTTCCCTTTCGCCCTGTCACGTTAGCCTAAGGATAAAAATTTATCCTTAGTTTCCAGCTGGTAAAGCACAAGAACATTGATTTCCCTGTTTATTGTTCATCTGACACGTGGAGGTGTGACTAGGACTTGGTGCCAGCTATATCTGTGTATATAAATCTTTTCATTTAATGTGAGAATGTGCACTACACTGGTTGCCCGCTTACGCATAAGCCTGCTCAGGAAAAGCATAGATAGGTAAACTAACCTGCTCAAAAATGACCTTATTAGTGTTGACTGGGTCGTTAAACTCCAATACAAACAAAATAGGACAAAAAGAACTAAAGATATAACGAATGTATGAAACAATGCTATTCAATGATCGTTTGATGTTCATTAAAAAGGCGCTTATCGATTAAAAGTTGATACTGGATTATACATAACCTGGTTATCATGACACCTGTGCCTTAATGGAATTAACACCTTTGGTTTATTCGATTAGAAAATGCAATAAAAGTCAAGTCATTTTGACAAACACTGATCTTAATGTAATTAAATTAATGTGACGATAAAGCAATTATTTTAGACTTAAATGGGAAAAACTTGCCGATAAATAAATAAATAAATAAAACCGTGTAACCAAGTGTAATTTCTATTAATTGTCATTATTGCAAACAGCGCTGATCAATACCAAGAAAATTTGTCTGATCAGCATCCACTCTTTTTTCCTGTATGCAAAAATATATCATCACGAAAACACGCCTATGTCAATTTGAACCCCTCAAACCCCACTTTTATATATAGCAAAACTGGAGTTTACAGGGATATACATGTTTTTTTCTTATTTCTCCTCAAAAACATAGATTGTGCGTACTGTTTAGATCGAGGCGGTTCTGGAGTTCACACAATCTATGTTTTGAGTAGTAATATGAAAACTATCAGACTTCTTGTATAAAAAAAGCATTTTTCAGAGGAAAACTTTTCTGTATATTTGAATAGTTGTGTCTTCGTAATGTCATGAAAACTTGATTAAGTGGAGTAAAACTGGGGTACACAGTGGGATATACACATTTTTATTTTGGTTAAAACTATTATGGGTACTCGTCAGAACACCTGCGAGGCGATTCTAACAAGTATCCACAATCTATATTCATTACGAAAACACGCCTATTCAAATCTATTGGAAAATTTTACCACAAAAAAAGGAAAATTTACGGATAAAAATTCTGATATTTTTCTTATTTCTACTCAAAACAGATTGTGGGGACTCGATAGAACCGCCTCAACGAGGCGGTCTATCATCTATCCACAATCTATGTTTGTGAGCAGAAATAAGAAGTATAATGTTGGCCCCCTGAAAACCCAAGTTTTGCTATAATTATAAAAGTGGGGTTAAAGGGGGTTAAATTATATAGGCTTGTTTTCGTGTTTTTTTTTTGTTGTTTTTTTTTTTTTTTTTTTTGTGAAATTTTCAAAATATTTGCAAAGGTTTGTTTTCGTAACGTTGTGAAATAAAGATGCAACAAATACTACAAACAGGCGGCGTTTTGATGCATTTTTTCTTTAATTATACAGTATATTTTTCTAGAAATCTTGTTCCTGCAATCTTTCTTTAGAGTTAATGGGTGAAAGGCAGTTATAAGGGTTGGACATGGGTATAGGCATTTCTAGAGGTTTTCTTACAGGAAAGATGATGGGCCATGTGTAGTAACTTTTATTTTATTTTATACTTAGCAGTGAAATCAATGCATATCTGAAACAAATAAAAATGATATCAATCACAAGTGAAATGATATCGTATCATTTCACATGTGATTGATACCATTAATATCATTTCACTGTAGCGTGCCGGAACTACTTTTTTGTTTAGGTTCTGGTCGAAAAAAGGTTAATTTTCCTTTTATTTGCCAAGAATAATAATTCCTTATGCCATTATAACATATTTTGAAGGGTTACGGGTGGCATTAAAATTGAATGAACAGGTGCAATACTTGACAACAGCAGCGCTGTGATTTTGAACATGTCCCTTTTGCCGACACACATCTCGGGCACAATTTAAATGTACCCTCACAGATTTAGGCTTAGCTGCCTTTAACGGTTACAAATGGTCTACAAGGCGTACCAGTTCACTGAAAGGCTGAGGTAGAGTTTGTGCCAGGAAATATGTGCTCAAATCAGCGTGATTTTTTTTTTTTTTGGAAAAATCGGTCGCGACGACCGCTACACGTAATCGATTAAACAGTTGCTGGGTGCATGTCACTCAGCGCCTTCAAGAATAAAATGGACTTCAAATAAGCACAACGCATTCTGTAACATACCTTGAAATGCATTCTTTGAACTAAACATGCAGAATCCAAAATGGCGATTTGTTTATGCTTTGAAACTGACAGTTGTGACGTCATGTAGCCAGATCAAAATCGTGACGTCACCGTCTCGGGTCGATCAATTACCATAAGTGTCCTAATAAATTATAAAATAAAAAGAACATTAACTTTTTTTCGGCGGATACCAAAAGTATTTCATTTCGTGTGTTGAAAACATCCGAATTTTCACTCGTGCTTCGCACTCGTGAAAATTATAATGTTTTCAGCACACTCGATGAAATATTTTTGGTATCCACCTCAAAAAAGTAAATATCCTCTATTTACTAAACGCGTCTTTAACTACAGAAAATGCGTCTTATTCTGCGTTGGAATTTTCTCATTCCAGTGTTTCGGCGCACTCTTTCAGACATGTCCATATTCACAAGGTCTTTGTCATAGTCGACCGGATAACGGACATCTCTGAACTCTATAAAAACAGTCGTATCTTTCCCCGCAAGAGTCTACTGATGATCTCCCCCTGTCTGTCGAACTCTGCTTTTGTAAGCCCGTTCCGAAAGTCGCCCCGTGTCGGGATCTTGCCAACGTAGACAAGCTGCACTCGAGGTCGGCTGTAAAGCTGGCTGACTAAGGCAACGATTCTTTCAAAGATGACCTCTGGTTCGCACGTCTTTGTTATGTCATTGCCTCCGATGTTGATGAAATAGACATCAGCCGCTCGTCGCAGACATGACATCGTCACCACAGAGATTTTATGTTTGGATCGGACAAACGGTTTGTACCCGGGCCACCCCTGTCATAAAAGAAGACATTTCCCGGATTTTCCAGGTCGCCGTTACAGTAAAGTCCCAGTCTCTTGATGTAGCTATCACCAAATAAAGCAAAAGTCGGCATATACGTGATAATGTGTATCGGATAACTGATAGAAGCTAGAGCATCAGTCAGCCTCATATACCGTCAATAAAATTCACTCAAACGAAAGCTGATTAAAGATGACACTTAAGTGAATAGCGCCAGTTAATTTAATCAACTGTAATTAAGTGAGTTAATCTCAACTCTAAACATCGATAACCATTCTATTGTCAACATTGATAATCATCGATAATCACAATCATCGATAATCAATATACTGCCCTGGTAATAAATAAATATATAAATAAATATCTAGTTAGTACCATGACTTTTGTGACATATTCATGAAAATACCAATCTAAAACCTATCTTATCTATATATTGTACCGGCGACACCCAGGCCGTTATATGACTCAAATGTGTTGAAGGGTCAGTAAAGGTGGGGCGGTAACAATGTAATTCTTGTGAGTTCGACCTGGGTCGTATTCAATGCCTAGTGGAAGTGAAATAAAAACAATTGGTTCAATTTCTCAATCTTTAATTAATCAACAGATCAAAAGATACCGATAAAAAAAATGATCAAAGTCTTAACTATAGCATAACTCCTATGGTAACATTTATAGAACCGATAGCTTGCACAAAGTGAGAGTTCACATTAAAATCTATGACCGGTAAGATGACAATAAAATATAATTCTTGACATGGGGAATTAATATTTAGAAAGACTTTTCAATGTACATTTAAGAAAGGGGTAAACTATCACCTTTATACATATGAAAGGGGTAAACAATCACCTTAATACATATGAAAGGGGAAAACAATCACCTTAATTAATGCTTTACATGAAAGGCGTAAACATCCACCTTATTGTGGTATGTGAAAGGGGTAAACTATCACCTTAATACTTTTTATGAAAGGTGTAAACATTTAGCTTAATTAAGCTTTAAATGAAAGGCGTAAACATCCACCTTAATGTGTCATAAATTGTGATCGTTTAATTCGTCCGATAACAGTCTGTATAGGATACTCAAACTAATCCCTTAATAGGCACACAACACTGTAACGCACACACAATATCGCTGTATTAAATGATCACTTAAAGTTTCAAAGGCGCGCCCTTCAAACCGTAGATCTAAATGGCTCAACGTTTTACAACTTACTTCAAAGGCGCACCTTTAAACGTTTAGAATATCGTAATTTAACATTATTCTAGAGTGTAAGATGTTTAAATATTGTGGGAAAAAAAATAGTTTTAAAATATACTTAACAATTTAATTTTTATCAAGAACTTATGCCAACTTCGCCTAGAAACAGGACAGGGAGGGGTAAAGTCAGGCGGAAATGAAAGGCGCAAGTTTTGGGTGAAGGGAGAAAGGTTCAAACCTCTTTGGGGCCTTTCTTGTCTTGCTTTCTGTATGGCATAACGCCAACATCCAATCAGTCGTTTGGGTTTTAAGGGCGGAATCAGGTCTTTGCTTGAAGGGAGAAGCCAGTCGGTTTGGAGGATCAAGCGACGTTGCTATTTACATTAGCAACAAGTGTTTCCTCCATACTTCAGGTATATATAGGCCGAATTCCTAGAAAGCTGGTATCCAGGAGTTCATGCGCTGGACATAGTACACAACGTTAGCAAGCGGGAGCCAGTCTAGCACGCGAGGCATCGCGTGACTGCTGATGTCAAGGAGATTGTCATAACGACCAAGACTGAGGAGATCCGAAATCAACGGAAATGACAGTTTGACAGCTCTAAATCGTAGTTTTTAGCCGGGAATATCCCAAATTACAGCTATAAAAATGGATTAAAAGGGTACAAAAACGGTATGCTTTGTTCAATAAGGGTTAATCTGCATGATTTAGTGGGAAAAGGAGCTTGTCATTGGCATTTTTAGTGGACAAACGGCGGCGAAGTTGGTTTACAATCGGAGCGGCCATGAGCAGTTTTGGACCGCAAATCACTGTTTACAAGCGTAAAAATCCTACAAAAATGTACAATATTGCAACAAATACATGAAGATGGAACAGAATAGCCAGACGCCGTTACAACAACCCCCTCCCCAGAAATGGCATGGACCCCATGTGGAAGGCAAAGTAAGTACTTTCAGACTGGGAAGTGAGGATAATTTAAACCCAAAATTTTTAAATTGTAAGGCAGGCTTCTGGCTATTGTGTTATAATTAGCTATCGGTTCTGAGTATGATATTGAATTATTCATAAAATACTATGAGGCACTTCAACATACTAGTGTATTCATTAAATATTTAAAACAATCCATCAAACACTAGTGAAATTACTGTATTCATAAAACACATGCTTTATCTGTTTTATTTCAGACACAGCCAATATCTCAGTCGAACACTGATGAGCATCAAATGTTCAACGAAAATGAAGACTGATGAGTTAAACACAAACCTTAATAAGCCTCAAAGTATTTGACATAAAGCACATTTCAAAACATTGACTCTCCATAAACATATAATCACATATATTATAGCAACAAATAACAATGTTCAGCGTCATCAATAAAATGAATATTCAAAGCAATTGCAATAATGTTTCTTAGTCATTTCATGTTATCAAAACAGTCACAGCACAGGCACATCTTCATATATAACTTGAGCATACAACACATAAATTGGATCGTTCAACTTTGCAACACAGTCAGGGTTATCACTAGGATTTTTAAAATTGGAGTGAAAATGCTGCCTTCCAAAAAAAAAAGTTCGAGTTTTACCATACTTTTCTATTGAGAGTTTCCAAAAAGTTGGATTCAGAAATGAAAAAGTTGGAGTGAATTACTCCAGATTTGGAGTTAACGAAAACTCGGACAGTCCTAACTTGATCTGCACTATCTTTAAATACAACTCATACTATCAATTCAAGTGCTCAAAACAGACATGTGCAAAAAAAAAAAAAAAATCATAAGTAATGTCACAAACAGCTATTTACAAATTTCTCTATAACAGACATTTCATGCTTTTCAATTTCAAGAGTAACAAATAAAATTAAACAGTAAATTTGTGAAAGTTAACAGGTTCTTCTGAACTATTGACAAATATTTAGAAATGCTCAATATTGCTGTCAACTCATAATGTGTGCAGAAACCTCCAAGGTGCAGTGGTTACGCTACTCGCCTTGTAAACCAGGGATCGCAGGATCGATCCCGGGCTTCTCCAGGCTTTCAGATGAGTCTTTAAACCGAGGTCCCGTCTCCGTATGACCCCAGCTGTTGGTGGGACGTAAAACTAAAACTCACTCACTCATAATGTGTGCCATAGTGGCAGTACTCACTACTTAACTTTAAATTCTATGTGAATATTGATTCACGGCTAAAAAAGATAACTTGCCTTGAAAAGATAACTTGCCTTAAACACAGCATTATGCCAGCATTTATGATTTTCCATTTAAATCTCATATTTAATTACCTATGTTCATCAATGACTGTCTCCAACAGGACCGTGCAGGTGCTCCTACAGACATTTATCGAAATTAGTTACAAGTTACTACACCAAACTTATTTACATCATCTAAAAATTGAAACAGAAATTAATCCAGTTGGAGGTAGTCAGATGGAACAATAAGGTATGATTTGGAGAGTCAATGTTAACAACATATCTCTAGGACTGATAACACGTATCTTTAGAAGTTTCAAATATGGAACTATGGGATTACAACTAACATACTTACATGAAAGTAGGTTGGAGGCTGATGTGTTTTAGAAAACTTCTCAAAAATACACATTATGTCCTAAAGATTTCATACTTATATCAACAAAAACCACAGATTTTTATTCTATGTAACCTTTCATATAACTTTAGTAATAACATGGCTTTTAAAGACTTGTCAGAAAATATGATTAAAGACTAACCAATATTTCTCTAGTGAAATTATTGTTTTAAAAATAAAGTTCAAATCATAGCTTTGAAATTTCTTAGGTAAAATGGAATATAATAGAATTTTACCATGATTATAGGTAATTTAGAAAAGTATATGATTAAATTTATATATTTCGTTTTTCAGATTGGCAAAGCTTTATGAAATACCAGGATGAGAGGTTAAAAATTGAACATGGCTTGGAAAATGCAGGTATTTACTTTTAGATACTTTAAAAAAAAAATTACTGTTTTCGCTCAAAATACGCAAGTAATTATAGATGCCAAACAGTTTTAACAAATACATCAAGTAATGCTTATACAATCTAACTAATTTACTAAGTACAACTAATTCCAGTGTCTTCTTGGCGTTGTTTCCAAATGCTAGTTTCACGATGTTATTGTCTCTTGTTTGTGATGATGTTTCTTTATAACTTTAAAGTTTCTTCATGCAATGTCTATGTTCTATAATTTCATAGTTAAAACGCGTATAATTAGGAAAGATATCTAAATTTTAGAAATGGTTTACAATTTTAAAACGCGAATTCTTTTACACTCACATCACCATCAAGCCATGGAGCTCATGTGAGCTACAGAATTATCCTGCTGTTTATATCAAGCCAGGGAGCTCATGTGAGCTACAGAATTATCCTGCTGTTTTATCAAGCCAGGGAGCTCATGTGAGCTACAGATCATCCGGTGGTTTATATCATACCAGGGAGCTCATATGAGCTGCAGATCATCCTGTGATTTTTGGATATTAAAATTTGTTATACTCCGTTAGTATCAGACAGTTTTTCAATTCTTTGATCACATAGTCTTTTTAAACCTTTCAGGTGATAGAACTCTGCTTCTTTCCTTATCTCAGCCAGATATCTTACATCTCTAGGTAGGGCCGCCTCGCAAGGGAATGAGCACCCATAACGAAGATAGTTGAGGATTAGGCGAAAATGGCCTGCATCCCTATCAAAGAAATAACTGTTTCCAACAGGTTGAATGGGGCAATCATCAGTAAACAACATGGCGAACAGTGACTTAGGGTCTTGAGTAAGTGTGTTTTTAGTTGTAGTAAACCTTGTATCACCTATGTATAAGATTATTTTTTCTTGCATGTTCTGTAACTTCTTTTTCTTCTCAAGTTTCACTAGTTCTTTCTTTCTTCTCTTTACCTCCCTTCTTTCATCCGGTTCATTTTCATTCTCAACAATTTCTTCTGTCTGCACTTCGGCTTCCCTTTTCCTTTTCTTTTCTGTATCGAGGTTTACTATTCCTTCCGCTTCTGTTAAACAGTCCTCAATCGTGTTCAGTTCAACCACTTTATATGCTGCTTCACTTATAACTTTCACTGCATTTTCCTTTGCCTCGTCTATACTCATATTGGTTAGATTCGCCACCGCTTGGGTCGTTTCCTCATAACCAAAATTTTCAGTTTCTACTTCACTTTCATCAATCTTTTCTTCTCTATTTTCACAAATTTGTTCCACGCTGTCACAGTCTCTAATAGGGGATATACATTTTTCGACATGGAAAGTATTTGTAATGTCATTAATTATCTTATCTATTAGCATCTCCTGTTTTTCACCAATTTCTTTCACCTTTCTATTCCCATACTCCTTCAATGAAATTTTGGTTTTTGTCTTCTGTGCCGCCTTCTTATCAGTTTTAGGTTCTATAGTTTTTCCTTGCTTTCCACTTTCATTAGTTTTCTTTCTTCTGTCATTTTCTTCATTAATGTCTCCATTTTCAACATTTTTATTTTCCTTCTCATTGTCAATCTCAATTACCTCATCTATGTCTTTTTCATCACCTTTCTTTAAAGTTTTGTTTTGTTTGTCAACCTTTTTATCATTTACTTCTCCTTTTTCTTTTCTCTTGTTCATTTGCTTTTCACTTCCTTTTTCATTGTTTTTCTTGTCTTCTATTTGTCCATTCACTTTCTTACTTTCATTAACCTTATCCTTAAGTTTTTCAGTTTGTTCACCTTCTAAATCTTTACTTTGTTTTTCCTTACTCTTTCCATTTTCTTTTTCCTTATCTGTCACTTTCGATTTGACCATCTCCTTACTTTTGCTTCTACTTTTCTCCTGCACCACTACATCTTTCTGTTGTTTTTCCTCTGTCTTTTCCTTATCTTTTACATTCTCATCAACTTTAGATCTCCGCTCTTTCATACTTTCTTTACTACTACTCCTACTCTTCACTTTTGTCTTTTCACTGCCTGCATTTTGCTTTTTCTTTATCTTTTCATTCTCTTTTGTCTTCTCCTCACATTTTGATTTACCAGTTTCTTTATTTTTCAAAATCTTACTACTTTTATCTTTTTCCTCATCATTGTCTTTACTTCTTAGCACTTCTGCATTCTTAGTTTTACTTCCCTATATGTTCTTTTTACTTTTATTACCATCTTTTTCGTGTCCCTTTTCAACATTCTCATTTCCCTGTTTATTTTCTCCTTCCATGTCTTTAGACTTACTAGCTTTCTTATTTTCCACACTTTTACTTTTGCCTTTCTCTTTTGCCTTCTCTGTACTTATTTCAGTCTCTTTACTTTTGCCTTTCTCGTTTTCATTCTCATTACTTATTTCAGTCTCTTTACTTTTGTCTTTCTGTTTTTCATTCACTATACTTATTTCAGTCTCTTTACTTTTGTCTTTCTCTTTTTCATTCACTGTACTTATTTCAGTCTCTTTACTTTTGCCTTTCTCTTTTTCATTCTCATTACTTATTTCAGTCTCTTTACTTTTGTCTTTCTGTTTTTCATTCACTGTACTTATTTCAGTCTCTTTACTTTTGCCTTTCTCTTTTTCAGTCTCTGTACATATTTCAGTCTCTTTACTTTTGTCTTTCTCTTTTTCATTCACTGTACTTATTTCAGTCTCTTTACTTTTGTCTTTCTGTTTTTCATTCACTGTACTATCTCTCTGTTCACCACCCTTTGAATTTGTTACATCATTATCATAGTCTTCATCGTTAAAATCTAAGTCAGTGTCATTCTTGTTTTCAGACTTTCTACTAATGATGGAGCTTCTAGAACTACTACTTGAGCTTCTAGAGCTACAACTGGAGCTTCTTGAGCTACTACTGGAGCTGCTGCTGGAGCTACTGCTTGAGCTGCTGGAGCTACTTCTGGATCTGCTGGTGTTACTCATTGGACTGCTCGAGACAGAGGAGAGGTCAAGATCTTTCAGAAGGTCAGTACGTTTGGAGGACACAACAACTCTCCTAACTTTGGGTGAGGGCTCAGATATGGATATGTCATCTGAAGCAGACAGATCGACAGATTCCTTAGCTCTCTTTTTCCTAGGACGTGGTTGCCTGCCGGGCGCTGTAGGGGGTGGAATCACCAATGACATCAGGGGTGGTATTGGGTTCTCTTCATCATCCTGTACAAACCTCCAGCTCTTATCTTGCTTGTGGTTTTTAAAATCTCGCAGCTGATTCATGGCGACCTCACCATACTCCCCAGTCTCTCTTACGATGCATTCCATCTCATCTGGGGTGGACTGACAACCATGGGGCATATTCTTTCTATTATATATGTAGCCACAATTGGAACACTGATAGCCAACACCAGAGTGCTGGTCTTGAAGATGCCTCTGGACGTCATATTTAGTCTTGAAATATTTAGGGATTCTCTTACATAGGAGGCACAAGTAATGGTATCCCTGAAAAGACACAATGTGCATACCATCAGTCATTATTGGCAAGTTTAATGCAATCTGCTACATTATGCTTCAAGTATATGCCTATGCAGTTTAACTAGACTCGAGCAAGGTCTCAGTACTAATCAGACTATTTTGTTTTGTTTCGTTTCAGCTTCCAGGGAGTACATCATCAAGGGCTCAGATGTATGCTTATCTGCAGTCAATTCAACCAACCATCAAGGTTCAAACAATGGGGACGGAATAGTCACCTCTGGGATTTAGTTTAGACAACAATTGGAGCATATTTACTGAGAATAGTACAATTAATTAGTCAAACTATGGATGTGCAAAACATGATAATGGAAACAAAGATGACAAAGATCTTTGTCAGATTTTTGATTAACAAAAGATGTTAAAATGATTACAAAGATAACAAACATCTTTGTCAGACTTTGGATGGGAAATTTATGAAAATGACTACAAGGATAACAACAGTCATTGTCAGGCTTTGAATGTGCAAACAATAATAACGAGATATACATATAAACAGTACAATGGAATATTCACTTTGGGTGACATTAAGTCATCGGTCACAATCTAGCAACAGTTTTGTATGACCACAATCACAAGGTCATACATTTTTTTTTTTTTTTTTTTTTATTTATCTTACGATTTTTTTGTTTTGTTTTAAGAAAGCATTTATAGTTAGAAGCACTAGAAGAGAGAAAGTGGCAGGCTTGTTGGCATAGGTTCTTTTTATACATTATGACAATTTCATTGAAAGAAAATACACCTGAATCTATTTTTAATATGGTTCATTACAACAAGGGTTTGGATACAACACGGCTGAGTAGTGGACCGTAACTGGCTATATAAGACTAATTTTCCTGTATCATTCATACATTTTACTTTCATTATAACACGGTTTGGTTGGATAACTAACACGGACATTGACTTGAACCATAATAATAGTGTTATAAAGAGGGTACAATGTAACAGTCTCTATGATTTATATTGGTGTATTTACTTTTAAAGTTCCCTATGTGTACAGCCAATTATAGTTTTAGTTGTTGTTGTTTGTTGCTTTATTGATGAACCAGTCAGGTTTGTCTTCCCCCACATAAGGTTTCAGCTTGTCATGGTGAACAACGAATGGTTTAGATTTTGGACCAGACTGTATGCGGAACAGGACCTCGTTCAGACGCTCAACAATTATCATTGGTCCCTTCCATGGTCTTTGAAGTTTGGGGTTAAAACCAACCTTACGTTTTGGGTTAAAGTACCATACTGGGTCACCTACTTCATAGGGTATTTTATGGGCTTTAACATCATATCTCCTTTTCATACTTTCACTTGAAATATTCAGGTGTCTCCTAGCAAAATCGTGAATATCAAGGAGCTTCTGTTCTAGCTGGTATGCATGCTCTGTTGCACAGAGCCGGTCGTCTCTTATGGGTCTACCAAGGGTAAGGTCTACAGGTAAGGTTAACTCGCGCCCAAGCATCATCATTGCAGGGGTTACACCTGTTGTTTCATGTATTGAGGACCTATAGGCTAACATCAACAGGGGTATGTGTTCGTCCCAGTCAGTTTGGGTATCTGAAATGTAAGATGCAATCATGTTTTTAATTGAACGATTTGCCCGTTCAACCATACCATCAGACTGGGGACGTCGTACTGTAGCTCTAGTTTTATCTATACCTAGTAATCGACACACCTCCCGAAATACCTGAGACTCAAAATTTGTTCCTAAGTCAGTATGTAATTGCAGAGGCACACCAAAAATGGATATGAATCTATTCACTAGTTTGGATGCCACATACTTTGCCTCTTGGGTTTTCAGGGGAATGGCATCTACCCATTTTGTGAAATAACAAGAAACAACCATAAGGTATCTATTTCCCTTCTTGGATACAGGATAGGGGCCACAAATGTCTAGTCCAATACGTTCCATTGGGTATCCTACATTATATTGTCTCATAGGTGCTTTTGCATGCCTGTGGGGCATTTTCCTAGACCCACAGGTTGAACAAGTCCTACACCAGTAAGATATATCCTTGTGCATTCTGCACCAGTAAAACCTTTTTCTGATTTTGTCATAGGTTTTACGTCTACCTAAGTGGCCACCAGTTAGGTTGGCATGTAACTGGTAAAATACTTCTTGCCGAAGAACAGCTGGCATGAGAAATAAGTAATCTGCATCATTGCCAACATCTCTTAATCGTTTCTTATACAGAATGTTATCCTTTAGTTCTATAGTTTCCCACTCATGCCAGTAAGATTTGAGTTCTCGACAGAAAGGGGCTACCGTAGACCAAGAGGGTTTCTCACCATTTTTCTTCCACTCTACTAAGTGTTTTAAAACAGTATCCTCACTCTGTTTTAAACGAATATTTTCCTGTGTAATGTCCTTGCACTCATCACAGGAATCTGTGGATTGGCCAGATCCACAAGGTCGCTGACTAAGGATTGAACATACTTTGCACGTGCTACTGTAACATGATTGATCAGCTTGAAGAGTTTCAGGGTTTAAGGTGTTTGCGCTCAACCTGTCCCCATAATGACACAGCGCTATGTCATCACAAGCCTTTACAGATGTTGTCACGCCAGCATGAGCAACATTTCTACAATCGGGATTATTGCCTAACTCAAACAAACACCCCAACAGTGTTCCATCTTCAACATGATCCATCCAATCTTCCATATAACATGCTGCCTCTGAACAGCAGCAACAACATATATGACGACTATCACTAATTTTGTGAGCTTCTGCGTCCACCCCATCGCACACAGAATTAAGCGTTGCATGCGTGAAGTGAGGAACCCCGATCTGGGACATTCCATGTGACATCTCCGAAGAGAGCACCTCAGCTACTCCAGGCCTAAAAGGGATGGTAGTGTGCGCATCACTACCATGCACATCGTCGTCAGTAATATTGGGCCCAATGAACTCAGGATCCTTGTCCTGGTCAACAAAGGAAACACTTCGTATGTGTTTCGGGATGATACCATCTAAAACAGGAGTCTCACCAGGGCCATCTCCATCAGTTTGGCTAATGACACCATGATGATCACTCCCAGTGCAGGGTAGGATGACCCCATTGTCACCATCAATTTCACCTTCTTCTAAGTTTATCATTTTCACAGCACTAGTTTCCCCTGCATTGTCAATGTCAGCTTTTATCTCAGGAGGATAATTTCTCTCATAGCGGTCACAGTATTTACACTGTGTGTCATGGCATGGTCTACGGGACATTGTGTCAGCATTGTTGTGCACCCTTCCAGCCCTGTGCACAACGGTAAAGGTGTAGGCTGATAAGGTCTCAATCCAGCGGGCAATCTGCCCTTCGCAATTTTTGAATCTCATAAGCCACTGAAGTGACCCATGATCGGTTCTTACCGTGAATTGTTGACCAATCAAGTAGTGATGAAAATGCTTAACAGCCATCACAACAGCTAGTAACTCCTTTCTTGTGGTGCAGTACTGCCTTTGTGATCTAGACAGACACTTACTGTAGTAGCTTAAAACTTTCTCTTCACCATCTTGTAGTTGGGACAAGACTGCACCTACGCCAACATTCGAGGCGTCACAGTCTAACAGAAAGGGTTCACCCTGCAACAATGGATAACTAAGGATAGGAGCAGTGGTAAGTAACTGTTTGATGGTGTCAAAAGCATTCTGGCGTTGTTCATTCCAAACGAATTTGGCATTTTTCTCTGTCAACTTATGCAATGGCTTGCATATGGTTGCAAAGTTAGACATGAACTTTCGATAATAGGAAGCAAGACCAATGAATTGACGCACTTCGGTTGCAGACTTTGGTTGGGGCCAGTCTTTAACAGCTTGGATTTTTGCTGGGTCAGTAGCTATACCATGCTCAGATACTTCATGGCCAAGGAATGCCACCTTATTGCATAGCAGATTGCACTTTTTCGGGTTGAGTTTAAGATTGACACTTTTAAGCCTTTCAAGGACGACCTTAAGGTTCTCTAAGTGCTCTTCAAATGTTTTTGAATACACTATGATATCATCCAAGTATATCAGCAAGATAAGGAAGGTCAGACCTGCAAAAACTCTCTCCATCAGGCGTTCAAACACACTAGGGGAGTTTATTAATCCAAAAGGGAGAACTCGCCATTGCCACAGGCCACTGCCTGGTATGGAGAAAGCAGTTTTGGGTCTATCCTCCTCTGCTATGCTTACCTGATGAAAGCCACTTTTCAAATCGAGAGTGGAGAACCAGCGGGACCCCCCAAGGGCTTCTAAAGTGTCGTCAATCCTTGGCAAAGGATGGCTGTCTGGTATTGTCAGCTGATTAAGCCTTCGGTAGTCTATGCAGAATCTGGTAGTCCCATCACGTTTGGGCACCAAAACTGCAGGGGAGCTCCAAGCAGAATAAGAAGGCTCAATCAGGTTCTTTTCAGCCATGGCCTTTATTTCATTCTCAGCAAAGTCTCTTTTAGCGAGAGGTATTCTGTAGGGCCTCAACTTAACGGGCTTACAGTCTGGGATGGTTTTTATGGTGTGTTCTACTAAGTTTGTACATCCTAAATCATGAGAGGACTTGGAGAATTGATCTTTGTACTCATAAAGGAGGGACCGCAAACTGTGTTTTTGGGTTTCATCCAAGTTTTTCGAACTTTCTTGTAACAGTTCTTCAACATGAGCATAAGGTTCAGGTGAAGGGAGAGAATCACTACCTATAGAATAGACAACCTCATGCTTACTAAGTTTCACTGGTTCATACATGGCTGCAACAGTATTCTTGTATAGAGTCATGGGCTCATCATTCAGGTTCATTATTCGTAGTGGTACAGTTCCAAATTCTGGAGACACTAAGGCTTTAGCAATCAAAAGTCCACTGCGGTCAACAAAATTTTCAGTGGCCTCAAGAACACCAATGCCATTAGTGTCAACCCTGTCTAATGGACGGCCTTTCACAATAATTTCGCATTCAGGGGGCACTTCCACTGTCTCAAAGATAGCAATTCTGCTACAGGTTGGTATGGCATCTACACTGTTTTGAAAACATGCTATCTTTTCGCCATTTAACACCAAGTGATTTCTGCTGAAAAACATATCACAGCGATGTTTTGTCAAGAAATCAATGCCAAGGATGCCATCATTTCTCACATTAGCTATTAGAAATTCACTTTCCAGACTTTGACTACCTAGTGAAATTTCCACATTAACCTTACCAAGAAAGGGTGAACATTCACCTGTAGCGGTCACCAGATGCATATCCACAGGTGTCAAACTAGGGCGTGTCTCTTCAGGCAAGTTTTCAAACAAACCTCTACTAAGAATGGTACAGCAAGAACCGGTATCAACTAAGAAAGCAAGGGACTGGTTGTAAATAGAACCAGCAACAAAATAACCATCCTCCATGCTTCTTACGGGTGTATCGGCGGGCCTATAAACTAATGTCGGGGTGAGGCCCTCCATCCCGACCGATTCCAGTTTCCCTGGTTGAATCCAGACTGGGCGGACCTATTTTGATTGTTAAATCTATCATTATTGCACCAAACTCTTTGACCAAAAGAATTTCCACTGGGTCTGTCACCGTAATTCAGTGAGGATTGGTTTGGGTAATTATTACGGCGAGGGTTATTATTGGCATATCGGGCATTAGTCTGTCTCTGTGAATTGTATGGGTGGGACTGATTATTTGGGGCCTGTTGGAGAGGTCGGCCATCAGTATTTGAGTGGGAAGGGTTTTGTGATTTCCAGGTCTTAGCACGCTTATTGTTATTATTTGGACGGTTGGGCCTTTTAAGGTCATTTACCTGACTTGTAAGGGAATCAAGTGAATTCTGCAGGGACTCCATTTGAGGGCTTGGTTTAGCTTGATCTTTATTTTTGACCTGTGTGTTTGTGTCAATTTGTCCAACTAGTCGCAAACGCTGCCTATCCGCGATTTTATGTGATTCCAAACGGAGGGCGGTTCTTTCAGCATCAGCCAGGGTCTTGGGGCCTAATTCCCTTACTCGCAACCTTATATCAGAATCTGACAATGCATCAATAAAATGGTCAATTGACAGGGTCTCAATTACATCTTTGTTCACACCGGGGTATGCTTGACGTACGAGTTTCTTTATCGCTTGGGCTAGTTCAGGAATTGATTCTCCCTTGGTTCTGGACCTAGACTTTAGTTGTGTCCTAAAGATTTCGGACCTGTTCACAGAACCAAATCTGTTGGCAAGCTTTTCGACAAGTGTTTTATAATCACGTCTGCCTAGATAGTCTAGTTCACTCAAAATGGACCGTGCATCGCCTGTCAGACAGTTCGCTAAGTACAAGGATTTTTCCCTATACTGCCAAGAATTAATTTCACTTGTAATCTCAAACTGAGACAAAAATTCATCAAAATCACACACGCCACTAAAGTTTTGAGGTTTCACTTTGCACGAAGGGCGATCTAGAAAATTTTGTGAATTGCTCAATAAGGGGGGTTCTCCAACGGCCAAATTAATACGGGAAGGTTCTGTAGTGGGTTGTGTTACTGAAGAATTAACATTACTGTTCCGGCCAACTGGGACAAGATCGGCCAGCAAGTTGCTGAATTTACGGTCAAGTCTCTGATTCATGTGTTCAGTCAGCCCAGAGACTGTGTCTTTCATAATTTTACCCATTTTCGTCAGTTCGGTTTCGACCCTATTTTCAAGCAGAGACATTTGCAGTGTTCCTGCGGAGCTTGGAATTGAATTGGCATCACCAAGGGTATCGTTGTTAGGATTTTGTGGGGAAGTGGATGGGTTATTGGTATTATCACCTATGGCTAAGTTATTTTGGTCGGCCATAATAAGTTAAATTGGCCACAAGACTTATTCCAGTAAGGGTATTCACTTCCTCTATAGCAAGGACCAAACACCAGGATTCAGTCAGTCACAGCTACGACAACAGGCTTTACCTTCTTCAGGCTAAATAAGGCAGTTGGCAACGGTAAGGTCAATATAACATGAACAGGGTTTTATCAACAAAACAATTTATTTATTTATTCATTTTCCTCTGGGATACGACAAGGTTCAAATGTATCCCCTATATTTTTCACTGGGATACGACAAGGCGTAATCTAATGCCTATGCTTTCCCCTCGGGTAAGACAAGGCTCAAAACTAGTGTTTATAAATTCCACTGGGGTACGGCAAGGTTCAATACTAACTCCTACACTATCCAACAAGGATACCACACTATAACCATATACCCCAAAGTACCGTCTTGTTCACCCTTATACCATCCCAGCATCTATTTATTAAACAATTTAATCCCACTTCTGACACCAAATTGTACCGGCGACACCCAGGCCGTTATATGACTCAAATGTGTTGAAGGGTCAGTAAAGGTGGGGCGGTAACAATGTAATTCTTGTGAGTTCGACCTGGGTCGTATTCAATGCCTAGTGGAAGTGAAATAAAAACAATTGGTTCAATTTCTCAATCTTTAATTAATCAACAGATCAAAAGATACCGATAAAAAAAATGATCAAAGTCTTAACTATAGCATAACTCCTATGGTAACATTTATAGAACCGATAGCTTGCACAAAGTGAGAGTTCACATTAAAATCTATGACCGGTAAGATGACAATAAAATATAATTCTTGACATGGGGAATTAATATTTAGAAAGACTTTTCAATGTACATTTAAGAAAGGGGTAAACTATCACCTTTATACATATGAAAGGGGTAAACAATCACCTTAATACATATGAAAGGGGAAAACAATCACCTTAATTAATGCTTTACATGAAAGGCGTAAACATCCACCTTATTGTGGTATGTGAAAGGGGTAAACTATCACCTTAATACTTTTTATGAAAGGTGTAAACATTTAGCTTAATTAAGCTTTAAATGAAAGGCGTAAACATCCACCTTAATGTGTCATAAATTGTGATCGTTTAATTCGTCCGATAACAGTCTGTATAGGATACTCAAACTAATCCCTTAATAGGCACACAACACTGTAACGCACACACAATATCGCTGTATTAAATGATCACTTAAAGTTTCAAAGGCGCGCCCTTCAAACCGTAGATCTAAATGGCTCAACGTTTTACAACTTACTTCAAAGGCGCACCTTTAAACGTTTAGAATATCGTAATTTAACATTATTCTAGAGTGTAAGATGTTTAAATATTGTGGGAAAAAAAATAGTTTTAAAATATACTTAACAATTTAATTTTTATCAAGAACTTATGCCAACTTCGCCTAGAAACAGGACAGGGAGGGGTAAAGTCAGGCGGAAATGAAAGGCGCAAGTTTTGGGTGAAGGGAGAAAGGTTCAAACCTCTTTGGGGCCTTTCTTGTCTTGCTTTCTGTATGGCATAACGCCAACATCCAATCAGTCGTTTGGGTTTTAAGGGCGGAATCAGGTCTTTGCTTGAAGGGAGAAGCCAGTCGGTTTGGAGGATCAAGCGACGTTGCTATTTACATTAGCAACAAGTGTTTCCTCCATACTTCAGGTATATATAGGCCGAATTCCTAGAAAGCTGGTATCCAGGAGTTCATGCGCTGGACATAGTACACAACGTTAGCAAGCGGGAGCCAGTCTAGCACGCGAGGCATCGCGTGACTGCTGATGTCAAGGAGATTGTCATAACGACCAAGACTGAGGAGATCCGAAATCAACGGAAATGACAGTTTGACAGCTCTAAATCGTAGTTTTTAGCCGGGAATATCCCAAATTACAGCTATAAAAATGGATTAAAAGGGTACAAAAACGGTATGCTTTGTTCAATAAGGGTTAATCTGCATGATTTAGTGGGAAAAGGAGCTTGTCATTGGCATTTTTAGTGGACAAACGGCGGCGAAGTTGGTTTACAATCGGAGCGGCCATGAGCAGTTTTGGACCGCAAATCACTGTTTACAAGCGTAAAAATCCTACAAAAATGTACAATATTGCAACAAATACATGAAGATGGAACAGAATAGCCAGACGCCGTTACAATATCTTATAGTAAAATATAAAATAAATGAAAAATTACCTGCGGATTTTATCTTTTATTCCGTATACACGGATAAACTTAAAATGTTAAAATGTTCGACGCAAAGCTCTGCAGCGGACGGTCAGGTGTTCTTCTCCGGGTACTCCAGTTTTCGTCCACATCTGATTAACGATCGGCTCGATATAAGTGAAAATATCTTGAAAGGGCCGTAAAATCAAAACAAACAAAAATGTTTAAAATATCGTAAACACTGCTTTGGACTACTTGGAACCACAACACCAAAGCATATCAAACTTTTCATTCTCTTTAATCATTTCTTCTACATCCATGTATTATTCCTTCACCTCATTCCCTCCTTCTTCTATTCATATTCTTTCGGATGATTGTATAATTTGCAGTACATAAAGTTTCAATGTTAATATATACTTAAACAAGAATTCCGCAGAAGGCGGCGTCGCACCTGCTGGGGGTAAAAGTCATTGGAGTCACAATCAGAATGTTGTTATTAATTAAGTAAATTTCATTCTTAGCAGTTGATAGTTGATGTAAAATGTGTCAAAGTCACTGGACCAAAAAATATAGGTCATGGTCACCAGGTCAAGGTACGTGCACATCAGTACATTGAGGAGAAACACTATGCAAGGGTTGGTGGCTGTAGGCCATTTATTTTAGGACATATCGAACATTGACATAAAATGTGTTAAAGTCATTGGAGTGCATAATATAGGTTAAGGTCACCAGGTCAAGGTACCCGCAGAGTAAGAAGGCCTTCATTCGGACTGAACAAATTATTTATCTAAATCGCGACGGAAATAAAGGCGAGGATTGTTGCCACGTAAAATCGATTTAAGCCCCCCCCCCCCCCAGTGGAATTCGTTTCCGCTGTCCGTTCCAAGGCGGTTTTCCTGTCGCGGTTTATTTTTGTTATGGTTTGTCTTTGGGTGTTTGTGTCGCTTATGTTATTTTATTTTGGTTAGCCTATTGGCCATTTTGTGGGAAAGTAACTGTCCTTTTGGCTTTCCGCTGCTGGTGTTTCCATTTGGGTCTGTTGTTTCGTGTTTGTGTGTCTTTCCCTTTGGTGTCTCTGATGGAAGCTGTGGGTTGATTGTATCGATTCCTGATCATTGCATTCACTTCGTTTCAGTAAATGTAGGAGAAGCACTATGCAAGGTTTGGTGGTTGCAGGCATTAAAGTTAAGAAGATATGGAATATCGACCTAAAAAGTGTTTAAGTCAATGGAGAGCAAAAAATAGGTCAAGGTCACCAAGTCAAGGTACCGGCATAGTCAGTATATCTAGGAGAACCACTATGCAAGATTTGGTGGTTGCATGTCTTTTATTTGCAGAGATCTGGATCTTCGATGTAAAAATATGTCAAAGTCGCTGGAGCGTAACATAAAAGTCAATTCCACCGGGTCAAGGTACCTGCAGAGTCAGTACATCTAGGAAAAGCACTATGCAAGATTAGATGGTTGTGGGCCTTTTATTTGAGGAGATCTGGAACTTCGACGTAAAATGTGTCAAAGTCAGTCGAGCGTAAAATATAGGCGAAGGTCACCATGTCAAGGTACCCGCAGAGTCAATACATCTAGGAGAAGCACTATTCAAGATTTTATTGTTGTAGGCCTTTTATTTGAGAAGATCTGGAACATCTAGGTAATTTGTGTCAAACTCACTGGAGCGTAAAATATAAGTCAAGGTTACCGGGTCAAGGTGCTTGCCTAGTCAGGAGCTCAGGGTGATGTTTCATGAAAGGTTTGATGGTTGTTTAGTCTTATAGTTGATTACAATACAAACTTCGACGTAATGTCGAACTTCGACGTAATAGTCAAAGTCACTGGAGCACAAAATATAGGTCAAAGTCACCAAGTCAAGGTGCTTACAAAGTGAGAAGGTCTATGAGATGTTTCATGTAAGGTTTGATGAGGTTTGTAAAATAAAAACTTTGACGTAAATGTCGAACTTCGACGTAAATGTTAACAGACGGACGGACGCACAGACGGAAAGTTGGACGCCTATGTCGCACCCTGCTAAAAGCAGGTACGACAAAAATGAGGTCTACTCTTAAAGAAAGAATTTGCTCCAGAGGAGCAAATTCTTTCCTCTAAGAGTAGACTCCTGTTGCTAATGGAGGCAAGAACAATTCTGACAGTGTTCCCACCTTGAATATGTATACATTATCCTTAACAATATTAGCACAGTCAAAAGGTCATGGAGATGTTTCATTTAAGGTTTGCTGGCAGCTGAGGTTTGTAGTTGACTTAATTAAAAACTTTGACGTAAATGTCGAACTGAAAGTTTATAGACGGACGGACAGACGGACACACGGACGAACGGACACACGGACGGAAAAGCGGACGCCCATGTCGCACCCTGCTACAAGCAGGTGCGATAAAAATAAACTTTTTACAGGAAAGTGTTTTGGTTGACAGGTATGTGTGGTTCGGGGTGGTTGGCTTGGTGGTTTGGAGGGAAGCTGTACTGAACACAGTGACCATAGTAATCCCAAATCTAACAGATATGACTTCAACAAACCCCAGCAATCCTCATTAGACCCAAACCAACCCTAAGGAATTGTTTTTAGGTATTTTAATACTGGTTTGGTGTGTTTTGTGGTGGTTTTGTGTGTTTTAGGGTGGTTTGGGGTGTTTCTATGGACGGCCGAAAATACAACCGAATAGAATTTAAATATGTTAAAAAATACATATTGTAGGAGTCCACACCACAGTGGCAACAAGGGGCGGTGTCCAGCCACTCAGTCAGTCGGGATTTATTTTGCGTTGTGTTCCGCTTGCACAAGTAATCTGCACAATCATCTGCAGCATGTCCTCAAGGGAATGACTTCAGGATCCGATTTCGTAAAATCATTTTTCGATATAAAAAGATTGGGTACAACATAAATGTTATATGACAGACTGCATGCATGGTAGTTAACCCAATCACGGTTGACAACTTTGCTTCCCTCTTTAATTGCACGCCGTTGGGGCAGGTCTCAGATTCTATGACGGTTCCAGCGTAAAGGCTTATGTTGGTTGGTACCTGATGCTCTGTCTCGGGTCGGGCCCATCGGAGTCTAACTGTTGGTTTTCTTTTGATCCAGCATTTCAGTTGTTTCTTGCTGTCGAGTCTTCACCGTTGTTTCATCTCTGTGGTTGTTCGATTTTTGTGTTCACGGACATGTTGCACTGATGAGTTAGGAGAGGCCTTCACGCGGACTGAACAAATTATTTGTCTTAATCGCGGCGGATATAAGGGCGAGGATTGTGGTCACGTAAAAACGTAAAATCGATTTAAGCCCCCCCCCACCCCCCTCCCACAGTGGAATTCATTTCTGCTGACGGTTCTTCTGTCGCGGTTTATTTTTGTTATGGTTTGTTTTTGGGTGTTTGTGTCGCTTATATTATTTATTGGCCATTTTGTGGGAAAGTAACTGTCATTTTGGCTTTCCGCTATTGATGTTTCCATTAGGGTCTGTTGTTTCATGTTTGTGTTTCTTTCCCTTTGGTGTCTCTGATGGGAGCTGTGGGTTAATTGTATCGATTCCTGGCCATTGCCTGCACTTCTATTATGAATTTGCTAATTTCAGCAACAAGCGGATGGACAGGCAGACAAATGACATCCTTGAGTATGAATGCCATTTGGCGTGTCACCACTAGCAGTTCTAACATGATTTTTTTTTTTTTTTTTTTTTGGTGTTTTTTTTTTTGCAGACTAACCCAGACTCAAATCCCCGGAATTGAGGCCTGATTGAGTAGCATAAATGAAAAACAAGTTTATTTATATTTACATGACACTATAAGGTCTTAGCGATGACCCGTGCTTTGAGTGTTATGTTTTATGCTACTGTCTTAATTATGTGCTTTAATACGAGTTAAACGTATTTAATTTGTTACTATTGTTAACGTTATTAATTTTTTTTCCAATGTGTTCCTGGAGCTTAACTTTTTATAAAGATAAACTTTCAGCTCATTTTAAACTTTACTATAATGTCAATACAGATAGTACGATACCAAATTATTATTCACTTGCTATGTGGTTTGATTATGTTTATGGAGCTGATCAAAATTATCTTTGTATCTCATTTTGCATAGATTAAAGTTTTTATAAGTGTTTTCAATAGTGTTTCTACATTTAAGACACCTCCGTAGAGGACATCAAACTTGGTTTGATATGCGAGTGCAAAAGGCAAGTAATTAATATATATAAAAACATTCTCTATGTGAACATGTAACCACGTATCTGTAATTTGTTATATGCATGTTTCACGCCTTTGTATATGGCCAAAAGCTCTTTGAGTTTATGTTGTCTCCATAGTGCAGTTTATATTTTACTTTTGGTCCTTTGAGATCAGCGTGAATATTATGAGAAATCAGAAATAAATTATTGGTTTAGACTCATATTCTAGACAGGTTTTTAATTATTTGGACGCCATTGTGATTTATATCAGTCTTTGAATCGACTGCCTATTCGAAATTCGCAAAATTGCAGTATGTTTCCTCTGGCTTTCTTTGCCGGATCATTACAGGGTCACTGATGAGGCTTTATTAGACGAAACTATGTAGTATGACCCATCTTCTTTCTTATGAATGTTTTCATTGCTCTTAAGGAAACTCATTTTTTATTTTTATTTGCCTTCAATGCAGCTGGTGTTGTGCCGTGTGGCGGCCGTAAAACGTCTCCCCGTACATCAACCATAGTGCAGTTTATATTTTACTTTTGGTCCTTTGAGATCAGCGTGAATATTCTGAGAAATCAGAAATAAATGATTGGTTTAGACTCATATTCTAGACAGGTTTTTAATTATTTGGACGCCATTTTGATTTATATCAGTCTTTGAATCGACTGCCTATTCGAAATTCGCAAAATTGCAGTATGTTTCCTCTGGCTTTCTTTGCCGGATCATTACAGGGTCACTGATGAGGCTTTATTAGCCGAAACTACGTAGTATGACCCATCTTCTTTCTTATGAATGTTTTCATTGTTCTTAAAGGAACTAATTTTTGATTTTTATTTGTACATTTGTCATGCCGTCTTTATAAAGAAAACTCTTATCTTGTCTTATAATTTGGAGTTTTACTGGGTCCAATTCGGTTGGGCAGTACAGCAAGGGAGCGTCTGGTGCTTGTGGCCCCGGATCGATTCACGGCAGCGGTAATAAAATTGCGGTGTCCGAACATGCACCACTGGCATCATTTGTAGGGATAAATGCCAAAAAATTCACTGTCCATTGGATACGGAAGGTGCACTGGAGGCTCCCTCTGCAGGGAGAATCATCCCCTATGCGGGTTACAGGTCCCTACCGTAATTCATGATTACTGTGTAGGTGTATGTAATGCACACCTGCAAGTAATGGTCAATGTGACTCTTACGACATGAAAGCCGTAACAAGGCAAAAAAGCACAGCCTGAAAAAAAAAGTCCCCGCCTATGGTGGGATTCGAACACGGGCCGCTCGGGTGATAGTCCAGTGCTCTAACCGCTGAGCCAAAGAGTCGACTCCCTGACGCAGTTGTCAGAGAGTTGTGATAAACCTATAAGCTATGCATGTAGATAACTAAAGGGAGGCAATGCGGTCCGTAACACATCCCTCTTCAAGAAAGTCGCCATTTCTGATGACGTGAAGCCAACTTCGGCAGGAAGCCATTTTCGGCGAAATGAAGTCCGATCTCGGACGAGCCCCCACCTTACGACATGAAAGCCGTAACAAAGGAAAGAAGCATAGCCTGCAAAAATCCCGCCTATGGTTGGATTCGAACCCGGGCCGCTCGTGCGATAGTCCAGTGCTCTAACCGCTGAGCCAAAGAGTCGACTCCCTGACGCAGTTGTCAGAGAGTGGTGATAAACCTATAAGCTATGTATGTAGATAACTGAAGAGAGGCAATGCGGTAACAGTGACCGTTCGAAGCCACCTGCGAGTAACGGTCAAATGTGACTAATCGTTATGATAGATAGATAGATAGATAGATAGATAGATAGATAGATAGATAGATAGATAGATAGATAGATAGATAGATAGATAACAATGAAGATCCCAGCAGTTTTTGGTCAAAGTCTAAATTCGCTTGGGTTTATTCAGTATGTTTCTGATTAATCTTCCAAAATAGAAGTGGAGGCAATGATCAGGAATCTATACAATTAACCCACAGCTCCCATCAGATACACCAAAGGGAAAGAAACACAAACATGAAGCAACCGACCCCAATGGAAACACCAACAGCGGAAAGCCAAAAAGGACAGTTACTTTCCCACAAAATGGCCAATAGGCTATCCAAAATAAAATAATATAAGCAACACAAACACCCAAAGACAAACCATAACAAAAATAAACCGCGACAGAAGAACCGCATTGGAATGGTCAGCGGAAACGAATTCCACTGAGGGGCTTAAATCGATTTTACGTGGCCACCATCCTCGCCCCTACTTCCGTCGCGATTAAGACAAATAATTTGTTCAGTCCGCATTAAGGCCTCCTAACTCATCAGTGCGACATCTCTGTGAACACAAAAATCAAACAACCACAGAGATGAAACAACGGTGAGGACAGCAAGAAACAACTGAAATGCTGGAGCAAAAGAAAACCAACAGTTAGACTCCGATGGGCCTGATCAGAGACAGAGCATCAGGTACCAACCAACATAAGCCTTTACGTTGGAACCGACATAGAATCTGAGGCCTGACCCACCGGCGTGCAATTAAAGAGGGAAGCAAAGTTGTCAACAGTGATTGGGTTAATTACTATGCGTGCAGTCTGTCGTATAACATTTATGTTGTACCCAATCGTTTTATATCGAAGAACGATTTTACGAAATTGGGCACTGAAGTCATTGCGGTTATAATATTTTCTGAATTTATATACTAAGTCACCATAAAATTCGAGTTCCGATAGACCTTGCTGCAGAAGAGCTTTAAGCCCAATATTGAATTTTGAATCCGAATATACATTTACCATGAGACTGCATTTTTTAAATTTCAGCTGAGTCTTACTGTTGATTTTCTTGTGCTCAAGAATTTCAATTGTTTCTTGCTATTGTGTCCTTACCGTTGTTTCATCTCGGTGGTTGTTTGATTTTTTGTGTTCTCGGAGATGTTGCACTGATGAGTTAGGAAGCCTTCATGCGTACTGAACAAATTATTTGTCTAAATCGCGTCGGAATTAAGGGCGAGGATTGCGGCCGCATAAAAACGATTTAAGCCCCACAGTGAAATTCTTTACACTGACCGTTCCAAGGCTGTTCTTCTGTCGCGGTTTATTTTTGTTATGGTTTGTCTTTGAGTGTGTGTCGCTTGTATCTTTTTGTTTTGGATAGCCAATATGCCATTTTGAGGGAAAGTAGCTGTCCTTTTGGCCTTCCGCTGTTGGTGTTTCCATTAGGGTCTGTTTGTTTCATGATTGTGTTTCTTTCCCTTTGGTGTCTCTGATGGGAGGTGTTGGTTAATTGTGTCGATTCTTATCATTACCTTCACTTCTGTTTATGTAAATCAGTTCATTTGTTCCGCATAAGACCAGAATCAGAACTGTTACAGGTGACACGTCAAATCTACCTGTGATATGGGAAAGTAGTCCCTAGCCACACTATCCTCTGTACCATCAGATAAGAAAATTATCGTTCCAAGGCGGTTCTTCTGTTGTGATCTATTATCGATATAGTTCGTCTTTGCAAGTAAGTATTGCTAATATCTATTATTTCGGTTAATCGTTTGGCAATAGATATAGACATAGAACATTTATTTTTTGTCGAATACTTGTAACACTATAACATACGCCTTGTAGAGCTTTTACTTGGACAACCTCTGTAAATCAACAAAAAAATTAAGAATCATATATCACAACATGCAACAATAAAAAGAAACATATATGACAGCATGCAACATAGAACATACTAAGCATCTAAGAATGAGGGGCATATCACAGCAGGAAATATATTCTTATGTAATTCAGATTAGATTTCAGTTTAAATTTCTATAATTATTAAAAAGATAAGAAGAAAATGAAGAGAAAGAAAATTCTGTTTGGAAAACATTGTAAAAATACTTCTTGCAGGGCTAGGGAACGACTTATAAAAGCATCGACCAAAAGATACAATCTTTGCGCGAAAAATGAAATTTAAATGAGAGGCCTGATAAGACTCGAGCTTACCAAGTCCTGACGAAATAAACTAAAATAATGGAGGTATATGGGTTAAAACAAGGATACACTTAGTTTATACTAACTTATTTTAGTTCAATTTCGATGAAAGCACCAAGCTTATTGAATTGCTCTCGAACACTCATTCCAGATGTTATCACGCGCGCGCGAGAGAGAGAGGCAGTGAATTTTATACAACTGCTACCCATTAACACCTGGGTCGAGTGGGGCATTGTCATAACGTGCCTTGTCCAAAGATACGCCTCGACTCCGTAGGCCGGATTCGAACCCACAACCTCTCGATCATAAGTCGAACGCACCAACCACTGAGCTATCGAGGCTGACAAGGAAATGCTTATATAAAAGACATAAAAAGGACACGAAGGACATTTACATTTGACGCCATCCCCTCGTTAGAAATTGGTGACCTTGACCTCATTTTCAAGGTCACAGCGACCAAAAAACAAACAAAAACAAACAGCCATTTTTGGGCTAAAAATGTTTTGTCTGCACTCTATTTCATTAAAAAAATGAATAATTTTAGTCAAATTTGGTACAATATATCAGTACAAGATACCACAAATATGATTAGATTTTGGTAACCTTGACCTCATTTTCAAGGTCACAGCTACCCAAAAACAGTCATTTTTGGACCAAAAACGCTGCACTCGTTCTCATTAACGAATTGACCAAATTTCGTCAAACTTGGTGCAATATATCATTACAACAAACCGCAGATTTGGTTAGATTTTGGTGACCTTGAACTAATTTTCTAGGTCACTGTGACCCTAAAACAGTCAGTATTGGGCCAAAAATGGCTTGTCTGCACTCTATCTTATTAACGAAATGATTGATTTTCGTCAAACTTGGTACAATATATCATTGCAGCAAACCACAGATTTGGTTAGATTTTGGTGAACTTGACCTCATTTTCAAAGTCACTGCGACCCTCAAACAGTCAGTATTGGGCCAAAAATGGCTTGTCTGCACTCTATCACATTAACGAATCGATTGATTTTCGTCAAACTTGGTACAATGTATCATTGCAGCAAACCACAGATTTGGTTAGATTTTGGGGAACTTGACCTCATTTTCAAGGTCACTGTGACCCTAAAACAGTCAGCATTGGGCCAAAAATGGCTTGTCTGCACTCTATCACATTAACGAATCGATTGATTTTCGTCAAACTTTGTACAATATATCATTATAACAAACTGGAGATTTGGTTAGATTTTGGTGACCTTGACCTTTTTACAAAGTCACAGCGTCCCAAAGACAGTCAATTTTGGGCGAAAAATGGTTTGTCTGCACTCTACCTCATTAACGAATCGATTAATTATAGTCAAACTTGGTACAATATATCAATACAACATACCACAGACTTGATTAGCTTTTGGTGACTTTGACCTTTTTTCAGGGTCACAGGCCCCTCCAAAACAGTCAATAATGGGCCCAAAATGGTTTGTCTGCACTGTTAAGCCAAGGTCTCCCGAAACATGTTCTTTTGGGGCCAAAAATGGCTTATCTGTAACCTATATCATTTAAGAATTTATGAATGTTGATCAAAATCGGTACAATATTTAGTTACAGTCTACCAAATTTGTCTGGTGATCTGAGTATTTTTAATGACTGTTTGTTTTTTAAAGTCACAGGCTCTCGAGAAAACTGTCAGTTTTTTGGCCAAAATTGGCTTGTTTGCAGCTTACATTTTGGTGACTTTAACCTAGTTATTAAAGTCAAATTGGTGTTTTAAGATATATTTATGGTGGGGGACATTGTTTTCCTCTGAAAACATTTCTAGTTTTGTTATGGTATATCTTTGAATGTTTGTATCGCTTATATTATTTTGTTTTGGATAGCCAGTTGGTCACATCACGTGAACAAGTCCGTGAAATGAAGACCCCCCCCCCCTAAACCCCACTTTATATAGAGAAAACTGGGGTTTACGGGGGTATTCATTATTTGTCTAATTTCTGCTCCAATACATACGTTGTGGGTACTCGTTAGAACCGCATCAATGAGGCGGTTCTAACGAGCACATGCAACCTATGTGATGAGCATTTATAAGAAAAACATTGCAGATTTTCATCAGAAAAGTAGCCATTTTGGAGATGTGAAAAATGCACTATGTCGTACGGTTTGTTATGGTAATGGTTTTGTGGGAAAGTAACTGTTCTTTTGACTTTCCGCTATTGCTGTTTCCATTAGGGTCTGTTAGTTCATGTTTGTGTCTCTTTCCCTTTGGTGTCTCTGATGGGAGCTATGGGTTAATTGTATCGATTCTGGAGTGTATGTAATATACACCTGCGGTAATGGTCAAATGTGACCGACGCAGTATCAGAAGATAGATAGATAGATAGATTCCTGTTCATTGCCTTCACTTCTATTCAATGTTATATTGTTAACACTAAATATATTCGACTTTAAAAAAATATGATTATCTATGCTTGTCCGTGTGCTAAACCACGTTAACCCATCCAATTGATGTAATGGCCAATGACCGACTCAGTATATAGTAAATACATGGTAAGTGTCTTTAATAATAAAATATAACCAGTGCTTCAGCTGAAGTGCACGACCCGCCGGATGCTTTTAGCTTTATGATTGTTACCATATATGGGTATGGCGGCCATTTTGGTCATGTGACCTGGACATAAAACGGTTCCCCCAATAAATGCGCCTTATCGTAAGGAGCAAAAATATATCTTACACTTTAGTACTGTATTCTGAATCGTTTGCAGGATAAAATCCAACACAAAAGCATATGTGTCAAAGTTTGACCTGGGCACAAAGAAGGTCAAGGTCAACTTAGGGTCACCATTTTAGCAATTTATGATGGGCCTACGTTCCAGATGCTATTTATCAAGTTTCGTGGAAATCTGCACAGTGGTTCTGGAGAAGACTATTTTTGAAGGGTTTTACCAAATATTGCTTGGCGGCCATTTTGGTCATGTGACCTGGACCCCATGAGGAAATTTTGGTTTCCCCCATCCCGTAGAGGCTCCATATGAAATTTGACTTCAATCGGCCCAAACGATTTCCGAGGAGAAACAGTTCGAAAATTTTCACATTTTTCGCCTCGGCGAGGCTGTACTAAATGGAATGTAATATTTCGCAAGTTCATTGATAAGATCTCATTGATATTTATCAGTATGCCAAAAATTGTTTAAATATTCCAAGCGGTTAAGTCACTATCACCAATTTTCACAAACGGGTTACGGACGGACAGATAGACAGACCGTATATGGCTTGGTGGCCATTTTGGTCATGTGTCCTGGACCCAATGAGCAATTTTTGGTTTCCCCCATCCCATAGAGGCTCCATATGAAATTTGATTTCAATCGGCCCAACGGTTTCCGAGGAGAAGCAGTTCGAAATTTTTCACATTTTTCGCCTCGGCGAAGCTATACTAAATGGAATGTAATATTTCGCAAGTTCATTGGTTAGATCTCATTGATATCTATCAGTATGCCAAAAATTGTTTAAATATTCCAAGCGGTTAAGTCACTATCACCATATTTCACAAACGGGTTACGGACGGACAGACAGACAGACAAACCATATATGGCTTGGCGGCCATTTTGGTCATGTGACCTTGACCCCATGAGCAAATTTTGGTTTCCCCCATCCCATAGAGGCTCCATATGAAATTTGACTTCAATCGGCCCAACGGTTTCCGAGGAGAAGCAGTTCAAAAATGTTCGAAAAATTTCACATTTTTCGCCTCGGCGAGGCTATACTAAATGGAATGTAATATTTCGTAAGTTCATTGATTAGATCTCATTGATATCTATCAGTATTCCAAAAATTGTTTAAATATTCCAAGCGGTTAAGTCACTATCACCAATTTTCACAAACGGGTTACGGACGGACCCAAAGAAGGTCAAGGTCAACCCAGGGTCACCATTTTAGCAAATTATGATAGGCCTACATCCCAGATGCTATTTATCAAGTTTCGTGGAAATCTGCACAGTGGTTCTGGAGAAGACTATTTTTGAAGGGTTTTTACCATATATGGCTTGGCGGCCATTTTGGTCATGTGACCTGGACCCCATGAGCAAATTTTGGTTTCCCTATCCCATAGAGGCTCCATACGAAATTTGACTTCAATCGGCCCAACGGTTTCCGAGGAGAAGCAGTTCGAAAATTTTCACATTTTTCGCCTCGGCGAGGCTATACTAAATGGAATGTAATATTTCGCAAGTTCATTGGTTAGATCTCATTGATATCTATCAGTATGCCAAAAATTGTTTAAATATTCCAAGCGGTTAAGTCACTATCACCAATTTTCACTTACAGGTTACGGACGGACAGACAGACAAACCATATATGGCTTGGCGGCCATTTTGGTCATGTGACCTTGACCCCATGATCAAATTTTGGTTTCCCCCATCCCATAGAGGCTCCATATGAAATTTGACTTCAATCGGCCCAACGGTTTCCGAGGAGAAGCAGTTCAAAAATGTTCGAAAATTTTCACATTTTTCGCCTCGGCGAGGCTATACTAAATGGAATGTAATATTTCGTAAGTTCATTGGTTAGATCTCATTGATATCTATCAGTATGCCAAAAATTTTTTAAATATTCCAAGCGGTTAAGTCACTATCACCAATTTTCACAAACGGGTTACGGACGGACAGACAGAATGACAGACTGACAGAATGACACGGTGATTTTAGGGCACTCTTAGAAAAAACCGACTTCAGTCGGTTGCTTTTTCTGCGGGTCGTGCAATCGGTGAGCTTTTGTCAGTTTTATAGGGGCGAGCTTTAGCGAGCCCCTATAAAATTGTCTCTTCGAACCGATTATATTTTATTATTAAAGACACTAATCATATTTAGTTTATACCGCAATTCAAAACAATCAAAGGGTTTTGCATTAAATAAGCTAATTTAAGCAAAAAAAGACAACAGTCAGAGTGACATGTTAAACGATATTCAGTGCCATGGCGCGCACACGTGGTATAACGTGACGTCAACGAGTGCAATGTTTCTGACGTCACCGCACCACAAAGACATAGGAAACAACATGGACGCTCGAATAAAAGTTTCTCAGTTCTTTACATTCTGTGTGAAAATCTGCAAATAAATAGTTTATTTTAGCTTTAGAAATTATTTTCAAAGTTGAGGCGGGGTGATGTTGCTCGTTCATCGGGATATCCCTCATATGCCATTCATGGAACGCGAAAACGATTCAGAATCTGTTTTGGTTAAGGTTTTTGCAAACAAAAATTCCCACTTTATTGCAAGTTGGTATCGACCACCTAACGACACTGTCGAAAACTTCCAATTATTTAAAGATCAGCTTGATCGCATTAAGTCTCAGAATAAGGGTAAAAAACTTCCTGCAGTACATGTCTTAGGTGACTTCAACTTCAGAGAGATTGTTTGGCCAGATAGACTCAGCAAACAAGGTACGATGCTGAGTCCGTCAGAGGGACAGGTGTTGGTTGACATCATGAATGATCATGGCTTGGAACAGGTTGTTGACTTCCCTACTCGAGATAGAAACACTTTGGATTTGATTCTTAAAACTTTGCCAGGACAGTTTGGGGATATTCAATCCCCGGACAAACTAAGTGATCATGATATTGTCTCTGGACTTTTGAAAATCTTCATACCACCTATAAAGAAACCTCGTAGAAAGGTGTACTTATATCAAAAGGGTGACTATGAAACTATGAGGAAGGATGCCCTAAAATTTGCAAGAGAGAAATACTTTAATGGTCACCCAGACGCTCGGTCTGTCCAGGAGAACTTTGATTTGATAAAATCTTTCATTCAAGCTTCGTCCGAAAATCATATCCCCTCCAAAACTAGCAGGTCTGTATATTCAATTCCTTGGGTCACACCAGAAATAAGAAGAAAAATTCGGAGGAGAAATTAGATTCATGCTAAGGCAAAAAAGTTGGGAAGTCATAAACTCAGAGCAAAATTTGAAAACTTGAGACTAGAAATTAAAAATGACATCAAAAATCAGCATGATCAGTATGTAAATAACTTGGTAGGTGATGTAAAGGCAAATCCCAGAGACTTCTACAGATATATCAATAGCCAGAAGAAAGATAGGCAAGGTATCCCACCCCTTAACAAAAGAGGAGGGAACGGGGTCGCTGAATCAGACTCTGAAAGGGCAGAGGAATTGGTTGGTCAATTCAATGATGCATTTAATAAAACTGAGTTCAACGAGGTTCCATTGACTGGAAGATCGGCCCCTTTCATGGAAAATATTGTTGTATCCTCTGTGGGAGTGATCAAGTTACTTAAAGGCTTGAACCCTTCTAAAGCTTTAGGGCCTGATGAGCTTCATCCTAGAGTCCTGAAGGAACTAGCAAATGAGTTAGGTCCAGTTTTTGCTCATCTTTTCCAACAATCTCTCGATATGGGTGAAATTCCCAAAGAATGGCTCCTAGCGAACATCTGTCCACTTTTCAAAAAAGGGGACAGGGCTCTTGCTCGTAATTATCGCCCGGTGTCACTGACCTGTGTTCTATGTAAATTGCTTGAACACATAGTCTGCTCAAACATCATGGCCCACTTGGATGAACATAAACTTTTGTCAGACAGACAACATGCATTTAGGAAAAGGCATAGTTGCGAAACTCAGTTGAGCACGGTTATTAATGATTGGGCAAAAATCCCGGACAAAGGGGGGCAGGTGGACACATTTATTCTGGACTTTGAGAAGGCTTTTGACACCCCTCCTCATGAACTACTTAAATCCAAATTATTTGGTTATGGAATTGGAGGGAAGACTCTTAAATGGATAGATTCCTTCCTTTGCTACATAAAACAGCGTGTTGTTTTTAATGGTGAATCTTCAGTATGGGCGCCAGTTTTGTCTGGAGTCCCACAAGGGACTGTTCTTGGTCCTCTATTCTCCCTGTACATCAATGATATTTCCACTGACATTGACTCAGAAATAAGACTGTTCGCAGATGACTGTGTTTGTTACCGGGAAATTAGAGATACAGATGACTCACTGAAACTTCAGGCTGACATAGATAGATTAGGATGTTGGGCCAGAAAATGGGGCATGAGATTTCAACCAGTTAAATGCAATATTATGCAGATAACAAGGAAGAAATCTAATAAAGTTGAGGCTTCTTACACCTTAGAGGGAACGGTCCTCGAAAATGTGAATTCCATTAAATACCTTGGTGTGACAATCACTCACGATTGGAGATGGAATACACACATTAGCAATATGTGTACAAAGGCGAATAGACCACTTGGTTTCCTGAGGCGAAATCTTCATCAGTGTCCTCAGGATGTGAAAGAGACAGCATACAGGGGACTTGTTCGCCCAATTTTGGAATATGGTAGTTGCATCTGGGACCCAAGCGGAGTGGTCCTTAATGAAGAAATTGAAAAAGTTCAGAATAGAGCTGCTAGATTTGTAACTGGAAATTACTGCTTTGAAACTGGGAGCATGAGTGGAATTCTAGGAAAATTAAGATTGGAGTCTCTCAAGAAAAGGAGAAGAGACAGTAGGCTAATACTCTTATACAAAGGTCTAAAGGGTGCTGCCAGCATTCCAACAGATGACCTTGTTCCCCCGGCTAGGCACTGTAGAAAGCACCATTCAATGAAATTTCAGACCCTTACTGCAAGAACGGATATTTATAAAGAATCGTTCTTCCCCCGAACCATTAGAGATTGGAATGCCCTTCCCGATTCTATTTTTATGACGGCTGAAGGTGCTGAGGATTGTGTAGCTAAGTTTACATCTTTGGTTAGAGCTAGGGACTAACTTCCCATATCACAGGTCCTGGTGTATGAATGTCATTTGACGTGTCACCAGTAACAATTCTGATTCTGACATCTGTCATCTGTCCGTTTGTTTGCTGATGACTGTGTCCTTTATAGGAATATATATTCTTCTTCTGACTGTCTTATTCTACAAGATGACCTGAATCAACTAGCACAGTGGGAGGCCGATTGGCAGATGAAGTTCAATGTGGCCAAATGTCATTCAATGAGGGTGTCGCGACACCCTCCTGACAAACAAATTAAGTTTGACTATAAACTACACCAGCAAATCTTGGAGCAGGTTCAATCCGCCAAATATCTTGGTATCACCATCACTGATGATCTTGATTGGGGTCAACACGTTTCAGAAATTACATCAAAAGCAACTAGGACTTTAGGATTTCTTAGACGAAACTTGGCTTTTGCACCTAGGCAGACAAAGGATGTTGCATATAAAACATTGGTTCGCCCTCAGCTAGAATATGCATCACCCATTTGGCATCCCTATGTTAAAACTCAGATTCAGCAGGTGGAGAAGGTGCAGAGGACAGCTGCTCGATGGACCTGCCGACGATGGCGGAATAGAAGCAGCGTCGGTGACATGCTTAACGAGCTAGAATGGCCGTCCCTAGAGGCCCGTCGTGAGCAGTCCTCTTTAACCTTCTTCTATAAGATACATTCAGGTACAGTGGCCGTTAATAAAGATAAATACTTGACCCCTGTGACAGTTTCAACTCGAACAAGGGCATCAAAAGTAAACAACTCACAGTATCACAGGTACCAGTCCTACAGTGATGCCCTGAAAAATTCCTTCTTCCCTAGGACTATTCCCCAGTGGAATAGTCTTCCCTCTTCTGTGGTGAATGCTAAGACTGCAGAGGAGTTCAAAGCCCATACAGTGTAAGATTGAGACTCAGAGGTATGCGTTTTAGTATACCTCTGTTATTCAGATTGTAAATAGTTTTAAGGACTCATCCAGTGACTTCTCTTTTTTTTTTTTCAGCTAAATTCTAAATTTAGCTACGCACCCAACTGAGGTAATGGCCAAATATGACCGACTCAGTATAAGAAGATAGAGAGATAGATAGAGATAGACACAACTGCAGTAGCAATGCGCATTTATTCCAACGGGCCATACCGAGAAGGTAAGAATTTAGCTGAAACTTCTGAAAATTTGTTCAAATAAATATTTCAAAGATTTTAACTTGTATTTTTTTCAAAAGGTTACATGTTATTGGTTACACTTGTAAATTTCTGACCTGAAAAGTAGGTCCGGTCTATAAACGGTCACTAGACGTGTTATAGGTCAGTAGAAGGTATACCGATTATAGCGTGCAGTTATTCGACCCCCAGAATGCCTGATTGCGGTATAAAACTTAAAAAACTTATAAAACTAAAACTCTTTAACCTTCTTCTACAAGATACACTCTGATTCAGTGTCTATTGATAAAGATAGGTACTTGACCCCTGTAACACTGTCGACCCAAACAAGGGCATCAAAAGTAAACGACTCACAATATCGTAGATACCAGTCCTATAGTGATGCCCTGAAGAACTCGTTTTTTCCTAGAACTATTCCCCAATGGAATAGTCTTCCCTCCTCTGCGGTGAATGCCAAGTCCGCAGAAGAGTTCAAAGCCCGCACAGTGTAAGATTGGGACTCAGAGGTATGCGTTTTAGGATACCTCTGTTATGCAGATTGTAAATAGTTTTAAGGACGCATCCAGTGCCTCTACTTTTTTTTTCAGCTAAATTCTAAATTTAGCCACCCAATCAACTGAGGTAATGGCCAGATATGACCGACTCAGTATAAGAAGATAGATAGATAAAAAGAGCTTATCAGGTCACGTGCTTAGTTATGCTTTAGATGCGGTGTTTAGTTTGACCACCGAACGTTTACCCTCAATGACCCTCTAGCAATTTTTTTCTTTGCTCTGACGTCATCGCTGCATGCGCCATGTTTACTCTTTGAGGAATTTCAACATCAGTCATCATTCATTCGCCGCTGGCGAAAAAAGTATACTCTAGATAGTACGATAAATGTGTAGAAACATACTGGTAAGTAATTATCTGTATATTGAATATTATGATCGAATCTATTTCATTTATATGTCATCCTTTTTGTGGAAAAAATTAAAGAGAATGTCCACTTGTTATAATGTGGGTGGGGTATTTGACAGACCAGTTTTAACCAGACTGTTTCCTAGGAAACTGATATTAATTAAAAGCACTTGCTTTTAAAGTGATCTGACAGTCAAGACTTCTGTTTTCTGAGTTCGAATTTATCATTGGCAGATTGTCTTTGGGAGGATCAAACAATTTCACAAGACAGAACATTGATGAAGGGTCGGTCTAATCACCCCACGACACTTTAATTATGATATATACAGACAAAACAGAGGTTATTAGGATAATATACTCCAGCGGTTTAGAGTTTAGTGAGTCTGCATAGATTAATTACATTATTTGTTCCGCGTTATTGGCACACAGCAAACGCTTTGGTGAGGTGTTAAATCGATTACTGTTTCGATTGGAATTCTGTTTGATTGATCACCGTATTAAGAGGCCTTATTGTTTTGACAGCAAACGCTTTAGTAAGGTGTTAAATCGATTATCGTACATCGATTATCGATTCCTTTGGACTTCCGTTTGAAGATAAACGTATACCATAAACAGTAGCAATTTTCACATTATCACCTATTAACAAACACGGGGCTGACAAGATAACACGGCATGTATTGCGAAACTAGTCTTAAGTGTCATTAAATAGTATAATGAGGTGCGGTCTACCACATTCTTTTCAAATTTTCACGCTCTATCTCATTCAAACACACATGTATCAATAATATGAACTTAGGCACAGCCTAGATACGGACATGAGCATTACCAGTCAGTTAATGTTTAAAAGCAAAGATGCTGGTGTTTTAACCCACCTGAAGTTCGAACACTAGAGGGGAAGTGAATAAATGGTGACAACAAACCATTTTACCAATATACAGATAAGTGTTATCTTACGCCCCTTGTTAAAACAGACAGCGTTTTTGGTTCTGTATAGCTTTACTTGAGAGCATTCTTGCTGTCTGAAAAGCATTTCTGGGCATTCTTGCTGACTGTCAGAATCAGAAATGTTTACTGGTGACACGTCCAAAGACAATCCTTCACAAGTCAAGATGGTTTCTGAAGTCAAAGGTATTGCAAAATGCAACTACCGTATTCAACCTATTTACCGCACCATGCGCTTAGTTTTTTCAAAATTGTATGAAAATATTGTGGTGAAAAATCTACCTAATAAGCGCACACTCGATACGAAAAAAAATACGAAAAAAAAAAGCTTCCGATATGATTATTTTATAGAGTTGAATTTCAGCATACTAAGGGGTTCACCACATATACATATGATTTCCTCGGGTCAAAGATGCAGCAAAACTCAATATGTATTAGTTGGGAGGTTACTGTAAAGTGAGCACTTGTGTATTTTTTTTTCAGAAAAAGATTGGGTGTGCGCTTATAGGAGCATGTGCGGTAAATAGGTCAAATAAGGTAGTTCAATTTTACCATGACATTGTGGGGAATCTGGTTGGGGTCATAAATCGTGGTCACTTGACTAAATTGACTGACTTGATCATCATGGACTTCGCCAAGGCCTTTGACAAGGTTGAAGGTACCTCACTGAGGGCTATTATATAAAGTGACTACTATGGGATAAGTGAATCCACACATAGGTGGATAAGCTTATGGCTCTCTGGGTGCTCACAACAAGTTGTACTTGATGGCCAAGCACCTGATCAGTTCCTGTTTTATCTGGAGTCCCCCAAGATTCAGTCCTTGGGACCAGTCTTCTTGGTTTTCATCAATGATCTGACTGTTAATATCGGGACATCAGTCAGTTTGTTTGCTGATGATGTGTCCTGTATATATTCTCCGCCTGACTGTCTTATTTTACAAGATGACCTGGATCAACTTGCAGAGTGGGGGGCCGATCGGCAGATGAAGTTCAATGTGGCGGGGGCATTTTGGCCCCATGGCCATAATTTGATCAATCTTGGTAGAGGTCCAATAGATGAAGCTACACACCAAATTTCAAGGACCTGTGCCTTGTGGTTTCAGAGGAGACTGGGCCTTGTGGTTTCAGAGGAGAAGATTTTTTTTAGATTTTTCCTACATAAGTCAATGTAAAACCAAGGGGCACCAGAGCTATAATTTGAACAATCTTGATAGAGGTCCACAAGACGAAGCTTCATACCAAATATCAAACACCTGAGTGAGTGAGTGTTTGGGTTTTACGTCCCACCAACAGCGAAGGTCATACGGAGACAGGACCTCGGTTTAAAGACTCATCCTAAAGTCTGGAGAAGCCCGGGATTGATCCTGCGATCCCTGGTTTACAAGGCGAGTAGCGTAACCACTACACCACAAAGGCTTCTGATCAAACACCTGAGCCTTCTGGTTTCAGACAAGAAGATTTTTAAAGCTTTTTCATATGTAAGACTATGTTAAACCAATGGGCCCCGAGGCAGGGGCATTTTTGGCCCCAGGACTATAATTTGAACAATCTTGGCAGAGGTCCACTAGACTGAAGCTACACACCATCTATCAAAGGCCTGGTTTCAGATTAAGTTTTCATTAAAAAAAAAATCTGTTGTTGGCTCCCGTGACCTTGATGTGCAGACTGGAACCATTTGAACAACTCTGAAAGGGAACCGCCTACGAATCATTCCTATGAAGTTTGGTCATAATCCGATCAGTGGTTAAGGAGATGTCTTTTGAAGAAATTGTTTACGCAAGGATGGACACATGGCAGACGAAAAGTGATCCCAAAAGCTCACCTCATCATTACATGACATGTGAGCTAATAAAAACGAAAAAAATAGGCCTGACCCCCTTATATGACAAATGGACTTGTCCAATATATGGCAGTGGAAGAGTCTAATAGCATACAATGGGTTAATGTCCCCATCAACAATGTAAGCTTTCGTTCCTATGAATTATTATTGTTTGTTTATATGTATTGCATGTCACAGAAATTGTGAAATAAATATGTATATTAAATTTTTACCAAGTAAATACAGGATTTTCTATGAAAAAGAAAAATGATATTATATCACAAAGAGAAATAGTTCCCACTGAGAAATATTACCCTGCCGGAACTTATTTTCTCACCTAAAAATCCTGTCTTGTGCCCCACAGAGTATCCCTGTACACCATAGTGCTAAAAATAAGTTCCTAACCTAATTTTAGAAGTAAATGATTAGACTTAATCTAAGGCAAAATTCACAATGGAGAAACAGTTCATTGGAGATACTAGTATTAAAATTGTCTTATCTGTCTCTAAAAGTATCAAGAGGGCCATGATGGCCCGATCCATAGGGTAACAAGTGAGCCACTGGGAGAGCCATTACTGGCCCCGGGCTATAATTTCAATTATCTTGGTAGTGGTGTAAAAAGTGAAGCTTCATACCAAATATCAAAGACTGGAGCAGTCTGGTTTCAGACAAGAAGATTAAAATTTTAAAGGTTTTTCCTCTTCTTCAGTTTAAAGTACAGGGCCCACTCTGTGGCATTGACGTACTTGGATATATATATATCTATATAAATCTTGGAGTCCCTGGGGCGGGCCATTTTTGACCCCAGGGCTTTAATTTGAACAATCTTGCTAGAAATCCATAAGACAAAGCTTCATGTCAATTATCCAAGACCTTGGCCTTCTGCATTTGCAGGGATTATTTTGGGCAGGGCCATGGGGCCATAGTCCCATCAGTTTTGAAAATGGCCCCTTGTTTGGAAAGCAGGGGCCATTTTTACATGGGGAGAGATAGGGAGTAGCCATTCGGTAGCTAGTTCTTTCTGCTTTTTAGTCAAAATGGCCCCATCAGCATTTTCACCAGAATTATCCCTGCATTTGACTTGACTTCTATTTCCTAGGGCTATAATTTGAACAATTTTGATAGAGGTCCACTGGATGAAGCTTCACACCAAATATCAAAGATCTGGGCCTTGCGGTTTCAGAGTAGAAGACTTGTTTTTAATTTCCCTATATAAGTCAATGTTAAACTGAAGGGCCCCCGGGCGGAGGCATTTTGGCCCAATGGCTAAGATTTGAACAATCTTGGTAGAGGTTCAGTAGATGTAGCTTCATGCCAAATAGCAATGACCTGGGCCTTGTGGTTTCAGTGAAGTAGATTTTAAATATTTTAACTACCGGTAAAGGGCCCGGGGCGGCAATTCTTTGGCCCTAGGGCTATAACTTGAACAGTCTTGATAGAGGTTCACTAGATGAAGCTTCACGCCAAAGACCTGGCCCTTGCAGTTTCGGAGAAAATTTCCCTGTATAAGCCTCTGTAAAACCAAAGGCCCCCGGACGGGGGCATTTTTGGCCCCATGGCTTTAATTTGAAGAATCTTGGTAGAGGTTCACTAGATGAAGATTCATACCAAATATCAAAGGCCCAGGCCTTGTGGTTTCAGAGAAGATTTTTCAAGTTTTCAGTGAAAAAATCTATTTTCTGCTCCTGTGACCTAGATGTGCAATGGAATGGAACCATTTGAACAACTTTGAAAGGGGTCCAGCTAAGGATCATTCCTGTGAAGTTTGGTCAAAATCCGATCAGTGGTTTAGAAGGAGATGTCGTTGGAAGAATTGTTTACAGAAGCACGCATGGACGACGGCTGAAAAGTGAACACAAAAACTCACCTTGTCACTACATGACAGGTGAGCTAAAAGGAATGTTGTAGGTACTTGTTGGACCAGTCACAACATAGCATTTCACAGGTATCTATAACATCTTTTTCAAATAATCAAAAATATTATCCCCATTTTCCCATCTTTTCTCTTTATCTGAATTGCAAATACTTTCTGGCCACAAGAATGAGTTCAGATCCCATGGGCAGTAAATTTGTCTGTTAAAAAGGCTGACACGATTAATCGTATAATCGATCGATAAATTCCACAAAAATGATAATCATTTCTGACTTGCTTTTAATCGATTACTTGATAGGTACAATTTAATTACTACAAACAGTGCAGACCCTGATGATATGCTGCATTATGCGGCATCTCATCTTGGTCTACACTGTTTGCTCAGGCCTGTCTGTTCAAATATACATATGGTAAAGACCAACATATGGTAAGAGTCATGCTTAGACAGAAAGCCAGACAGGTAAAATAATGACAAAAACCTTAGCGATTACTAATCGATTATCGACCACAGTGACAGGACTGATAATCCATCATCCTTTCAGCTCCGATTAGCCAACCCTATCTGTTAACCAAGTCATCTACATCTACCATCCATGTGCTGGGCTCTACAGGGTTGTACGAACATCTGTCTCAATCTGGTTGTCCATGAACAGATCCAAATCAAATTAGCTGCCTTAAGGGTACACAAGAGCATGTCAAAGAAACACTTCTTTAACTGACAATGTTTACAAATGACATGCAACCAGTGTCTTTCATGGATGTGTCCTGATCTATCGCCGTTGGTCCCAAGTCAGGCTCTAACTGCTCTCTTCTTCATCAAGATAATGAGTCTGCTGTACGAAAGGCTATCAATCGAATTTGCCATCCATTATACTCTCAGCTCCGATTAGCCAACCCTATCTGTTAACCAAGTCATCTACCATCCATGTTCTGGGCTCTACAGGGTTGTACGAACATCTGTCTCAATCTGGTTGTCCATGAACAGATCCAAATCAAATTAGCTGCCTTAATGGTACACAAGAGCATGTCAAAGAAACACTTCTTTAACTGACAATGTTTACAAAGACATGCAACCAGTGTCTTTTATGGTTGTGTCCTGATCTATCGCCGTTGGTCCCAAGTCAGGCTCTAACTGCTCTCTTCTTCATCAAGATAATGAGTCTGCTGTACGAAAGGCTATCAATCGAATTTGCCATCCATTATACTCAAATGCATCAAGCATGCATTGCAGCCCATCTATTTCTTCAAGCCCTGATGTGTGTGTGTGGTGGGGGGGGGGCACAATTTTCAACAATATGTGTACATATGATTTTTCGGTTTTGATGCTTTTGGAGAAATTCACATTAACAGCTACACTTTAAAAGAACCCTGAATTAATCAATACCTTCAGAACAGACTGGCTTCCTATACAAACGTGAGAGAAACAATGAAATCCGAAAGTGACAAGATTTACAAATGACATGCATGGTTGGTGTCGTGGGGTAGTTAGACTCACCGCATTGATGAGTGGGAGGCTGGGTTGGTCCAAAGCGGTGTGTAGAGGTGTAGAAACCTCCATGGTGTAGTGGATAAACTAGTATCACTACTCTGGTCCTTTGTTTGATCCGGACTCTCCAGACTTTCAGATGAGTTTAAACCGATCCAAAGCTTGAGATGGACTGTTGATTGGGGACTCAGCTGTTGTCAGTTACTGGCGTAGGCAAAGAAACCTCCTTGGTTTATTGGATAAACTGATCGGGTCCTGTGTTTGATCCCAGACTTTCAGATGAGTTTAAACGAAGGCCCTATATGTCCAAAGCTGTTGGTGGGACAAATCCGACATAAAACCCAAACTCACCCACTGGCACAGACAATCTCACTATTGACCTTATTTGCATTATTAAATCACACAAAATCACGCCCTGTTTCCTAGCGAGATTTTACAGTTCGGGGGGGGGGGGGGGGGGGTCACGTGATCATCTAATATGGTCGCCAATGTTACTTCCTAGTTAAACAAGTTAAAGTCGTTGTAATATTTACGTTTTTGTTGAAGTTTTACTTTACTAACCAAATAAGATAAATAGTGAAGTGATAATTCCGAATATTGTTTTATTCCCATTTGCTTGATGTTATTTAAATGAAATATTGATTTTCTAACGATAAGACAGTGGCTGAAATTGGTGAGCTGTGTGGCACTTATTTCGCAACAACAACGAGTGATTGAAAATGTGGTCGTGTAAACGATGCATTCCGTAAGTGTGATTGCCATTGAGATGATCGTGTATTCACTTATGATCTTTTGACGTGATTTTTTAGCTCACCTGAGCCTTTAGGCTCATAGGTGAGCTTATAGTATAGCCATGGTCCGTCGTCCGTCCACCATTTTCAAAGATCTTCTTCTCCTATACTGCAGGGCCAATCAAAGCCAAATTTCATATGGAGCCTCATTGGGATGGGGGAACGAAAGTTTGTTCGCGGGGTCTGGATCACATGACCAAGATGGCCGCCATGCCCATATATGGTAAAAAGCCTTCAAAAATCTTCTTCTCCAGAACCATAAGGCCAGTGGCCTTGAAACTTGGCATGTAGCATATGGTACTCGGGCCCATCATGGTTTGTACAAATGGTGACCCTGGGTTGACCTTGACCTATTTTACAGCAATGTCAAATTTGCCGACTTAGGCTTTTGCATGGGGCAAAGTGAAAATTATGGATTTATAGGAAACCATTGAAGACAGTGTCACCAAAATTTGTAGATCAGGTAAAGTAACTGAATACATGAAGATCTATGGGTGATAAAGGTCAAGGTCATTCATTGGCCTTAGACCCAAGATGGCCGCCATGCCCATATATGGTAAAAAACCTTCAAAAATCTTCTTCTCCAGAACCATAAGGCCATAGGCCTTGAAACTTGGCATGTAGCATATGGTACTCGGGCCCATCATGGTTTGTACAAATGGTGACCCTGGGTTGACCTTGACCTATTTTACAGCAATGTCAAATTTGCCGACTTAGGCTTTTGCATGGGGCAAAGTGAAAATAATTGATTTATAGGAAACCATTGAAGACAGTGTCACCAAAATTGGTAGATCAGGTAAAGTAACTGAATACATGAAGATCTGTGGGTGAGAAAGGTCAAGGTCATTTATTGGCCTTAGACCCAAGATGGCCGCCATGCCCATATATGGTAAAAAGCCTTCAAAAATCTTCTTCTCCAGAACCATAACGCCAGTTGCCTTGAAACTTGGCATGTAGCATACATGTATGGTACTCGGGCCCATCACGGTTTGTACAACTGGTGACCCTGGGTTGACCTTGACCTATTTTACAGCAATGTCAAATTTGCCGACTTAGGCTTTCGCATGGGGCAAAGTGAAAATAATGGATTTATAGGAAACCATTGAAGACAATGTCACCAAAATTTGTAGATCAGGTAAAGTAACTGAATACATGAAGATCTATGGGTGAGAAAGGTCAAGGTCATTCATTGGCCTTAGACCAAGGTCGTTCAGGATCCATATTTCAGATATTTTTTTCTCCAAAACTGCTGAGCCAATTTAAGTGAAATTTAATATGGAGCCTTTGTGAGTTGAACAAATGAAAAAAATGCTGATCTAAGTAGGAAAATTGTCACCAGACAGGTGAGCGGTTCAGGACCACTGGTCCTCTGTTTTTTTAGTTTCTATCGGTCTATAACGGGAAAATTATGGGTCAGAATAACTTCTGTTGTGCTCCAGGTTGTAGCCATGAACGCTCAAAGGGAGCAGTTTGCTCATTCTACAGGTTTCCAGAAAAGCCTGAATGGTATAGAAAGATGGGCTTTCCAAAGTATCACAGGTAATAAAGGTTGAGAGGAATGCCATGTATTCTCCTAAAATTTTAATTAATTTGTTTCACGATCCAGCAAGGGGTCCAAAAAGTGTGCACGGAATGGCAAACTGTAGACCCTGATCAGATCGCGTCATCAGGAGCAGTCAGATCTGGGTCTGCACTGTTCCCTGAGACCTGTCTGTCCAAATACTTAGGAACATTACGCTATTTTTAAGGTACCGACATGGAAAGGTGTGCTCTCCTTCTTAAGCATATCTTGTTTATAACCTGTGTGTGTGAATTCGAGTTTAATGTCGCTTTTAACAATTTTTCAGTCATATCACGACGGTGTCTGGTTGGGACAGGGAGCTCAATGCTCACTTTTATAGTGCTGCCTCACTGAAGTATCATGTCCCAGACACATTACATGATACCACACCCAGTCACATTATCCTGACACTGGGTCGACCAGTCCTAGCTCTTCCCCGTAAATCTGAGTGCCAAGCGAGGAGCAGCTAGTACCATTTTTAACGACTTTGGCATGTCACGGCCCGTGACCTCCTGTTCCCCGGAGCGGACACTCTACCAACTGAGCTATCGGGACCGGTGTTTATATCCTGTGTAGGATGTTCTTCTCTCAATAATTTCCTTTTTCTGCAGTTGTAGAAATGAGCCATGTTAACTCATTGTAAGCTGGTGGAGTCTTCCATTGCTATATGTTGGACAAGTCCATTTGTTATATAAGTGGTGTCAGGCCTATATTTTCGTTTTTATTCTATTTTTGACTGAATATTCTGTTAGCAAATAGTGCAGGCACTGATCAGATGCACAGAATGGGTTCAGTGTAAATCATGTCAAAGTAAAGTACACTGTTGTGGTTTGGTTTTGGTTTTACAGCGTTCTGGAGCGTCTGATCTGGGTGAGTTGGGGTCTGTGCTGTTTGCCAACTACCTGTTTTGGGGTTTCTGGTACAAAATGGGTTAACCCTTGTCCTGCTAATCCCGGATATGCCTTATCTTTGAAACAATGTAGATCGAGATCAGATGGCTTCTGATGAAGCCATCTGATCAGGATCTACATTGTTTGCCATTCAGATAATGAGATTATGAATTTGTTGCAAAAATTTGCATCAAGTAATCTGATTGGTTGATAATCGGTAGTGGGTGTGGCATATATAAATATCCAGCAGGTCAAGGGTTAAGCTATACTGCTCCTTTATACAGAGACTTACATATACATAAAGTTACTTAAAGCTGTCTGTTTAGAATGAAAGACGTTACAAATTGTCACATATGTGGTTGATCATCTAATATCTTCGTGAGAAAATGATTGAAAATGTTTGTGAGAAAACAGTAGATGGTCTGATGGATTATTAAATTGTCAGACAGGTACAAAGGAACTCTTAATACAGGTGAAATGAATACATTGCCTCTACCATATTAACCTTTTGTACTAGATCAAATGGTATGAGTAAACAGTGTAGGCCCAGATAAGATTTCCCCGCTAAAACTTATACCTATGAGGGGTTTTAAGGGCGGAAGCCCCTCCCCCACCTCACAGCCGGAAAAAAGGGGGTATGGCCAAGCCCATCCGTCGTATGTCGCATGAAGTATGTCGTCTGCGTCAACACTTTCAAACGACATCTCCTCCTAAGCCACTGGGCCAATTGGGCCCAAATTTCATCTGTAGCATCCTTGGGTTGGGGGATTGAAAGTTTGTGTTTTTTATGAAATTCGGCTCTTTAGTTTGGTTGCTATGGCAACTTAGAGTTTCCATAGACTTGATAATGAGGAAAGTTGAAAACTGGCATTTACTGCCCAGCATCTGCAGATATTTTGACAAAACTTTCATAGAAATGTTCCTTAGGCAATCTACTATGTGCCATATGATTTTAGGCCTACTGCTCATTTGTTTTGGTTGCCATGGAAACCAAAATGAAAAAAAAAAAAAATTCTTAAAAATTCATCTCAGAAACCGTATGCTATATGAGGCTGAGAGTTTATGGAAATATTCACCACATTTGCCTTTACAGGTTTTGTGTTTTTTATGAAATTTGGCTGTTTAGTTTGGTTGCTATGGCAACTTAGATTTTCCATAGACTTATAATGGGGAAAATTGAAAAATGGCATTAATTGCCGAGCCTTTGCAGATATTTTGACAAAACTTCCATAGAAATGTTCCTTGAGTAAACTTCTCTCAGTCAAATGCTTTTATGTCAACCTGGGGGTCCCGAAGGTTGTGCCGGACCCATGCCACGCCCCCTCCGCTTCATATCAGAAACCTTACTGATCCCCACCCCTAAACCATATATAGTCTTGTTCCTAATGATAAGATGCATTAAGTAACACCAACCTGGGGGTCCCCCTGGATGTGCCAGGGACATGCCCCACCCCCTCCAATTCATAAAATGCCATTTATCACAGAAACCATTCAGATCCCCACCCCTAAGCCATATATATTCATGTTCCTTATATGATAAGTCGGATTCAGTGACACCAACCAGGCAGCCTCTTGGGATGTGCCGGCGCCATGCCCAAGCCCCTCCACTTCATAAAAGGCTAAAAATTCCAGAAACCTTACAGAGCCCTACCCCAAAACCGTATATATTCTTGTTCCTTATGATAAGATGCATTAAGTGACACCAACCTGGTGTCCCACCCCCACCCGGATGTGCCAGGGACATGCCCCACCCCTTGTCCCCCTCCACTTCACAAAAGACAATATATCTGAGGAACTGTTCAGAGCCCTACATGTACTTCTAAGTTTACCATATATATTCTTGTTCCTTATGATGAGAAGCAATCAGTGATACCGGCATGGGGGTCCCCCTGAGGTGCCACGGGCCATGCCCCACCCCTTTACTTTATTAAAAGCCATATACATGTATCTCAGAAACCGTTCAGATTCCCACCCCTTACTTGTTCCTTATGATTAGACCCCACTTCATAATAGGCCATATATCTCAGAAACCATTTAAATCCCATCCCCATAATTGCATATATTCTTGTTCATTGTTATTAGACACATTCAGTCACCCCCATTTTAGGGGATCCACAGGGGCCATTTCTCTGCCATCCACTTTTATAAAATGGCCTCATATATCAGAAACCGTTCAGCATTCAGTGACAATCCTGGGCTGTTCTGGTATCCGCCATGCATGAATCCCTCCACTGCTAAAAAGGCCTTACATCTCAGGAGCCATACATATCTCCACCGCTAAACCATATTATGTCTCTGTTCCTTTGGGTAAGACACATTTAGTGACACCAACCAGGGCTCCATTGGGTTCATGCTCCACCCTTACTACTTTATAAAACGTCTAATATTTCAGATACTGTCCACATGAGTGCTCATTCAATAAGGGGTTTGTTTGGGAGACTTTATAATTGGTAGATTAAAATCATATCATGTTAAAATACATGGATGCCATTGGGCAGTGCCCACCTGAGCTCGGGTTTATGAAATTTTGCTCTTTGGTTTGTTTGCTATGGCAAGTTAAGAATTTCCATTGACTTATAATGGGGAAAATTGAAAAATGACATTTATGGCCCTGAAGATATTTTGTCAAACTTTCATAGAAGTGTTCCTTTAATAATGTTCTTTTAGGCCTATTGGTTGCCACAGATTGGTAATTGTCAGTTGTCATCTGTTGTCCTGCAACAACACATTCAAGCGACATCAGACCTCTGAAGCTATAAGGCTGATTGGGTCCAAACTTTATCTGTAGCATCCTTGGGCGCAAGGCTTCAATGGTTAATTAAAATATATTGCTGCCAGTAGGCAGTGCCCCCTGAGCTCTGGTGAGCATAGTGGCCCATGGACCTCTTGTTTTTAACTTGTTCCGGTTATGCACCTGACTGTTTATGTCATCTGCTGTATCTTCTTGCAAATTTTTCAAACACATACAAGCAGTCCGTGTGGATCCATGAATTCCATATCAGACTCCTAGTGATCTGGATCCATACTGTTTGCACCAATGACTTTTAAAGTAAACAGCAGACAACAATTATTGTGATTGGCATTTTAAGTGTTACTTAATACATCTGTTCAAATTTTAGAAGGAAGTGAGGTGGCAGAATACGTAGGGTAAATACGACAAGCAGTAACTGTCCTCTTATATCTCAATTAAGGGGAATATTCTTCTTTTAGAAACCTTTTTGTCTCACTTATCAATAGGGAAGAATGGAGACAAGTTTTAGCTGGGTTCCCTAAACAAGTTATTCACAAATTTGAAAAAAGTTTTCACATACATTTGAATTGGTATATAGGCCCTGGCCCCATTTTAAAAGCATGTCTTATTTTGGGCCAGAAATGTCCCTGCAGTAATCTTCCAGTTTTTAGCTCGGCTGTTTTTGAAGAAAATGACAAGGTATTGTCAAAGCTCTGGCGTCGCCTGCGTCATCGTGCAAAAACTTGGACATTTTGTAATATCTCTGTCATTACTGAACATATTTACTTGAAACTCAGACTAGTTGTTCATTATGAAATTTATGTGAACTCATACCTATAGGTGAGGTACACCCTCAAAATATTTTTGGCACAGTTATGCCCCTTTTTCGACTTATAATTTTTGCAGCTGACCGTTGGCAGTCGTATGCGGTGCTCTTGTTGTCTTACATTGCCAAACAAATTAAAACCAAGAAAAGTGGCTGGGGATTCCATATTTTTCTGTGTTTACTTTCACATCTGAAACATCAGCCAGTTACACTGATTTTTTGTGGAGCCTAGTAAATACTTGCCATAGGTGACCACTGTCTGAACCTTGGCTTGTCATGTTATTGTTGTGTGAGGTCCAGATATCCAGCTAATAATGTTAAGGATAATGTATACACATTCAAGGGAGAAAACACTGTCTTCTACTCTTAGAGGAAATAATTTACTGTCTACTCTTAGAGGTAAGAATTTGCTGTCTACTCTTAGAGGAAAGAATTTGCTGTCTACTCTTAGACGCAATGTTTGCTGTCTAATCTTACAGGAAAGTATTTGCTGTCTACTCTTTGAGGAAAGAATTTGCTCCTCTGGAGCAAATTCTTTCCTTAAGAGTAGACCTCATTTTTGGAAGAATTAAGTTCATAAGAAAACATGTGTAGAAGAAGATGCAACAGTTATCTCTTGAAAAAGAGTAGCAAATATGCCCGGTGTGCCCAGTACGTGAAATAAATGGTCTTCATTATCATTTCTTGAGGTCATTAATGATTGAAACTCTAGTGAGTCATTAATTTCATTTGAGGGCATTTGGAATATTGGAGGTGGGGTTTGAGGGGGGGGGGGGGGAGACACTCTCAAAATTGTAATATCAACAGGGGTCTACCATTAGAGAAAAGAATTTTGCTTAAGGAAGCAAATTCTTTCCTTTAAGAGTAGACCTCATTTTTTGAAGAATTAAGTTCATACAATGTGAGACGCCAAGTTCTGCAACGGAAGGTCAGGTGGTTTTTCTCCGGGTCCTCCGGTTTTCGCCCACCTCTGATTAACGATCGGCTCGATATGAGTGAAATAATCTTGGAAGGGCCGTACAACCAAAACAAAAAAGTTCATAGTGGGATTTTCCTACCCTTCAGAATCAGGGTCCAGGGGCCGCTGGGTTTGTGAGAAACAGCTCGCTAATGTTTATAGTTGGGAATTTAAATCAGCTGTAACTTTGTCAATTTTGGTTCAATTTTCATGAAAATTTATCAAAAATGTAGCACAACATCAGAAATTGGGAAATTTGTTATAAAATTTGGGAATATCTGTCTATATTGGGACAAATAGGGGCCGATTATCTGCCCCAAAGTTGCACTAGGAAAATCCCTGTCATAAGAAAACAAGAAGATTCGACAGTTATCTCCCTTGAAAAGAGTGGCAAATATGCCCGGTGCGCCCATTCCTCGAAATAGATGGTCTTAAAGTATCATCTCTTAAGGTCATTAAAGTTCAAAACTCTAGTGAGTCATTAATTTCATTTGAGGACAATTGGACTCTTTATATGGAAAAATGGTCGAAAGTAATATTTGAAGAAACAGTTTTAGTGGTCAAACTGAGATGTCTGACCAAGGGTTACTAATTTAGTTAAGTATCCTATTGTTGGACCGGCAAGTATAGGTCACAAAGAATAGGTAAACTGTCACTTCAACCTTTGTATCATATGGTGGGCAGCAATATAAACTTCATTGTATACTCATAAGATAGGAATAAAGAGCTGGATGTACACACAGGTAAGCTATTCTTAATACACCTGTGCAGGAAGTGCTGTTGCACTATCCAGGAAGTGCTGTTGCACTATCCATGGCATTGGGTTAGGGGGATCCACAAAAATATTTTGAATTTCTTAGTCACACATACATGTATAACAGTGATAGATATATGCCACCATCCTTTGGGGCTTGGAGAAATAGATTGGGCTGCATGATGCTTCCACGTAGAGCCAAAACTGATCAGATTTGAGTACTGTATTGGTAAACTGCTAAGATGGTCAAAGTCTGCCCAACATAAAGTAATGTGTCAGTTGGACTGCCCATTAAACCCTAGGGGTATGTTTTGGTGACAAGGCTTAAGATGTCATTCATCTTAGTGTTGCAAAACCGGAGGCAATGTTTCCAAGATGACCTAAATAGTGTTGATAGGGACAAAAATCACAAAACAAACAAACAAAACAGCGATAGATATTATTCTAAAATTTTGTTCAGCATCAGCCTCCCCCCACTCCATCCAACTGAACATATGTCCTTGAAACCAAGGTCACAGGCTTAACCCATTTTATACTGAAAACCCCAAAATGTGTACCCGGGCAAACAGTGGAGGCCCAGATATTATGCGGCGTCTGATCAGGGCCTACACTACATGTATTTGCAAAAAGTTCAGCTTGTTTGCAAATAAAATTTTAAAGATAACAAATCCTGCCGCCCCTTAATTTCGAAATGGACTCTTTCCATATATAAGGAGGGAGATTCCATTTGGTACAAAAAGGGTTAAATATGTGCCTAACTTTTGTCCTGCTGAAAAATAAGCCACACCCATTTCTATCTTTAAAACCAATCCGATAATGTTATTTATTCATACCAAGTCAGTAACTGAATATCAAATGTAGCTCCTTATCAGATGGGTTCTTGACTGATCTGGAGCTACACTGTTTGCAAAGGTAGTGCTCATTGTGGTCCAGGTTAAAAGCATATCTGCCATAATGATCCTAAGTATTGGGACAGATAGGCCTGTGCAAACAGATTAGACTGCTCCAATCCAGGAGCTGTCTGATAGGTCTACACTGTTTGCCTTTTGGACTCTTTGCTGGACCGTGACACAAGTTTGTTAAACTTTTGGGATGATTGTAGCAAGTCCTCAAGATCTCCGAATTTGAAGGATTTTTACGGTTCTCTGTGTAGTCTCGTCTCCTGTGTTGCCTACATTCTTTGTGACCATCGCTGAATACATTTCATAAAGGCATCTGATATAATGACAGAAGTTAACGACAATTTCAATGGAATTTTTTCACAGATTAAGATGAGAGTAACCCTCACAAACCAGGAGTCATGGTCTTCATGAGCCGTTCAGATGAGTCTTTAGGCCAAAGTCCTATCCCTATTATGACCTAAGAGTGGGGCATAAAACTCAAACACGCACATTTATGAAAATGGGCAAGATTATGCCAAAAAATAAATGTTGTGGGCACTTGCTGAGGTGATTCTTACTAATGTCCACAACATTAATTTGTTTCTTGAAGGAATTAACCCTTTTTGTACAAAATGGAATCTTCCTCCTTATATATAGCAGAAGTCCGTCTCAAAATTTAGGGGTGTCAGGTTGTGTTTTCTTCAAAATTTGTTTGGAAAATGACTGAACTTTTAGCAAACAGTGGAGGCCCTGATCAGATGCCGCATTATGCGGCGTCTGATCTGGGCCTGCACTGTTTGCCAAGGTACCCCTTAAGGGGTTTCTGGTACTGAATGAGTTGATGCACAAAAGCCCTTTTTAGCTAGCATAGATTAAGTCCAGGAAGAGAAATTGCACTATCCCCATTTTGGCATATGAATTGGCATTGGCGTCAACATTTACTGGTACGTTAATGTTTTTAAGAGCTCATATTTTCTGAAATCATATCATGGATTTACTGGCCCCGATAGCTCAGTTGGTAGAGTGTCCGCTCCGGGGAACGCGAGGTCACGGGTTCGATCCCGGGCCACGACATACCAAATTCGTTAAAAATTGGTACTAGCTGCTCCTCGCTTGGCACTCAGAATTACGGGATAGAGCTAGGACTGGTCGACCCAGTGTCAGGATAATGTGACTGGGTGTGGTATCATGTAATGTGTCTGGGACAGGATACTTCAGTGAGGCAGCACTATAAAAGTGAGCATTGAGCTCCCTGTCGCAACCAGACACCGTCGTGATATGACTGAAAAATTGTTGAAAGCGACGTTAAACCCGAAATCACACAAACACACATATCATGGATTTGATTCCTATTTGGTACTTCTGTGATGATAGCTTTGTCTTCTATCCTATAGGTCCAAAGTTTTATTCAGCTATACCCTTCCCCTGCACATACCCATGACCTAAAAGTCAAGGTCACAGACTTGGAAATTTAAATTTTTAGGAGCTCATATTTTTCTAACCATAGAATGGATTTTGTTCATATTTGGTATGATTATAAATATAGGTCCAAAGTTTTATCTAGAGAATGGTGTAGCTAAAGTAATACAGTAAAATTCCTATATTAAGACCACCTTTGGGACTGTTCAATAGTGGTCTTTAAGACCACTTTTGAACAGTCCCAAAGGTGGTCTCTGACCAGAGGACACTATGCAGAAAACACAAAGAAAGAATAACTGCAACCTGCTACATAAGCTTTTTAAAGCTGAATTACCGTATTCGATCTATTTACCGCACATGCTCCTATAAGCGCACACCCAAGCTTTTTCTGGAAAAAATACACAAGCGCACACTTTACAGTAACCTCCCAACAAATTCATATTGAGTTTTGCTGCATCTTTGACCCGGACAATCATATGTATATGTGGTGAACCCCTATGCTGAAATTCAACTCTATAAAATAATCATATCGGAAGTTTTTTTCGTATTTTTTTTTCGTATTGAGTGTGCGCTTATTAGGTAGATTTTTCACCACAATATTTTCATACAATTTTGAAAAAACTAAGCGCACGGTGCGGTAAATAGGTCGAATACGGTAGTCTTTATTTTAGGTGGTCTTAATAGCGGAATTTCACTATATGTTCGGATTAAAATAGTCATGACTTGTTATTGTAATCTGGTGTAAGGAGGAAACTTCCCCATATCATCTTAATGTCAAAGTTGTCACAGCTTTACTTCATACGACAATTATTCATCAAGAATTTGGATTGTATGGTAAGCAAAAAAATAAAAAAGAAGAAAAACATAACAGAAAACAAATATATCAAGGAAGTCAGCTTCGTAAACAAAAACACATTGCAAATATCCTGTATGTGTACACTTTGAAGACGACAAGTTGACAACCTCTACCTTTGGAAACAGTATAGATCCAGATGATGATGCATCTGATCAGGATCTACCGGTACACTGTTTTTCATGCAGTTTAAGAACTGGACCAACACATTATAATAATTGATCGGCTGGGTGTGGCTACACCAATTTATTAATCCTCCGCCGCGAAGCGGAGCGGGGATTATAGGAATGGCCTTCGTCTGTCCGTCCGCACCAACGAAACGACATTTAGGGGGCAAAAAATTTTGACAGTTTGACACTTAAGGTATATATTCGTGAGTCCAAATGGTCTTTATTCCGTAAAAATTCGCTCTTAGGTGGCTTGCCGCTTAAGAGAATTTGCCGCTTAAGTAGTCAATATGCCGACGCCTAGCCACTTAAGTAATAAGTATCCATTCGTAGAGATGTCTGTCTGTCTGTCCGTAACACTTTCTTGTCCGCTCCATATCTCCTGAACCCTTTGATAGATTTTCATTTAACTTTGGTCAATTTAATCGTCTCAGTGAGCTGGTGTGCAGAACCCATAAATGAACCATGCCGACTCACGGTTAAGGTCATGGTTGAAGGTCACAAGTTTGAAACTTGGAATTTTTTGTCCGTTCAATATCTCCTTTACCCTTGGAAGGATTTTCATTAAACTTTGGTCAAATATTCTTCACAGTGAGCTGATGTGCAGAACCCATGTCCGTTCGTCCGTCTCAGTTTGTCGCACTAACAAATGTATAGTTAGGTGGCTATGACAATGGACAGAATCAATGTAATTGAATGGGATTTATTGCGTTAGACACATAAAAGATTCTTTTATGTGGCTAAAATTAGACTGATGTGCAGAACCCATGCCCGTCCATCCATCTGTCTGTCAGTCCGTCTGTCTGTCTGTAACTTTTTCTTGTCCGTTCCATATCTCCTGAACCCTTTAATAGATTTTCATTAAACTTTGGTCAATTATCCCCCTCAGTGAGCTGATGTGCAGAACCTATAAATGAACCATGCCGACTCAAGGTCAAGGTCACATTTGAAGGTCACGAGTTTAAAACTTTGAATTTTTTTGTCCGTTCCATATTTCCTTTATCCCTGAAAGGATTTTCATGGAACTTTGGTCAATTATCCCCCTCAGTGAGCTCACCATGCCAACTCAAGGCCAAGGTCACAGGTGAAGGTGACAAGGTTGTGCCTTGATACAAAATGCCGCGGGGTATTTGGCTGTCCTCCAGACTGCTTTCTTGTTCATCAGGATAAGGGTTAAATAGACACTGTAGCATAGTACAAAATTGTACCAACCCCAAAAATTAAGCATGTCGACGTTAAAAAAAAGCAAAATTACAAAATTGTGAAAATGATAACATTGCAGCTGCTCACATCATGCATAGTGCAACATTATCAGTTAATAAACCCGCTTTGTTAGCTCACCTGACAGACGGTCCCAGTGAGCTTTTCTGACTGTGAGATGTCCGGCATCGTTGTGCGTTGTCTGTGCGTAAACTTTCCTTGTGAACATCTAGAGGCCACAGTTTTGGGCAAATCATCATAAAGCTTGGTCAGAATGATCATGACAAATAGACAATATCTCAGTCAAGTTTGAATATGGTTCATGTCGGGTCGAAAAATAGCTCAGTAGGTCAAATCATAGAAAAACCTTGTGTACACACTAGAGGTCACAGTTTTTGGTCCGATCATCATCAAACTTGCTCAGAATTATCATCTTGACAATATCTAGGTCAAGTTCGAATATGGGTCATGTTGGGTCAAAAAGTTGGTCAGTAGGTCAAATCATTGAAAAACCTTGTGAACACATTAGAGGCCACGGTTTTGGTGCAATCATCATCAAACTTGCTCAGAATGATTATCTTGACAATATATTGGTCAAGTTTGAATATAGGTCATGGTGAGTCAAAAATAGGTCAGTAGGTCAAACCATAGAAAAACCTTGTGAACACACTTGAGGCCACAAATTTGGTCCGATCATCATCAAATGATTATTCTTGACAATATCTCCGTCCAGTTCGAATATGGGTCATGTCGGGTCAAAAAGGTCAGTACATGTAGGTGAAATCATAGAAAAACCTTGTGAACACACTAGAGGCCACAGTTTTGGTCCGATCATCATCAAAACTTGCTCAGAATGATCATCTTGACAGTATCTCGGTCAAGTTCCAATATGGGTCATGGTCGGGTCAAAAGGAGGTAATCAGCAGGTCAAATCATAGAAAAACATTGTGAACACTCTAAGAGGCCACAGTTTTGGTCCAATCATCATAAAACTTGCTCAGAATGATCATCTTGACAATATCTGGGTCATGTCAAATCAAAAAGTAGATCAGTAGGTCAATTTTTTTGTCATAATTTTTTAACCATTTGAGGTCTAGCCTTCATATTTGACATGTTGGTTTCTTGTGACGAGGGCTTCCCACTCATACAAAAAAAATAACCTGTTACCTTGACCCATGACCTACTTTATCATAACTTTTGACCCATTTGAGATCAAGCCTTCATATTTGGCTTGTAGGTTCCTTGTGACAAGGGCTCCCGACTCATACAAATAATATGACCTTGACCTGTGACCGACTTAAAAGAAAACAGTTAACATTGGTCATAACTTTTGACCTGTAACAGAATAGAGACTTCATATTTGGCATGTCGGTGCCTTTTGACAAGGGCTTCCCACTTATCTATACAAAAAAATTGACCTGTGACCTAACCATGAGGTACTTTGAAGACAAAAATTGACCTCAGCCTGGGGACATGTTCGTGTTTCACAAACACACCTTGTTGTGTGGAGACTTGGGATGTTGTGGTACAGAAAGAAGAAGGTGGTAAATTGCTGTTCTGTATACCATAAAATTCTTAAAAATTCTGGCACCTTAAGAATTGCTTTGATTCCTAAAATCCTAAAAATTGAACACTTCGAGAGCTTGCTGTAGTTCTCCCAAAAGTTTAACAAATTTGTTCCACGATCCAGCAAGGAGTTCAAAAAGTGCAAGCGGAAAGGCAAACTGTAGACCCTGATTAGCAGTCTGATCTGGGTCTGCACATTTTGCTTAGGCCTGTCTGTCCTAGTACTAAGGATCCTTATGGTAATAACATAAAATGAACACTTTTAGATACAGTCGAACTTCAATGGCTCGAACACCTTTGGGACCTCAAAAATCTGTTCGAGACAGGGGTAGTTCGAGCCACTGAGGTTACTGTCAGGAGGCATACCGTTAACGAGATTTTTTTGACATCTTTTTGGTGTTCTATAATAAAAATGTATGCTGTGTGTACTCATTAGAATAGCCTCATCGAGGCGATTCTAATGAGTAAACACAGCATACATTTGCAAGATAAAAGACTAAACTCTTGTTAGTTATCCCCCACTATTTCTTACATAGAGGATTTCGCTAGGGGCTCAAGAATGGGTTTGACACATCCATGGTAAACAAGCCATGGGTGTTGGAGCCATCGAAGTTCTACTGTAGGATGTTTGTTTATAGGAGTATCATTTTGTAAGACTCCAGGTAAGAAAGAGAAACCAAAAAAAGTATAATTACAATGATTACTTGGTAGAAACATACGTTGTTGGTACTTGTTATTGTTTTGTTTGTTTGATTTGAGGTTTAACATCCCCGTCAACACTGTAAAGGTCATTTTGGAGACGTTGCTTCCAATTTTGTGGGACTTTTTCCCGACGTTGAGATGAAATGACATATCAAGCCCTGTTGCCCAATGAAACCAATAGGGTTTATTAGCATGGACTGTCCGCCTTGCACCGCGGTTCCTGGACAGGCTTAGATCCTCGAAGCGGTTTACCAGTACTAGTGTGCGGGCCGGATTCAGCTCTGCGTGGAAGCATCATGCAGCCCATATATTTCTTCAAGCCCCTATGGACGGGGGTGTGTACTTGTTATTGAGGCAATATTCTAACAAGAACCAACAATATGTCTTTTATAGAGAGAAATTTTGATAGAGAATAAAACTTCAAAACTATCCTCCTTACTCCTGACCTATGTACAGTATATTGTTATAACTTATATCTATATCAGTGAAATTTTGCTAGAAGGACCACCTAAAATTAAGTCTAATTCTGCTTTAATAAGCTTATTTAGTAGGTTGCAGTTATTCTTTCTTTCTGTTTTCTGCATACAATGTACTCTGGTCAGAGACCACCTTTGTGTCTGTTCAAAAGTGGTCTTAAAGACCACTTTTGAACAGTCCCGGGTGGGGGTCATAATAATAGAGGAAATTTACTGTAATTGTTTCCTTGAATTCTGAGAGGTAGGGCAGTTCTTAGAAAATGACAAAATATTTGTGGTGGTTTTCATGGAGTAACAAGAAGTATACACCCCAACCCCTTTATAACACTATTGTTGGGATCCAGAGAAGAAACCGTGTTAGTTAAACAATCGTGTTATATCCAAACAAAAATGTATCGATTATATAGAAAAATGACCATTCGTGGTCATTTTTCTATATAATCTGTACAGTTTTGGGATCCAACTGGAAACTGTGTTATATCCAAAACCGTGTTATAATGAACCGTGTTATAACGAGGTTGTGGTGTATTTGTATATGATTACAAGAAAAAATAGAGTAAAACAAGAAAGAAAAGAAGTTGAGGTGTGAAAACGTGCTGTAACCAGAGCTCTTATCATAGTGTCGTCATTCATATTTATACTTAGCAAAAATATACGCACTTGCTTACACTGTCAGATATGTATATATGTTAACCCATTTAGTACCGGAAACCCCAAAACGGGTACCTGGCAAACAGTGCAGGCCCAGATCAGACGCTGCAGAACGCTAAAAGTTACGCCTTTTTCCTAATCAATTTTGAAGAAAACACAACCTGACACCCATTAATTTTTAAATGGACTCCTGCTATATATAAGGAGGAAGATTCCATTTGGTACGAAAACGGTTAATATACTGTCGCATGTGGTAAGGCTCTGCACCAAATACTGTCTCTTCACTGTTACAGCCTCTTGATTTCGTTGAGCTCTGTGGAAAGCTTGTGAACGGTGAGTAGCTGATAGATGATAATTCAGGTTGCACTGGCTGATCAGATCAGAATCACTCCACTTGCTGCGTTAACTCATATCATGCTGTTCACGACAACCCCTATCTATGGGGATCTACACTGTTTGACATTCAATTTACGGTATGAATTTGTAGGAATAAATTACATCAAGTAATCTGATTGGTTCAAAGTCAGAAATGGGTGTAGCTAAACTGAATATTCAACAAGAGAAGGGCTAATATACTGTCGCATGTGGCAAAGCTCTGTACCACATACTGATCATAAGTCTTCGCTGCTTGATAAGTCTTCACTGTTACCGGCCTCTTGCATGGAAAGCTTGTGAATCTTGAGTGGTGATTGTAGTGTTAATTCAGGTTGCAATGGCTGATCAGATCAGAATCAGTCCACTTGCTGCGTTAATTGGCTGTTAATTTCTATTGCCATGGTGTGGCTGGTATGGAATATTGTTATAGCTTGAGGCACGAACTATGAGGTTAATGAAACTAAGAATGATGTCAGTGATACGCATATGGCAAGGTGACAGTTTATGTCAGACTACATCAGATGAAAAAGTGTCTTTGGATGTATTTTCAACAAAGGTACAGATCAGCCTGTGAATCCATAAAGTCTGGTCAGGGTCTTTTGTTCTTTGCTAGGCACCCCATGCATGGACATTGAACGGTTAGTTATAAAAATGACAGAAACTGTGGCCTTGTGGATAAAAGTGCTGACTCTTAATTGTTAGGTCCCTCATTGCTGTGGTTTGAGCCTGGCTCGGGGTCACATGTGAGATGCTAAGTTCTGCAACGGAAGGTTGGGTGATTATTATTTGGGCACTCCGGTTTTCGTCCACCTCTGATTAACGATCCCCTCAAAAGGAGTGAAATGTTGAAAAGGCCTCCCCCCCCCCAAAAAAAAAAATGGCATACTGATAGTTTTGCTGAAAAAAATTGTGAGAAGCTTTGCAAATGCAGAAGCTGACATTTTTCAGCAGAAATACTACTGTACATGTATCAGTAATTGTACTTGCTAAAACACTTGACATTTTGACCCTCGCTAACGTGCTTTGAATAACTGGGTCATGGTAGACAGGGAAGACTTCCTTTCTACTCGGGAGAGGTGCAGGCTGATTTGAGTGCATTCTTTAAGTGTAAGTGTTTGAAGACATGCTTTCCATTGTTGCGGCTCATATGAGTTTAAAATTAAGTTCTGAATAGTTGGATCCTTTGGAAGCAAAGAATACACCAAATAAACGAAAATAGCAGACTCGCTTTTATTGAGTCTGTTCATGACAGTACTGAAATGTGCAACACCGGTCACACCCTCTGGCACCAGCTTCAGCAGAACTCTACTTTCAAAATGATTCTAAATGAATTTGATGATCCCAAAGGATCAGAAAATATAATCTGCACTATGATGATGTATTGGGAGACTTTTTAGGGTCACCACAGTTGCAATGAAGATAAACAAGTTCTGAATAGAACATAAAGATCCTTAGGAAGCAAAGAATACACCAAATAAACAAAAATACAGTCGAACTTCGATGGGTCGAATCCCTTTGGGACCATGAAAATTTGTTCGAGACAGTGGTAGTTCGAGCCATAAAGGGTTACTATTAGTGCCATACCAGGAGACATAATGGAGATAATTGTGGATATCTTTTCAGTGTTATGTATTATAAATGTATGCTGTATGTACTCATTAGAATCGCCTCATCGAGGCGATTCTAATGAGTACACACAGCATATATTTGCAAGATAAATGAAGAAAATCTTCCTAAATTACCCTATATCCTATTTGGAGGAATTCCCTGTGGACTTATGAAGGGGTTGGGCACATCCATAGTAAACGAGCCATAGGAATTCAAGCCACTGAAGTTCTACTGTAGCAGACTCAGACTTTCCAACCAGATAAGACACAAACCAACCTGCTCAGCTACACAGACTAGCAAGTCTTGAAATTTCAGACATAGAAACAAGAGATACACTGTACTGTACTGTTCAATCAGTGAACACAGAGGTGCTGATCAGGCTGCGCGAATGCGCAGGCTGATCGGCACCTCTGTTGTTCACAAAATGAACAGCAAAAACATTAGTTTTCCTGTCTCATGACTCTGTTGAGTTCTTTCTGTGTGCATTAGGATTTAACCCATTTACTACCAGAAACCCCAAAACGGGTACCCTGGCAAACAGTGCAGGCCCAGATCAGACTCAGCAGAACGTGGCGTCTGATCAGGGCCTTCACTGTTTGCAAAAAGTTTATGCAGCCATTTTCCAAACAAATTTTGAAGAAAACACCACTTGACACCCCTAAATTTTAAAATGGACTCCTATATAGGGAGGAAGATTCCATTTGGTACAAAAAAGGGTTAAAGACCCATTTTCGATTGGTGTGACTCAGATGAAGAAAAAAAAGGTATGAAAAACAGAAGGAATGACCTTAGTTGTTCTTTCATGCTGCTTCACCTTCTTTAAGGTGAACGGTTACACCCAACAATGGTATTGTTGTTTCACACCGAAGAAAATTTCCATAACATCCTGTTTGCTTTTCCTGTGAACTGAGCATGCCAGAAAAAGATGTCTGATCTTAAGGAGTATGGGAACACCTTCAGGGGAGGCAACTCCTGCAAAAGCATTTCTGTCTCCCGTGTCAATAGGGGTCAACTCTTAAAGGAAAGAATTTACTTCTGAGGAGCAAATTCTTCCCATTAAGATCGAGAGACCAGGGCTTTTTCAGTGAGATGGGAAAAGCGAACAGGAAGTCCTGAAAGTTGTCTCCCTTTGAAAAATGGCAAAAAAAAAAATATCTGGCAGGTGTTCCCATTCCTCTTAAAGGAAATAATTTTCTCCTCAGGAGCAAACTTTTTCCTGCTTTAAGAGTGGTAGTTCGGTCGGATGCAGGTCTGATTGTTGATCAACAGGTTGTGGGTTTGATACCTGCAGGGTATCTTTCAGTGAGATTCATTAAAGGCAGTTGCCAGTTTCTGGTGAAAGGTGCTCTGTACTGGTTAACCCTTTGTGTATAAGCCTGACCTGGAAAATTGTGGATAGGTGCTGACATGACTTGAATAGTGTTGATTTGGACATTATTTTACTCCAAACAAACAAATCTCTTAAGGGGAATGGATACACCTTCAGGAGAGGCAGTAGCCCCTGCCCATGGGGGCCTTAAGAAATATATGGGCTGCATGATGCTTCCATGCAGAGCTGAATCCGGCCCGCACACTAGTACTGGTAAATTAACCGCTTAGAGGATCTAAGCCTGTCCAGGAACCGCGGTGTGAGATGGACATGCTAATAAACCCTATTGGTTTCATTGGGCGACAGGGCTTGGGATGTCATTTCATCTCAATGTCGGGTAAAAGTCCCACAAAATTGGAAGCGAAGTCTCCAAAATGACCTTTACAGTGTTGCCGGGGACGTTAAACCTCAAATCAAACAAACAAATCAGGAGAGGCAGAAGTGTTTTTGTCTCCCATGTCAATAGGAGTCAACTCTTAAACGAAAGAATTTGCTCCTGAGGAGCAAATTCTTTCCTTTAAGAGTAGACCCCTTTTACAGTTGGACACGGCTTATAGAAAAGCGAACAGGAAGTCCCAAAAGTTAAAAATTGCCTTTGAAAAATGGCAAAAAAATCTGGCATGTGTCCCCATTTCCCTTAAAGGAAAGAATTTCTCCTAAGGAGAAAAGTTTTTCTGGCCTTAAGAGTGGTAACTCAGTTAGATGCAGGTCTGATTGGTGATCAACAGGTGGTGGGTTTGATACCTGCTGGGTGTCTTTCAGTCAGATTGACCAGTCTCACCATCGGGCAGTTGCCAGTTTCTGGTGGAAGAAGGTACATGTACACGGTTGTGTATAAGCCTGACCTGGAAAACTATGGATTGGTGCTTTTCTGTAACAGGACATGCACGAGCCAGTTTTAGATCAAGTGTTTTGCCAAAGGATAGAAGATCTGGGTTCATAGTATTATATAACTTTTTTCATGCTCAACTCGCTTGGGCCTGACAGTTTGGAATACTTTTCATAAACACTTAGATGCCAAGTTGTGCAGCAGATTTCTCCATATTTGTATCTACAAAACTTCCTTTATATTTGGCAAACACTGTAGACCATTGCCCTGTCTGGCTCTGCACTATTTGGCACTAGGCACTTTTGGGGTTGAACCCTTGAGACATCAAGAAAAGCTGCATCTGAAAATGTCTGTTAATGTCGTCTGCTGTGTCATCAAATTTATGTTTGCATATAGGCAAATTGTGTGGACATGAGAGAAGCAATCTATTCTGGGTCCACACTTTTGCAATAACCAGGCCTGATTTGGATTCACTGTGAGGGTAATTTTCTGAAAAGTTGATTAAAAAAAACCTACAGGAGGCAAAAAAGCATGCAAAATAGAGTTCAAGGGTTTTGAGTTCATCATAAAATTCAGCCGACTGATTGGCAAGTGTCTATCCAGGTGAGCTCTGCTGTCTGGTGACAGCTCTTGTTACGAACTGTTGCCTGCCCCCGCCCGTCGGGGCTTGAAGAAATAGATTTGGCTGCATGGGGTTTCCAGGCAGAGCTGAAACTGACCACACATCAGTATTGGTTAACTGCTTAGACGGTGGGTAAGAGCATTGAATCTTAATCATTATGTCTCTAACCACTGTGGTTCGACTCTCACCAGGCTTGGTTCACATGTGTGAGGCCAAGTTGCGCAACGAAATGTCAGGTGGTTTTTCTCCGGGTACACTAGACTCCCCCCCCCCCCCCCCCCCCCCCCCCCCAAAAAAAAAAAAAAAAAAGAAACGGACTAAGCCTGCCCAGCAAAGTGGTGACAGTCAGACCATCCAGTGCATATAAGCCATATTGGTTTCATTGGGCGACAGGGCTTGAGATGTCTCCAAAATTACCTAAATATTGTTGACGGGGACGTTAAACCTCGCATGCAACAAACTGTCACTCCATTGCTCAGTTAATTTTGGTATCGCTGTCTCCTTAAGTGGCCTCCGGCAAATTTCCTCAGGTATTTCATTCATGTTGGGAGTAACTTCTATACCTGGGTGAGAAGTAGGTTAGTGAGCTTTTTAATATGCTTGACTGGGGAGGAAAGGTGATCTCTGATCGTTAAAATACATTAAATACCATGGCGGTGTCAAGAGACAAACTGAATTAAGGAGAAGTGCAGTGGTATTTTTAGATTATGTGGATTTTTTTGTACCGTAAAAATCCTAAAAATTTGAACATTTTGAGGACTTTCTGTAATTCTCCTAAGTTACGAATAAATATGTTTCATGAAACAGATAGGAGTCCAAAAGGTGCACATTGAATGACAACTGATGTAGACCCTGATCAGACTGCTCCTGAAGGAGCAGTCTGATCTGGGTCTGCACTGTTTGGTTACACCCGTCTGTCCCCCATTACTGTAAGTTTTATTTTACTGACCAGTGGACTATGTTAAGGTGATGTTGAGCATGTCAGTTTACTTCTGGGCCAGCTCATGATAAAAGTGTACTTATTGCTCAGGTGACCATGCAGCAAAGGCTCTGGCGACATCTATGTGCAGTCTCACCTGAGCCAGTGCTGCTCCCAGACTTGAGATGCAGTAGCTTTTAACTCTTATCATGCTGTTCATGACAACTCCTATCTTAGGAAACAGTGAAGATCCAGATCAGATGGCTTCTGAAGAAGCCATCTGATCAGGATCTACACTGTTTGACATTCATTTTATGAATTTGTAGGAATAAATTACATCAAGTAATCTGATTGGTTCAAAGTCAGAAATAGGTGTGGCTAAACTGAATATTCAGCAAGAGAAGGGTTAAGATTATTATGGTAGTAACTGTTGTCTGAAGAACGTGAATCAGAGAGTGCTAAGACAAGAGCACTTTTTCTCATGGGACATCTCTTTGTAACATACCTTAAAAATCCTAAAAATTCATGCACTTTGTGAACTTGTTGTAATTTTCCTTAAATATTAAAGGCTTTGTTTCACGATCCAGCGCCGCCCCCGCCCATAGGGGCTTGAAGAAATATATGGGCTGCATGATACTGCCACGCAGAGCTGAATCCGGCCCACACACTTGTACCGATAAACTGCTTAGAGGATCTTAGCCTGTCCAGGAACCGCGGTGCGAGGCGGACCGTCCATGCTAATAAACCCTGTTGGTTTCATTGGGCGACAGGGCTTGAGATGTCATTTTATCTCAATGTCCGGTAAAAGTCCCACAAAATTGGAAGCAACGTCTCCAAAATGACCTTTACAGTGTTGACGGGGACGTTAAACCTCAAATCAAACAAACATGGGACCTCTCTTTGTAACATGTACCTTAAAAATCCAAAAATTTCATGCACTTTGTGAACTTGTTGTAATTTTCCAAAAATATTAAAGGCTTTGTTTCAGGATCCAGCAAGGAATCGAAAAGGTGCAGACCCAGATCAGACTGCTCCTTCAGGAGCAGTCTGATCTGGGTCGGCACTGTTTGCTTAGGCTTGTCTGTCCCAATACTAAGGATCCTTATGGTATATAACTGTAACCAGCAACCTGGATTGATTATCAATCAGCCCAAAGTGACTACTGGGTAATTCACTAGAAGCTTTCCACCTGCTGTTGTCAGTGAAACTGCCGCTGACCGTATATGCACTATTTTGGTCGCTTTGACCTCAAAGTGCAGTGTAAAGAAGGTTATTGGTAAAGTATGGACTGGACTCATGTGTTGGAATACTTGAAAACGGGGTATTTTAAAAGACCCAGATCAAACACCATGGTGTACAGAACCCGGGGTCTGATCAGGGTCTTCAATGTTTGCTTAAAATACAGAAATAAGGGTTGACCCTAATCTTGCTGTTGACTTCAACCCCGACATTTGCAAACAGTGTAGATCCAGATCAGATGGCTTCTGATCAGGATCTACACTGTTTATCAGTTGAAGAAGGCATCAGATTCTGATCATATCATACGAAATTTATGAAATGACCACTGATGTGAGATCAGGTACACTGTTTGTCGTGCAGTTTGTGAATTGAATGAATACAATGTATCATGTAATTTCATTGGTAGATAATCAGAAGTGGGTGTGGCTATGAAATCATTCAGCAGGATATGGGTTATAAACAAAGCAGTCTTAAGTCAAGGTACATCACCATTTGCCCAATCTCATGAGTCATGACCCACAAGTGCTGTCAGGGCTTTGATTGCTTCTTAGGAGCAAATTCTTTCCTTCAAGAGTAGGCCCCTTTTTCTGAAGGACTCAATTTGCCACAGTGTTAACTCGTTGCATGTGGGAAACCCCTAAAGGGATTCATTGGCAAACAGTACAGGCCTAGATCAGACGCTGCAGAATGCGGCGTCTTTTCAGGGCCTACACTATTTGCTAACAAAATTTTCCATCAAAAATAGATTAAAAACGAAAAAATAGGCCTACCACTCCATAAATATGACAAATGGACTTGTCCGAAGAGTCAACTAGCATAAAATGGGTTAACTCTTATCTTGCTGTTCACGACAACCCCTATCTTTGGAAACAGTGTAGATCCAGATCAGAAGCCATCTGATCAGGATCTACAGTGTTTGACATAAAGTTTATGGATTTGTAAGAATAAATTACACGAAGTAATCTGATTGGTTCAAAGTCATAAATGGGTGGGGCTAAACTGAATATTCAGTAAGAGAAGGGTTAACATGTCGCCTTGTAAATTAAAGCACTGATAGTACCGATGGATTGATTGTCTCTGAGTGGGAACAGTTAAACTTAACGTTTTTTTTGGGGGGGGTTTTGGTTTTACGGCCGTTTCAAGATTATTTCACTCATATCGAGCCGATCGTTAATCAAAGTTGGGCGAAAAGTGGAGTACCCCCAGAAAAACCACATGACCTTCCGTTGCAGAACTTGGCGTCTCACATGTGACCCGAGCGAGGCTAGAACCACAGCTGTGAGAGACCCTTATGATCAAGAGTCAGTGCTCTTAACCACTAGGCCACGGAGGCCCGTCAAAAAACTTAACTGTTAACATTTTGTTTAACCATTAAATTTCTGTTCTGTAAGCAAACAGAGTAGTCCCTGATCAGATGCCACATTCTGTTCACTGTTTGCCTTACCCACCACGTTACCTCGAAACCAATGATAATTATAGTCACGTTGTCTTAGCACCAGAGCTTCTATGCTAAGTAACTGGGTTGATTGACAAACTTTCCACCCAAAAATGGTGGAAAATATGATGGGTGCATACATTGTACATTCCACTTAATTCTGCTGCCTTTTACTTTCAAATTTACCCTTATCATGCTGTTCATGACAACCCCTATCTTTGCAAACAGTGTAGATCCAGATCAGATGGCTTCTTAAGAAGCCATCTGATCAGGATCTACACTGACATTCAATTTATGAATTTGTAGGAATAAATTCCATCAAGTAATCTGATTGGTTCAAAGTCAGAAATGGGTTGGCTAAATTGAATATTCAGCAAGAGAAGGGTTAAAGGTGCATTATTGAGCTATTTGGAAAAAATGCTTCCAAAAATAAAATACCTATATAGCCGGTATTTTTCTTTAAAACAATACAAATGAATGCATTTTATGAAAAATGCGAACAATTATGATGACAGGTAAACGAGTTTGAGAGGGATTCCCTAACTAGGTTTCAAACACTAGTTAGATCTATTTTTAGTTCGTGACAAAAATAGAATCCCCATATATGACGTTATGCGACGTTCATTTTTGGCCTTGTTTTCTTAGGCCATGCCTGAATCGGAAAAAAATATGATGCTGAATACTATGCCATAAGTAACGACAATCAGAGACGATACTGTCGCCATGAATGTGTAAAGTGACAGATTTATTTTTAGAACAGAAATTCCGAACACATGTTCAGATCGAAGGGTAAACACGAATGAAAAACGACCATTTTCACAAAGTTCTAAAGCTGTATTTGGCTCCAAAAGTGTACACATGACAAAGGAGTATGCATTGAAGATAAAAACCAGAAAAAAAAATTGAGACCCGGTAGCTCAATAATGCACCTTTAATTCTGCTGCCTTTTACTTTCATATTAACCCTTATCTTGCTGTTCATGACAACCCCTATCTTTGCAAACAGTGTAGATCCAGATCAGATGGCTTCTGAAGAAGCCATCTGATCAGGATCTACACTGTTTGACATTCAATTTATGAATTTGTAGGAATAAATTACATCAAGTAATCTGATTGGTTCAAAGTCAGAAATGGGTGTGGCTAAATTGAATATTCAACAAGAGAAGGGTTAACTTAGTGATTGTCGTATTTTCTCGAGGAGTTCAAGAAAAGAGTTTAAATTTTTTTGTCTCTTTCCAGTGTAACCAAATATTTAGTGTCTCAAAGAAGTGTGCATCCTGTGCAATAAAAGGCACTTAGTTATTCATAATATAAGTAATAATTTGCCAACTCCCTAGTATCATCTCAGGTGAAACAGTGTGTTACAAAATACTGTTTAATAACATTTCAAAATGATTTTAAATTGAAATATATGACATTGTGAAAGGTAGTGCCATTGCTGAAACAGGAGTGGTTTTGTTTACACCCGAATTACTAAGGTATGTTTACACTTAACCCATTTAGTACCAGAGACCCCAAAACGGGTACCCTGGCAAACAGTGCAGGCCCAGATCAGACGCCGCAGAACGCGGCGTCTGATCAGGGCCTCCACAGTTTGCTGATTGTTCAGCCATTTTTCAAATCAATTTTGTAGAAAACACAATCTAACACCCCTAAATTTTGAAATGGACTCCTGCTCTATTGTATATAAGGAGGAAGATTCCATTTGGTACAAAAAGGGTTAAACAGCCACAGAATTATTCTACAATTCTTTTAAATTATTTTTTAGAGAATTCTTTTGTGGCTATATACAAATGTATTACATGTCCTCAGGTTTTTCCAAGTTTTGGTGTCTCAAACTTAAAAACTGATACTGCTCTAATTCATATAGTACATGTATGTTTTTGGCCAGAATCTTATTAACCCTTGTCCTGCTGAATATTCATATATGCCACACCCACTACCGATTATCAACCAATCAGATTACTTGATGCAAATTATTACAACAAATTCACAACCTGAATGACAAACAATGTAGATCCTGATCAGATGGCTTCTTCAGAAGCCATCTGATCTGGATCTACATTGTTTCAAAGAAAAGGCATATCCGGGTTCAGCAGGACAAGGGTTAAGCGCTTTTACCATTTTGTACCAATTGGATTCATCCTCATAAAGCACGAGTCCATTTCAGAATGCCAGGTTATCTTAAAAATTTATTTGGAAAAAAGCTGAATTTTTGCAAACAGTGTACAATATTAGTAACGATAATGATCCTAAGTAATAGGACAGGTGGGCCTAAGTAAACAGTGCAGACCCAGGTCAGACTGCTCATAAAGGACCAGTCTGATCAGGTCCTACACTGTTTGCCATTCTGTCGGCTCTTTTGGACTCCTAAGTCCTTGCTGGATCTAGAAACAAATTTGGTAAAATTTTAGGAGAATTACAGCAAGTCCTCAAGGTTTCCAGATTTTTAGGATTTGACGGTATGTCCTGATCAGATGTCTAAGTTGGGTCCACACTGTTTGCCAGTACCCTATTTTGGGGTTTCCAGTACAAAATGGGTTAAATAGTACTAGAAGTGGTCAGAACCACTGACTGGCTCAACTGTCAACAGGAGCTAAAGTGTTGATTGGGCTGTTAAATTTCAAATTAAACAAATCATAGCTTCTGATTTGGAGATGTCACATGGATTATTAAGGAAACAACATATGTTGTGGGTATAAGTTGTTAGAATCGCCTCGATCAGGTAATTCAACCAAAGAGAAGTTTGAATCTCTTCACCCTTATCCTGTTGTTCAAGACAACCCATTCATAAAAATTTGCAAACAGTGTAGATCCAGATCAGATGGCTTCTAAAGAAGCCATCTGATCAAGATCTACACTGTCATTCAGTTTCCGAATCTGACTGAATAAATTGCATGTACTTCAAGGAATTTGATTGGCTGAAACATGAATGGATGTGGCTGATTTAATATATGCTGCGGGATAAGGGTTAGCCCATTTTGTACCAGAAACCCCAAAACAGGTACCCTGGCAAACAGTGCAGGCCCAGATCAGACGCCGCAGAATGCGGCATCTGATCAGGGCCTCCACTGTTTCCTTAAAAGTTCAGTCATTTTCCAAATAAATGTTGATGAAAACACAACCTGACACCCCCAAATTTTGAAATGGACTCCAGATATATATAAGGAGGAAGATTCCATTTGGTACAAAAAGGGGTAATCATCCTCATGTAAGTGAACCCTATCTTGTACGGTAAACCACCGAATGGGATACTGGCAAACAGTGCAGGCTCAAATCAGACGCCCCAGAACATGTCTGATCAGGGCGTACATGTATGTATATACTGTTTGCAAAAGTTCAGCCATTTTCAAAATAAATTTTCAAGATAACAACCTAACACCCCTAAATTTCGATTGATTGACTGATTGATTTGAGGTTTGACGTCTCCGTCAACACTATTTGGGTCATTTTGGAGACATTGCTTCCAGTTTTGTGGGACACCCGACATTGAGATGAAATGACATCTGAAGCTCTGTCGCCCAATGAAACCAATAGGGTTTATAACGTGGAAGGTCCGACCTCGCACCACTTTGCCTGGGCAGGCTTAGATCCTCTAAGTGGTTTACCAGTACTCCTGTGCTGTCTGTTTCAGCTCTGCATGGAAGCATCATGCAGCCCATCTATTTCTTCAAGCCCCGATGTTGGGGGCCACCCTAAATTTCCAAATGGACTGCTACAGTATTAGGCTGTAGATTCCACTCAGCACAAAATGCGTTAATAGTACGTTTACATGCACTTAAGCAGCATATTTAAATGTTAAATGTTAATTAGTCTGGTGTAACGCTTTTGTTTAATTAGCGATAAAACATCTTTTGTTTTAACTTTTGGTTGATAAGTATACTGTTGCTCTTCCTTGTTCATAAACTGTCATGTGTTTTCTTATCTAAAGAAAATCTGTCATGTCACATGATAACTGAGGTTGCCTCAGTAAGCACCTGTTGAACGCTCATGTGACTTAAGCGAAGGGAGAAAAGATAGAATGAACAAACATAATTACCGTAAAAATTCTGAAAAATTCAGACACCTTAAGGACTTGCTGTGTAATTCTCATAAAATGTCAAGAAAGGAGCCCAAAAGGTGCAGACGGAATGGCAAACAGTGTAGACCCTGATCAGACTGCTCCTTCAAGAGCAGTCTGATCAAGGTCAAAACTGTTTGCATCTATAGGCCTATCTGTCCCAATACATATGTTGTAGGTACCTGTTAGAATTGCCTCATTGAATCGTCTGCTATAATGTCTAACCTTATTTTCACTGAAAAATAATTTTCACTGAAAAATAAAAAAAAAATATTCTTTGAAAATGCCATCTGCTGGTCATGATTAGCAGTCGGTGGAGGAATTTAGCTGTATCCTTTTGTAGAATATTTTTTAGAGTCACCTCCCCTGATTATATTACAATTCCCTTTTATAATCACACTGAGAGCACTGTTGGGTAGATTGTCTCTGGGTGTAGGCTGGTTTTTGTTTGATTTGAGGTTTAGCATCCCCGTCAACACTGTAAAGGTCATTTTGGAGACATTGCTTCCAATTTTGTGGGACTGTTACATGACCTTGAGATGAAATGACATCTCAAGCCCTGCTGCCCAATGAAACCAATAGGGTTTATAAGCATGGATAGGCCGATTCGCACCGCTTTGCCTGGGCAGGCTTAGATCCTCTAAGCGGTTTACCAGTACTCATGTGCGGGTCGGTTTCAGCTCTGCGTGGAAGCATCATGCAGCCCATCTATTTCTTCAAGCCCCGATGGGCAGGGGCCGGTAGGCTGGGAAAATAGTTTGGAATGAGATTTTACGCTTAATTCTATTTTTTTAAAGCAAACAGTGCAGACCCTGATCAGATGTCATTTGATTTGGGTCTACACTGTTTGCCAAGCCCGACCCATGACACTGTTCTTACGCAACACTCTAACCTCACAATAGCAATTTTCTATAAATAACTGTTATTCCAACAAGTCAGTGATAGTCCCGTGGACTTAAGCACTGAAGAGCTTTTTTGCTTAGTAGCTGTGGGCAGATTGACAAAGAATTGACCCCAAAACTGCTGCGATCAGAAATTGAATAATTTGCATATACACAGGCCTCATATTTTTCAGGTATTTGCAGGATTTCAGGCTTTTAGATTTTGATTTTTTTCTAGATTTCAGGCTTTTAGATTTTGATTTTTGTGCCTGTAGTCTGTTTAAAAAACTATTTAACCCTTATCCTGCTGAATAAATTTATTAACCCACACCCATTCCTGACTTTTAGCCAACCAAATTACTTGATTTTTTCACAAACTGCATTATAAACAGTGTAGATCCTGATCAGATGGCTTCTTCAGAAGCCATCTGATCTGGATCTACACTATTTGCAAAGATAATAGTTGTGTCTTGTTCAGCAGGGTGAGGGTTGAGGCTGCAAAATCGGGCCTTTTCAGGCATGGAAAAGCTTGGTCAGTATGAGGCCTGTATACATCCAGACTGATCATTCATACTTGATGAAACTTCAGTCATGAAAGGACCAACTCCTTGTAAAACTGCATGATGGCTCCAGAAGACGTGATGTGACAGGTAGATCAGTGAACAAAAAAAAAATATCAGTGACCTTCCAAAGTCATATGCAGAATACATCCCACCAACAGCTGGTGTTATGAAGATCCACCACAACCTATTTATAACACTTCTTTATAACACTATAATGCCCCTGTCCAATACAGCAGACCAAGGACCCGTAATAGGGCCAATACAAACTTACTTGGTTTAACAATTTTATTAGATAACTTCAATTATATTAAACAGCCACAATAGTATAGCATTTATATAGCCAATACTTGTTTGTACTTTTCAAATGACAAACAGGGCAAAAAGAGGGCTAATATATGAAAACAGGGCCAGTACTACTCATCGGACTCTATGAATTGACTATCGTGTATTGATTGGAGGTCAACCTCAACACATGGTCAGCCAATATTAACTGGAGGTCAAGAGGTCAAAAACCAATAATCATGTCATTAAATTGTGTCAGTTAATAAAATTGCCATTAACCGAGTGATTTGTATTGGCCCAGTAACAGGTCCTTGGTCAGCTGTGTTAGCCTTCGGCCTAGGGCCAATACAGATGACCTCAGACCTGTAACTGGGCCAATACGAAATTACATTGCAACACATTTAGCATACATGTACATATAACACAAATTACAGATGGGATCCAAGAATGTATAATTTACATAGATAAATGGTCAATTTTCTACATAATCCATACATAACACAATTGTTAATTTACACAGTTTCAGCGCCGTCCTCGGAAGCTGAGTCGGATGGGTGTCTGACTGGTGATTAGGAGGATGGGGGTTCAGTACCTGCCGGGGTCGGCAACATTATTTTGTGGAGATTGATCGTGAAATCTTTTCTACAGTGATTCTCTCCCTTCCGCTGGAAGGGCATTATTTTGTGGAGATTGATCGTGAAATCTTTTCTACAGTGATTCTCTCCCTTCCGCTGGAAGGGCAGTTGTCAGTTTCTGGGGAAAGAATGAGCACTGTACTGGTTGATTGCTTACGTATAAGCCTGCCCAGGAAAAGTGTTGATAGGTAAACCACTAAACTGACTGCCTCAGAAATTACCTGAAATAGTGTTGACTGGGCCGTCAAACTCCAATACAATTCACCATATTTGCATTATTTGCTGGCTCCCAGCTTGCACATTGTCAATAATGGAAAAACAGGTAACCAGACCCCCCTGACCTTTCGAGGTCAGGGGGGTCTGGTTACCTGTTTTTCCAACACTGATAACCTTCAGACTAGGAACCAGCAGATAATGCAAATAAGGTGAATGGTGTAATAAAGAGGTTGGGATGTACCAGACTAACCTCATTGCCTCACCTGTATCACAAGAAAATACTGTAATGATCCTAAATATTGAGACGGACAGGCCTTAGCAAACAGTGCAGACCCAGATCAGACTGCTCCTGAAGGAGCAGTCTGATCAGGGTCTACACTGTTTGCCATTCCGTCTGCAAGTTTTGGACTCCTTGCTAGATCGTGAAAGAAATTTGTTAGAATTTTAGGAGAATTACAGCAAGTCCTCAAGGTGTGCGAACTTTTAGGATTTTTACGGTAGGTCTTTCATGGTCTTCCAAAATCAGCCTGTTTGTCTATGGAGCCATATAGGCTTCCCCATGCCAAGACTGAGGTATGGTACGAGCTAAAGGCTCAGATCAGCCTACCCGTATGATGTTATAAGGTCCCTTTCCTTGTGCTGTGGTACAATTATTATCATAAGAATGCCTCACCTTGCTACATAACTTCCCAGTCGGTGAAGGTAGCTCGTCCGCAACAATTATCGCGGGGTAAAACCTGCCGTATGTCATGCATGTGAAACTGCTGTCACATGTATAGTCTTATCCGAGTTTATACCGCATGCAGAGAAAATTGAAAACTAAATACATGTACAGCCAGGCTGCTTGTGTTATCTTTTTCTTATTAAGACAAACATGGCATTTGAGGTGCTTTTCTTTCCATAAGTCTAATTGTTACTATAATTAGTTACTGCACAGGAATATTAAGACCACATGTGGAGCCTGATCTCCATTGAGAACATGGTTGTATTAATGTCATATTCAGGACAGCTGGAATAACGGTTAATTAATTCGCAAAGCACACAAAAAAATATTCACAGAAAATAAGTGTTTTTATTTTAAATTCTTCTACAAAAAAAATCCAATTTAACCCTTTTTGTACCAAATGGAATTTTCCTCCTTATATATAGCAGGAGTCCATTTCAAAATTTAGGGGTTACAGGTTTAGTTTTTCTTCAAAATTTATTTGGAAAATGGCTGAACTTTTTTGCAAACAGTGTAGGCCCTGATCAGACGCCGCAGAAAGCGGCGTCTGATCTGGGCCTGCACTGTTTGACACTTACCCCTTTTGGGGTTTCTGGTACTAAATGGGTTAATTATCATTCTAATCTGATTGTGATACACAGAATCTTACACTCGTGGTCATATCATATGAAATTTATGAAATGACCACTAATGTAAGATCCGATATTACTGGGATGCTGACAGAAAGACAGACAGACATTTAATTAGCCATATCGCACAATGTTTAGATCTTTCTTCTTGTGACATTTCTCATTTCTTACATGTGGTTACCTTAAGGAATTTCTTTTGAGACTTTGTCTGTATTTATTTGATAGCAGCGGGTCACCTTGGTGTAATAAGATATCATAGTACATACTTAACCCGATTAACCCTTTTTGTACCAAATGGAATCTTCCACCTTATATATAGCAGGTGTCCATTTCAAAATTTAGGTGTGTCAGGTTGTGATTTCATCAAAATTTATTTGGAAAATGACTGAACTTTTTGCAAACAGTGCAGGTCCTGATCAGACGCCGCGTTCTGCGTCTGATCTGGGCCTGCACTGTTTGCCAGGGTACCCCTTTAGTGGTTTCCGGTCTGAAATGGGTTAATGGGTATGATTTAATATTGACATGAATGAATAAATGTATTATTGAACAGTAGGTATCGTGATAGACAGAAGTTGGGCCACTTTTTATGCCCCCAACTTTAAAAAAGTTGGGGGGCATATTGCTTCTGGCTTGTCCGTCCGTTCGTCCGTTCGTACGTCACGCTTTCTTGTGCATAGCATATCTTTAGAACCGTGTATGCTAGTGTTTTGAAATTTCATATATGGGTTCCTCATGAAAAAATAGTTGACCCGTATTTTTTTTCTTGTCCAAATTATCTCCCCTTCTTGAATTATTTCCCCTTTAATTAAATAACATAGAATTCTCGTTAGCAAGATATCTCAAAAAGTATTTGAGCTACAGCCTTGATATTTGGTATAGTGATTGGGACTAAGGAGGAGATTACCTGATTAAATTTTCAACCAATTCTATAAAATTTTGTTAGAGTTATGGCCCTTTGTAATTTTTTGCCACTCAATTGTGTTGCTTTCTGGTGCATAGCATATCTTTAGAACCGTGTATGCTAGTGTTTTGAAATTTCATATATGGGTTCCTCATGAAAAAATAGTTGACCCGTATTTTTTTTCTTGTCCAAATTATCTCCCCTTCTTGAATTATTTCCCCTTTAATTAAATAACATAGAATTCTCGTTAGCAAGATATCTCAAAAAGTATTTGAGCTACAGCCTTGATATTTGGTATAGTGATTGGGACTAAGGAGGAGACTACCTGATTAAATTTTCAACCAATTCGATAAAATTTTGTTAGAGTTATGGCCCTTTGTAATTTTTTGCTACTCAATTGTGTTGCTTTCTGGTGCATAGCATATCTTCAGAACCGTGTATGCTAGTGTTTTGAAATTTCATATATGAGTTCCTCATGAAAAAATAGTTGACCCGTATTTTTTTTCTTGTCCAAATTATCTCCCCTTCTTGAATTATTTCCCCTTTAATTAAAAAACATAGAATTCTCGTTAAGAGTTTCATTGATGATACTTGGTACATGCTTGGAACTAGGAGTGAAATTTTTATGCAGGCATCCATGTTTGACCTTGACCTAGATGTCATGGTTTGGTGACTTTGCGCCTCCACAGGCGCGACATAGCCTTCGGGGGAATTCTTGTTGTATGTTTTTGAGTCTTTAACAATATTTGTTGAATATTTTGCCATCTAAGGACAAGCAAAGGTTGGGGGCATTGTGTTTTACAAACACCATTTCTAGTTTGTCAGTGTGACACAAATTCTGAGTTCTTGGAATGGTGACTGGTTTTACCTCCACGAAGAGCCATAAGTGTGAGCAAAAAAAATAAGTTTTTGGAGTACACAACACAGTTCTTGGAATGGTAATGGGTTTTACCTCCAAGAAGAGCCATAAATGAGAGCAAACAAATAAGTTTTTGGAGTACACAACACAGTTCTTGGAATGGTAATGGGTTTTACCTCCACGAAGAGCCATAAGACAGTGTGAGCAAAAAATAAGTTTTTGGAGTATACAACACAGTTCTTGGAATGGTAATGGGTTTTACCTCCAAGAAGAGCTATAAGTGTGAGCAAAAAAAAACAAGTTTTTGGAGTGAGTGAGTTTTAGTTTTACGTCCCACCAACAGCTAAGGTCATACGGAGACGGGACGTCGGTTTAAAGACTCATCCGAAAGTCTAAGTTTTTGGAGTACACAACACAGTTCATGGAATGGGTTGACCTCCAAGAAGAGCCATAAATGTGAGCAAAAATAAGTTTTTGGAGTACACAACACAGTTCTTGGAATGGTAATGGGTTTACCTCCAAGAAGAGCAATAACTGTGAGCAAAGAATAAGTTTTTGGGTACACAACACAGTTCTTGGAATGGTAATGGGTTTTACCTCCAAGAAGAGCCATAAATGTGAGCAAAAATAAGTTTTTGGAGTACACAACACAGTTCTTGGAATGGTAATGGGTTTTACCTCCAAGAAAAGCCATAACAAAAAATAAGTTTTTGGAGTACACAATAGAGTTCTTGGAATTGTTATACCTTTTACCACCATGAAGAGTCATCAATAAGGTTTTGGAGTTGGAATGATTGTGATGTAACCTAATATATGAGCCTGGAATACACCACATAACTGTTAATGTTCTGATAATGAAACCCAGATTTTAATGGACAATTGTTTCTATATAATCTATGTATTTGTGTTTGATTGGGAAACAGGTTTAACCCTTATCCTGCTGAACACAATAACCCTTACCTATGCAAACAGTGTAGATTCAGATCAGAAGAAGCCATCTGATCAGGATCTACGCTGTTAGTCATGCAGTTTGTGAATTTAATGGATACGTTATATCAAGTCCTTTGATTGGTTAACGGTAAAAAAATGGGGTAGTTAAATTAATTTATTCAGCAGGGTTAGGTATCACAGGATAAGTTGTACGACTTGAAAATCCTGCTGTTTGGTGTGACAACCTTAAATTTGATGAGTCATAGTTTGGTCATGCCCTGCCCAGGTACAGCCATCATATGCTGCCATCATATGCTTGATATAGCATAAACAAACATGGTTTATCACCAAATACTGATAGCCTGTTCACAGCTTTTGATCTTTTGTTTACTATTAAAGATTATGGGGATAATACTTAATATGTACAGTACCTTTAAATAGCTTTGGGGACTGTATTATAGAGCACTTAAGTTTATTGGTTTGTTTGATTGAGGTTTAACGTCCCTGTCAACACTGTTTAGATCATTTTGGGGACGTTGCTTCCAATTTTGTAGAACCCCTATATTTTGAAGGAGACCCGGCTATTGTATACAGTGAAATTCCGCTATTAAGACCACCAAAAATTAAGACTAATTCCAGTGTAAAAGTTTTCCAGTGTTCCAGTTTTGAGACCACTTTTGAACAGTTCCAAAGGTTGTCTTAATCATTCAGTATAGTGCGAACAATTTGACCTGAGACTGCCCTTTATGCATTGATGCTATCTCCTAATACGTCAGCTTTCGTAAACTTCTCGTGAATTTTCGGCATCACATGAGTAGCGGCACATTTACCGACATCATTCTGTGTATTGTATAACAATATCGCCATCTTCGGAAAACGGCAAAGATAAATATATGCATTCAGTCAGGTATAAAATAATGTTAATAGAGTTCACCAGTATCAGGTCAATTTGTTCGAACTATACCAGAAACTCCAAACGGGGTACCTTGGCAAACAGTGCAGGCCCAGATCAGACGCCGCAGAATGCGGCATCTGATCAGAGCCTATGCTGTTTGCAAAATGTTAAGCCATTTTCCAGATAGATTTTGAAGAAAACACAACCTGTCACCCCTAAATTTTGAAGTGGACTCCTGCTGAAAGTTCCATTTTGTACAAAAAGGGTTAATAACGGAATTTTACTGTATTTTATTGCTGTAGCTGTCTCGGTAGACCCAGTTCCCACAGCTTTGGGAATTGTGCTGCATACATAGCCTTGAGATGCACTTTACATAACTACAACTTCGTTGTTCATCAGGCAATTGCTTGTATTGATCCTTTTAAGTTCATGATTTAATTTCCATCAGTTTTCTTCTCATTCAATTTGCACGCATTTGTGGGTTAATTATGATCAACATGCCTGATACTGAAACATTGTACTTACTTCTAGTATTGCTGATTGAATCGTTTTAGAATGGAGTTTAAAATTTGTGCTTCAGTGGTGGGGGAAGGAAAGGAGGGCAACTCTTGGAAATACAGTTTTGTTTTTGTTTGTTTGATGTGAGGTTTAACGTCCCCGTCAACCCTGTAAAGGTCATTTTGGAGACGTTGCTTCCAATTTTGTGGGACTTTTACCCGACATTATGATGAAATGACATCTCAAGCCCTGTCGCCCATTGAAACCAATAGGGTTTATTTATATAATAGCATGGAAGGTCAGCCTCGCACTGCGGTTCCTGGACAGGCTTAGATCTTCTAAGCGAAATACAGTAGAACTTCGATGGCTTGAACACTGATGGCTCGTTTGCCATGACTGAGTCGAACCAGTTCTTGAACCCACGAGGGAAATCCTCTACATAAGAAATAGTGGGGATACTTTAGGAGAGTTTCGTCTTTTATCTTCCAAATTTATGCTGTGTGTACTCATTAGAATCGCCTCAATGAGGTGATTCTAATGAGTACACATAGCATACATTGTCATTATAGAACACCAAGATGTCAAAAAGTATCTCATTATGCCTCCTGACAGTAACCTCAGTGGCTCGAACTATGCCTGTCTCGAACAGATTTTCGAGGTCCCAAAGGTGTTCGAGCCATTGAAGTTAGACTGTGTTTGGGGTCGACTCTTAAAGTAAAGGGTTAATTTGCTTCTCTTTTCCTTAATCATTCTGATCCTGTAGACTGGTATAGATGCCTATACAAACAGTGTAGATCCAGATGAGATGGCTCTTAACCCTTCTCTTGCTGAATATTAAGTTTAGCCACACCCATTTCTGACTTTGAACCAATCAGATTACTTGATGTAATTTATTCCTACAAATCATAAATTGAATGTCAAACAGTGTAGATCCTGATCAGATGGCTTCTTCAGAAGCCATCTGATCTGGATCTACACTGTTTGCAAAGATAGGGGTTGTCGTGAACAGCAAGATAAGGGTTAATGAGCAGCTGTTTACCATAATGTTTTATCGTAATCATCCTAAGTATGGGTACAGATATGCCGGCCTGAATGAGCAGTCTGATCAGGATCTGCACTGTTTGCCATTCTATCTGCAGCTTTTGGCCTCCTTGCTAGATTGTGAAACAAATAGGAATGGAGTTTTTGCTGAAAGTAGATTATTGTTTGTTCGTATAGTATCAACACTATTTAACTCATTTTGGAGATGTTGCTTCCAATTTTATGGGGCTTTTACCTAACATTGAGATGAAATTACATCTCATGCCGTCCCGCCTTAAGAAAATGCTAGGTTTCAAGTTGTCCAACTTGCAGCACTTTTTCTGGGCAAGCTTAGACCCTCTAAGCAGTTTACCTGAACTCAATTTGGTCGGTTGCATCTCTGCGCGGAAGCACTATTAAGCCCGATCTATTTCTCCAAGCTCCAATGGGCGGGGCTGCAAAAATTTAATTGTCATCTGCTGTATATTCGGCAGTGCTCGAAGGAAATGACCAGATTGTCATCTGCTGTATATTCTGCAGTGCTCGAAGGGAATGACCAGATTGTCATCTGCTGTATATTCTGCAGTGCTCGAAGGAAATGACCAGATTGTCATCTGCTGTATATTTTGCAGTGCTCGAAGGGAATGACCAGATTGTCATCTGCTGTATATTCTGCAGTGCTCGAAGGGAATGACCAGATTGTCATCTGCTGTATATTCTGCAGTGCTCGAAGGGAATGACCATAAAAATCCTAAATATTCAGACACCTTGAGGCCTGGCTATAATTCTCCAAAAACTTTAGCAAATTTGTTTCACGATCCAACAAGGAGTAGAAAATGTGCTGACAGAATGGCAAACAGTGTAGACCCAGATCAGACTGCTCCTTTCTGATCTTGGTCTGCATTGTTTGCTTAGGACTATCTGTCCCAGTGTTTGAGCCCCTGTCCATAGGGGCTTGAAGAAATATATGGGCTGCATGATGCTTCCACGCTGAGCTGAATCCGGCTGCACACTAGTACTGGTAAACCGCTTAGAGGATCTAAGCCTGTCCAGGAACCGCGGTGTGAGGCAGACCGTCCATGCAAAGAAACCCTATTGATTTCATTGGGCGACAGGGCTTGAGATGTCATTTCATCTCAATGTCGGGTAAAAGCCCCACAAAATTGGAAGCAAGGTCTCCAAAATGACCTTTACAGTGTTGACGGGGACGTTAAACCTCAAATCAAACAAAACAAAAATTTCAAGATCCAACAAGGAGTCGAAAATGTGCTGACAGAATGGCAAACAGTGTAGACCCAGATCAGACTGCTCCTTTCTGATCTAGTTCTGCACTGTTTGCATAGGACTATCTGTCCCAGGGTTTAGGATCTTTCAGGGTAACCCTTTAAGTGCCAGTCATAACAATTATGATCTGCTTTGTTGTTTACTGGTTCCTTAATCAATCATTGTTGCAAACATTGTGAACCTAGATCTGAGAGGAGTCTGATCAGGGTTCACACTGCCTGTATGCAAAAACACTAACCCTTATCTTGCTGAATATTCATTTAAGCCACACCCATTTCTGTCTATCAACCAATCAAATTACTTCATGTAATTTATTGCTACATATTCATAAACTGAATGCCAAACAGTGTAGATCCTGATCAGATGGCTTCTTCAGAAGCCACCTGATCTGGATCTACACTGTTTGCAAAGATAGGCGTTGTCATGAACAGCAAGATAAGGGTTAAAATTTTTGCAAGAAAAAGCAATGGACGACATTTTGTAGATGCAGTTAGGATTGAGGTGTGTTTGTTTACCTTCATGAGAAGATAGATACCTTTGCTGTTGACCTCACCTGTGATTATAGTAGCAGAAGTTCAGGTATAGCTACATACCTTTAGTATTGTCTCACGTGTTACTAGGAATGTGTTATATATTTACACACCAATTTATGATGTGTTTTAGTCTAGATTTATACTTCTATCATGGTGGAGTGGATTAATGTCTTTGATGAAAAAATATATAATGTAAGCTAATGTAGTATTTAGTCATCATTGATCATCATTTAGACATGTAAAAAAATAATTTTTTTCTTACAATAATTTTTTTTTATCATAATAAATTAAGAACAGTTCACCATAATATGGATAATGTTTTGTAGTTCTTTGGGATCAGTGATTCCGTAATATTTAAGGGTCACTGATAAGGCCTAATTGCACACGTTACTTCCTTGCTTCCAAAGGATCATAACTCTTTATTCACCATATTTGCATTATTTGCTGGCTCCCAGCTTGTACATTGTCAATATTGGAAAAACAGATAATCAGATCCCACTGACCTTTCAAGGTCAGGGGGGTCTGGTTACCCGTTTTTCCAACACTGATAAACTTCAGACTAGGAACCAGCAGATAATGCAAATAAGGGGAATAGACATGATAGAACATAGTGTTAATTTACAAAATGATTAAGCCAGTAAGCGCCTGGACGATGACCTGGTGTAGCGCATATTGTTTCAAGGTTATGGTTCACCAAATATTTACAGAGTATTGCCCCTTTGAAAATTTTTGTGAACTTTTTTCGTTTCCGGATAACTCCTCCTACAGTTTTCATCTGATCAAGCTGAAACTTGGTAGATAGTACGGCTATGACATGATGTAGCGCATATCGTTTCGAGGTTACGGTCCACCAAATATTTACTGATTTATGCCCCTTTGAACATTTTTGTAAACTTTCATTCCCGGATAACTCCTCCTACAGTTTTCATCCTGTCTATCTATCTTCTTATACTGAGTCGGTCATATTTGGCCATAACCTCATCTGATCAACCTGAAACTTGGAAGATAGTAAGACCATGACCTGGCGCATATCATTTCGAGGTTACGATCCACGGAATATTCACAGAGGTATGCCCCTTTGAAAATTTGTGAAAACTTTTTCGTTTTCGGATATCTCCTACAGTTTTCATCTATCAAGTTGAAACTTAGTAGGTAGTATAAGACATTTTTGGGATCCATCTTTAAAACCATGTTTTTGTCCAAACCATGTTAAAATGAAAAGACACAGTGTTTATGTAATAAAGACTTTGCCTAACATTGAAGGATCAGTTGATAGTGTGTTCTGTGACCTAGTGTCTCTTAACCCTTGTCCTGCTGAATATTCATATATGCTGCACCCACTACTGATATCAACCAATCAGATTCCTTGATGCAAATTATTGCAAAAGATTCATAAATTGAATGACAAACAATGAAGATCATGATCAGATGGCTTCTTCAGAAGCCATCTGATCTGGATCTTCATTGTTTGAAAGATAAGACATATCCAGGTTCAGTAGGACAAGGGTTAAACATAAGGTCTCTCATCACTTTTTGTTCAAGCATCACTCGGGTCACATTATTGTGGGATGCCAAGTTCTGCAACTGCTTCCAGTTCGTGCCCATCATTGATAATGACCTACCATCAGCTCATTATAGGTGAAATAATTGTAAAACAAAAATCATGGAAAAGAAAAAATAATAGTCATAGCAAATGTTTGTTTGGAGTCAAATTATAGTGATCATTCACTTGCAGGCTATTAACGTGAAGGAATAGAGGTTGATGACCTTTCTACTAAGTTGACATTTACATGTATGTACATCAAGCCCACAGGATACACTTTCTTGCAAAAAGAATCAAAGCACTGAGAGTACTGGTGGGTCGATCGTCTCTGAGTGTAGGTTGGGAAAATAGTCCTGAGCTGAGAATCGAACTGTTCGTTTAACTTTAAGCAAGCACAGTAGAGCTGATCAGACATCGCGTTATGTGGCGTCTGATTATGTATTTTGTTTGCCAATGCCGAAGTGCCCATCGGGGCTTGAATAAATAGATGGGCTGCATGATGCTTCCACGCAGAGCTGAAAGTCCCGTAACATTGGAAATGACCTATACAGTGTTGACGGGGACAAATCAAACAAACGAACAAAGCCCAGAATTTTCTTCTTACGCTGCGCTCTGACGTCTTATGGTAGTACTTGGATTTTGTTCAACAGAGTGGGGAGGGTGCAAACGCAGCCCCCTCCCATCTTTTGGAAATTATTTCAGATTCATACAGTTTTTCACCCTCTGCAAAATACCTGAAATTCGCACCCTCAACCTGCCCCTTTTCAGGGTCTGCATACGGCCCTAAATCATGTTCAGAACTTTTGTTGCATGCATATAGCGACCAGTGCTGACCTGATCAGAAGCAATGTACTCTATATCCAATCTTGGTCTACGCTGTATGTCTACTAAGGGTTCCACCTATAAAGTCTGGGCTACTCATTGCTGCACTTAAACATTTCAGGGTTCTAAAATTAAGTTCTTAGCAGGAGTGCGTAAAGTCTATTTTTACTCGACTTGGCATACATTATTTTGTGTAACAATTTTATAAATAGAATGTTCCGAAAGAGGTCACATGACATCGTGGCCTGGATTATGATATTGTTTTTCTTTCATTACGTGAGCAACCTGGCATTCTTATACTATTTCGTTTAACCCTCAAATGCCACTATTTAAGCAAACGGGGAAGTTCCTGTGCAACCTGCTGATCAGATGCCACATTCCGCGGTGTCTGATCTGGGTATTATCCAGCACACGATTCCTGTCAAGACTCTATAGATAGCTCTTGTTGCATCGATGAAAATAACCCAACCTTTCAAGTTCTATAAACCCTTCTCTTGCTGAATATTCAATTTAGCCACACCCATTTCTGACTTTGAGTGAGTGAGTGAGTTTTAGTTTTACGTCCCACCAACAGCTAAGGTCATACGGAGACGGGACCTCGGTTTAAAGACTCATCCGAAAGTCTGGAGAAGCCCGGGATCGATCCTGCGATCCCTGGTTTACAAGGCGAGTAGCGTAACCACTGCACCACGGAGGCTTCTATCTGACTTTGAACCAATCAGATTACTTGATGTAATTTATTCCTACAAATTCTTAAACTGAACGTCAAATAGTGTAGATCCTGATCAGATGGCTTCTTCAGAAGCCATCTGATCTAGATCTACACTGTTTCCAAAGATAGGGGTTGTCATGAACAGCAAGATAAGGGTTAATAAAAGATAATATTGGTTTTCCAAAATCAGTGATGGTCACGTGGACAACTACATGAATTCAGTTTGGCCATTTAGTAAATTTGGGTCGATCGTAAACCGATTGACCATCGTAAACCGATCGACCCAAAAAAGCACCTTGGCTGTAGCTATGGGTGCAGGTTGATCAACACCTTTGTTGTTCACACAGTTTCAAGATGGATCCCAAAAAATTATAGATTACAGTAGAACTTCGATGGCTCGAACACCGATGGCTCGTTTACCATGGATGTGTCGAACCCATTCTTGAGTCCCTAGAGAAATCCTCTACATAAGAAATAGTGGGGGATAATTAAGGAGATTTTAGTCTTTTATCTTGCAAATGTATGCTGAGTGTACTCATTAGAATCGCCTCGATGAGGCGATTCTAATGAGAACACACAGCATACATTTTCATTATAGAACACCAAAAGGATGTTTGAACTATCATGTTATGCCTCCTGACAGTAATCCTCAGTGGCTCAAACTATCCCTGTCTCGAACTGATTTTCGAGGTCCCAAAGGTGTTGGAGCCATTGAAGTTTGACTATATAGAAACATGACCTGATCATTTTTCTATATAAGCTATACATTTTTCTTCGGATACAATGGTTGTTTAACTAACATGTCTGCTTTGGACCCCAACAATAGTGTTATAAAGAGGCTGTGGTGAACATGCATGCCGGTGCATATTTTTCTGACAAATCTACATGTGATGTTAAACCATCAGTTTTCTTCTTTTTTTTTTCAGTTCTTTGGTGAGTTTGGTCACACGTTTATGGAGTTTCTGACGAACAGTGGAGATTACTGCCAGGCCCAACACGTGTAAGCAGACACACTGGCCAGTCCTTGTCTACAGAAATCATATCCGGTGCTTCTAATTACCTCCCTTGTATGCCAGTGTTATACTACGATCCCCCCTAATCGGCGTTCCGTACACCTGGATGGGGTAAATTCAATGTGGATGGCTAGTTTTTCTGTGTTCCAGAGGAGCACGACCCATTCGTCTTTCAGTGGAAGTTTCATACCAAGTTGGCAATATCAGTTTCAAGAAGCTGTGAATCCCTTTACCAGTCTAAAGGGTGGTAACTCATTGGCTGTTTTGGATGTAAAAGAAGATTATAACTACGAGGATTATCTTGGTGCGCTTGCATTAGTTCAGCATTGTCAGGGAGGTTACGGAGTGCGTGATACGAAGGAGTATATACTTTGGTATTCACTTAGAGCATTGTAAAGTAGTTTCATTCTAGCACAATTTGTTCAGCAAAATATTTATTTATTTATTTATTGTCACTAGTTTCACAGCTTCTCAGTTTAAAGTGCTATACCTCGTACACACCAAATCAAATCAAAAAGTTGGAAGTTAATACACCACTAATTGCGCATTACACGCGTTTGCACTCACACACTCAAGGGACAAAACTCTGTGAATGAAGGAGGATACGGTACTTCAACCAAAATCTGTTTTTGGTGTATTAATTCGGGATTAAAACGCTCATGTCTGGCAACGTGATGAAGTCTCGACGACCAGATCCGGCCGAGGTGGAATATAAACAGATGAGGTTTCTCATTATGGACAGGCCTACTGATGCCACAATAGACCGATTCATTGAGGTATAAATAAATTATAATTATGAAATAATAATGAACCATTAAATGCTCAGCATGATTAGCAACATCATAGTTGATTATTAGCTCACCTGTCACGTAGTGACAAGGTGAGCTTTTGTGATCACATTTTGTCTGTTGTGCATGCGTGCGTCTGTCCGTCCGTAAACAATTTCAAATAAGTATATCTCTAATACCCCATGGCCAATCTTGATCAAATTTCATGAGAAGCATTATCACATAGGGGGAAAGGCTCCATAAGGTTTTTGGGCTGATCAGATTGGAATTCTGGTTGCAATGGAAACAAAAATGTTCCATAGACTTATAATGGGGGAAAACAACGTCTACACGTTTTCTCTGCCATTTCTGGTCCGATCATCAAACTTGCAGCTAACCAGGAGGGGCTTACAGTCTACGTTGAGTTCGAATTTGGGCTGCATGGAACAAACAGCTTTGGAGTTAACCTGCCCTTGAGCATAAATATAAGTGAAAAATGATGTCTCCAGCTTTTCTCAGCCGTTTATGATCTGATCTTTTTAGCTCACCTGAGCCGAAGGCTCACAAGGTGAGCTTATAGTATAGGTAGGCATCCGTCATCCATCCGTTGTCCTCCGTCATCCATCCACCGTCCACACCTTTGAACTTTAATATCTAAGTGACTAGCTGGCCAATCCCAATCAAATTTTATGTGCATCATCACTGGGTTCGGGGATTGACTGCATTAGGTTTTGGACCAGTTTTGATCAGAACTGTGGTTGCCATGGAAACAAAAAGGTTCCATAGACTTATAATGGGGAAAACGATGTCTCCACTTTTTCTCGGCCATTTCTGATCCTGTCTCCATCAAACTTGCAGATAACCAGGAGGGGCTTACAGTCTGGGATGGATGGGACAAACAGCTTTGGAGTTACCTGCCCTTGAGCAAAAATATGAGTGAAAAATGGTTTCTCCAGCTTTTCTCAGCCGTTTATGATCTGATCTTTTTGTAACTTTTTATAAACGAGAACAAGCATAAAATCTTTGATGAGTTCGAATTTGGCTTGAATCTGACGAGCTTTTTTTTCAGTTAAATCCCCTTGAGCGTGAAAATTTTTTACCATAGACTTATAATCGGGAAAACGGCGTCTCCACTTTTTCTCTGCCATTTCTGTTCCAATCTTCATCAAACTTGCAGATAACCAGGAGGGGCTTACAGTCTACGTTGAGTTCAAATTTGGGCTGCACGGGACAAACAGTTGAGTTACCTGCCCTTGAGTATAAATGTAAGTGAAAAATGTTGTCGCCAGCTTTTCTCAGCCGTTTTTGATTGGATCATTTTGTAACTTTTGGTAAAGAGGACAAGCATAAAATCTCGAGCGAGTTCGAAGTTGACCTGAATCTGACCAGTGGTTTTCCAGGTACATCTCCTTGAGTGTGAAAGATTTTCCCATAGACTTACAATGGGAAAACTACGTCTCCAGCTTTTCTCGACCATTTCAAATCAGATCTTCATCAAACTTGCAGATAACCAGGATGGGCATACAGTCTACGTTGAGTTTGAATTTGGGCCACACAGGTCCAATGACTTCTGAGTTACCTGCCCTTGAGCATAAATATTAGCGAAAAATGGTGTATCCAGCTGTCCGCAACAGTTTTTGATCTGATCTTTTTGTTACTTTTGGTAAACGAGGATAAGCATAAAATCTCTAATAAGTTCGATTTTGGCTTGAATCTGACCACCGGATTTCCAGTTACATCCCCTTGAGGCTGAAAAATTTTCCCATAGACTTACAATGGGAAAACGATGTCTTCAACTTTGCTTGGCTATTTCTAACCTGACCTTCAAACTTCCAGATAACCAGAAGGAGCTTACAGTCTATATTTAGTTCGAATTTGGACCGCATGAGACAAAAGGCTTTCAAATTACCTGCCCTTGAGCATAAATATTAGTGAAAAATAGTGTCTCTACCTTTTCTCAGTCGTTTCTAATCTGATCTTTTTGAAACTTTCAGTAAACGAGAACAAGCATAAAACCTCCGTCTGTCTTCCACACCTTTGAACTTGAATATCTAAGTGACTAGCTGGCCAATCCCAATCAAATTTTATGTGCAGCATCACTGAGTTTGGGGATTGACTGCATTAGGTTTTGGACCAGTTTTGATCTAACTGTGGTTGCCATGGAAACAGAAAGGTTCCATAGACTTATAATGGGGAAAACAACGTCTCCACCTTTTCTCCGCCATTTCTGATCTGATCTTCATCAAGCTTGCAAATAACCAGGAGGGACATACAGTCTACATGAAGTTCGAATTTCGGCTGCATGAGACAAATTTGGAGTTACCTGCCCTTGTTTACTGATTTGAGGTCAGCACAGTGTAGGTCATTTTGGAGACGTTGCTTCTAGTTTTATGGGACTTTTGCCTGACATCGAGATGAAATTATATCTTTAAAAGCCCTTTCCACCCAATGAAACGAATAGGGTCATTATGCACGGACGGTCCAACTGGCACCACTTTTCCTGGGCAGGCTTAGAACCTGTTTACCAGTACTCATGTGTGGTCGGTTCCAGCTCTGCATAGAAGCACCATGTAGCCCAGTCTATTTCTTCAAGCCCCGATGGGCATTCTTAAAACATCATTAATGATTTTCTGGTACACAGGTGAGCGATATAGGGCCATTTGGCCCTCTTGTTTTTTGGCAAAAATAAGGCTTGACATTACACGTGAATCAGATGATTCACATGAAATATCACGGGCCCCAGCCCACCAGGGCTTGAAGAAATAGATGGGCTGCATGAAGCTTCCATGCATAGCTGAAACAGACCCGCACTGGTAAACCGCTTGGAGGATCTAAGCCTGTCCAGGCAAAGCGGTGCGTGTCGGCCTGTCCATGCTAATAAACCCCTTTGGTTTCATTGGGCGGCAGGGCTTGAGATGTCATTTCATCTCAATGTCAGGTAAAAGTCCCACAAAAATGGAAGCAACGTCTCAAAAACAAGGTTGGGCGGTCAAAACCGGGGGCGGTTTTAACCAGTGGTTTTAACCGGTTAAAACCGTCCCGGTCAATACTCCCAAAGTGGTCAATACTGGTCGATTGAAATATTGAGTGGTCAACTGAATAATTTTAGTGTTAAAAAAGCAAAGCTACTGAAACTATTTTGAAGTTTTGCTCTCTTTGCTGGAGGCTGATCATTTGTGTTTCAGGTTCAGATGTTATTTCTTCAAGTGGCCTCTTAGCAATACTTTCTGGCTTTTTTAGCCCTAGGCATTTTTGTCTATGACTCCACAGTCTTAAGACCTTAGCACAAACTTCAACACCTTGCACTGTTTTTTTTTTTTTTTTTTTTTGTTATCTTCCAAAATAGTGAAGAGGTTCCAAACTGGGTCTTTAGGTTTCATTAATTTTTGACACATTCAGTAATAGCTTGATGATAAGATTGTCCTATTGCATATAAATCAAAATTTCACACATTATGACTAAAGCCTGGTGTCAGTTTATAATACCCCTATTAGGGACATGTAATTGGTCAATTTAGCAATCAGATCTTTGCCACACCCACTGCTGTGGCATGGGTTAGTCTGTTTTGACAGCAATTTACAGGTGTTGCAGATACTTTTAAATATTCAAAGACATCATTGAATCTTCAAATATTGTTTAGTTAATAAATAAAGGATCTTTTATAAATACTTCAAAATCCATGATACATTTAGCTTATTCATATTCCTGTAAATCAAAATATGAACAATCAATCTAACCTTTAAAGGAAAAAAGAATAATTATAAAGATTGTTTGATTGAAAAGAACAGGCCTGTCCACAGTACAGTGAGTCAATCGACCAGCAATAATGTCTTTTGACTTTTGATGAAATAAAAGATACCTCAAATAATTACTGTTATTAATAAAAACTATTTTGTTCAGTGATGAAAATATAGTCTAACATCATGTACATGATGTAGGGGGAAAGCTTTTAAGACCAGTTTAGCAACAGGACAGAGGTATATACTCCAGTGATTTAATCGACCACCAATCGACTAGAGGTGCCACGATTCACCGAAATCACGATACATCACGGTTCAGTGGTCACGATTCGGTTCACGATTCTTTTGATCCCATTTTCGATACGGTTCGATTCACAAAATTGTCAACAATTGTCAATCAATTAGTTGTTTAATTACTGCATGGCAAAGTGAAAAAAACTAGTACTCTTCAACAGTAAACTTCATTTTGAATGTGACTGAACAGATACACACATGGATTATTACTTTAGGCAAGGTTTTTATGACTTATTTCAAGCAAACAAAAGCGCTAATGCGAATGTCATTAGTTTTCGCGACTTACGAAAATCGATCTTTCAATCAATGACTGTCACTAATTAGGACTTTTAAGACCTTTCAAAATGACCAGAAAAGTTCTGTCAAACACTCTTCAATTTAATTTAAGTCTGTTTTTTGAAAAGTTGTTCATGTTATTTTATAGAAAATGAGCCAATCTCTCATGATCAAAAACTGAACATTTTTCGGGACAGATCGTGTTTTCAAACAAAGGTTAAAAAAGGCATCTACAGCATGTCTACAAGCATAAATTAAGTGGTTAAACTTTGTTTTAATGTTATTCTTTTTTATTGAGAATTTATTCTAAAAAAAAAACATTTAGTTATTGTCATAGAACTTTTATAGAAACATTCTTAATTAAACTCTGAACCACACCAAACATAGATTTTCATATGTTGCTGGCCAAATAATGTTATCCTTTGCAGTTGGTAACTCAGCAGTTGAAGCCTTAAAAATGTATCGTGATACGTATCGTATCGTGAGCCAAGTATCGCGATACGTATCGTATCGTGAGGTGAGCGTATCGTGGCAGCCCTACAATCGACCAGTATTGACCGGTTAAAACCGGTTTTAACCACCGGCCCGGTCAATACTCATATTGACCGGCTTTTTGCCAACCTTGCTCAAAAATGACCTTGACAGTGTTGACGGGGACAATAAACAGTTAATCAAACAAACAAACAAACATGAAATATCAATCCTGATTTTCTTCTGCCCATCGTCTGCCATGATTCTTTCCTTTAAGAGTAGACCCCTATATATCAACAATTTCTTTACTTTAAGATTGGTCTCAGCTCATAGGAAACAGAAAATAAATAAAGTTTTCTCCCTTGTTTAAATGGTGTAAAAATCTATATTTATGCACCTTAAAATGTGTGGTGCAGATATGTATCATGTGGGGGTATAATTACTAATTAGCACGCCTGGTTAGATTACTGTCATAATAATACCCTTGTAAAATAGCAGGTCGATAGTGTTTTCCAATTTGTGAGCACAGGACCAGTCAGTTTTACAAATAGCCCTGCCTTCTGACATCACTATGAGAAGAATAGTATGGCTAGAAATAACTGTTATCAGGTTTTCATGCAAATCAGTGATCTGGGAGCAGTCTGATCAGGGTCTGCACTGTTTGCCTTGGCCTATCTGTCCCAATACTTAGGATCATTACGGTACTTGATATATTCATTCAGTTCACAAAACTGCATGACAGTGTAGATCCTGATCATATGGCTTCTTCACGTCTGGGTCTACACTGTCTGCAAAGGTAGGGGTTGTCAGAGAACAGCAAGATTAACCCTTGTTCTGCTGAGCCCGGATATGCCGTATTTTCCAAACAATGAAGATCCAGATCAGATGGCTTCTGACGAAGCCATCTGATCAGGATCTACATTGTTTGCCATTCAGATTGTGAATTTGTTGCAATAATTTGCATCAAGTAATCTGATTGGTTGATAATCAGTAGTGGGTGTGGCAGATATGAATATTCAGCAGGACAAGGGTTAATAGAGCTCATTAGTGGTCAAAATGTTAAGTGTTTGGGAATGAATAATACCTAGTACAGTGCTATTCTTTTGAAAATTTGTGAGTAACTTTTGCATTTGCAGAAGCTGCTCACATTTTTTCAACACAAATATTATTATGCCATATAAAACGAATTTTTTCTCAATGTTTTGTAAAAGTCCCAAAAAATTGGAAGCAATGTCTCCAAATGACCAAAGTAGTATTAGCAGGGACACAGGGGCTTTAAGGTTCTAAGCCTGCCCAGGAAGAGTGGTGCGAGTCTGACCACCGATGCATATAAACCCTATTGGTTTCATTGGATGGCAGTGCTTGAGATGTCATTTCATCTCAATGTCTGATCAAAGTCCCACAAAAGTGGAAGCACCATCTCCAAAATGACCCATTCAGTGTTGACGGGGACATTAAACCTCAAACAAACAAACAATGAAGATCCTGATCAGATGGCTTCTTCAGAAGCCACCTGAATGGCTTCTTCGGAAGCCACCTGATCTGGATCTTCATTGTTTTGTTTGTTTACATTACAAACAAAAGAACCTCAGCACAAACAAACAAACAACAAAACACACAAGTTAACATGACATATTTTGGGCTGATTAATAGTTAACTTGGCATGTTCTTTTCACCATTGCAGGAACTAAAACGACGTGGGGCTAAGGATGTGGTGAGAGTTTGTGAGCCAACCTACAAGACCGACAAACTCAGCCTGGAAGGCATTCGTGTCTTGGTAAATATCTATATTTAAACCCTTTCAAACCTGAATGCCTGAAAGTGGACTCTTCTATACGTGAGGATGGTCCCCACCCACCGGGGCTTGAAGAAATAGATGGGCAGCTTGATGCTTCCATGCAGAGCTAAATCTGGCCGCACACAAGTACCGATAAACAGCTTAGAGGATCTAAGCCTGCCCAGCCCAAGCGGTCGAGTCGGACCGTCCATGCTTATAAACCCTGTTGGTTTTATTGGGCGACACTCGTATTTGATGGCATTTTGCCAACCTTGGGTGACAGGGCATTACATCTCGATGTCTGGTAAAAGTCCCACAAAATCGGACACACCATCTCCAAAATGACCTATACCGTGTTGACAGGGACGTTAAACATCAAATCAAACAAACAAACAAACAAAAGACGCTTATTAAACTTGCTTGCAAAAGTTACCTATCTTGTAAGATGAACCCATTCTCAGTAATTTCTTACAGAATGTCCCCATGTGGGAAAAGAAAGAAAAGTAGGTTTGTTTGTTTGAGATGAGGTTTAACATCCCTGTCAACACTGTTTTGGTCATTTTGGAGATGTTGCTTCCAATTTTGTGTGAATTTGCTTCTAAGACAAGATAAATTTTAAGAACAAAGTTAACTGTTTCACCTTTTCTTCCATTGTATTTTCTACACACTATGTCCTCTAGTAAGAGACCACCTTTGGGACTGTTCAAAAGTGTTCTTAAAGACCACTTTTCAACAGTCCCAGAGGTGGTCTTTATGTAGAAATTTTACTGCATTAAACAGCAAATTCAGGCAACCACATTTTCGAGGCCAGATGGCTTAAACTGGGGATCATGGACTGTTTAAATCCACAGACAGCAGCTGAATTTACAACAGAATATGATACATACTGTAGGACCTCCCAGAACATTTAATCAGTTCAGACTGTTCTGCTGCATTGACCTCTAAGCACTTCCACTGCTGGAAAGATTAGAGCTTGGTAATGAAATTTGCAGCAATAGTTTTATTCCTTTGTGGAATTATTCTTGCACCGAAAATTGGTTAATACTATAAGATGAATGGATACAACTACCCTATTTGCCATAATAAGAGCTCAGTTTGCTTAGGCATTTTATTTTAACTGTTATCCTGCCGAGCGCAACAAATCCTATCTTTGAAAACAGTGTAGATCCAGATCCGAAGCCATCTGATCAGGATCTACACTGTTTGGAATTTAGTGTATGAATTTGTAGCAATAAATTACATCACGTAATTTGATTGGTTGATAGACAGAAATGTGGGTGGCTTAAATGAATATTCAGCAAGATAAGGGTTAACTTATCCTGCTGAGCATGACAAATCCTATCTTTGAAAACAGTGTAGATCCAGATCAGATGGCTTCTTCAGAAGCCATCTGATCAGGATCTACACTGTTTGTCATGCAGTTTGTGAATTGAACAAATACATTATATCAAGTAATTTGATCAGTGAATAGGCAGAAATGACTGGGGTACAGACAGCATTTTGCTTTAGTCGTCCAGACTGCCATAAATCCAAATTTTACATTTAAGTTAATAGGCATTTTTATTCAAAACTTAGGTGCCCAGGCAAATATTTAGGCGACTAGGTGCCTGTTAGACTCTATCCCTGAAATGGGTGTGGCTTAATTAATATATTCAGCAGGATGAGGATTAATAATGAAAAAAAGCCCTAGAAAATCCTTCTATTGAGCACAGTCTGGTGTGGCCTTAAGCCTTTGGTTGAACCAAACATGTCCGAAGTTGGCAAAAGAAGCATATAAATATTAAACCACAATAACTTCATTGGTAAACATAAGCCATCAGTCACAAAAACAATATGACCTTAATTTTGTTGAATGGGCCATTAAAATCCAAATGAACACAACTTGTTCACAGAAGAATCTAAAATAATAGACCAAATTCAGCTCTTGGTGTTTTGTTTGTTTGTTTGAGATTTAACGTCCCGGTCAACACTGTAAAGGTCATTTTGGAGACGTTGCTTCCAATTTTGTGGGACTTTTACCAGACCTTGAGATGAAATGACATCTCAAGCCCTGCCGCCCAATGAAATCAAAGGGGTTTATTAGCATGGAAGGGCCAACACGCACCGCTTTGCCTGGACAGGCTTAGATCCTCCAAGCGGTTTACCAGGACTCGTGTGTGGGTCGGTTTCAGCTCTGCATGGAAGCATCATGCAGCCCATCTATTTCTTCATACCTCCTTGGTGTAGTGCATAAGTTGCTTGTTTGGCAAGTGGCAAACGAGGGGTCATGGGCTTGATTCCGGGCTTCTCCAGACTTTCAGATGAGTCTTTTAATTTAAAAACTGAGGTCCCATAAAACTCGAGCACACACATTTCAGCTGATGCTGGCAGTGTGGTTCTTTTATTGCAATTGGTGTTTCAGTGCATAGAGCCTTCCATGGGCACAATACAATACAGACTGCAAATACACTGTCTTGAAAGGTGGTAAGACTGCAAATCATAACGTCATTACGGTAGATTCTTCATAGTACAAACAAAAACACATAATGTGGGTGAAAATGAATGTTGCATAAAGGGCCATGCCACGAGAGAACATCTTGAGGGTCATCTAAACAGTGGCGACACAAATCAGCCGATGCAGCTTCTGATTAGAACCATAGTTGCTTGCTCCAAGGAGTCCCTAGTGAACTTCGGTGCTTTATGTTGGCAGCAAAAGGCTCTGATCAGACTGCGCATATGCGCAGTCTGATCAGATCCTTTGCTGCCCACAAGTGCTATAAAGCACATATGACATGGTATAAACATAACAGGTATGTTTTGTACTGGAATTATGATGTTTCTGTTATGCCAAGTACAAGAGACAGGTATATCTTGTATTGCCAGTGGGTGTAGAAAGGATTTTGTGTAAATTACAAATCGGTCTGTTGTTGATTATTTTCTGCTACTGTAATACATAGCACCAGATTATGGGGTTTTGGAGAAATAGCTTGGACTGTATGTTGCTTCCGCCCAGAGCTGAAACCAACCGCACATGAGCACTGGTAAACTGCTTAGGGCTAAGCCTGTGCAGGCAAAGTGGTGCGAGTCAGACCGCCCATGCATATAAAACCTATTGGTTTCATTTGGCAGCAGGGCTTGAGATGTTATTATGCTGGCTAGAAGTCCACGTTATAATTATCACATCTTGTTTCTATATTTTAATGATGGATCACCATATTTATGTATTGCTAGTGTTTTTATGTCCCCGCCCTGGTAGCGATAGCGGGGACATATTGTTTTTGCCCTGTCTGTTTGGTTTGTATGTGGACAACTTTAACGTTGGTCATAACTTTTAAACCGTTTGAGATGGAACATTCATATTTGGTATGAAGGTTCCTTGTGACAAGAGCTTCACATTCATGCCAAAAAACTCGACGTGTGACCTTGACCTTTGACCTACTTAAAAGAAAAAAATAACATTGGTCATAACTTTTGAACTGCTGGAGATACAGCCTTCATAGTTGGCATGTATGTTCCTTGTGACAAGTGCTTTACATTCATGCAAAATATTTTGACCTGCGACCTTGACCTTTGACCTACTTAAAAGAAAAAAATAACATTTTGGCCATAACTTTCGAACTGTTTCGGATAGAGCCTTCATATTTGGCATGTAGGTTCCCTGTGATAAGAGCTTTACATTCATGCAAAAATGTTTGACCTGTGACCTTCACCTCTGACATACTTTAAGTAAAAAATATTATTGTTCATAACTTTACTGTTTAATATAAAGCCTTGGTATTTGGCATGTAAGTTCCTTGTGTCAAGGGCTTCCCACTCTAACAAAAAATCTTGACCTTTGACCATGACCTTGAACTGTGACCAATTTTGAAGAAAAAATGACCATGCCCGGGGACATGTTCGTGTTTCACAAACACATCTTGTTTGTTATTTCGGTACTGGTTTTTCAGCAATCTAGCTGTGAGGAAGTTTGACATCCCCAGTCAACCCATTTTTGTGTTCACATTTTTCATGCCTTCAAATATTGGTGTGTTTTCTTAATTGAAATCCCTCTAAAACGTCTTTCCCTCTCTTAGACCATAATGCTAGACCTGTTGGACAGTGATTCCAACATCCATTTAATGGCTGTTGTTGTTTAGCATTCATTTTGAGGGTGGTAACTCTGTTCGATTCCCAGCATCAGTAATAAAATGGCGGTGTCCAAACATGCTCCATTGGCATCGTTTGCCATGATGAATGCCACAAAGTGCACTGTATTTCGGATCAGGATGTTAATTGGAGGCCCCCTGGGCAAGGAGAATCATCCTCTCTGCAGGTTGAAGATCACACTACCATAATTACTGATTACTATGTAAGTTTCTTCCTGCAAAAAGTAGAGTGTATGTAATGTACATCCTGTAGGTAATGGTCAAGTTACAGTAGATAGATAGATACATCGGGGCTTGAAAAAAAAGATGGGCTGCATGATGCTTCCACGCAGAGCTGAAACCAACCTGCACAAAAGTACTGGTTAACCGCTTAGAGGATCTATTCCTGCCTGGGCAAAGCGGTGCGAGTCGGCCCGTCCATGCTAATAAACCCTATTGGTTTCATTGGGTGGCAGGGCTTGAGATGTCATTTCATCTCAATGTCGGGTAAAAGCCCCACAAAATTGGAAGCAACGTCTCCAAAATGACCTTTACAGTGTTGACGGGGACGTAAAACCTCAAATCAAACAAACAAAAGATAGATATTATATGATAGAATGCTTAATACATCACGTGAGATGACGTTGTTGTCAGCAATTTTGGTACCAGTGATGATTTTTAAAGTAGGTAAACCAATTTTTAGTTTTAACGGTCAAAACACAGTCCGGAAGTACATAAACCAGGCGTGATAACCATCCTTAATGTTTGTTTTGTTTGATTTGAGGTTTAATGTCCGTGTCAACACTGTACAGATCATTTTGGAGGCATTGCTTCCAATTTTGTGGAACTTTTACCCAACATTGAGATGAATTGACATCTCAAGCCCTGTCACCCAATGAAACCAATAGGGTTTATGAGCATGGACGGTCCGACCCGCACTGCTTTGCCTTGGCAGGCTTAGATCCTATAAGCCTTTTGCCAGGACTCGTGTGCAGGTCGGTTTCAGCTCTGCGTGGAAGCATCATGCAGCCCATCTATTTCTTCAAGCCCCGATGGGCGAGGGCCAAACCTTCCTTAATGTTGGGCAAAAACTGCTTATCAGAGGCAGTGTCCATAACCTTTGTATCGCATATGCATCAATCAATCAGCCAATATGCAGAATTATGGATGTTACCCATTTTGTACCGAAAACCCCAAAACCGGTACCCAGGCAAACAATGCAGACCCAGAGAATGTGGCGTCTGATCAGGGCCTACACTGTTTGCAGAAAGTTCAACCATTTTCCAAATAAATTTTGAAGAAAACACAGCCTGACACCCCTAAAGTTTGAAATCAACTCCAGCTATATATAAGGAGGAAGATTCCATTTTGTACAAAAAGGGTTAAGGTAATATAGGAACAAGTAAATAAATAATAGAAATTATCCTCAAAATGTAATTGATAATCCTGGTTATCTGGTGCTGTGTAGTCCGGACAAATCCGGATATATTTTCTTGGCAAGTGTTGGCAAGATTGCTACAGAGAATTTGTAGAAAAGTAATCTGTGGGAGATATTTATGACAGTGTCTGTCATAATTTCTGTGGTTGTCTGATGTACGTATGAAGTGCGTAATTGCTGCCAAACTGCCCTGCCAAGTTGCATATGCGGTATGAAATGGTAATTATTGTTTCAAAGATTAAGACAATATAGCTGACAAATTGTTGCAATCGAAGACCGAAGTGAGCCAAGGCACGACAAAACTTACATTGATACCCATTGTGACTGCCAAAGACTGATCAACCTGCACATTCAACCAGTATGGCAAGTTTTCACTTACCATGTTTACCCTAAGTAGGCCTTACCATACTTGCTCTAAAATTTGAACAAGTACAAATTAACCAGGCCCCCGACCATTGGGGCTTTAAGAAATAAATGGGCTGCATGATGCTTCCATGCAGAGCTGAATCCGGCCCACACACGAGTACTGGTAAACCGCTTGGAGGATCTAAGCCTGCCCAGGCAATGCCGTGCCAGTCGGACCGCCCATGCTTAAAATCCCTATTTGTTACATTGGGCGACAGGGCTTGAGATGTCATTTCATGTGGGTAAAAGTCCCACAAAATTGGAAGCAACATCTCCAAAATGACCTACATAGTGTTGACGGGGTCGTTAAACATCAAATCAAACAAACAAATAAAAAAACAACAAATTAACCCATTTTGTACCTGTAACACCTAAACAGGTACCCTGGCAAAAAGTGCAGGCCCAGATCAGCCGCCGCAGAATGCGGCGTCTGATCAGGGCCTCCACTGTTTGTTAAAAGTGCAGCCATTTTCCAAATGAATTTTGAAGAAAACACAACCAGACACCCCTAAATTTTGAAATGGACTCCCGCAAGATTCCATTTGGTACTAAATGGGTTATAAAGGTTCCTTTTAAAAGGAAAGGCTTGCCTGGTTTTAAGGGTACTGTTCCTGGTGTAAATGTAGCCATATTGCCGCCACATGGATGTACGAGTTGATGTAGATGAAAGTACTGGTGAGGAAGCAAATTGCACTGTTCTTGTTAAGGGGACATAGACTTTTGATGCAGTGTACTCAAAGGCAATATATGGTTTATCTACACATTGGAATGGACAACCCCATTTGGTGTCAATTTTCTATGTGGCTCTACCCTGACATTTATTGGAAGAAATATTTCAATGTTAAGGTAACTGAGGCATTGACATGTGACCAAATGATCTCATTCTCACTTTTGACCAACTATGATAGAAAGGGATAATTGTGATGACCCTGTTTTATTGAAATTTGCTCATAAGTATCTGAATAGTAGTTGGAAGAAGACATTGTTAACAAACAGACAGGAGGATAATGGACTTATGGAGCACAGACGATATGCGATTTGGCAAGTAGAATTGGACAAACAAAACAAAATAAATGTCCCTAACAGATTTATGAGAGACAATAATGTGGTAGAACACATCATACATACTGTTTGTTTTGCTAGGTTTTACGCCCGTTCAACAATCTTTCAGTCATATACAGGCGGGTAGTTTCCTAACCATCGTTCCCGGAAAGTACCAGTACTAGACTCCGATCCTCCGACACAAACTACCAAATGTTCTCACATAAACGATCATGGCCGGTAGCGGGGCTCGAACCCATGACCCTTCAGTGATTACAAGTCAGCGACCTTAATCACTGGACCACGGAGGCGGTCTTCCATACTTACTGAGTATACATTCATGTCATGTGGCCAGTAAACATGTAATTGTTAGGTGACGACACAAATATACATACAAGGGAGTATAAGATGAAGGAGGAAGAGACATTAAATGTTAACATCTTTTATTAGCAAAGTATTAAAATATTATAAACAAGAGACAACCAAAGTAAACAATGTTACCAATGTTAACAGTTTTTATCTGAAAGTCTAAATAGAAATAAACAGTATAAAGCTATTTAAGGTGAATCTTAATAAAAACTTGACCAATTGACTGTCAGTACGCCGTAAACTTTGTTCATTTATTGGTGGCAGTACCTTCAATACTGGGGGTAGGGTCTAATGGAAGCCAAAACCGAAAATGCATGAGAAGCCTTTTTCCACGGTCAGACAAAGGGCTGTGTACTGACACATTTTGCAGCCGGAATTGGCAACGTGTCACCACATTCTAGAGCCCGACCATTGGTCTGCATTTGCATTCAAAATTCGAACCCCGCCAGAGGACTGCTCATTTTACAGGACAAAAGCTTAATATTGGCTGTGTTCTGTGCCTACATGGCATCTTGAGCGGGGAATGGGAGAGGTAGGATTGACCTACTTCTTACGTCCTCCGTGAAAGAAGTCACCTAAACCCCAATTGGCTAGCTGATAACCGTCAAGCAGACAGGAGTCAGCATATTGGCAGCCTAGGGAAAAGAGCAGTACCTACAACTAATCCCAGTTGGCGAACTGGGGGTAGCCCCTATGTGACCTTGGCGCCCGGTTACCTTAAAAACAACAGTCAGTTAGTCAATATAACTAGAGCTGTCAGTGAAACTGACTAGCGCCCCATCAGCGCTATCAGAGGAGTAGGAAAATGTTGATGTTAAAAAAACTATAAAGAACAAGGAAATGAAACAACAATTTTTTTTTTTTTTTTTGGTTTGGGTTTTACGGCCCTTTCAAGATTATTTCACTCATATCGAGCCGATCATTAATCATAGGTGGGCGAAGACCTAAATGAAAGAACATAGCTCAAAGAATCATTTTGAACATGATAACTCGGTTTTAGAAACCAACCTGGGTTTTGCGCACAACACATCCTCTCATGATGATTAACATTACTGTCAAGTTATTCTAAAATCAATCCAGGAATAAGAAAGATATTTATCGGACACGATAAAAAAGACGTTTTTTTTTTTACCTTTCACCTCTAAGTATGACCTTGACCTTTGAGGTACGGACCTGGGTCTTGCGCGTGACACACTCGCATTATGGTTAATATTTCTGCTAAGTAATATTTAAATCCATCCAGGTATAAGAAAGTTATAGTTTGGAGACAATAAAAAAGACGGTTTTTTGACCTTTTATCTCTAAGTATGACCTTGACCTTTGAGGTACGGACCTGGGTCTTGCGCGAGACACTCCGTCACATTATGGTTAACATTTCTGCCAAGTAATATTTAAATCCATCCAGGAATAACAAAGTTATTGATTGGACACGACAAAGGCCCTTTTTTGACCTTTAACCTCTAAGAAAGACCTTGACCTTTGAGGTACGGACCTGAGTCTTGCGCCCACCACTCCATCACATTATGGTTAACATTTCTGCCAAGTATATATTTAAATCCTTCCAGGAATAAGAAAGTTATGGAGGATAAAAAAAAAATGTGGACGGACAGACAGACGAACGGACAGAGTGATTACTATAAAGCACCCACACTTTCAGTGCGGGGCCCTAATAAGTTTGTTCGTATACATTATGATTCAATGGAGGTTTCAGGCAGGTGGCCTAGTGGATAAATTCGCTTCGGTGTTTAGTTAAACTTTCCCACAGAAACGTTAGCTCTGTCACTAGACCATCTCTCACTAAACTGGTACCCTGTATCCTATTAAAATATGCGAAAGCTATTGAGCTATAGGGTGAGGGAACCAGAACACCGGAAAAAGCTGACTGTATCTCTGATTTTTGTTTTTTAAAAAACACCTGAGGATCCAAAATAACATAGAAAGAGAAGTCTAAAACCGGAACCACTTTTTCAATCTAACTGGCTTGCAGCCGTCGCTGCGAGCCAAAAATAGCTCAGACTATGGCAAGAATGGATTCATTTTCAGGGGAGGCGACTCATTCAAATCAAAAACATTTTTGCCTCCCTAATAAATAGGGGACGACCCTTAAAGTAAAGAATTTGCTTTGGATGAACAAATTCTTTCCCTTTAAGAGTAGGCCCATCTTTTCAGAGGTGAGCCCGTCTGAAATCTTGGGGCTTATAAGGAAGCAAACAGTGTGATCAGAGGTTGTCTTGGGGGGAAAATATGGCAGGTATTTCCATTCCCTTTTCATCTCTAGCAGGATGTAAAACTACCTTTGTCAGTATCAGTAAATTTCCTGTTTCAACAGACTGGTCATGTGCTAATCACGACAAGCAGCAGCATTTTCAAGGTATTATTTATCCATTTTTTTCAGAGAAAATAAGGCTTGACATTTCATGTGAATCATCTGCGGGGCAGACGATTCACATGAAATGTCAAGCCTTATTTTCTCTGAAAAATTTGAGAAAAAAAATAGACTTGCATCTGCTCGAGAATTTTCCATAGCGCTTGAAGGGTTAATATGCTGTGTAATTGTGAGTCATTAAGTAAGGTTGCACCTGAAACACTTATAAATGTTTTACCTGTAAATCAATGATTGAAGGAAAAAGCATTTAATCAGCATGAAATACCTAGTAAAATTCCTATACTGAGACCACCTTTGGGACTATTCAGAAAAAAAGAATTTTGTTTCACTTTTGAACAGTTTTAAAGGTGGAAGTTTGTTTGTATTGGAGGCTAACAGCCCAGTCAACACACTTTAGGTCATATTGAGTCAAAATGAAACTGACAACTGTCCTTGAATCAGCAGAAGGGAGAGAATGACCATAGAAAAGATTTCATGATCAATCTCCACGAAAGATTGTTGCCGACCCTTGCACGTATCAAACATTTGTCCTGCTCACCATTCAGACGTACATCAGACTGAGCTACCAAGGCCGGCCTGAAGGTGGTAGTAAGACCACCTTTGGGACTGTTCAAAAGTGGTCTTTTAGACCACTTTTGAACAATCCCAAACACGGTCTCTTCACAGATAACACTAGGTATTGGGGGAAAAAAAGAAGAAAATCTGAAACCTTTTAAATGTGATGTAACGCATTAAACTAAACTTGCCCATGGAAGGGACATTTGCAAGGAAAGCAGGCTCAATATTAACCCTTGTCCTGCTGAGCCCAGATATGTCTTATCTTTCAAACAATGTAGATCCAGATCAGATGGCTTCTGAAGAAGCCATCTGATCAGGATCTTCATTGTTTGTCATTCAGTTTATGAATTTGTTGCAATAATTTGCATTAAGTAATCTGATTGGTTGCTAATCTGTAGTGGGTGTGGCATATTTAGATATTCAGCAGGACAAGGGTTAAAATGCGGGATCAAGCTCTAGACTACTCTGTTTGCATTAAGATTAGGCTTGTACTTGGCAAAAGACATTAGGTCTGTCTTAACATAATTTTTGTCTTTGTAAAATAACTTCCAAAGAGGAGGGTCCACTCTTAAAGCAATAAAGGATAGAATTTGCTTCCTTTTGGCCCTTAGTGTTATGATAGGTAAAGAATAAATTAAAAAAAAAAATAAGGTATCGTAATGATCTTTAGTTTTGGGACAGACAGACCTAAGAAAACAGTACAGAAGGAGCAGTCTGATCAGGGTCTACACTGTTTGCCATTCTGTCTGCAATTTTTGGACGCCTAGCTGAATCGTGAAACAAATTTGTTAAAATTTTAGGAGAATTACAGCATATCCAGACTCCTCAAGGTATTTGTTTGTTTGTTTGTTTGATTTGAGATTTAACGGCCCCCGCCCATAGGGGCCTGAAGAAATATATGGACTGCATGATGCTTCCACGCAGAGCTGAATCCAGCCCGCACACTAGTACTGGTAAACTGCTTAGAGGATCTAAGCCTGTCCAGGAACTGCGGTGCAAGGCGGACCGTCCGTGCTAATAAACCCAATTGGTTTCATTGGGCGACAGGGCTTGAGATGTCATTTCATCTCAATGTCGGGTAAAAGTCCCACAAAATTGTAAGCAACGTCTCCAAAATGACCTTCACAGTGTTGACGGGGACGTTAAACTTCAAATCAAACAAAAACAAAAACGTCCTGTCAAGACTGTAAAGGTCATTTTGGAGACGTTGATTCCAATTTTGTGGGACTTTTACCCAACATTGATATTGAGATGACATCTCAAGCCCTGTCGCCACTCCTCAAGGTATCCAAAATTTTAGGATTTTTGCGGTAGTCAGCCTTTGCCTCATGATTGAATATATGCCTTATACATACCGTAATTGGTTTGGAGTTTAATGGCCCCGTCAATACTTTTCAAGTCAGTAGAGCTGGTCAGTTTACCTTACCACACTTTTCCTGGGCAGGCTTATACATATTAAGGGGAATGGGAACACCTTCAGGGGAAACGACTCCTGCAAAAGTATTTTTGTCTCCCATGTCAATAGGGGTCAACTCTTAAAGGAAAGAATTTGCTCCTGAGGAGCAAATTCTTTCCTTTATGAGTAGACCCCTTTTTCAGTGGGACAGGGTTTATAGAAAAGTGAACAGGAAGTCTCGAAAGTTGTCTCCTTTTAAAAAATGGCGAAAAAATCTGCCAGATATTCCCATTCCCCTTTAGTGATGGCATATGATACAACTTTCACAACATGGGATGTTAACAACATCCACTGGGTTGTTGGGTAAGGCAAAGGTGTTGTGTATCTTTTGTCCAACTGATATTGGCTAACAGTTGGGCAAGGCTGGCTGTCCTTATGATACAAGGGGTGGGAGCAAGTTGTCATTCATTCTTCCATTTATTTTGTCCCTCACTTTCATCTCCTCTTCTGTCTCTTCTCTCCCTTACCGGCCCCAAAAGCTCAGTTGGTGGAGTGTCCGCTCCGGGGAACAGGAGGTCACGGGTTCGATCCCGGGCCGCGACATACCAAAGTCGTTAAAAATGGTACTAGCTGTTCCTCGCTTGGCACTCAGATTTACGGGGTAGAGCTAGGACTGGTCGACCCAGTGTCAGGATAATGTGACTGGGTGTGGTATCATGTAATGTGTCTGGGACATGATACTTCAGTGAGGCAGCACTATAAAAGTGAGCATTGAGCTCCTTGTCGCAACCAGACACCGTCTTGATATGACTGAAAAATTGTTGAAAGCGACGTTTAACCCGAATTCACACACACACACTCTTCTCTCCCTTTCTCTGGGAGGCGACACAAAATGAGCCACAAGGGTTGACATGTGGTTAAACCCCAACACAATAAATCAATCAACAGCTTTCATTTTATTTTAACTGTAGCTATCTGTATTGATTTTTCTAATCTTAATACTTTTCCTTGCATTCTTCCTGGTGCAAAGAAAGTTCATAGAATAGAAAGTAGGTAGACGTGGCCTGTATGAGCTGTGACGAGTAAGAATCTCTCTCAGTACAGTCCAACTTCAATGGCTCGAACACCTTTGGGACCTCGAAAATCTGTTCGAGACAGGGATAGTTCGAGCCACTGAGGATTACTGTCAGGAGGCATAACGTGATTGTTTAAACATCCTTTCGGTGTTCTATAATGAAAATGTATGCTGTGTGTACTCATTAGAATCGCCTCATCGAGGCGATTCTAATGAGTACACACAGCATACATTTGCAGGATAATAGACAACAATCTCCTTAATTATCCTCCACTACTTCTTATGTAGAGGATTTCGCTAGGGGCTCAAGAACGGGTTCGACACATCCATGGTAAACAAGCCATCGGTGTTCGAGCCATTGAAGTTCTACTGTAGATATGTGTGCACAGCAAAGACACAGATCAGATTATGCAGTAGTGCAGTGCAATATGATTGGAGTCTGATCTGATCTGAGTGTTTGTTGTATCATATATGGAAGTTTGTTGTGCCCTATGTGAGTGAGTGTTGTGCCCTATAGGAGATTTGTTTGAGAAATTGTTGTACCCTATATTAGTGTTGGTTGTGCTCTATGTGAGAGTTTGTTGTGCCCTATTTGAGTGTTTTTTTGTGCTCTATATGAATTTGTTGTGCCCTATATGAGTGTTTGTTTTGACCTGTTTGTTTGTTTGTTTGTATTGGGGTTTAACTGCCCAGTCAACACTATTTAGGTCATTTTTGAGCCGATCAGTTTACCTATCCACACTTTTCCTGGGCAGGCTTATACGTAAGCGGTTAACCAGTACAGTGCACATTCTTTCGTCAGAAACTGAAAACTGCCCTTCTTGAATCAGCGGAAGGGGAGAATGACCTTAGAAAAGATTTCAATCTCCACAGCCCCCGCCCATCGGGGCTTGAAGAAATAGATGGACTGCATGATGTTACACGCAGAGCTGAAACCGACCTGCACACGAGTATTGGTAAACCGCTTAGAGGATCTAAGCCTGCCCAGGCAATGCGGTGCGAGTTGGTCCGTCCATGCTCATAAACCCTATTGGTTTCATTGGGTGGCAGGGCTTGAGATGTCATTTCATCTCAATGTCGGGTAAAAGTTCCACAAAATTGGAAGCAACGTCACCAAAATGACCTTTACAGTGTTGATTTGGATGGTAAACCTCAAATCAAACAAACAAACAAACAAAGAATGTTGCCGACCCCGGCAGGTATCAAACCAGCATCCTCCTGATCACCAGTCAGAGGCGCATCCGACTGAGATACTGAGGCTGGCTTGTTATGCCCAGTATGAGTATTTGTTATGCTGTGTAATTATGAGAGTTTATTGTGCCCGAAATTAGTGTTTGGTGTGTTCTATATGGGTATTTGTTGTGCCCTATATGAGGCCCAAATTTTCACCATAATCACAAGCTGAGCGCACCTGTTTTCTGAAAAAAAAAGGTCAAAATGTTGTCTGCTGCTAAAAAATACCAAGTATGCAGAGAGTTAAGGTGACAAATTCTGAAAACACTTATTTCAGATGTGGGTGTTTTGACATTTATAGATAATGTCAGATATTCAGTCACTGAAAAACAGGTGATTTTTATCTCACCTTTACGATTATTCAACTTTCACCCAAGTTACCCTTTCAACCCTGAATTTCCTAAATGGACTCTTCTAACTTTGACTTGAGCATGTCCATGTATTAACCCTCTGCATGCTGGGTATTTTTATGCCCCCGCATCGGCATGATGCCAGGGGCATATAGTTTTTCGGTTTGGTCTGTACGTGTGTGTGTACGTACGTACGTGATCCTGTAACCTCAGGTTAAGGTTTTTGTAACAGGTAGAGCCTGAACTTTTAGAACTCATATTTTTCCTAACCATTTGATGGAACTGGTTCATCTTTGGTATTATGATAGATATAGGTCCAAAGTTTTATTAAACAATACCCCACCCATGCCTGTGACCTCAAGGTCAAGGTCAAAGACTTAGAAATTTTCAATGTTAAAGACTCAGGCTAAGGTTTTTGCAACAGGTAGACCTGAACATTTTAGAACTCATATTTTCCAAACCATTTGATGGAATTGGTTCATATTTTGTATGATTATAGATAAAGGTCCAAAGTTTTATTCAGCGATACCCCCACCCATGCCCATGACCTCAAGGTCAAGGTCATGGACTTAGAAATTTTCCATGTTAAAGAATTTTCCATGTTAAAGACTCCAGTTAAGGTATTTGTACCTGGTAGAACCTGAACTTTTATGATGGCTTTGGTTCATATGATGATAGATATAGGTACAATGTTTTATTCAGCAATACCTCCACCCATGCCTATGATCTCAAGGTCAAGATCACAGACTTAGACAATTTTAATGTTATAAATTTTAAAGAGCTCAAATTTTCCAACCATATTATGGATTTGGCTTATATTTGCTATGATGATAGATACAGGCCCAAATGTTTATTTGGCAATACCCCCACTCATGCCTATGGCTTCAAGGTCAAGGTCACAGACTTTGAAATTTTTAATTAGATATTTTAAGAGTTTATATTTTCCAAATCGTATTATGAATTAAGTTTATATTTGGTATGATGATTAATACTGGTCCAATACCCCAACCCATGCACATGCCCTAAAAGTCAAGGTCACAGACAAAGAAATTTTTTATTTAAAGTTTATTAAGAGCTCATACTCACCAAACCAGATAGATTTGCTTCATACTTGGTATGATGATAGTTACAGGTCCAAAGTTGTATATACCCCCACCCCTGACCTCAAGGTCAAGGTCACAGTATTAGTCTTATTAAGCTTTTACAGTTTTAGGGCTCATATTTATAGATTGGCTTCATATTTGGAATGATGATAGATACAGGCCCCAAGTCTCATTCAGCCTTACCACCGACCCTGCCTCAAGGTCAAGGTCACACACTTAGAAAATTTTGTTGCAACATGGATTTTCAGGGTGAGGCGGGGCCCTGGGTGGGGGCATCTGTGTCGTCTGGACACATTTCTATTTTTTTTTTTTTTTTTTCGCAGCAGACGACATTTTGTAATATTTACCGAATTTTCCCAGCAAACAGGACTTGACATCTCATGCAAATTGTCTCCATTGGAAAACAGGATTTGACATCTCGTGCAAATTGTCTCCTATGAAGACAATTTGCATGAGATGTCCAGTCCTGTTTTCTGCGAAAAATAAGAAAAATAACAACAATTTGTCGTCTGCTAAATAAGCCTAGAGAGTGCTAAAGGTTAATAGAATGGCGATCAGTGTATAGGCCGGGAAAATGTCTGGAAGCAGGACTGTTTATCATGATCAGATACTGCATTTTGCGCTTTTGATCTGGGACTGCACCATTTCCCAGTCCCGGTTCACAATCCAATCCGTATTTTACAGGTAACCAACCATATTTTTACACAGCACTGAATTACCCTGCCTTTCCAATTGAGGCTTGTTTGTTTGTTTTGGAGTTTAACGGTCCAGTCAACACTATTTTAGGTCATTTTTGAGCCGGTCAGTTTACCTATCCACACTTTTCCTGGGCAGGCTTATACGTAAGCGGTTAACCAGTACAGTGCACATTCTTTCGCCAGAAACTGACAACTGCCCTTCTTGAATCAGCGGAAGGGAGAGAATGACCGTAGAAAAGAATTCATGATTAATCTCCATGAAAGAATGTTGCCGACCCCGGCGGGAATTGAACCCGCGTCCTCCTGATCACCAGTCAGACGCGCATCCAACTGAGCCATAGAGGCCGGCTCAATTGAGGCTTGGAGAAATAGATTTGGCTGCAAGGTGTGTCAGTGCAGAGCTGAAACTTACCACACATTTGAGTACTGGTAAACCGCTTAGAAGGTCTAAGCCTGCCCAGGCAAAGCGATGGGAGTGGACCATCCCTTAAACCCTATGCTAGCGGTTTCTTTGGGCAGTAGGGCTTGAGATGTCATTTCATCTTAGGGGTAATATTCCCACAAATCTCCCAAATGGCCTAAATAGTGTTGATGGGGACGTAAAACCTCAACATATACAAAACAAGCACAGCACTGAAGGAGGATGCGAGCTCGATGCATATCAGGAGGTGCAGACAGAATGGCAAACAGTGTAGACCCTGATCAGACTGTTCCGGAGCAGTCTGATCTGGATTTGCACTGTTTTCCTTGGCCTATCTGTCCCAATACTTAGGAACATTATTGTAATATTTTTTTCCGGGCACAATTGCAATAGCTACTCACATCTTATTCAGCAAAAATACCAGAGTAGTTAGAACTGTTAACAATTTGACTGCTTAATGAGCTTGTTGACCACAAACAAACTTGTTAAGCTAACAATGTTTTTAACAACTGGGCTAGTGCCCTACAGATGTTCAGTGATTTAGCAGTATAGTGGTTTTGTAAGTTCAAATTTGCTACCAGAATTAACCTAGCTTACAATAACAAGCTACCATTGTTAGACAATAGTAACAGCAGATGTTTGGCTCACTGTCAAAATATTTCTGTCATAACAATGGAACCCGCCCACAAGAAAGCCAAAAACACTTACATTTAACCCTTTTTGTACCAGATGGAATCTTCCTCCTTATATACAGCAGGATTTCATTTCAAAATTTAGGGGTGTCAAGTTGTGTTTTCTTCAAAATTGATTTGGGCAATGGCTGAACTTTTTGCAAACAGTGAAGGCCCTGATCAGACGCCGCATTCTGCGACGTCTGATCTGGGCCTGCACTGTTTGCCAAGGTACCCCTTTAGGGGTTTTTAGTACTGAATGGGATAATAGCATAGCACTCCTTATGCAGGGAATGCATGCTTATATGAAAGAAAAATGCAGTGAAATACAGCTATAACCCTTATCCCACTGAATAAATTAGTTTAGCCACACCCATTGCAGACTACCAACCAATCAGATTACTTTTATATTGCATTCATTCAAATTCACAAGCTGCATAACAAACAGTGTAGATCCTGATCAGATGGCTTCTTTAGATCTGGATCTACACTGTTGGCAAAGGTTTTGTTTGTTTGATTTGAGGTTTAACGTCCCCATCAACACTGTAAAGGTCATTTTGGAGACGTTGCTTCCAAACTTATGGGACTTTTACCCGACATTGAGATGAAATGATGACAACTCAGTGAAACTGATAGTGTTTATAAGCATGGACGGGCTGACTTGCACCGCTTTGCCTGGGCAGTCTTAGATCCTCTTAAGTTGTCTACCAGTACTCGTGTGCGGGTCGGTTTCAACTCTGCGTGGAAGCATCATGCAGCCCATCTATTTCTTCAAGCCCAGATGGCCGAGATCCTGATCAGATAGCTTCTGAAACCTAGCAAAGGTAGGGTTGTCATGTTCAGCAGGATTTAAAATTTAGATGTTATTCTTCTTTGAAAACATGTTTCACCCTTTTCTCACTGATAAAAACAACCCTTACCTTTGCAAATAGTGTAGTTCCAGATCAGATGGCTTCAGACAAAGCCATCTGATCAGGATCTACACTGTTTGTAATGCATTTTGTGAATCGAAGGAATACATGATATCAAATAATTTGATTGCTGGATAGTCGGAAATGGGTGTGGCTAAATAATTTATTCCGCAGGACAAAGGTCAAAAGGGTTTGGTTATTTTCTCTACATGCTGCAATATTTTTCTTCTGGTAAGAGACCACCTTTGGGACCGTTCAAAAGTGGTCTTTAAGACCCCTTTTGAACAGTCCCAAAAGTGGTCTGATTAAAGACCACTTTTGAAGAGTCCTAAAGATGGTTCAATATTGTATTTGAAAAAAATCATCCAACAAAAATTTGCTGCCATTTATTTTGAGCAAAGGCAGGCAAGAATGTGCCATTGAACATTTCCACAATACAGACTTAGATCAGCCCTTTACTGACATATTTTGTTTGTTTGTTGGGAGTTTACTGGCCTGGTCAACACTTGTTAAGTCATATTGAGCCAGTCAGTTTACCTAACCTCACTTTTCCTGATTTGTTTGATTTGAGGTTTAACGTCCCCGTCAACACTGTAAAGGTCATATTGGAGACGTTGCTTCCAATTTTGTGGGACTTTTACCCAACATTGAGATGAAATGACATCTCAAGCCCTGGCGCCCAATGAAACCAATAGGGTTTATTAGCATGGACGGTCTGCCTCGCACCGCGGTTCCTGGACAGGCTTAGATCCTTTAAGCGGTTTACCAGTACTAGTGTGCGGGCCTGATTCAGCTCTGCGTGGGAGCATCATGCAGCCCATATATTTCTTCAAGCCCCTATGGGCGGGGGCTATCACTTTTCCTGAGGAGGGTGTATAAATGTGATATTAGCAGTTAACCAGTACAGTGCAGTACCTTCTTGAATTGAAGGGGAGAGAATACCGTTATGATCCTAAGTATTGGGACAGATAGGCTTAAGCAAACAGTGCAGACCTTGATCAGAAGGAGCAGTCTGATCAAGGTCTACACCATTTTCCATTCCATATTTACCTTTTGGAATCCTTGCTTGATGTTAAAATTTTAGGAGAATTTATAACAGCATGTCCTCAGGGTGTCCAAATTTTTAGAATTTTTGTGGTAACCGATACTGGCAGGGGTATTACATATGATGGAAGGCATGCTCTTCTAATCTAAAGACTTCAAAATATGCATTCAGTAGGTAGTGCATATATGATTAAGACTCTGATCAGACTGCAGAGATGCTGGCTGGTGTGACCCTTTGTTAACCCATAACATGCCAATCACAACAATTGTCGTCTGCTTTGCCGTATGCCGGTTACCTTTAAAGTCATTCTTAGCTCGGCTGTTTTCGAAGAAAACGACGAGGTATTGTCATAGCTCTGGCGTCGTCGTCGTTCAAAAACTTGGACATTTTCGTCTGCATCGTCATCGTGCAGAAACTTGGACATTTTGTAATATCTCTGTCATTACTGAACATATTTACTTGAAACTCGGACTAGTTTTTCATTATGAAAAGGGGCTGCAGCCCTGCGTTGGCACCCGCACGCGGTGCTCTTGTTTGAAAACACTGTGGGCCCAGATCAGACTGCTCCTGTAGGAGCAGTCTGATCTGGGCCCACAGTGTTTGCCTGTGTGCAAAAATATTTTTAAAAAGTTTGCAAGAAGAGTCAGTGGACGACATAAGCAGACGACATTTTCAGATGTAGTTTTCTCGGCGTCTTAAGGGCTTTAATTATAGATGTGATGAAACAAGATACCATGCAATGTGACCGACAAAATACCTTTCACAAAAATCATGAATTTTAACCCATTTAGTACCGGAAACACCAAAACGGGTACCAGGGCAAACAGTGCAGGCCCAGATCAGACGCCGCTGAACGCGGCGTCTGATCAGGGCCTACACTATTTGCGAAAAGTTAAGCCATTTTACAAATAAATTTTGAAGAAAACACAACCTGACACCCCTAATTTTGAAATGGACTCCTGCTATATATAAGGTGGAAGATTCCATTTGGTACAAAAAGGGTTAAAAAGTAGACAGACAGCTCACCTGGCAGGTTTGGGGTGATCATGAATGATTAAATCGTTCAAGAGAGGTAAATGAACTCATTTTACCAGCTAACATATGGCTAAAGGTTCAAAAATGGCTTTCCAAAATTTCAGTCAAAGAGTCAACCACGACTAGCAGACAGCTTTCAGCTTGTCATGCAGAGAAAAAAAATCTGCGATCACTTGAAATGTCAAGTCTGATTTTCTCTGAAATATTAACAAAAGAATTAACATCAATGTCTGCTGTACAATTTTGCATAGCCACACTTTGTCGGGACTTATTTTCACTGAAAAATAAGATTTTCTTTTTCAAGAGTGCATGATACTTACTGGTAAGATAAAGAAGAAATTACACTTTCCCTCAACCCATTTGGTACCTGAAACCCCAAAATAGCTAATTGGCAAACATTGCAGGCCTAGATCAGACGCTGCAGAATGCAGTGTCTGATCAGGGTCTGCAATGTTGCTAAGAGGATTTTCCGTCAGAAATAGAATAAACCTGATTAAGAGGCATAGAGTCCCATTTCACCTATGAGATATTAAAGTACCTTTTTGGCACCTGCTTCAAGCATGGTTCGATATAGATATATGTTTGTCCATTTGTGTGTCAGTTCATCAAAATTTGCGTTGACCCTTGGGTCAACTCCATTTCTCTAGCAGAAGTACAATCACAGGCGTGGCATAGCCTTCTGTTGAATTCTTGTCTTATACCTGGCGCATTTCTTTTTTCAGGACTGGCAGTTTGATGATGGCAATCCCCCACCCAGTAAAATAGTTGATGAATGGTTCAACCTGCTCAAGTCTCGCTTCAGAGAGGAGCCAGGCTGTTGTGTTGCTGTTCACTGCGTAGCAGGTCTAGGAAGGTAGGTTATAAGTCTTTGTTTGTTTTGTTTGATTTGAGGTTTAACATCCCCATCAACACTGTAAAGGTCATTTTGGAGACGTTGCTTCCAATTTTGTGGGACTTTTACCCGACATTGATATGAAATGACATCTCAAGCCCTGTCGCCCAATGAAACCAATAGGGTTTATTAGCATGGACGTTCCGCGGTTCCTGAACAGGCTTAGATCCTCTAAGCGGTTTACCAGTACTAGTGTGCCGGCCGGATTCAGCTCTGCGTGGGAGCATCATGCAGCCCATATATTTCTTCAAGCCCCTATGGATGGGGGCCGAGAGGTTATAAGTCAATCGATAAACAAAGCTTAGATAAGGAGAGATGACGAAGATAATTAAGGGGAATGGGAACACCTGGCAGATTTTTCTGCCACTTTTCAAAGGGAGACAACTTTCGGAACTTACTGTTTTCTTTTCTATAAACCCTGTCCCGCTGAAAAAGGGGTCTACTCTTAAACGAAAAAATTTGCTCTTCTGGAGCAAATTCTTTCCTTTAAGAGTTGACCCGTTGACAGGAGTTGCCTCCCCTGAAGGTATTCCCATTCCCCTTAAGGTAAATTTTCCTTATTTATGTTGTGGGTGCTTGTAGATGAGTTGGTTCCAACAAGTACCCTTAGAAGCCTCTGTGGTGTAGTGGTTACGCTACTCGCCTCGTAAACCAGGGTTGCAGGATCGATCCCATGCTTCTCCAGACTTTAGGATGAGTCTTTCAAACCGAGGTCCCGTCTCCGTATGACCTTAGCTGTTGGTGGGACGTAAAACTCAAACACTCACTCCAACAAGTACCCACTATGTACGTTTTTATGGAGAAATAAGAAAAAATTGTCTCAGAATTGTTATCTTTGCTCCTTGGTGGAACTGTAAGGACTGGCCGACCTGGTATAGGGTCAACATGATTGGATGGAGTATTTTTTGGAATGATACTTCTGTGAGGTATCAAATTAGAATGGAATCTAGCCTCTGTGACATCTAGACATCCCAGCAATGTGACGGGAAGATTGTTGAATGTAACCCAACACACACACACGTGTTGCACACAACCAAATTACATAAATTCCCCTTTTTTCTTAGTCATAAATAATTAAAAAAATCCCCAAATTTCGCTGTCTTTTTGTGTATTTAGTCCTATCTGTCCCAATAGTAGGATCATTTAATACGGTAACTAACTATTGATGGGCCCAGTTTTACATTATTACATGTACAGTATACCGCCCCCGCCCATAGGGGCTTGAAGAAATATATGGGCTGCATGATGCTACCACGCAGAGCTGAATCCGGCCCGCACACTAGTACTGGTAAACCGCTTAGATAATCTAAGCCTGTCCAGAAACCGCGGTGCGAGGCGGACCGTTCATGATAATAAACCCTATTGGTTTCATTGGGCGACAGGGATTGAGATGTCATGTCGTCTCATTGTTGGGTAAAAGTCCCACAAAATTGGAAGCAACGTCTCCAAAATGACCTTTACAGTGTTGACGGGGACGTTAAACCTCAAATCAAACAAACAAAACATGTACAGTATAACACTGCTATTAAGACCACCCATGGGACTACCCAAAAGTGGCCTAATTAATGAGGTGGTCTTGATATGAAAATATAAGAAAACAGTCTTGTTCGACTGCCTGAAATTGCCCTAGTTAAATGGTCTTAATTTTGGGAGGTCTTTATCCTAAAGATGCTGTGAATAACTACAACTGAAAAGTTAGCAAACTTTCCAAACATATTTTTTTGCATACAGGATAGTAGTGTGAACCATGAACAGACTGCTCCTATAATGTTGACCTTGAAGAGACTGCTCTTATAGGAGCAGTCTGATCTGGATCCATACTGTTTCAACATTGACTTGACAAGTAAGCAGATGGCAATTGTTTTGATTGCTGTCTTAAGGGCTAATACTAGTAGTACGATTTTGTGGTTTTCTTTGGAGACATTCTGTTATTTGGGTCATCTTTGAATAGAGTGAGTTTTTGCAAGCAATCAGAATGTCCCGAACAAATGAAATGTCATTCTGTGCCGTTTGGTAGTGTTGGCTTTTAACCCACTTTGGGCTGGATAGAATTTTCCACACCACATTTAACGGGAGCCCATTTTGAAATTTAGGGGTGTCAGTTTGAGATATTTTCAGAAATTTTGTCAGGAAATGGTGGAAACAGTGAAGGCCAAGATCAGACACTGCATTCTGCAGTGTCTGATCTGGGCCTGCACTGTTTTGCCAATGTCACCGTTTGGAGTTTTCTGTCAAAAGTGGGTTAATTGTACACAAGTAGTTACCTTATTGGCGGCTGTGTCACACAAAATCTGTCTTTAGCCATGTGTAGTGACTGCCTACATTGAATAATTTAAGTAATTTTGTATATGTGCAGTTTTGAAAAAAAAAAAAAAAATATTGATCTTTTGAAATTTGCAATGCAAATTTCCAAAGATCCATATTTGTTTTTTCCCAGAGGTCCATAGCTTTCTCAAGCATTGATCAAATCTGTGTAAGCCACATTTCGGCTTTGCGGTTAAAATGTACTTTGCCGACTATTGTTAAGTACCAATAAAATGACTTCCTATTGTCCCTGTTTAAGAATTTGTTAATTTGCTGATGTTTTAAAAATAACGATAATGTATTTATTTACATTTCTTTTTAACTCGTGGGTAATCTAATCTGTTACATCGAAGTGTAATGGACCTCCCCTGGACTGTTGAAAATTGCTGAGTCTGTGGCTTAGCCGATTGCATGCAGGGTACGTTGGCAAACAGTGCAGGCCCAGATCAGACACCGCAGAATGCGGCGTCTGATCAGGGCCTACACTATTTGCTGACAGAATTTTCCGCAAAAAATGGAATAAAAACCCGAAAAAATAGGCCTGATAGCCCTTATATGACAAATGGACTTGTCCAACATATAGCAATGGAAGAGTCCACTAGTATACAATGGGTTAGTGTCATTCATGAAGAGCATTACTATCCCAGTCAATCCCCTTCGTAATGTTGACGTGATATGAACGCTAACATGATACCCCTTAAGCCAGTCCTGTAAGATAAAGAATGATAGCCCATTTATGCCAAATGGACCCTGCTGTCTGACAGCCTGTCTTGCAGTTTTTAATGAGTCCATTACCACTTTGAGTACATGTCATTATCTGGTTACTTTTACTTCTAGGTAATCATTTTTTTTTTTTTTTTAAATTCCGTTTTCATAAAAATGGTGTATATTCCTTCTGCTGATTCAAGAAGGGCAGTTGTCAGTTTCTGGCGGAAGAATGTGCACTGTCACTGTACTGTTTAACCCATTGCATGCTGGGAAACCCCAAATGGGGTAATTTGGTAAACAGTGCAGGCCCATATCAGACGCCGCAGAATGTGGCGTCTGATCAGGGTCTGCACTGTTTGCGTACAGGATTTTTTTTGTCAGAAATGGCATAAAAATGAAAAAAATAGGTCTGACACCCCTTAAATGACAAATGGACTTGACCAACATATAGCAATGGTTTTGTTTTGTTTGTTTGATTTGAGGTTTAACGTCCCTGTTAACACTGTAAAGGTCATTTTAGAGACGTTGCTTCCAATTTTGTGGGACTTTTACCCGACATTGAGATGAAATGACATCTCAAGCCCTGCCGCCACATGAAACCAATAGGGTTTCTAAGCATGGACGGTCCGACTCGCACCGCTTTGCCTAGGCAGGCTTAGATCCTCTAAGCGACTTGCTAGTACGTTCTCATGTGCGGGTCGGTTTCAGCTCTGCGTGGAAGCATCATGCATCCCATCTATTTCTTCAAGCCCCGATGGGTGTTGGCTGACATATAGCAATGGAAGGGTTCACTAGTATACAATGGGTTAACTGCTTATGTATAAGCAATTGTCCAGGAAAATGTGGTAAGGTGAACTGACCAGCTCAGTGCGATCTAAATAGTGTTGACCTGGCTGTTGAACTCCAACCAAACAAGCAAAATGTTTATAAGATAGACATGAACTGGTTAATGAAATACTCGAGGACAGAAATGCCCAGGCAAATAGTATAGACTCAGATTCAACTGCGCCAGCATCGGTAGCTCAGTCGGATTCGCGTCTGACTGGTGATCAGGACGCGGGTTTGATACCTGCCGGAGTCGGCAAAATGTTTTTCATGGAGATTGATCGTGAAATCTTTTCTATGGTCATTCTCTCCCTTCCTCTGATTCAAGAAGGGAAGTTGTCAGTTTCTGGCAAAAGAATGTGCACTGTACTGGTTAACCGCTTACATATAAGCCTTCCCAGGAAAAGTGTGGATAGGTAAACTGACCGGCTCCAAAATGACTTAAAATAGTGTTGACTGGGCTGTTAAACTCCAATACAGACTGCTTCTACAGCTGTCTAGCTATTTTGATATGCTTGACACATTTTTGTTACATTCATTCATTGGATAAAAAATGTGGCATATAGACTTTTATATATTCATTGTCTTCAAAAGGATATTTACAGTAAAGTCCAATTATATAAGGTCATAGCTTGAACTATATATAACCATGATATGTTGAAAATATCAATGGATGACTGTATACTTTCTTAAAATAAAAATGTAGTATCATTGTTATGAAACGTGAGAGTTTGCTCCAGATTAGAAAATCTCTATTTGTCAATACATTTTCTTTTCAAAGGAGGTATCTGAGAATAAAGCTTCCAAAGGATTACAGAAGCCTCCGTGGTGTAGTGGTTACGCTACTTGCCTTGTAGGATCGATCCTGGGCTTCTCCAGACTTTCGGATGAGTCTTTAAACCGAGGTCCCGTCTCCGTATGACCTTAGCTGTTGGTGGGACGTAAAACTCAAACACCCACCCACTCTCCAAAGGATTACCCATTTATACAACATCTGACTTCACAGGAGCTGGTGTTAACCCTCGTCCTGCTGAATATTCAAATATGTCACACCCACTACTGATTTTCAACCAATCAGATTACCTGATGCAAATTATTGCAACAAATTCATAATCTGAATGGCACCCTGGGGCCTCTTACATGTAGCCCCCATAGACTCATAATGGAAAAAAAGCTTCAAAAATCTTCTTCTCTGAAACCACAGGGCCAAGAGCTTAGATATTTAGCATGTAGCAACGGTAAGTGGTCACCTACATACATACTGCCAACCATGTCCCTAGGGTCCAAATGGGTCACGCCCTTGGGGTCCCTTAGCTCCTATAGACTCTTAATGGAAAAAATCTTCAAAAATCTTCTCTGAAACCACAGGGCCCAGAGCTAAGATATTTAGCATGTAGCAACGGCAAGTGGTCACCTACATAAATCCTGCCAATCATGCCCTTGGGGTCCAAATTGGCCAATAAACTTATAAAATAAAAAAAAGCTTCAAAAATCTTATATGACAAATTGACTTGTCCAACATATAGCACTGGAAGAGTTCACCCGTATACAATGGGTTGAGGGAATGTATGGCAGCCGTAAAAAGTCACTCTGCCCTTCATCATAATGTGGTTCATATTTTCTTGTCTCTTGGGATCATTGATTCCACTGTGAAATTTTTAAAATGTTTGAGGATCACTGATGAGGCCTAATTGTCCAAAACTAGCTAGTCTGGCCCAGAAAAAAGCTTGTACACTCCCCAGTTTTCAGTTTGTGTTTTGGTCCATGCTTTCAAAGTATGACCTCTTTATAGAACATGTTACTCTTGCAACCCAGTAGCTACCTTTACAAACACCCATGGCTTTCATTGGCAAGCAGGGCTTGAGATGTCATTTCGTCTTAATGTTGGACAAAAGTCCTACAAAGTTGAAAGCAATGTCTCCAAAATGATGTAAATATTGTTGACGGTGATGTAAAGCCCCAACACAAACAAACCTGAGTCTGGACAAGTTAACAGTCTTAACCCTTGACCTGCTGAATATTTATATATGCCACACCCACTCCTGATTATCAACCAATCAGATTACTTGATGCAGATTATTGCAAAAAATTCATAAACTGAATGGCAAACAATGAAGATCCTGATCAGATGGCTTCTTCAGAAGCCATCTGATCTGAATCTACATTGTTTGAAAAACAAGGCATATCCGGGCTCAGCAGGACAAGGGTTACCGGTAAGTGTTTTGTGTTTTCCAGGGCACCTGTTCTAGTGGCACTAGCTCTTATAGAAGGTGGCCTGAAGTATGAAGATGCAGTGGAACTCATCAGAAGGTTAGTGAACATTATACTAAACCCTCATTGTGTTAAATTAACTCCAGATAAAGCAGAGTTGCAAAGAAAATTAACTATTATCCCTTCAGCCACATCCATTTCTGACTAATAGCCAATCAAATTACTTGATATTATGTATTTGTGGAATTCACAAACAGCATGGCAAACAGTGTAGATCCTGATCAGATGGCTTCTTCAGAAGACCACTGATCTGGATCTACACTCTTTGCAAAGGTAGGGGGTTGTGGTGAACAGCAGGATAATAGTAGAAGGATATTTTTTCATTTCTACCCATACCGGCTGCAAGGATAGCAGGCTTTTCCTAGGTGTAATCCAATATCAGTTGGACAACCTGATGACGTAAGCTACACAGAGGTGTCATGCAGATGAAATGTCAAGCCTTATTTTCTCTGAAAAAAATAACAAACTAAATAAATTGTCGTCTGCTGTAAAAGTGAAATACTGATGAACATGAACACCCCCCTACCTTTGCAGTGTAGATCCAGATCAGATGGCTTCTGAAGAAGCCATCTGATCAGGATCTACACAGTTTGTCATTCAGTTTGTCAATTTGCAAGAATAAATCAAGTAATCTGATTGACTCACAGTCAGAAATGGGTGTGGCTAAATTAATTATTCAGCGGGAATAGGGTTAATATTATCTGTTGCGAAAGCTGTACAGACTATTTCTAGTTTCAGTTCAGAGAAACTGAAAGCTGCAATGGACCACCAAAAACAATTGTTCACCTGACAGGCCACGGCTAACTATATCGGGTCCCAGTCCAAAATAGCGGTCGTGGACCAACAGACAAGCCATTGTTTCAACCCTTGCAGTTATATGCTGCAGCTTAAACCATTGCTTTTACCCTTTACCACTCTCTAGGCTAATTCAGCAGACGACAAATTGTTGATATTTTTCTTATTTATCCCAGAAAACAGGACTTGACATCTCTTGCAAATGGTCTCCTTAGGAGACAATTTGCATGAGATGTCATATCCTGTTTTCTGGGAAAATAAGGAAATTTATAAGTATTTCAAAATGTCGTCTGCTGCAAAAAATAAAAAATACCCAGCATGCAAAGCATTAAAACAGTCAGTTGCTTTATTAGCTCACCAGAGCCAAAGGCTCCGGGGGAGCTTATAGGATAGGCAGTTGTCGTCGTCGTCGTCGTTGTCTGGCGTTAACATTTTCAAACGACATCTCCTCTGAAGCCACTGGGCCGATTCAGCCCAAATTTCATCTGTAGCATCCTTAGGCAGGGGGATTGAAAGTTTGTGTTTTTAATGAAAATCCGCTCATTAGTTTGGTTGCTATGGCAACTTAGAGTGCCCATAGACTTATAATGGGGAAAATAGAAAAATGGCATTTACTGCCAAGCCTCTGCAGATATTTTGACAAAACTTTCAAAGAACTGTTCCATAGGCGATCTACTATCTGCCGTATGATTTTGGGCCTTCTGCTCATTTTCGTTGGTTGCCATGGAAACCAAAATAAAAAAAATAGACAAAAAATACTTAAAAAATCATCTCCTCAGAAACCATATACTCTAGGAGGCTGAGACTATATGAAAATATTCACCATATTTGCCTTTACAGGTTTTGTGTTTTTTATGAAATTTGGCCTTTTAGTTTTGTTGCTATGGCAACTTAGAGTTTCCATTGACTTATATTGGGGAAAACTGAAAAATGGCATTTACTGCCAAGTTATTGCAGATATTTTGACAAAACTTACATTAACATGTTCCTTGAGTAAACTTCTCTCAGCCATATGCTTTTATGTCAACCTAGGGGCCCCTAGGTTGTGCCGGGGCCATGCCCCGCACCCTCCACTTCATAAAATGCCTTATATCTCAGAAACCTTACAGATCCCAACCCCTAAACCATATATATTCTTGTTCCTTATGATAAGATGCATTAAGTGACACCAACCTGGGGGTCCCCCGGGATGTGCCGGGAACATGCCCTGCCCCCTCTTTTTCATAAAATGCCATTTATCTCAGAAACCATTCAGATCCCCACCCCTAAACTATATATATTCTTGTTCCTTATGCTAAGATGCATTAAGTGACACCAACCTGGGGGTCCCCCCGGGATGTGCCGGGGACATACCCCACCCCCTCCACTTCATAAAATGCCATTTATCTCAGAAACCATTGAGATCCCCACCCCTAAACCATATATATTCTTGTTCCTTATGATAAGACACATTCAGTGATACCAACCTTGGGGTGTGCTGGGGCCATGCCCTGCCCTTCCACTTCATAAATGCCATATATCTTAGAAACCATTTAGATCCCCACCCCTAAACTATATATATTGTTGTTTCTTATGATAAGACGCATTCAGTGACACCAATCTGAGGGTCCCCTAGGATGTGGCGGGGCTTATGCCCCACCCCCTCCACTTCGTAAAAGGCTGAATATCTCAGAAACCGTTCAGATCCCCACCCCTAAACCATTTGAATTCTTGTACCTTATGATAAGACGCATTCAGTGATACCAACCTTAGGGTCTCCCTAGCCGCACGGGGGCTATGCCCGACCCCTCCACTTCATAAAAGGCCCAATATCTCAGAAACCGTTCAGATCCCCACCCCTAAACCATATAAATTCTTGTTCCTTATGTTAAGATGCATTCAGTGATATCAACCTAAGGATCTCCCAGGCCGCACCAGGGCTATGCCCCAACCTTCCACTTCATAAAAGGTGATATATCTCGGAAACCCTTCAGATCCCCACCCCAAAACCATGTATATTCTTGTTTCTTATGAAAAGACGCATTCAGTGACACCAATCTGGGGGACCCCTAGGATGTGCCAGGGCTATGCCCCACCCCCTGCACTTAGTAAAAGCTCAATATCTCAGAAACTTTTCAGATCCCCACCCCTAAAGCATATAAATTCTTGTTCCTTATGATAAGACGCATTCAGTGATACCAATCTAAGGGTCTCCCGGGCCGCACGGGGGCTGTGCCCCACAACTTCACTTCATAAAAGGTGATATGTCTCGGAAACCATTCAGATCCCCATCCCAGAGCCATATAAATTCTTGTTTCTTATGATAAGACGCATTCATTGAAACCAACCTGGAGGTCCTCTGGGATGTGCCAGGTTGGTGTCACTTAATGCATCTTATCATAAGGAACAAGAATATATATGGTTTGTTTGGGAGACTTTTTATCAATAAATTAAAACCTGAAACCATACATGGCTGCCAGTGGGCAGTGTCCGCCTGAGTTCTGGTGAGCATTGTGGCCCATGGGCCTCTTGTTTATGAAATTTGACCTTTTAGTTTTGTTGCTATGGCAACTTAGAGTTTCCATTGACTTATAATTGGGAAAACTGAAAAATTGCATTTACTGCCAAGTCATTGCAGATATTTTGACAAAACTTACATGGACATGTTCCTTGAGTAAACTTCTCAGCCATAATGCTTTTATGTCAACCTGGGGGTCCCCTAGGTTGTGCCGGGGCCATGCCCCGCCCTCTCCACTTCATAAAATGCCTTATATCTCAGATACCTTACAGATCCCAACCCCTAGACCTTATATATTCTTGTTCCTTATGATAAGATGCATTAAGTGACACCAACCTGGGGGTCCCCCGGGATGTGCCAGGGACATGCCCTGCCCCCTCCATTTCATAAAATGCCATTTATCTCAGAAACCATTCAGATCCCCATCCCTAAACTATATATATTCTTGTTCCTTATGCTAAGATGCATTAAGTGACACCAACCTGGGGGTCCCCCGGGATGTGCCGGGGCCATGCCCCACCCCCTCCACTTCATAAAATGCCATTTATGTCAGAAACCATTGAGATCCCCACCCCTAAACCATAGATACTTTTGTTTCTTATGATAAGATGACTCAGTGACACCAACCTGGGGGTCCCCCGGGATGTGCCGGGGCCATGCCCCACCCCCATCCACTTCATAAAAGGTCCAATATCCCAGTAACCTTACAGATCCCCACCCCTAAACCATATATATTCTCGTTCCTTATGATAAGTCGCATTCAGTGACACCAACCTGGGGGTCCCCCGGGATGTGCGGGGGCCATGCTCAACCCCCTCCACTTCATAAAAGGCTAAATATTCCAGAAACCTTACAGATCCCCACCCCAAAACCATATATATTCTTGTTCCTTATGATAAGACACATTCAGTGACACCAACCTAGAGGTCACCCAGGTTGTGCCCGGGCCACACTCCACCCCTCGACTTCACAAAAGACCATATATCTGAGAAACTGTTCAGAGCCCACCCCTAAACCATATATATTCTTGTTCCTAATGATAAGACGCAAACAGTGACACCAGCATGGGGGTCCCCCCGGGGTTCCACCGGCCATGCCCCACCCCTTCATTAAAATCCATATATCTCAGAAACCGTTCAGATCCCCACCCCTAAACCATATATATTCTTGTTCCTGATGATAAGATTCCACTTAATAATAGGCCATATATCTCGGAAACCATTCAAATCCCCGTCCTATAATCACATATATTCTTGTTCATTGTTATTAGACACATTCAGTCAACCCTGTCTTTGGGGGGTCCGCAGGGGCCATTTCTCTCCCTTCCACTTCATAAAAGGGCCTCATATCTCAGAAACCGTTCAGATCCCCACCATTTAACCATATATATTCTTGATCTTTATGATAAGACATTATTCAGTGACAACAATCTTTGGCTTTTCTGGGATCTGCCATGCCTGAATCTCTCCATTGCTTAAAAGGCCTTACATCTCAGAAACCATACATATCCCCACCACTAAACCATATATGTCTCTGTTCCTTTTTATAAGACCCATTTAGTGACACCAATCAGGGCTCCATTGGGCAGTGCCCACCTGAGCTTTGGTTTATGAAATTTGGCTCTTTGGTTTGTTTGCTATGGCAAGTTAAGAGTTTCCATTGACTTATAATGGGGAAAATTGAAAAATGACATTAATTCCTCTCAAGATATTTTGTCAAACTTTCATAGAAATGTTCCTTTAATAATGTTCTTTTTGGCCTATTGCCACAGATGGGAAATTGTCAACTGTCATCTGTTGTCTTCAAGCGACATCAAACCTCTGAAGCCACTAATCTGATTGGGTCGAAATTTTATCTGTAGCAGCCTTTGGAGCAGGGCTTCCATGGTTAATTAAAATACATTGCTGCCAGTGGGCAGTGGCCCCCTGAGCTCTGGTGAGGATTGTGGCCCATGGGCCTCTTGTTTTTTGAAGTAGGACAATTTAAAAGTATTTCAAAATGTCCTCTGCTTCGAAAAAAAAAAAAATACCTAGCATGCAAAAGTGTTAAACAGTCAGTTGCATGCTCCAACTTTAATTTTTGAAGTAGGACAAAGATGGCCATTGTTTTATTGTCACTTCAAAGAGAATAGAAACTAAGGTTCACATAGGTGAGCCAATAAAACATTGATAACATTTTACCCTTAAGATGCTGAGAAAAACTGAATCTGAAAATGTCGTCTGTTTGTCGTCTGCTGAATATTCTTGCAAACTTTTTAAAAATATTTTTGCGTGCAGGCAAACAGTGTGGACTCAGATCAGACTGCTCCTAAAGGAGCGGTCTGATCATGGTCCACACTGTTTGCAACAATGGCTTTTTAAATAACAGGCTGATGACAAAGCAGATGATTGGCATTTTATGGGTTAAAGAATGGATATTCATTCAAGGGAAGCAGTTTTCAAATCAATTTTCTGTCCTTTATTGGACAGGTACTGAGAAGTAAATTCTTGCCTCTCAGAGTAGAAACCCATTGTTTCTTTTGAAGTGTTTGACTACAAAGTGTTTTCTAAGATCTTTCTAAGATCATTCCCTGCTTTAAACATGGAGTGATATAGGAGTCCAGTTTTCCACATACTTGTCTATTCATACGTCTGTCGGTTCATTTTGGCCCCCGACCATTGGGGCTGGAAGAAACAGATGGGCTGCATGGTGCTTTCACGCAGAGCTGAAACTGACCGCACACGAGTACTGGTAAACCGCTTAGAGGATCTAAGCCTGTCCAGGCAAAGCAGTGTGAGTCGGACCGTCCATGCTTATAAACCCTATTGGTTTCATTGGCCGACAAGGCTTGAGATGTCATGTCATCTCAATGTCGGGTAAAAGTCCCACAAAATTGGAAGCAACGTCTCCAAAATGACCTATACAGTGCTGATGGCGAGGTTAAACCTCAAATCAAAACAAACAAACCGTCGCTTCATTCGTCAAGTCACCGATATTTGCGACAACCCCAGATATAGCGTAACGGTTCACCCTAATGTCCATTTCTCAAGAGCTTCATTATTGATACTGGGAACAACCTTGCATCGAGAGATGACAACTTAAATGCAAGCATCCATATTTTACCTTGACCTATATTTCATGGATTGGTGACATTGCGCCCCTATAGGCCAAACATAACCATCAGTGAAATTCTTGTTGGAATGGAGGCTGTCATTTACTGATGATGGAATATGCATTGTGCTGGTATAATGCTTAGGCCCAGAAGTATGTGATAAGGTTAACTGTTTGGCTCAATATGAGCTTTATAGTGTTGACTGGGGCATTAAAGTAAAAAAAAACAACAAAAAAACTTGTTGATAAATGAAAGGGCCCCCCGCCCATAAGGGCTTGGAGAAATAGATTGGGCTGCTTGATGCTTCCACGCAGAGCTGAAATCAACTATCCATGAGCACTTGTAAACCACTAAGAGGGTCTAAGCCTGCCAAGGCAAATTGGTGCAAGTCGGACCGTCCCTTGTTTGGTTTGTTTGGGCCGTAGGGTAAACGTCCCACAAAATTGGAAGCAACATCTCCAAAATGACCTAAATAGTGTTGACAGGGATGTAAGACCTCAATTCAATCAAATGAAGCGAAAGATGTACTGACAGAGCTACTTTTCCTGAAAATCATTCCATTTTCCTGAAGAATCGGCAATTGAATTATACTGTTACAAATTGTACAAGTTACTTCCCTGGAATATGTATTGAGGGCAATAGACACATCTTCAGGGGAGGTTACTCTTGCAAAAATATTTTTGTCTCCCCTATCATTAAGGATAGATTTCAGACATATCTTTAGAAGCCTCCATGGTGTAGTGGTTATGCTACTCACCTTGTAAACCAGGGGTCACAGGATCGATCCTGGGCTTCTCCAGACTTTCGGATGAGTCTTTAAACCGAGGTCCCATCTCCGTATGACCTTAGCTGTTGGTGGGACGTAAAACTCAAATACTCACTCACTCACTCACTCACTCAGACATACGAGGACTGTTCAAATATGAATGCAAGTAGAACGTTTTCTCATGCACTAATGCGAAAATCACCTGGAAATAAATATCACAGCGTAGAAAAAACATTTTACCTATACATTGATACCAAACCTGTTAAAATCTGTGCACTTTAGCCATGTATATCGTTCGATAAACACTGTCTACTCTTGTATACTAATTCAAAACATGGATGGAAGAAGGTCAGAGTACGCCGTTGAAACACGGTCCTATATTATTCTTGGTATACGGTTTAAAGACATTTTTTAATGAAATATGTTCGGTTTATGGGCATAATGAAATGTCTTTTCCGACAGTTTTTCGTTGATGTAAGAAATTCAGCTGTGGGCTAGGCTCAACAGAAGATGCACCACATGATCGTCGGCTGAAAAGAGCAACATTTGCCAAGATGGTTGCTAGAGTGAAAGAAATAGTTGCTACCGATGCACGATACAACACTAGGCAAATAGCTAGTATTGTTGGCATCTCATTAGGTTAGGGGATCTAGGCCTGTCCAGGAACCGCGGTGCGAGGCGGACCGTCCATGCTAATAAACCCTTTTGGTTTCATTGGGCGACAGGGCTTGAGATGTCATTTCATCTCAATGTCGGGTAAAAGTCCCACAAAATTGGAAGCAACGTCTCCAAAATGACCTTTACAGTGTTGACGGGGACGTTAAACCTCAAATCAAACAAACAAACAAAGGCATCTCATTAGGAGCAGCTCATACAATTCTGAAACGGGATTTGAAAATGAGAAAGATCTGTGCTAGAAGGATTCCCCATCTGTTGACAGATGAGCAGAAAAAGACACGCGTTCAGTGCGCCAAGAAGTTGCTTAAAAAGTTTCCAAATTACAATGCACGGTCTTTCGCTAATGTCGTCACAGGTGACGAGACATGGGTTCACTTTTTTGAGCCAAAACGAAATATGGTCAACAAAGTATTGCAAAAGACCATGCTTTGCAAAGCGGACCATGAGCGTTAAGAAGGTAATGTATGCCATATTCTTTTCAAATCAGGGCCCTGCTATTCAGGTTGCTGTGCCTAAAGGCAAATCTGTAAATGTGAAGTTTTACAAGAATAAAGTTCTTCGAAAATTGAAGAAATATTTCAAAGAACGAAGACTCGCAACTGGTTTGGCCAATGTCAGATTGCTACATGACAATGCGTCATCGCACAAGGCGTTCATTGTGCAAGACTATCTGAAGCAGGAAAAGGTTGTTGTACTCCCTCACCCCCCGTATTCCCCTGACCTTGCCCTGTGTGACTTTTTTTTGTTCCCGCGGCTGAAAAAATACCTTTCTGGTCGAAAATTTGTACAGTGCAAACACCTCTGTTCTGCAATATTCCAGTGCCTTCATAGTGTCCTTCGAAAAGACTACCAAAATGCATTCAATGATTGGATCAGAAGACTGAAAGTTTGTATATCTGTTAAAGAGGAATACTTTGAGGGGACAAAATAAATATTTCATCGAAATCTATCACGGAATCATTTTTATGTGCTTAGTTGCATTCATATTTGAACAGTCCTCGTATCTCCAGATAAGGGGCCTTTTTCATACGTAAAGTCCTGATATTTTTCTCATTTCTGCATGAAAATGTGTTGTGTGTACTCATTAGAAGCGCCTCACCGAGGCGCTTCTAATGAGTACCCACAACAAACGTTTTTGTGCAGAAATTGAAATAAGAAAAATAATACGTGGATACACCTTATCACACCAACTATATCCATTCCCTGTAAGTACAGAATTCCTCAGTGAAAATTTAACTTTATTTTTATTCTACTTTCAGGAAACGACGCGGAGCCATCAATGCCAAACAGTTATCCTTCTTGGAGCATTACCGTCCAAAGTCTCGCCTCAAAGATAAAAATGGACATAAACCATGTGTGCTCATGTGAACTTCTTTAGCAGTGCATTTCAGCCTCAAAATGCAAATGACTTCTTGGGCCGCATCAAGCTCTTTGGTATTTTTGTCATTTGCTTCACAATCATAGAGTTTATGGGAAAAGTCAGGAAAAAACAGTGTCCAAAATTTTTTGGGACATAGATGTTCTGTTTTATGCAGGAAACCTTATTTTGATAGTAAAACTGACAATTTTCCTCCCAAAATTACAATTTTCAATCTTTATCTCCAATCAGTAGCATAAAATCAAATATACACCATGAAAAGTGCTCCCTGCTGATTGGGGCTTAGAGAAATAGATTGGGCTGCATGGTCCTTTAACCCAGAGCTGAAACTGACTACACGAGCTCTGGTAAACAGCTTAGAAGGACTAAGCCTGCCTAGGCAAAGTAGTGCGAGTCCAATGCATATAAACCCTGTCCGACTTCACCTCGAACCACAGTCATACCTGCCAACACTCCCGATTTGAGCGTGACTCTCACAATTTATTGTGTGTCTCACTCCCCCACGATTGTTTTTTGAAAATGGCCCAAATCTTACGAATTTCAATGCATCTCACGCTTAGAAATTCGCTAAATATGCCATACCGGATGTTTACATATGCAAACTGGTTATTAAAAATGCACATGTTTTATGCTAGGTGGGTGAGCTAGCACTTCCTTTTTTAATGGGTGCTTGGTCTGGTTAAAAATTGAAATTTATTGGTGATGGGGTTCAATTTATTATTTTTATGGGTGGTGGGTCTTTGAAAAAGGTAGCACCCATCCCCACCCCCATACGATATGGGAAAAAAATCTCACTCTTTCAAATTTTTCCTGAAAATTCCCTGCGAGCCAAATACTAAAAAAGAAGGTGAAAAAGGGTCTGCCGCGCGCAGTCTCACTCTTTGGATTTTCTCAATGTTGGCAGGTATGACCACAGTATGGCAAATAGCACTGACAGTATCAGCTGAAAATAGACTGCTGGTACTATTGGCAGGTCATGTGATCAGTATCTGTGCATGTTAACCCTTATCTTGCTGAATATTCATTTAAGCCACACCCATTTCTGTCCATCAACCAATCAAATTACTTGATGTAATTTATTGCTACAAATTCATAAACTGAATGCCAAACAGTGTAGATCCTGATCAGATGGCTTCTTCAGAAGCCATCTGATCTGGATCTACACTGTTTGCAAAGATAGGGGTTGTCGTGAACAGCAAGATAAGGGTTAATAAAGCCAATGATACTGTGCCTTGAGGAATGGTAAGTCTGTTTTTCCATGCATGCACACTCATGAGCACTCTTTGAAATGGAGCTAGCAGTCTTTGTTTTTGATTGGCTGTTTATGGATTTGCCTAATTTGACCCTTGGCTCAGGCGTGATATAGGAAAATGGAACAGCAATCAAAGTATCCAAAGGCAACCATTGGCTCCATATGGAGTCAGCTGTATTGATTTCATTTGGTGGTAGGGCTTGATGTCATTTCATCTCAATGTCGGGTAAAGGTCCCACAATATCGGAAGCAACATCTCCAAAATGACCTAAATAGTGTTGAAGTGGATGTCAAACCTCAATTCAAACGAAATCCACCTTGAAAACTAGAGAAGATGTTACGTTAGGACATTGGTTTGGGATATTATATCATAAATTAAAAGATAGTTGCAACTTTTTGACATATAATTGGATGCCGTCAAAATTTTTCATTAACAAAAAACCTTGGTCAATAAGTATACAGCTAATTTAAAGTACTATGGCATAATACCTAAGAGCTTGGTGCGGCCCGTTTGATCCCATAATGCAGTCTGATGTTGCCATTGATACTCATTTACTCGTTCATAATCTACTCCTTTCTACTTGAGGGAAACAGATACACCTTCAAGGGAGGGAACCCTTTCCAAACTATTATTGCCTCCCTTATCTATAGAGGTCAACTCTTTAAGGAAAGAATTTGCTCCAGAGGAGCAAATTCTTTCCTTTAAGAGTTGACCTCTTTCTCAGAGGCATTTAGTCAGACCTCTTTCTCAGAAGCATTTAGTTAGACCTCTTTCTCAGAGGCACTAATTAAGTACATGAGGAAAATGAACAGAAAGTACTTGAAAGTTGTCTCCCTTGTTAAAATGCATGACAATTTGTGAAGACTTCCCATTTCCCTCAACTGTCATGAATTATACATTTACTGTTTGAGACTTGACACTGCAGAAGCATTAACCCTTCTCTTGCTGTTCACGACAACCCCTATCTTTGTAACCAGTGTAGATCCAGATCAGATGAAGCCATCTGATCAGGATCTTCACGGTTTGACATTCAGTTTATGAATTTATAGGAATAAGTTACATCAAGTAATCTGATTGGTTCAAAGTCAGAAATGGGTGTGGCTAAATTGAATATTCAGCAAGATAAGGGTTAAAATGAAGGGTGTACTTGATTAGCCAGCACAGTCATAGCATTTGAACTCTTTTTGTACTGAATGGAATCATATGCAGAACTTCATTTTGAAATTTACGGGTTATGTTACTGTTAGAAATGAAATTCATTTAGAAAAATGGTTTATCTTATTTTATTTTTTTACAGTGAAGGCCCCAGTCAGACTCTGCAGAAAGGAGCGTCTGGTCTGGTCCTGCACTGTTTGTCTGGCTTTGTCAATGTCTGATTTTGAGGTTTCTTCTTAAAAAGGGGTAAAAATGAATTATGGATTTTTTTTTAGAGTTTTGTGTATCAGAAAGGTAGGTGGCCTCAGAATGAGAAATACTGAGGACTTTCATCTGAACTCTAGTTTGTAGAGACAGTTTTGTCCAAACTTAAGGGTAAATTGAGGTATTTAAGTATTAAAGCAATAGTGCCTTTGCAAACAGTGTAGATCTAGAGCAGGAAACAGTTGGTCAAGGTCTCTACATATCTACCAGCAGGGAAGACTCACGTGAGACTGTATGTGCAGTCTCGCCTGAATCTTTGCTGGTTGACTGATAATGACACTTTTCTCATGGCATGTGCAAGTGGCAAAAGTTCAAGTTGACACACACCCACTGGTGCAACAGTACACAGCAGTTTCACTTTTCACAATGGGCCTCCATGGCCTAGTGGATAAGAGTGCTGATGCTTAATCATTAGGGGTCTCACCATGGTGGTTCGAGCCTGGCTCGGGTCACATGTGAGACGCTAAGTACTGCAAGGGAAGGTCAGGTTTTTTTTTTCTCCGGTTTTCACCCACCTTCGAATAATCATCAGCTCGATATAAGTGAAATAATCTAGAAAGCCATACCCCCCCCCCCCCCCAAATCACGTTTCACTATGTTAATGTGTCTGGATCCAAAGATAACTTGAGCAACCTGCAAATACTGATCGGTCTGTGCCGATGCACAGGTTGATATGAGTCACTCGTCATTAATGCCAATTATCACCTCTTTTGTGCACATGTTTCTTTCTTGTTAACATTGAAGACTGTTGTTAACTTTTAAAAAATATGCTGGCTAATCAGTGTTACTTTGCATCTTTTTTCTGGTTATGCTGCTGTCAAGATCAGTCGTGAATTTTTGGTGTCCTTATACAGAAAAAAAGATATGTGCGCTTTGTGGATAATTTGAATGATGTTATGAGTACTTCTTGGAATTGCCTTCAAGAAGCTGTTCCAGTAAGTGTTCAGAATATACGTTTTTGTGAATTAGGGGAATGGATCCTCCTGGCATATTATTCTGCCATTTTGTACAAGGGAGACAACTTCCAGACTTCTGTCGACTTAACTCATAAAATGAGCCCGTCTGAAAAAGGGGTCTGCTCTTGAAGGAAAGAATTTGCTCCTGAGGAGCAAATTCTTTCCTTTAAGAGTAGACCACTGTTGACAGGGGAGACAAAAATATTTTTGAAAGAATTGCCTCCCCCTGAAGTTATATCTATTTCCTTTAAGGGGATTGAGGTACACCTTCCTGTACTCATTCTGCAAATTGAGCCACCTGTTGTGACTTCATGCAAGCAGCAGTCTCAGACTGTCAGAAAAAAAGGGTCTCCTTTAATCTCAAATTGTATACCGCCATTTGGGAAGAAGACAGGAATATTTTAGAGTTGTCTCTTCCTGAAAGTGTGTCAGTTTCCCCGTAAATTGTCCCCAGTACTCGTTATCTGGAAGTTTATAGATATACATTGTTTGTGCGTGACATAATCCATAGCTGCTAAGTAGGAGCGAGGATAGCTTTGGGATAGTTTATCTTATTATTCCGTTCAACCGTATGTTGTGGGTACTTGTTAGAATCGCCTCAATGAGGCGATTCTAACAAGTACCCACAACATATGTCTGTAATAAGAAATAAAGAAAACTATCCCTTGATTAGCCTTGTTCCTCATCTTACAGAGCTACTATTATGTGCTACAAATCATCATCCTTGACTGTGTGACTGAAATCGTCTTGATTTAGAAGTCAACACTTATATAGGATACTTTTGGGATAGTTTTCCTTATTTCTCCCTAAAACCATATGTTGTGGGTACTTGTTAGAATCGCCTCAATGAGGCGATTCAAACAAGTACCCACAACATATGTCTGTAACAAGAATTAAAGAAAACTATCCCCCTATTATCTTATTATCCTTGTTACGTCTTGTCAGGATAAATCATCATCCTCAACTGTGTGACTGGAACAGACAGTCTTATTTTAGAAGTCCTGACTCCTATCTGTGTTACATTACGAAAACACGCCTATACAAATGCATTGTAAACTTTTAACGTCGAAAAAACGAATATTTTAAGATGAAAAATTGTGATATTTTCTTATTTCTACTCTACAATATAGATCGTGGGTACTCGTTAGAACCGCCTCAGTAAGGCGGTTCTAACGAGTTCCCACAGTCTATATTTTAGAGCAGAAATAAGAAAGGCGGTTCTAAGGAGTACCCACAATCTATATTTAAGGTGGTTCTAACAAGTTCCCACAATCGATATTTTAGAGCAGAAATAAGAAAGGTGGTTCTAAGGAGTACCCACAATCTATATTTAAGGTGGTTCTAACAAGTTCCAACAATCTATATTTTAGAGCAGAAATAAGAAAGGCGGTTCTAAGGAGTACCCACAATCTATATTTTAGAGCAGAAATAAGAAAAATAAGGTGTACCCCTGTGAACCCTAGTAATTTTATTTAAAAATGGGGTTAAAGAGGGTCAAAATTATATAGGTGTGTTTTCGTGATGTAATACCCTCTAGTATGATGTATTCAGACTTACACTTGTATATATGCATGAAGAACGATACACACATCTAAAATGGAGGACTGAAGTGGTCTGCCTGGTTATGAGAACCTACTAAAGACAAATTACACCTTCTGCTGTACCACATGAATCTTATTGCTGCCTGTACAAAAATACGGAAAGAGCTACGGCATCACCCTAAATCAATTTGTGCTGAATAGAACCTTTTGCCTTGTGTATTCAGAATTTAGGAATGTAAGGTTGTAATGTCCCCCCACCCACCCCCAACCTCCATGAAGGTGAGGGCCAAATGCCATTTTTTAGCGCTGATCCTGTTTGCATCAATTGTGTTGGTGCAGCCCGTTTGAAGCACTGTATCTCCTGAACCAATAGATTGATTCTTATCAAACTTGCATGGTTCCATCACTAGGATGGGGGAAAACAGTCTTAGGTATTGATGACCTTGACCTCATTTTCAGTCACAGGCCCCAAAGCTGTTAAATTGGGTCAAAAATAGCTTTTCTGTTCCCTATCTCCTGAATGAAATAGTCAAACTGAGTGAAATATATCATTGCAAGCTTCCACACTCTTGATTAGATTTTGGTGACCTTGTCTTTACTTTCCTGAAATCTGTTAACTATTCTATCCTGAAGGAGCAGTCTGATCAGGGTCTGCACTGTTTGCCATTCTGTCTGCACATTTTGGACTCCTAGCCGTATATGAAACAAATTTGTTAAATTTTTTGGAAGAACAGCAAGTCATCAAGGTGCCCAAATTTTATGGATTTTTATGGTAAATGATAATTTTGAAGAATTTAATAATACATTAACTAGGATTAGTTTTAAAAAACTGGACCCGTACTTTAGATTTATGGATTCACAAAGGAGATAAAATCTGTTATTTTTTTTTTTGTTTTGTTTTTTTTATGCCCCATCAAATATGTCTAGTCATTGTTCATTTCATACTCGTATTTCTTTTGATATTTTTAGAAAGCAAATAGATCCTTAGGAGCAAATTCTTTCCTTTTAGAATATACCCCTTTTTAGATGGGGTTTCTTGGGTAAAACAACAGTCGAGACCTTTCCTGTATGTGACCGTTAGCCTTAATATTTATTACTTTTTGAAAGCATCTGCTCTCACATTAATTAACTCATTTGAAAAAATGAAATTTCGTTTTGTCGCCATCAGCATTTTCTCTCTGTGATTTCAGAATAGAATGTAATAGATTTTGTATAGACGCGTTTTGCATAATGTTTATAGTTGTGCCTGTGAAAATATTATCTTGATTGTACGACTTCATATTATTTCCATGTTTACCCTAAGTATTCAGACACCTCGACTCCTTACCATACTTGTTCTAAAATTTGAACAAGTTCAATTTACTACCTGATGTTTCCAAAAATACCTGGATGAGTGGCAAACAGTGTTGACCCAGATGAGACGCCGCATTCTGCGGCGTCTCATCTGGGTCAACACTGTTTGCTCAGGCCTGTCTGAGTGCATACGGTAAATATGGTCTCTTCTTCTAAGAAAGGAAGAAATGAAATGTATTATTATATATGTTTTTAAAGTGTTTGCATCCAATCTGTTAACCTAACCTACATGTATACCTCGCAGACCAGTTGTTCAAAGCATTGTCAACTTAACAAACACTTAAGTGTTCAAAACGTTAACTATTCTATCAATAATAGTAAAACTCCTACAGTAAGAGAAGCCTCCGCGATGCAGTGGTTAAGCTACTCACCTTGTAAACCAGGGGTCACAGGATCGATCCGGGGCTTCTCCAGACGTTCGGATGAGGTTTTAAACCAAGTTCCCATCTCCGCATGACCTTAGCTGTTGGTGAGAGATAAAACTCAAACACTCACTCACTCCTACAGTAAGACCACCTTTGGGACTATACAGATGTGGTCTTGTTAAAAAAGGTGATTGTGTTTTTGTGTTTGAGTTTTACATCCCACCAGCAGCTAAGGAACCTCGGTTTAAAGACTCAACCGAACGTCCGGAGAAGCCCTGGATCGAACCCACGACCCCTGGTTTCTACACCAAGGGGGCTTCTAATAAAGGTGATATAAAGATATATAGATATCCTGATTGGGGATTGGCAAATGAAGTTATTAATAGTGGAGTAGTCTTAACATTGTGTGGTCTTAATAGCAGAATTTTACTATACCATATCTAATACTGTGGTATTTTTTTGCTGCAAAAAATGTGAGTAGCACAATATTTTCCAGCAAAAATGCCAGGTTTCTTTTGCCTACTGAATGATCTTGGTTTGACATGTTAACTTGAAAGGCTTTGTTAGCTATAAACAATTGAGACCTGGGCCCAGTGGGTTAAAACATCATTAGCTTAACAAGCTTGTTATCAGTCTAAATGTTAACTGTTCATTAAATATGATATGTACTACTCTTGTACTTTTGCTGAAAAAATGTGAGCAGCTTTTGCATTTGCAAAAGCTGCTCACATTTTTTCTGCAAAAATATTACTACATTTGCCATATCAAATGTTCAAAGTTTTAACGGTATGGTAACTAACAACACGGTAAGTTTTGAACAACTGGTTCCTGGTGTTTAAAGTGTTTACATCCAGTCTATTAACCCAATCTACCAGTATACCTCTGATATGGACTCTAGTGTTATATGTTTATCCATAGAAACTTGCCATGGAGTATGCTAAAATGTTTGGTATGAGTGTGTTAGTGTCTAAATTTGTCTTCCTCTCTGCTTCTGTCACATTAGCTGCAGTGTTGCTGTCTGGAAATGTATACTTGCTGAGTACTGTTATCCAGGCGCTTGAGGTTATAAAACATTTTTTTTTTGCTCAACTCACTTGTTTCATGTAGGAACTACTACTAAATATTTGGGAAGAATTGTTTTTATGTGCAAAATACTAGTGAATATTTGGGAAAAGTTTGTTCCATGTGCGAAGTACATGTACTACTAAATATTTGGGAAGAATTTGTTCTATGTGGTGACTAACAAATATTGAGATTTGTTCCATGCAAGAACTACTGAATATTTGGGAAGAATTTGTTCCATGTGGGAACTACTGCTAAATATTTTGGAAAAGTTTGCTCCATTTGGGAACTACTCCTAAATATTTCCATGTGGGCACGACCAGCTACTTAAGAAGAATTTTTCCATGTGGAAACTCTTAAATATTTGGGAAGAATTTGTTCCATAAGGGATCTAAGAAATATTTCGGTAGAATTTGTTACATGTGGGAACTACTTCTAAATATTTGGGAAGAATCTGTACCCTGTGGGATCTACTTCTAAATATTTGGGAAGAATCTGTACCCTATGGGAACTAGTTCTAAATATTTGGGAAATTTTGTTTCATGTGGGAACTACTACTAAATATTTGGGAAGAATTTGTACCCTGTGGGAATACTTCTAAATGAGCCAGCACAAAACAAAATGTACAAGAAGTCTTGAGTGAACAGCGATGACTCAGATCAGCCTGCATATTCACACAGTCTGATAAGAGTCGTCGCTGCTGGCATGTACCTTCTATAGGCTATTATGTATGGAAAAAAAACATAAGCAAAAAGTCTTGTCATAGTGGATGGATGAGCAGGTTGATTTGAGTCTCTGCTTGTCACACCAGTCTTATTGTAGGTTTTGTCATGCGCCGGCTAAAATATTAAATAGTTCCATGTAGGAATAACTAAATATTTGGGAAGACTTAGTACCCTGTGGGAACAACTAAATATTTGGGAAGACTTTGTACCCTGTGGGAACTACTAAATATTTAGGAACTTCATATACATGTATTTTTGCATGTAAAAGCTGGCTGTCTGTTGGGGCAAATTCTTTCCCATAAAACTAGTCCTTATTTGAAAGGATTCAAATACTCTAGAAGAAACTTTTTTCCTCTACAGAAGTTGTCTTTCCTCTACAGAAATTGTCTTTCCTCTACAGAAATTGTCTTTCCTCTACAGAAATTGTCTTTCCTCTGCAGAAGTTGTCTTGCATGTGTTTATCTGGAGGTCTGGGGCCAGTTGTCTAAAGCATCATTAGCTTAATGAACTCGTTACTGGTCAGATTGTTAACTGTTCTAATATAGTGTTATTTTTGCTGAGAAAATGAGAGCAGCTTTTGCAAATGCAAAAGCTGCTCTCATTTTTTCAGCAAAAATATTACTATATTTGCCATATTGAATTACAAAAGTTTTAACAATACATTAACTTATGACGTTATTAGTTTTGAACAACTGGCCCCAAGGAGTAAAAATGACTCTTACCAAACAGCAAGTTCTTATTACGTTGATGTTGTATATTTCATTGTAAAAAAATTGTTGTTCTTTCTGTAAATAGCGGAAATGAAATCTCTTTATGAATTTGTTTTATTGTTATAGTTTCCTAAAGTTACCAAGGGAACAGATACACACAAAGGAATATAACTCTTGACAAGGACATATTACTTGTTTCTTCTTATTTGGCATCACTCTGAAAGGGAGCAAATTCTTTCCTGAAAGAATGACCCCAATGTATTTAAAGATTCCAATGCCAGAAAAACAGTTTCCAATGCACTGACAAGAGTAATGTGACATTCAACAGGATACTGTTCTTGGCTGTATATTCTGTGATATGCAATTATCAATAACATAGCTTTCCAAAATAGAAGATGATTGGATTTACGGCACTGACAATGTACACCTTTTTGTGCACATACCATGGTAGAATTTTCAAACAAGACAAATAAGAGTTCAAGACAACTTCTTTATAATGGGGTCTTAAGCAGAAACCGTGTTTCTTAAACAACTGTGTTATATCCAAAAAGTATGTATAGATTATATAGAAAAATAAAAATGACCATTTATGGTTTTCTATATAATCTATACATTTTTTGGGATCCATCTTAAAACCGTGTGAAATCCAAAACAGTGTTATAACAAACAATATTGTAATGAGATTGTGGTGTATTAGAATAGAGAGGTCATTGGGGGAGATAAATCTTGCAAACTTTGTTTTGCAGGTTCACTGGCTATAAAACAAAATTTGGGACCTCAGCTGATGATTTTAAAAAGAAACAATCCCTTATTCCATGTCTTTAAAAGTTACGTCCCTTTGAAATGGATAAAAAAAATAAAAGGTCTTTCATGTGTATCTGTTTGCCTTGGTAAAAGAGTTTTTTCCCCTGCCAGTTTTTGAGAGGATTTCTCGCAGTTTGTTTATATAGAGTTTCTCCTGTCATTTTGTTGATGTGAATATTTTTGATAACAAATTGCCGGTTTGAAATGTAATTTTTGTAGTATTGAATCATTTTACAGCCGAAATATGGGTCATGTGAAGCGAGAATAAGTCTTTGGATGTGTGCACAGCAAAGATTGAGATCAGCTTGGGCAGCTGGGTAGAAAGTTAGTCCGGTTATAAAACATCTTTTTCATACTCAGCTCATTTTGGAGAGAATTTGTACTGCTCATAAATTTTAAAATGCCAACTTACGTTGGCATTTTAAAATTTATAAGCAGGACAAACAACATCCTTTGCCGATCTGAGCAGAAAAATTTACTCATTTGTTAGTATGTTTATAATTAGAGGTTTACAAATTTCATGCTCAAGTGAGTAAGTAGAACATGAAAAAAAAAAATTATGACCTAGGAGCCAGATCAGACATCAATGTAGTGATTGACTCAAATCCTCTTGACTTAGAAGAGGATGGCATTACGAAAACAAGCCTATACAGATACATTGTAAACTTTACTGCAGAAAAAACGAAATTTTAAGATGAAAAATTGTGATATTATTCTATTTCTGCTCAAAATATAGATTGTAGGTACTAGATGAGGCGGTCCAAACAAGTACCCACAATGTATATTTTAGTGCAGAAATAAAAATAAAAGCAGGGTTCAAGGGGATCAAAATTATATAGGCGAGTTTTCGTGATGGCGAGTTTTCGTGATGGCTGTGTCTAGACTTACTGGATGTGCAGGCTATTTTGAGTCTTCGTTGATCAAACATGTCCGAAAACTTTTTTTTGCTGCTCAGGGTTCATAGAGTCTGTAGATAGAAAGAGCTAAGTGTGCTTGCAATGGGTGTCATGATAAAAAAGTCTTGTGTAACTGTTGCTATAGTGATAAGACTTGAATTTTCTCAAATTGAAGAGGATTAGATATGCTTTTAGATTGGGCTTCATGGTGTTTCTTAACCCTTACCTTGCTGAATATTCATTTAAGCCACACCCATTTCTGTCTATCAACCAATCAGATTACTTGATGTAATTTATTGCTACAAATTCATAAATTGAATGCCAAACAGTGTAGATCCAGATCAGATGGCTTCTTCAGAAGCCATCTGATCTGGATCTACACTGTTTCCAAAGATAGGGATTGTCGTGAACAGCATGATAAGAGTTAAAACAGAGCTATCAGAATTAGACTAGCTACAAGAATATGATTTTAGACTTGCACAAAGACATATGATTGAAATTAAAAAAAAAAATACCGTTTTAAGGATTGGGGCCGTCAAAGGTTTGATGTATAGCAAGGAAGACCCAAAGTTTGTCTCCCTTTGCAAAAACGGGTGGGAAAATATGTAAGGTTATCTGTTCTGATTAATTTATTATTTCTCCTGTAACTGTGTAAGTTAGCTTATCAAAATAACAAAACAAAAATAATTTGGGGAAGGGCCATAACTAATGCTGCTAGAACTTGTGGGTATACAGTATCATCACTTATTGAGACTGGATACACCTTCAGGGGAGGCAACTCCTTCAAAAGTATTCTTGTCTCCCTTGTCAATAAGGGTCAACTCTTAAAGTAAAGAATTTGCTCCTGAGGAGCAAATTCTTTGCTTTAAGAGTAGACCCCTTTTTCAGTGGGACAGTGCTTATAGAAAAGCGAACAGGAAGTCCTGAAAGTTGTTTCCCTTTGAAAAATGGCGGAAAAATCTGCCAGGTGTTCCCATTTCCCTTAAATATATGACTAAAATGTTCCAGAGGTTGTCTGGCCTGGAAAAATGGCTGAGTAGACCACAATCCCTTTTAAATGCTGTTCACTGTTTCATAAAGATGGATCTCAGAAATGTATAGATTATATAGAAAAAATACAATAAATGGTCATTTTTCTATATAATCTACACATTTTTGTTTGGATATAACACCCTTGTTTAAGTAACACAGTTCCTGTTTCGGACCTCGCTAGGGTTATAAAGAGGTTACGGTCTATTATTTATCAAGTATATATGCCTACCCCTTTATTACCAGGGAAGACACTTGAGAAAGGAGTGAGAAATAGTCTCCCTACAAACTCAACCTCTCAATTTTCAGTCAAGGGTAGGGAGAAGTCAAAGTTTATGGAGAGAGAATATGTAATGGGAGAAGTAATAAAAATAATCTCCCTACAGACTCAAACTTTTGAGCTGAGGGAGAAATCGAAATGGATAGAATTTTTATGAAAGCATTAATTTCAGCCAAAAACTTGTTTTTGTTGAGAAAAATCAACTCTCCCTAAAGTCTAAGTCAGCTTTGTTTGATTTGAGGTTTAATGTCCCCGTCAACACTGTAGAGGTCATTTTGGAGACGTTGCTTCCAATTTTGTGGGGCTTTTACCCGACATTGAGATGAAATGACATCTCAAGCCCTGTCGCCCAATGAAACCAATAGGGTTTTTTAGAATGGACGGTCCGCCTCGCACCGCGGTTCCTGGACAGGCTTAGATCCTCTAAGCGGTTTACCAGTACTAGTGTGCGGTCCGGATTCAGCTCTGCGTGGAAGCATCATGCAGCCCATATATTTCTTCAAGCCCCTATGGGCGGGGGCGAAAAAGTCAGCTTTATCTCTAATACAGGGCTTTTATGTGAAATGAATTTAAGATAAAATCATCTACCTATTAAATTGTGGAGAAAAATGCCAGCTAGACCATACTTGATAAAATTGCGTGTTGTTGTGAATGTTTTTTTAATTTTCTTTATTCTACTTGACATATGGTGCTTCCTCCCTTCAATGAATTCAAGTTTAGCAAGCTCAAGCTCAGCATGATGGTGGTCATGTGATCATTATATACAAGCCATTTGATTGTAGCGATTTGGAAAGCCAGCGCGATGGCCAGACTTTTGATCTGAGTCTTTGCTGGCTGTGCATGTTGTGAAATGGGTTTACGGCTATGGTGGAAGATCACCTGTAACACTACTTGTGTTCCTTGTCCCACTGAGAAGCCTCCGTAGTGTAGTGGTTACGCTACTCGCCTTGTAAACCAGGGGTCGCAGGATCGATCCCGGGCTTCTCCAGACTTTCAGATGAGTCTTTAAACAGAGGTCCCGTCTCCGTATGACCTTAGCTGTTGGTGGGACATAAAACTCAAAACACTCACTCACTCCTTGTCCCACCTAACCACAACAACCTCTATGATATCTTTGCAAACAGTGTAGATCTAGATCAGATTGTCATTTTTCTATATTATCTGGTTCATTTTTTGTTTGGATATAACACGGTACAGTAGAACTTCGATGGCTCGAACACCGGTGGCTCGTTTACCATGGATCTGTCGAACCCATTCTTGAGCCCCTAGCGAAATCCTCTACATAAGAAATAGTGGGGGATAATTAAGGAGATTTTAGTCTTTTACCTTGCAAATGTATGCTGTGTATACTCATTAGAATCGCCTCGATGAGGCGATTCTAATGAGTACACACAGCATGCATTTTCATTATAGAACACCGAAAAGATGTCTAATCTAAGATCTCGTTATACCTCCTGACAGTAACCTCAGTGGCTCGAACTACCCCTGTCTCGAACAGATTTTCGAGGTCCCTAAGGTGTTCGAGCCATTGAAGTTCGACTGTATTTTGATTAACAAAGTTTCTGCTTTGGACCCCCAACAGTGTTATTTATAAAGAGGCTGTGGTGTTTTCAGGCCTCATACTGACCAAGCTTTTTCCATTCCTGAAAGGCCTGATTTTACAGTCTTAACCCTCATCCTGCTGAACACGACAATCATCACTTTTGCAAACAGTGTAGATCCAGATCAGATGGCTTCTGAAGAAGTCATCTGATCAGGATCTACACTGTAATGCAGTTCATGAATCAATTTAAACAGAATACAGCAGGAAAAAATAAAATCTAAGCCTGAAATCTAGAAAAAAATCAAGTTTTAAAAGCCTGAAATCATGTAAATGCCTGAAAAATATGAGGCCTGTGTTTTGGAATAAATCTGTGAGAAGGGTAATTTTTTGACGAAAGTAAAGTCTGATTCCGATTGTAAAATTGACCAGGCATGTGTCAGTCTTCACTTGCTGCTAATGCCATTTTATAGGCTTGTATGCCCAGGCCCGTTATTTCAAGGTGGTTGACATTTCTAGATCTACATTTTTTGACAAGCCTCGAGATCTGGTGTAAGATCTGCCATGCGTGGAGCTAGCCAGCTACCTAGAAGGGGGCCCACTTACATGGACATTGCCCCTGTACCTGCAAGTTAATAAAAAATCTGTTGATGATTGATGATGATATCTGTGTAAGGACACATTTTAATCCTTTGGCTTGTATATAAGAGCTGTGTGAGGTCAAAATATGTCGTCGGACATACATGCTGAGTGAAGATCCAGATCTGCCTGAGCTTCCGATTGGTCTGATCTATCTTCCCTGTATGCCATACACAGAGGATTCAAATTTTCATTTCATATGAAGTTTACAAGACAAGCCTCTTGTAGGTTTTATATATTTCATATGAAATAACCTCAAGGGTAAGATTCTGTTTGTCTTATAAGGATTTTAAACCAGATTGTGTTTTCAAAGAAGAGCAAATTAACTTCAGTAGAAAATATAGGGATCAACCATGGTTTTTCATGCATTAACATTTGCCGGATCCCGAGGAAGCTGTTTGAACATGAGGCCGCTAGGCCGAATGTTCAAATATCTTCCGAGGGATCCGGCAAATGTTAATGCATTAAAATGACCATGGATGATCGTTGTTCTTGCATAACTTACGAAACGACAGGAAATTTTGAAGAAAACTCCCAAAAGCGCCATATAAATTCCATATAAACTCTGCAAATGCGACAGGCAAACCATAATGGTGGCCAGTTCAGAATGTTGTTTACAATGACGTTGTCATGCAGTGACGTCATCATAGAACCCTCAAACGCTACGTTCAGGGCGATAACGTTATGCGCTCAACGTAATGTAAACAAAGCAAGGCCCGTCTTGTGATATCAAAAGCTCAAAATCCATGTTCAAACAGCCCGCGAATTTCATGATTTGAACATGGTTTTTGCTGTTTGAGCACAGCTTTTGGTCCATTTGACAATGGCTTCAAACAGCCATGCGCATAGATATTTATGCAAGAACATAGGTTTCTCTTTCTTGGACAGCATCATGATGCTATACTGTGATGATGCAAAGCATTGGGACAGATAGGCCAAAGCAAATAGTGCAGACCCAGATCAGACGGCTCCTATTGGACTCCTTGCTGGATCGTGAAACAAACTCGTTAAAGTTTTAGGAGAATTACAGCAAAGCCTCAAGGTGTCTGAATTTTTAGGAATTTTACGGAATACGCTAGTACATGTGTGGTCATATCATTTTTACGACACTAAATCATAGCAATGTTGTATGATACACCGCAACCTCGTTATAACAATGTTTTGTTATAACATGGTTTTCGAGGATAAAAAAATGTACAGATTATACAGAAAAATGACCTATTATCTATACATTTTTGTATGGATATAACACGGTTGTTTCACTAACACGGTTTCTGCTTTGGACCCCATTGACCCATTGTGTGTGTAAAAAAAACCATAAAGGGGTACCTTGGCAAACAGTGCAGGTCCTGATCAGACGCTGCGTTACGCGGCGTCTGATCAGGGCATGCACTATTTGCTAACAGAATTTTCCATCAAAAACAGAACAAAAATGAAAGAATACGCCTGACACCCCTTATCTGATATATAGCATGACCTTTACAGTGTTGACGGGGACGTTAAACCTCAAATCAAACAAAAACAACATATAGCAATGGAAGAGTCCATTAGCATTCAATGGGTAAATAATGTTATAAAGAGGCTGTGGTGTAATAAAATTCTGAACGCAGACAGATACCCGGTAAGAGCATGTCTTTTTCTGAGTAGTTGCACTGTCTGATGATAGTCTCCACTGTGTTCGTATGTCCTAAGACAGCTTTTTTTGCTTCTCACAGTTCATACACAGTGAAACTTCAATAACTCGAACACGGATAATTCGTTTACCATGGCTTATTTGAACTCCACTCTTGGGTCCCTGGAGAATTGTAATAAAATTCTGAACGCAGACAGATACCCAGTAAGAGCATGTCTTTTTCTGAGTAGTTGCACTGTCTGATGATAGTCTCCACTGTGTTTGTATGTCCTAAGACAGTTTTTTTTGCTTCTCACAGTTCATACACAGTGAAACTTTGATAACTCGAACACGGATAATTTGTTTACCATGGCTAATTTGATAACTCGAACACGGATAATTCGTTTACCACGGCTAATTTGAACTCCACTCTTGGGTCCCTGGAGAATTGTTCTTATAGCCGAGTGAGTGAGTGAGTTTTAGTTTAACGTCCCACCAACAGCTAAGGTCATACGGAGACGGGACCTCGGTTTAAAGACTCCTCCGAAAGTCTGGAGAAGCCCGGGATCCTGCGATCCCTGGTTTACAAGGCGAGTAGCGTAACCACTGCACCACGGAGGCTTCTGTTCTTATAGCCGAATAAATCGGTGTGTTTAGGTCAATTTATGGAGGTTTGTTTCATTTTAACTTTTAAAGTATGTTGTGTGTACTCATTAGAATCGCCTCTGCTCGCAGAGGCGATTCTAATGAGTACACACAACATACATTTTAATAAAAAAATTGGTAATATATCCTTAGGTCATCCCCATTATGCCTTATGACCTGGCAGTATCAGTAACCCTCAATCACTCGAACTACATTACGATAACACACCCGTGCGACATAGTGCATTTTTTCACATCTCCAAAATGGCCATTTTTCTGATGAAAATCCTTGATATTTTTCTTATAAATTCTGCAAACATAGGTTGTGGGTGCTCGTTAGAACAGCCTAATTGAGGCGGTTCTAACGAGTACCCACAACCTATGTCTTGGAGCAAAAATAAGAAAAATAATGTATACCCCCATAAACCCCATTTTCTCTATATAAGGTGGGGTATAGGGGGGGTCTGTATTTCACGGACTTGTTCACGTGATGTACTCCTATTTCAAACAAAATTTCATCGTCCAGAAGGTGTTCGAGTTATCCAAGTTGGACTGTAGTTGACTATAATGAGATTTTGTTTTAGTAAGTGGTGATTTGCTTGCTACCAGTATTTGTACATGTGACCATTATGTTGTATATATTATATAGGAAATGGCAATAAACCTTTTCAACAAAGTCTATCTTGTTTTCAACCCTTTAAGTACCAAATGGAATCTTCCTCATTATATAAAGCAGGAGTCCATTTCAAAATTTAGGGGTGTCAGGCTGTGTTTTCGTCAAAATTTATTTGGAAAATGGCTGAACTTTTAGCAAACGGTGGAGGCCCTGATCATGCGGCGTCTGATCTGGGCCTGCACTGTTTGCCATGGTACCAGTTTAGGGGTTTCCAGTCAGAAATGGGTTAAATGCTACATTAGAAACGGTTAGTCCTTGTCCTGCTGAATACATTACCCGGTAGTTTAGCCACACCCTTTTCTGACTATCACCCAATCAAATTACTCGATATCATATTTCTTTCAAATTTGCAAAATTGACAGTGTAGATCTTAATAATAATAAAGACTTCATTTACAGAGGGTTTTGTTTTGTTTGATTTGAGGTTTAACGTCCCCATCAACACTATAAAGGTCATTTTGGAGACGTTGCTTCCAATTTTTGTGGGACTTTTACCCGACATTGAGATGAAATGACTTCTCAAGCCCTGTCGCCCAATGAAACCAATAGGGTTTATAAGCATGGACGGTCTGACTCGTACCGCTGCCTGGGCCGGCTTAGATCCATTAGTACAAAATTAATCTCCACTGCCGCCGTAAAATATTTACAAGTTACAGAACAGAACATAACATATACATGTAATAATGAAAACACACAGACACGAATGCACATACTCGCATATGCAACTATGCATACTCCGAAACACTCACATACTGAACAAGAAAACAGTCTGAAGGACAGCCAAATCCACCGCCGTACTTTAATAACAAGACTCAACCTTGCGACCTTTTCTTGATCAGATCTGAAGAAGCCATCTGGGGCCAGTTGTTCAAAGGAACGTTAGCTTAACGAGCTCGTTAGTGGTCATATTGTTTACCTTTCTAGCAAGTTTAATATCGAAAATTTTGGTATTTTTGCTGAAAAATATTTTTGCTGAAAAAATGTGAGCAGCTTTTGCGTCCGCAAAAGCTGCTCACATTTTTTTCAGCAAAAATTTCAGCATATTTGCCATATTTAATGATCAAAGTTTTAACGATACGTTAACTAACGATGTCGTTAGTTTTGAACAACCGGCCCCTGATCTGGATCTACACTGCAAGGGTAAGAGTTGGCATGTTCAGCAAGAAAAGGGTTAAATAAAACATCCATACATCACCTCAAACATTAGATTTCTAGCTTCTCCAGACTTTTCAGATCAGTCCTTAACCCTTGTCCTGCTGAATATTCATATATGCCACACCCACTACCGATTATCAACCAATCAGATTACCTGTAGCAAATTATTACAACAAATTCACAATCTGAATGACAAACAATGTAGATCCAGATCAGATGGCTTCTTCAGAAGCCATCTGATCTGGATCTACATTGTTTCAAAGAAAAAGCATATCCGGGCTCAGCAGAACAAGGGTTAAATATAGGTCATATCTCCTTTATGATATTTGTGGTTGATCGAACAAAAAATACACACACAACCGCTTTAAAACACTGTTGTTGGGGTCCAAAGCAAGAACCATGTTAGTTAAACAACTATTGTGTACAGACAAATATGTGTAAGATATGGAGAAAAATGCCCAAGCATGAATTGCTTACAGCGAGCTATCAATGTCTGTCATGCAGCGTCCCATCACTCCCGTGTCAACAATTTGCTTTAATAGAATACTCCTAACTCCTTCGGCCAATTTTATTAGCTCACCTGTCACGTAGTGACGAGGTGAGCTTTTGGGATCACTTTTTGTCCGTCGTCCGTCCGTAAACAATTTCAAATAAGTATATCTCTAATACCCCATGGCCAATCTTGATCAAATTTCATGTGAAGCATCATCAGGTAGGGGGAAAGGCTGCATAAGGTTTTTGGGCTGATCAGATTGGAATTCTGGTTGCCATGGCAACATATAGCTCCCATAGACTTACAATGGGAAAAAATTAAAATATCTTCTTCTCTGAAACCACAGGGCCCAGAGCTTAGATATTTAGCATGTAGCAAGGGCAAGTAGTCAACTACATAATTTGTGCCAATCATGCCCTTGGGTTCCAAATGGGCCATGCCCCGGGGCCCCTTCGCTCCCATAGACTCATAATGGAAAAAAGCTTCAAAAATCTTCTTCTCTGAAACCACAGGGCCCAGAGCTTAGATATTTAGCATGTAGCAATGGCAAGTGGTCACCTACAGAATTCCTGCCTATCATGCCCCTGGGTTCCAAATGGGTCACGCCCCGGGGCCCCTTCGCTCCCATAGACTCATAATGGAAAAAAGCTTCAAAAATCTTCTTCTCTGAAACTACAGGGCCCAGAGCTTATATATTTAGCATATAGTAACGGCAAGTGGTCACCTACATAATTCCTGCCAATCATGCCCCTGGGGTCCAAACTGACCACGCCCCGGGGCCCCTTAGCTCCTATAGACTCATAATGAAAAAAAAACTTCAAAAATCTTCTTCTCTGAAACCACAGGGCCCAGAGCTTAGATATTTAGCATGTAGCAAGGGCAAGTGGTAACCTACATAATTCCTGCTAATCATGCCCCTGGGGTCCAAACGGACAACGCCCCGGGGCCCCTTAGCTACTATATACTCAATATGGCAAAAAAAGCTTCAAAAATCTTCTCTGAAACCACAGGGCCCAGAGCTTAGATATTAAGCATGTAGCAATGGCAAGTGGTCACCTACATAATTCCTGCCAATCATGCCCCTTGGTTCCAAATGGGCCACGCCCGGGGCCCCTTAATTCGCTCCCATAGACTCAATGGAAAAAAGCTTCAAAAATCTTCTTCTCTGAAACCACAGGGCCCAGAGCTTATATATTTAGCATGTGGTAATGGCAAGTGGTCACCTACATAATTCCTGCCAATCATGCCCCTGGGTTCCAAATGGGCCACGCCCCGGGGCCCCTTCGCTCCCATAGACTCATAATGGAAAAAAGCTTCAAAAATCTTCTTCTCTCAAACCACAGGGCCCAGAGCTTATATATACTACTCAAAGTTTGATAGGGATCACTTTTTTAATGCAAAATAATTTTTGGATGAATTAATCGGCTGAATCCAAATTTGATACATAATGATAGAAAACGTATCCTTCACAAAACGTAGTGATTAATTTTGCCAACTGGTACTGCATTCAAGCGTGACAATAGCAATCGTCTTGGCACCCCCAAAATTTGCCGTAACACGAAGGGATTTGGACAACTGATTTTTCACAAATTTCCAAATTTGTTTAGACAAACGTGCCTAATAACGTGTATGGCATCCACGGGGATCAATTACAGTACGACATCGCCTGCGCATGCTCGTAATCCGAGTCTGTAACCGGTTTTGTGGAATCAGCTTTCATTCAGCAACCAATGCATCCGAGCTTCTTTAAAGTCCTCGGATGCACAGGTCGGGCTGAAACAGCACGCTGTAGCATGTCCCGCGCATGCTTAATCGGGTTTAAGTCCGGTGACCGAGCAGGCCAGTCCATACGAACTATTGTCTCACGTTTCAGATAGGAATCAGTGACGTTGGCACGGTTGGGACTGGCATTATCGTCCATCAGAATAAAGTCCGGGCCGATAGCATCTGCATTTGGTCTCACATCAATAATCTCATTACAGTACCTCACTGCCATTAACGTTCCGTTTTTAACGACGCACAAGTCAATTTTACCGTTCACGCTTATCCCAGCCCAAACAATGACTGACCCCTTTCCTTAGCCATCATGCTCTGCCACATTTAAGTCATCGAATGGCTCTTTAGACATTCGCCACACTAATTGACGTTTATAAGTGAAGTTTAGACAGAATCTGGACTCCTCAGTAAACAGTACTGGCGTCAAGTCACGAACCGTCCACCGGACGTGAGTTCTGGCGAAGTCCAACTGGTCTAGCACGGGCTGTCTCGTCAACGGAACATGTACAGCAGGCCTCATGGCATTAAGTCCGAACTCTTGGAATCCGTTTCTGACAGTTTGTGTAGAAATTTGTTCTCCAGTTCCGCTCCTAAGCATGTTATGGAAACGCGAAGCGTTCAGGAACCGTTGACGTCGAGACTGAATCAACAAGAAACGGCCCTGACGTTGTGTTGTAGCCCTTTCACGACCCCGTCGTGTCTGTGTGAAGGATTTCCGTGAGTAAGACACCGTATCCACATTCGGGAAACCACACTCTGAGACACATTCAGAATCCCAGCTACATGACGTTGAGAGACGCCGGATTCCAACATTCCGACGCCACGATTCATTTCTTCGGGGCTCAGACGGTTTCTTAATTGTCCCCTAGGCATTTTAGTGTTTCACAAACAAATGAATTCCTTTTTACGCTTGGTAAAGGAACACTGACAAATTTCATTGGTCTGCTGGGAAGTAGTGCTAGGCAAGATTTTGGGGGTGCATGAATTCATTTGCGAAGTGTGAGAAGTGGGCACTTTTATGAGTACTGAACTGCACATGAGTTTCTGCGTAAGATATTTATCAATATACCGAGTATGAATTCTGTCAAGAAATTTTAAGATTTCAGTGCAAAATTTGGTATATAAAAAGTGATCCCTATCAAACTTTGAGTAGTATATTTAGCATGTAGTAACGGCAAGTGGTCACCTACATAATTCCTGCCAATCATGCCCCTGGGGTCCAAACGATCCACACCCCAGGGCCCCTCAGCTCCTATAGACTCATAATGGAATAAAAAAGCTTCAAAAATCGTCTTCTCTGAAACCACAGGGCCCAGAGCTTAGATATTTAGCATGTAGCAATGGCAAGTGGTCACCTACATAATTCCTGCCAATCATGCGCCTGGGTTCCAAATGGGCCACGCCCCGGGGCCCCTTAGCTCCCATAGACTCGTAATGGAAAAAAGCTTCAAAAATCTTCTTCTCTGAAACCACAGGGCCCAGAGCTTAGATATTTAGCATGTAGCAAGGGCAAGTGGTCACCTACATAATTCCTGCCAATCATGCCTCTGGGTTCCAAATGGGCCACGCCCCGGGGCCCCTTCACTCCCATAGACTCATAATGGAAAAAAGCTTCAAAAATCTTCTTCTCTGAAACCACAGGGCCCAGAGCTTAGATATTTAGCATGTAGCAATGGCAAGTGGTCACCTACATAATTCCTGCCAATCATGCCCTTGGGTTCCAAATGGGCCACGCCCCGGGGCCCCTTCGCTCCCATAGACTCATAATGGAAAAAAGCTTCAAAAATCTTCTTCTCTGAAACCACAGGGCCCAGAGCTTAGATATTTAGCATGTAGCAATGGCAAGTGGTCACCTACATAATTCCTGCCAATCATGCTACTGGGGTCCAAATTGGCCACAACCCGGGGCCCCTTAGCTCCTGTATACTCATAATGGAAAAAAAGGTTAAAAAGTCTTCTTCTCTGAAACCACAGGGCCCAGAGCTTAGATATTGAGCATGTAGCAATGGCAAGTGGTCACCTACATATTTCCTGATAATCATGCCCCTGGGGTCCAAATGGGACATGCCCCGGAGCCCCTTAGCTCCCATAGACTCATAATGGGAAAAAGCTTCAAAAATCTTCTTCTCAGAAACTGTGAAGCACAGAACTTAGATATTTAGTATCTAGCAACATAAAATAGCCAGCTACATAAATCCTGCTAACCCTGCCTTAGGGGTCAAAATTGGCCACGCCCGAGCTCATCAGCTCCAATAGACTTATAATGGAAAAAAAACTTAAAAAATCTTCTTCTATGAAACCATAAGGCCCAGAGCTAATTTTTAGTATGTAGCAACGTCAGGTGGCTTCCTACATAAATCCTGTCAGTTATGCCCTGGGATCCAAATTGGCCACCCCCAGGGCTTTTTAGCTTCCATAGACTTACAATTTGAAAACTTTCAAAAATCTTCTTCAAAACCACAGGGCCCTTATAATGAAAACAAGAGGGCCATGATGGCCCTGGATCGCTCACCTGATCCATAGAGTAACAAGTTGGCCCCGGGGAGGGCCATTATTGACCCCAGGGTTATAATGTGCATAATGTTGAGGGAGGTCTAAAAAGGTTAAGCTTCATACCAAATTATCAACTACGGCTATAATTTGAACAATCTTGGCAAAGGTCCACTAGATGAAGCTACACACCAAATATCAAAAAGCCTGGGCCTTGCGGTTTCAGAGAAGAAGATTTTTTTTTAAAATATTCCCTACATAAGCCTATGTAAAACCAAATGGCCCTGAGGTTTTTGGCCTCAGGGCTATAATTTAAACAGTCAAATCTTGGCAAAGGTCCACTAGATGAAGCTACACACCAAATATCAAAGACCTGGGCCTTGCTGTTTCAGAGAAAAAGATTTTCAAAGATTATCTCTATATAAGTCTATGTAAAACCAAAGGGCCCCTGGGCGGGGGCATTTGTGGCCCGAGGGCTATAATTTGGACAATCTTGGTAGAAGTCCACTAGATGATGCTCCATACCAAATATAAAAGACATGGGCCTTGAAGTTTCAGAGAAGAAGAGTCTTAAATATTTCCTGATATAAGGCTATGTAAAACCAAAGGGTCTCGGGGGCGGAGCATTTTTGGCCCCAGGGCTATAATTTGAACATTTTTAATAGAGGTCCACTAGATGAAATTTCACAACAAATATCAAAGCCCTAGGCCTTGTGGTTTCATAGAAGAAGATTTTTAAAGATTTTCCCTATATATGTCTATGTAAAACCAAAGGGCCATGAGGCGGAGGCATTTTAGGTCTCAGGGCTATAATTTGAACAATCTTGGTAGAGGTCCACTAGCTGAAGCTTCATACCAAATATCAAAGACCTAGGCCTTGTGGTTTCAGAGAAGAAGATTTTTCAAAATTTTTGCCTATATAAGTCTATGTGAAACCAAAGGGCCCCGGAGCGGGGGCATTTTTGGCCCCAGGGCTATAATTTGAACAATCTTGGTAGACGTCCACAAGATGAAGCTTCATCCCAATTATCAACACCTGAGCCTTGCAGTTTCAGAGAAGAAGATTTTTAAAGATTTTCCCTATATAAGCCTATGTAAAACCAAAGGGCCCCGGGGCGGGGGTATTTTTGGCCCCAGCACTATAATTTGAACAATCTTGGTAGGGGTCCACTAGATGAAGCTTCATACCAAATAGCAAAGACCTGGGCCTTGCAGTTTCAGAGAAGAAGATTTTTAAAGATTTTCCCTATATAAGCCCATGTAAACCAAAGGGCCCTGGGGCGGGGGCATTTTTGGCCCTACCACTATTATTTGAACAATCTTGGTAGGGGTCCATTAGGTGAAGTTTCATACCAAATATCAAAGACCTGGGCCTTGCGGTTTCAGAGAAGAAGATTTTTAAAGATTTTCCCTAAGTAAGCCCATGTAAAACCAAAGGGCCCCTGGGCTGGGGCATTTTTGGCCCCAGCACTATAATTTACACAATCTTGGTAGGGGTCCACTAGATGAAGCTTCATACCAAATATCAAAGACCTGGGCCTTGCAGTTTCAGAGAAGAAGATATTTAAAGATTTTCCCTATATAAGCCCATGTTAAACCAAAGGGCCCTTGGGCGGGGGCATTTTTGGCCCCAGCACTATAATTTGAACAATCTTGGTAGGGGTCCACTAGATGAACCTTCATACCAAATATCAAAGACCTGGGCCTTGCGGTTTCAGAGAAGAAGATTTTTAAAGATTTTCCCTATATAAGCCCATGTAAACCAAAGGGCCCTGGGGCGGGGGCATTTTTGGCCCCAGCACTATAATTTGAACAATCGTGGTAGGGGTCCATTAGATGAAGCTTCATACCAAATATCAAAGACCTGGGCCTTGCGGTTTCAGAGAAGAAGATTTTTAAAGATTTTCCCTATGTAAGCCCATGTAAAACCAAAGGGCCCCGGGGCGGGGGCATTTTTGGCCCCAGCACTATAATTTGAACAATCTTGGTAGGGGTCCATTAGATGAAGCTTCATACCAAATATCAAAGACCTGGGCCTTGCAGTTTCAGAGAAGAAGATTTTTAAAGATTTTCCCTATATAAGCCCATGTAAAACCAAAGGGCCCCGGGGCGGGGGCATTTTTGGCCCCAGCACTATAATTTGAACAATCTTGGTAGGGGTCCATTAGATGAAGCTTCATACCAAATATCAAAGACCTGGGCCTTGCGGTTTCAGAGAAGAAGATTTTTAAAGATTTTCCCTATATAAGCCCATGTAAAACCAAAGGGCCCCAGGGCGGGGGCATTTTTGGCCCCAGCACTATAATTTGAACAATCTTGGTAGGGGTCCACTAGATGAAGCTTCATACCAAATATCAAAGACCTGGGCCTTGTGATTTCAGAGAAGAAGATTTTTTAAGTTTTCGGTGAAAAAATCTATTTTTGGCTCCTGTGACCCAGATGTGCAACGGACCGGAACCATTTGAACAACTTTGCAAGGGGACCACCTAAGGATCATTCCTGTGAAGTCTGGTCAAAATCCGATCAGTGGTTTAGGAGGAGATGTCGTTTGAAGAAAAAGTTTATGCACGCACGGACGAACGCACGGGTTCAGCAGGACAAGGGTTAAGCGCTTTTACCATTTTGTACCAATTGGATTCATCCTCATAAAGCACGAGTCCATTTCAGAATGCCAGGTTATCTTAAAAATTTATTTGGAAAAAAGCTGAATTTTTGCAAACAGTGTACAATATTAGTAACGATAATGATCCTAAGTAATAGGACAGGTGGGCCTAAGTAAACAGTGCAGACCCAGGTCAGACTGCTCATAAAGGACCAGTCTGATCAGGTCCTACACTGTTTGCCATTCTGTCGGCTCTTTTGGACTCCTAAGTCCTTGCTGGATCTAGAAACAAATTTGGTAAAATTTTAGGAGAATTACAGCAAGTCCTCAAGGTTTCCAGATTTTTAGGATTTGACGGTATGTCCTGATCAGATGTCTAAGTTGGGTCCACACTGTTTGCCAGTACCCTATTTTGGGGTTTCCAGTACAAAATGGGTTAAATAGTACTAGAAGTGGTCAGAACCACTGACTGGCTCAACTGTCAACAGGAGCTAAAGTGTTGATTGGGCTGTTAAATTTCAAATTAAACAAATCATAGCTTCTGATTTGGAGATGTCACATGGATTATTAAGGAAACAACATATGTTGTGGGTATAAGTTGTTAGAATCGCCTCGATCAGGTAATTCAACCAAAGAGAAGTTTGAATCTCTTCACCCTTATCCTGTTGTTCAAGACAACCCATTCATAAAAATTTGCAAACAGTGTAGATCCAGATCAGATGGCTTCTAAAGAAGCCATCTGATCAAGATCTACACTGTCATTCAGTTTCCGAATCTGACTGAATAAATTGCATGTACTTCAAGGAATTTGATTGGCTGAAACATGAATGGATGTGGCTGATTTAATATATGCTGCGGGATAAGGGTTAGCCCATTTTGTACCAGAAACCCCAAAACAGGTACCCTGGCAAACAGTGCAGGCCCAGATCAGACGCCGCAGAATGCGGCATCTGATCAGGGCCTCCACTGTTTCCTTAAAAGTTCAGTCATTTTCCAAATAAATGTTGATGAAAACACAACCTGACACCCCCAAATTTTGAAATGGACTCCAGATATATATAAGGAGGAAGATTCCATTTGGTACAAAAAGGGGTAATCATCCTCATGTAAGTGAACCCTATCTTGTACGGTAAACCACCGAATGGGATACTGGCAAACAGTGCAGGCTCAAATCAGACGCCCCAGAACATGTCTGATCAGGGCGTACATGTATGTATATACTGTTTGCAAAAGTTCAGCCATTTTCAAAATAAATTTTCAAGATAACAACCTAACACCCCTAAATTTCGATTGATTGACTGATTGATTTGAGGTTTGACGTCTCCGTCAACACTATTTGGGTCATTTTGGAGACATTGCTTCCAGTTTTGTGGGACACCCGACATTGAGATGAAATGACATCTGAAGCTCTGTCGCCCAATGAAACCAATAGGGTTTATAACGTGGAAGGTCCGACCTCGCACCACTTTGCCTGGGCAGGCTTAGATCCTCTAAGTGGTTTACCAGTACTCCTGTGCTGTCTGTTTCAGCTCTGCATGGAAGCATCATGCAGCCCATCTATTTCTTCAAGCCCCGATGTTGGGGGCCACCCTAAATTTCCAAATGGACTGCTACAGTATTAGGCTGTAGATTCCACTCAGCACAAAATGCGTTAATAGTACGTTTACATGCACTTAAGCAGCATATTTAAATGTTAAATGTTAATTAGTCTGGTGTAACGCTTTTGTTTAATTAGCGATAAAACATCTTTTGTTTTAACTTTTGGTTGATAAGTATACTGTTGCTCTTCCTTGTTCATAAACTGTCATGTGTTTTCTTATCTAAAGAAAATCTGTCATGTCACATGATAACTGAGGTTGCCTCAGTAAGCACCTGTTGAACGCTCATGTGACTTAAGCGAAGGGAGAAAAGATAGAATGAACAAACATAATTACCGTAAAAATTCTGAAAAATTCAGACACCTTAAGGACTTGCTGTGTAATTCTCATAAAATGTCAAGAAAGGAGCCCAAAAGGTGCAGACGGAATGGCAAACAGTGTAGACCCTGATCAGACTGCTCCTTCAAGAGCAGTCTGATCAAGGTCAAAACTGTTTGCATCTATAGGCCTATCTGTCCCAATACATATGTTGTAGGTACCTGTTAGAATTGCCTCATTGAATCGTCTGCTATAATGTCTAACCTTATTTTCACTGAAAAATAATTTTCACTGAAAAATAAAAAAAAAATATTCTTTGAAAATGCCATCTGCTGGTCATGATTAGCAGTCGGTGGAGGAATTTAGCTGTATCCTTTTGTAGAATATTTTTTAGAGTCACCTCCCCTGATTATATTACAATTCCCTTTTATAATCACACTGAGAGCACTGTTGGGTAGATTGTCTCTGGGTGTAGGCTGGTTTTTGTTTGATTTGAGGTTTAGCATCCCCGT